>JAUMJK010000307.1:0-1200000 GCA_033558105.1 Coccyzus lansbergi
CCCCGCCCCCCCTCCCACCCCGGGCTTGCCCCGCGCGGGCGGAGCCGGAAGTGACGCGGCGGGCGGGGCGCGCGGCGCTGATGGCGGAGGCCCCGTGTTGATGTTCGCGGCGCCCTTAAAGCGCCTCTCCGAGGTACGGGGCCTTCCCGAGCCGGGCTGGGGAGGGACGGGCGGGTCTGACACCCCCTTTGCTGCCGGTGGGCCGCGGTCCCTGGGGCGTGAGGGGCCACGGGGCCGCGAGACGAGGATCTGCGCCACCGGGGAGCGGCGCTGCCCGTCCCCCCCCCCCCCCGCCCAGGTGACTGGGAGCGGCCCTGGTCGGCAGCCGGGGCGGGGCGGGAGGTACCGAAAATACCGGCAAATGCGCTCGCTAAGACTCGTCTTGGCGTTTTAGGAAACGAGCAACTTATCAGGCCTGGGCAACGAGAGGGAGCGATCTCCATCAGTTGTGTGCAGCGAGGGTGAGAGGAGACCTCATTGCTCTCCACAACTACCTGAAAGGAGGTTGTGGAGAGGAGGGAGCTGGACACTTCTCCCAAGTGACAGGGGACAGGATAGGAGGGAATGGCCTCAAGCTCTGCCAGGTGAGGTTCAGGCTGAACATTAGGAAAAAAATTTTCACAGAAAGGGTCATTGGGCACTGGAACAGGCTTCCCAGGGAGGTGGTTGATTCACCTTCCCTGGAGGTATTTAAGGCACGGGTGGACGAGGTGCTAAGGGCCATGGTTTAGTGTTTGATAGGAATGGTTGGACTCGATGATCTGGTGGGTCTCTTCCAACCTGGTGACTCTGTGATTCTCTGAGGCAAGAGCTGGGACTATCTATTTCCCACTTAGGGGCGTGTGTGTAAGTTTTCCCAGAAATCTTAAGTATATTCAGTTATTTTCCAAGGACTGATTGTAATATGAGCTTCACAACAGTCAAATCTCTTGCCATTTGGAGCCAGCTTTGTCTGACCTTGCATTTGTGGTGGAGAAAAACTGCAAACAGAGGTGATTACAAAGGAAGACACATCTGTATAGCACATGCCATAATATTCAGTTATTTTCCAAGGACTAATTGTAATATTATTATGAACTTCACAACACTCAAATCTCTTGCCATTTAGAGCTTTGGAGCCAGCTTTGCCTGACCTTGCATTTGTGATGGAGAAAAACTGCAGACAGAGGTGATTACATAGGCAGACAAATCTGTACATTATGTGTCATACATCACAGAAGGCGTTAACATCTCCAAAGAATCAACAGTGACTGGAAAAAACCTGAAAAAAAACCCCCAAATGTGCCGTCAGAAGGACGTTGTGTCTAACTTTCAAAAAAGTACAGTTACTTAATTCTACTTCAGTATGACACAAAAATATTCCACTTTTTGTAGTAGTAAATATTTCTTGTGTCACAGGGGCTCTGTGGAATGGTGGGGCACCCTCTCCCTGCTGCATCACCTTGCAAAGATGAAGGGTGGCAGAGTGGTGAGGCTGTGAAAAAAAGCCAAGGGTGTCAAGTGCGCCTGATCCCACCTGGACTGTGGCTGGAGAACTCTGAAGGGTGGCTCCTCCTGATACAAAACCAAGCTGAACTTAAGTTCATCCAAGTAACTGACTTTTATGAAAGTTAGAATAACCTCCCAGTGTGGGTTTTTTTTTTTTTTCCAAAGAGTATTTTTCCCAACACTGTTACATCTTGTGTTAAGTCTGATCTGTGCTGAACAGATGTGTCGTCTTCTGTAACTGCCTCTGCTTGCAGTCTTTCTCCATCTCAAATGCAAGGTCAGACAGAGAGCTGGCTCCGAAGCTCCAAATTTGCAAGAGGTTTAAGTGTTCTAAAATTAAAACTAGCCCTTGGAAAATAATAGGATATGCCTAAGATTTCTGGGAAAATTTAAACATATGCATGTAAGTAGGATATACGTTTTTGTAACCAGCTCTTGTCTCCTTGTGCATGATCAATGGAAATAACTTTCATGTTGCCCAGGTCTGATTAAAGGGTGCTTGCTTTCTAAAACTCCAAAATGAGTGTTAGGAGACTTTATTTGCTGACATTTTTGGTATCAGTCTTGCTTTTGTTTTTCCTGCCTGATGAGCCTTTTCTTTGGTGCATAAACCCCAATGTGTTGTTCAGCCTCCCCGAGAAAGCTGATCGTCATGTCAGTCTTGAAGCTGAAGCGTAGCTCTCTTCCTCCTTCTCCTTCTCTTTCTCCTCTCCTCTTCCCTAACTGGTAGCTGTGAGGTAGGTAAGTAAGCACCCAGAATGCCCTGTACTATCCTTGAACTGTAAGTAGATCTTGGCTTCGCCTAAGCTCTGGGGATTTTCCTGCTGGGGAGCAGTAATCCCAGATGATTCTGCTGGTCTGCACAAGTTCAGGTTGGTGAATAGTTCTGCTTTGGGCTTGGAAACCAGTCTGCCTTTACTGGTTTCACTAGGGCTAGTACTCAGCTGCTGTACCTGCAATCAGTGTGCAAAAGTGATTGGTTAGGGTTTTTTGTCTTTTTTTTTTTATTTCATTCTAGTATTATTTGGTTTCAGGTACTTCTGGATTACTAAAATGAATTCATTTGTTTCACTGAGAAAATGAAGTCTATTTCTTTTAAAATTGTAGAAACTGCTGTTTCATACCATTTGTAGTTCAGCGTGGTTTTGAGAGAGTTCTTAAATATAATCCTCTGTTTTGAGGGGTGTGGGAGTTTTCAGTTTTATTATGCTGTAAGATCTCCTACGCTTTTCTGGACTCTGGAGCTAGTTAGCAGATAGGATTTATGTGTGCCTTACTGTTTCACAAAAGCTGTCTTTTGATCTTTACTGAGTTTTTTGCTTGTGTAAGTTATTTTTTTTGGTCATTTTTATCTATTAATCTTCCTGAGCTTGGCATTTTATCTTATTACTTGTGTTGTTCAGGGTACAAAACTTTGGTACATCAAAACAATGTCATGGCTACCCTTACATACTTTGTACATTACAGTAAATTGGGCAGTAATAAGCTTAAAACATTGAGGGCTTACACCTAAAAGAATCCTCTTACCTTTGCCTTGTTTTGAATGGTGAATAGCTGTTTGCCTCAGAGTGTGTTTTATCTTGGAAAACATAAAATGGAAGTAATATATATTGTCACACATAGCAGTTACCTAATTCAAGGTCAGAATTTGCTTGGTCTGTATAGAATGACTAGCAATAGCAATTGGAAGAACAGGATGGCTCCTCTTCCTAGAAATGTTAGATATATAAGGCCCCAATCCTCTTAATATCAAATGTTTTGACAAACTTGTGATTGTTGACATCAAAAACTTGAAACTTCTCAGCTGCCCATCTCATATTTTTGGCAGACATTGCCATACCTGAGGAAAGGACATTCTTGTTCCACTTTTGAAGCATCTTGCATTGCATTTTAGCAGTATATACCCTGAATGAGGTGGTGGATGGGAAACATGATTAAAAGCTTTTGCAGTCCAGCTGATTAGTGTTAATCTGTCAAACTGCATGCATACCTAAATGTTCCTGTGATCAATGGAGTCCATTGTTTATGGTAGTGAAGCTAAACTTGCAGGGCTGGGAGCATATTTGTTACGGTGAGAGCACTAAGAGATGTGCACAGGTGGCTGAACAAAGGCAAGAGAACCCTTTAGAGGGAAAAACCAAAACCCAAACAACCTCCTCCTGTTCAGATGAAATTTCTTGTTTTTTAAAAATGTCTTAAAATGGGACTTTGTAACTTTTAACTGATAAATGGAAGTTTTTCTTCCCCTGTAAAAATGCTGTGTAAAGCACTGAGCAGTACAGATTCTGAGAAAAGTTTAAGGTAGGGAGACTATGGAGCTTTGTTTCTCCTTCCCTGCCACATTCAGAACCATTAAGAATATTTCATTAAGTTAGAACCTTGCTTTGTTTTCACACCACCACTTTTATTTCCCACTTTCTACTGCTGGGAATACAGTACTTTCTGGGATGCAATAGTATGGGCATTCAACCAAGCAATGTTTTCTCTCCATCTTGAGGTCATCACTGAAATGACTGCCCTTTTGTTCTGAGAGGCGATTGTTTTGGAGAGGGGTTGAGTTTCATGGACTTGATGTGTAGCAGTCTGGTTTTGGAACAGAGTAGCTAATTGTTAGTTTTCTGTGTTTTATATTTCAAAAAGATTATTTTTTCTAAATGTAACCGATTTCACCATTATTGCAATAGCAACTATTATGGTTTTGCTACAGATCCATCATGTCATCCTTTCAAGAAGTCCCTTCTTCAGCTAGCACTCTGCAGACGTCCAATTTTGCACATGTGATTTTCCAAAATGTGGCAAAAAGTTACCTTCCGAACACACACCTGGAATGTCACTACACTCTGACCCAGTTTATCCATCCTCATCCGAAAGACTGGGTCGGTATATTCAAGGTAAGTAAAGCTTGTTCTATTGCTGTTTCTCAAGTGTTCGTTTTCTTACCTTTTTACCAGTTAAAAAAAAAATACCAATTTCCCACAACAGTAGAAGCTTTCTCATGAACCTAAGTGGAACATCACTTAAGTGATGTATTGGTTCCTGCTATTAGAATGTGAGTTTTGTAACAAAGATCAAGCTGGAGATCAAAACAACAGGAATGAAAACACTTCAAGTCTGCTGGAATAAAGAGAAGTTGTGATGTGGTGGTGTCATGCAGAATTAATTGGAGATGATTTGAGAAGCGATGTGTGGGCACTGAGTGACGTTGTGAACAGGACTATATGAAGAGCGTGAGCTGTAGTAGGTGTGACATTTGTGGAAAGAACAAAAAACTAAGCTGGAGATAATCCTGACCCATGTGCGTGACCCATTTTTATTGCTAGAGTAGGCTGAACATTATGGAGCACTAAAATTATTAAGAAGAAACCCTTGAAAAAAGGGGTGAATCTAAGTTAACTCATGTTAGTGGTTGGATTTATTTGAATAAAGTTTCATTTATGGGATTAGAAACTGATTAATTTTTACATGTGTTTCTATTTAAGACCTTGATGTTTCTTTGTCAGTAGAACTCCTAGTAGATGACTCTTAAATGCTTTACTTGGAGTGGTTAATATAAGTTTTGGTTCAGTCTTTAAAGAAGTGATGCTTTGGCAGTGGGGAAGGGCGAAAGGTAGCAGACTGTGTTGGTACTGCAGGACCTTTCCCTTTGAACAGTCGAATGTTAAAGGATGTAAGTGCTTGTCTTCACTGTAATCTGCAAATCACCACGTTTATTCAAGATAAATAACTTGTCTGCAAATTCTAAGTACTGTGCTCTGTGCAAAAGCAGAAGCATTTTTAATACTGACTTCATAGTCATTGCGCATAGCAAGTTGTGTGAGGGAGGCATTAACTTGCAAACAGGTACATTTCTCCAGTGTGGCTGTTCATATTACACACAAGCATTTAGGAAAAAAAAATGAAATGTAATTTGAGAAGTGGATGTTGTGGATTTGTGTGTAGATCTAAGTGAGGGATGCAATTGGTCAGGACCCTTAAAATGCTAATTAGGAAGATTTAAGAGTGAAACAGTTTTTCAATGATTACATGAAATGCAGTGTACAATGTACAGGTATCTTTGATTTAATCTTGATGATTGTTGTGGTTTAATCCCAGCTGGCAGCTAAGTGTCATGCTACTTTGGCTACATTAGGTTAGCTGTCCTGGCTCTGCACCAGTATACTAGCAAAACATGGTAAATGAGAAATCCGATATACGTGTGATAATAGAGTCCATAGACTATTGAGGTATGAGTTTTTATTCTCAATGGCACTTAATAGTTGTGGCAGTTGTTGGAAGAACATGCTGACTTGACATAAGGTAGTACTGAAGGAAACATTTTTTACATAAGATGGTTTCTTTCTTATGCTTCCTCTCCTTTTTGTGAAACAAGATGTTGTGTGTTGAATCAAATCAGGGAATTGATTGGGGTTAACAACAATGTTTCTGGGTTGTGGGTTTTTTTTATTTTTTTAATGGGCTTCCCCAGCTGAATTTCCAGTTTACCTAATTCTTACCAACATAGGGAAGTATGCATCGTGAGATGAGGAAAAGGATGAAAATTGGGGTTTTTTTTTTGTAATATATCAGCTTCTACTAAGTAACTGCTACGAATATACCATTTTAATCTTGTTCTAGTAAAGTGTGTTAAATGAAGCCAGCTGTCCAACAGCTGTCTGTCTGTGTCTACAAGTATACATGCATATGAGTAATGTTTACTGCAAAATTGTGGAAATGTAGTTGTTTTGGGATAGACAGAAGTTGTACTACCCTGATCACTCAAAATAGAGTGACTAGATTCTAGACAACTGATAGTTCCTGAACAATCAACCACCTGGAGATGTTTTGAAAACTGATGAAATAGGCAGAGGTTTCATCACTTCACTTTCTAAAACTTAAGAGGGATGTGAAAGAGGTGATGCATGTTTAGTAAAGATTTTCAGCATTAAAAAAAGGGCAAATCTTGACTAATGAGAACAGTAATTAATGGCCTTCTGTACTGGCCCAGTATGCAGGGAAAGCAAGGTTTCTGTGAGCATTGATTTGCTGACTTGTTATGTCAAGGGAATCAAAGTCCAGCTCCTCTTTCTGAGGTGAATACATGGCTTGGAAAACAGGCCTGTTTCAGCTGGTGTCCTTCAGCCTCTATCTGGAATTGCACAGAAGGTTACTCGTGTTGTAATAGTGAATATTGAACAGAGGGAAAGGGCACCTAGTTTAAAAACAAATAAAAAAAAAAAAACAGCCCAAACCCCCTGTGGTAGTAATTTCAGATTAGTGTAGGAGAGAAGTGTGGAATAAGGGCGGCTCCTGCAATGTGAACATTGTGTTATTTTTAGCTCTAGTAGTGTTGACTGTTTTTCTGTTTTATGGGTCAGTGACTTCTGTATTCTATCCTGTGTTTGCTCAGCTACTTAGCTAAGATTTTTTTTATTGAACTGAACAAAATCTAAAGGTGCATTTTTAAGTGAATGGTTTTTATTCAAGTTGCAAGTCCAAGTGTGTTTCTTCAGCAGCCATGATGTCTTGAGTGGATATTGCTTATCCTATTTGTTTTGCTAGTGCAGCTGTTTGTGCAACTGCACAGTGAAACGGATCGGGGAAGCAATCTGCCAGAAAAATCCATCCCCTCCTCCCTCAGCTTTTACCAACGTTGTTTCACAACTGGTTGGTTCTTCAGCTTGATTGCTGTGTGATGCAATGGGCAACTGTGCTGGCATCACTGTGATGGAAATGAGAGGGTTAGGAAGGTGTGTGGGAGAAGGGCTATGCCTGCTTCATTGGCATGGCTGCTTAATGTGGAATGACAGTTGATGCTTATTTTTCAAATTTTTGAATATAGTTCTGTTCCGAAAAGCAGCTTTAAGGGTTTGGTTTGTCAGTTTGCTCCCTTTCTAAATGGAAATAGGGTTAATAGTTACAGAAGCAAAAATTGATTTCATGTACTCTTTAATTTCTAGCTTGTGAGTTTTTCAATGTTTCCATAGTATGCACTGCATGTCTAATACGTCTTTTTATTCTGTGTACATTTGCATTTGTGACTCTTGTAGTTGCAATTCATGTTGTGCACCTTATGTGAAAAAGTCGTGGTAGAAATGCAATACTTGGAAAGACCCATAAATTGCTTCAGAGAGATTCTTTCTGCATCTTACTGGTAGTTATTTATTAATTTGTGTTTATTACAGAGCTCCATTTTGCTCTTCATTATATCAGTCTTTTCCAGCCAGTATACACTCTTTTTCACTTGCAAGACTTAATGCTTGTGTTTTACTCCCCACTAGGAATGCTTCCAATTTTCTGTGTCTGCTGCGTATTCCACTTTTGTTATTGAGATTTGGCTTTTGTTTGTACCATGGAAAGATAATTGCTTCAGTGGAAAGTACCACAGCAGGTTCCTTCATGTTTGCAGTTTTTTATTTACTAATATCTTCTTCTTAAGGATATTTTACAATGCAACTTAAAAGAAGGAGCCAAGACAAGATAAAGTACTCTCTTCCTGTTCTCCATCAGAGAGTTCCAAAAGGTCTTGTTGGGAGGTAGAATAGGTCTAGAATTCATGGTAGTAGATTTAAAACTGTTCCCAAGAAAGCAATTGTCTGTTGCTTTGAAAAATACAAACCCAGTAAGGGTAGTGTTGCATATAGGAGGTATATTTCAGATACTCCAGTTCTCTTACAAACTAGCTGTATATAAAGGCATATGATATTTTTGGTATTGGACCTTTGGCAAAAATTTGGAAGGGATGATGTTATCTATTGGAGCAGAAGTTCTGAATATGTAGCACTTTTATTCTTTTAGTATATATTTATCTGTTTTTCTTCCTTGTCCCCTACATGAGGCTTAAAAACCAAGTTTGGGCTCAGTCTTCAAGTCTGTTGTTTTTCATTGCTGCGGTTTCTTTTTGCTTTTGTGATGTCCTGGAAGGTCATCTGTGATCAAGAACCAAAAGATCTTGATCAGTTACGTCCTTGCTTGTTACCAGGCAGAAAAAAATTAAAGGCAGTTTTACAGATAAGTACTGATCTAGCACTTGGCATGGGCGTCCTGAGTCTGAGTTGCTCTTCATGCAGATTTTCTTGTGCAGAAGATCTTGATGGTTCTTAGTGTGGAGTCAAAGGGGAGAAGACTTAATGTTCTTGATAGATTTCATAGGAAGTCTGTACTCCCAGAATGGTCCAAGACCGGTGTCACCTTTTTATTCTTCCCTGCTTCTGTCTGGTTATTAGAAAGCTGAGGAGGCCCTTGGGGTAATCCAAATCTAAACCTTTGAAGCGAGGAGAAATATGTGCACTACATCTGGTTGCAGAAATGGTCTGTCTAGTAGATGGTCCTGATCCTCTAGATGGGGAGGTCTTCAGCTTATGGCATTATTTCACAATAAAGTGCAAGAATCATACAGCCCTGTGTTATTCTTTGCATTACTAGTGAATAATGTCCAGACTTGCAGAAGTGTTTGGAAAAAACTACTTGGCCTTTAGGAAAAAGTGCTTACCCCTTTGTCTAGGGCGTATGTGTGCAGGTAGGACCGACACATCTTTGGTACGCAGGGAAGACAGGTTTAATATGAATCTGGGCACAGGGAAAAAATGTTATGGGTGTAATAAAGGTATTGCTTCAAGTGAGTAGCTTTAAAGGCATGGGTGTTTGTGGGGTATGTGAGTACTTTCTGGTTTCTGAAAATTTAATTTTGCTGATACCAGCATGCTGGAAAGACCTGCGATATCATCAGGTAATTTTCCATATGTTAAGCTAATAGTTTTGCTGTGTTGTTAATGAACTGTTCCATCAAAACTTCCATTCCTTGTTTCTAGTTAGTATATGTTAAATAATTTACATTGCCATTCTTCTAGTTATAGACATGCTATGGTATTGACTGCTTCGATATAGCCCTAGGGAAGAAATGGAATTTTTTTCTTCTTTAACATCCATGGTTTTAATAGCCACAACTTAAAAATGGTGATTTGACATTTGGGATGGGAGAAGCTCCATAACCAGCATTGAGAGTGTCTTAGTGTAAGTCATTGGAACACAAGAAGTGCCTGCATGCTCTGAAAGGGTGCTCAGTTTTTATGAGGTCACACCTGGGCTTTGTGCATCAGTGTAGTACCTGTGTTTACATGCAACTTAATTTCTGTCTTTTTGATGTACTGATCTACTGCAAACCTCAGAATTAACTTGTCTGCAGTCATAATCCTCTGTAACAGAATTTAACAGTGGATTTAGTGGACACACAAAAGGTAGCTTGGTGGTTCTGTTTTATCAAGACAAACACTTTTTTTTTCAGTGATCTAAGTTACTTAGTCTCCTTTTTTAGTCTCTTTTGGACTGCAGATATTAGTACAACTTGTGTGTGTCATTTCAGTGTTCAGATTTTGGTACAGATGGATTATTCCTTTTCCTTCAAGATACCAATTACTTCCATATATACAGATCACATTTTGAAGTATAGTGCAACAGCTGGATGTGTTAACCATATGTATATTGAAATAAAATATTTCTCGCATGGAATTGTCATTGCACTGCATGGCATGATAGATACAGGAATGTGTAGTGGGCAGCATGTCCTGTTAAAATAGTTGGGAAAAGAATTATTGCACTTCAGGATATTCTGAGTGATTCTGTTTGTTTCTGATTTACCTTTTTTTGGAAAGGCATGTCTTAAATAACTTGAGATAATTTGTTGTTGTTATTCTTAAGGAAATTAAGTCCATGGCAGTGTTCTTCACTGCATCTGTACTAGTGAAGGGGATGATAATCTGTTTTTACCTGATGTTAGCTATGATGAGAGATTTAGGCATTTAATACCCAAGTGTCATTAATTTTTGAAAAATACTTGCTCTGGTATGGTCATAGACAGAATTGACATAACATGGTCAGTAGCTGGTAACAATTTGGAAGTAAAAGATTATGCTAATGTAGAGTTTTCTTGAAACATGGTAGTAAATAAATGTTTTGCTTAAACCCTGCCCACCCTTTTAAAATACATTTTCATGGTTATCTCTTAAAGTAAACAGTAACTTCGCTTTCCTTTGATCTGTCATAACATTTCCTTTGACAGTCATTTACATATGTACCAGTTTTTCTTTAAGAGTTCTTATTGTTCCTATATTTATTTTTGACTTAAACCTAATAAGAGAGAAAGTTGATCCTGTGGTCTAGGCACTCTGTCAAGGCCATTTTGGCATATTCCTCTGAACTAAAAGGTAGAAATATAACCTACAAGAGATTATAATAGGTTGGGATCCTGATAGTATCTTGATACTGCAACAAATACCATATGTTCTCAATAGCCCAAGTTTAAAGATTGCTTGTACGTGTTTGTAACATTCAGCAGAGGTGGACTCCTTCAGAGTTGGGCGTGTGAGAACTTGTTGAGGTTACAGCCTTTCATATAGAATCTAGAGTACCTTGCAGCCATCTTCTGTCCCAAGATGTTTCAGTGTTAGGGCTCCTGCCCTAGAATATTGGGCATTTTGCTTAGATACTTGTGTTTTCTGTGGTTTGGGTCAAAATAACTGTTTTTTTTGTCATGTGAAATATGGAAAGATTGCAGACTTACTGTTGTCAGTAATGATTATATTGTATAATGTATGTCCAAAACCTTATCTACTGTCTGTAATTTTGCTTCTTTCTGAGGTAGCTTATTACTTTCTTGCAGTACTTGGGTTAATTTGCCAAATTACTTTCTAAACTATGTAATTTATCTTCTGAATTGCAAAAAGGGTATATTTTTTACTCTGAAGAGCTTGTTTTGTGGGTTTGGTGTGTGTGTGTTGGTGTGGTGGGTTTTTTTCCCTCACTTTAAATCTGGTATTTACAATAAAGGCTTGTTTGTTATGCCAGAGTTGGTTCAGCCAAACCAGTGCTTTTTGGATTTACTACTTTGGTCTGCTGATGCTAATATGTGTGTTGTATAGAGAGACAGCAGAATGAATGCTGCTGTTCCAGTTGCATAATAGCTTTATGAGGCCAGGGAAGAAAATGCCAAGTGAGCTTCCCTAACAGTGGCTTTCTTTAAATTGCTCTCTCAGGGTATAGTTGACTGACTTTACCAAAACATTATAAATGGAAAGAAATTGAATGGAGTAGTAAACCAGAAAAGTTTATTTCTTACTTTTGTCTGAAACTCAAGGAATTAAAGATGAAGTTTGAAATAATTTTTACACTGTAAACACTGTACAGTTGTAGGTGGAGCTTTCTTCGTAAACAAGCTTAGATTCATTCTAAGATGAATCAGACGAAAGTTAAAGGAGATACAGCAAAATAAAATAGTTCTTATTTTTGTTTTCCAGTAATGTAATTGATAACTCATTATTGGCGTAGAGACAGGCACACAAATTGTTTCCTCCTTTTTGTTTTTCTCGTCAGCTAATTTTCTTCTAGCTATTTTGTGGATATTTATTGTAGGTGAAATATAAGTATGGGGAAGCTAATTTGCTCTGTGTCGCCTTCCAGTAAGAAAGGGAGCAGCATAGAATGAGATAAAACTTTCATGACGACTACATACCTTAGTAACAGAAGAAAAACCTGTCTGGTATGAATATTACGGACAGTTGACTTGTCTCTGTTTGCCCAACCGAATTGCCAATTAATTGCTGTTAGACATATTCACCTTTACCAGACTTGAACATTTCCACTGCAGCTATGGGCTTGGTTTATACAACTAAAAAGTATTTTATGATGTTTTAAATTGAAATAATCCTTTTTACTCGAAAGTAGGAAATAAGGCTATAGTGAATGGATTACTCTGTAATGGCCCATTAAAGCTTTCTGGTTTATGGAGAGTGAATTAAAGGAAAGGATTGTTTGAGTAACACATTGTTTGTGCATAATAATGTAATCTGGATATGACACGTTTCCTAAAACCATGATGTTTAGCCATGTGGTTTTGGTTTTAAAAATGAGTTGAGAAGGAGAAAGTAGGATTTGGTTTCTGAATTATTAATCTGTTGGTTAACCTCTGGAAAACAAGAGTGTTGGAATTTATGCACAGCTTTCCAGTTTCAGAATGGGTTACTGAAAAGAATTTGTGAGAATTGAGTGTAGACAAATGGAGAAAAGAGGCGAATGAGTTATATGCTGGGGTAATAGAAGCAACATTTCTAATTCTGGTTACAACATGGATTTTTTCCCCCCCCCCCCCTGTTGGCTTAGGACAGTTGTGTCATCTAAGTCTAATTTGCTCTTCTATCTGAGAAATAAAAACATTAATGTTTTGCGAGTTTTTAAGTCTTAAGTAAAATGTGTTCAGACCTTTCAACGAATTCCTTGAAGTAAATACTATCGGCACAACCAGTCAATGCATCCAATGATGAACTTGAGTTCAGACTTCACAAGAAGTCTTTTTTGTGGTTTGATAGATTATTCTTTTTCTTTCTCTGAAGTTCAGAGGGGTTTGTGCTGGAGTTCTTACGTAACTTGAAATGTTTGTGTGTCCCTTTGAGATTTCTCATTTCTTTAAGATTTCTGATGGTAAGAAAGTACTAGTGTGCATTTGCTTCAGCTTTGGGACTTGGATTGGAACATGGTTTTGTGCAGTAGTTGACAACACTTTCTATTCTGTCTGTGGTTATTATTATTTTTTTTAATCTGTACTGGAGTTATTTTCATTAGAGGAATTCCAGCTGAGTTTTTGTACGTCAACAAAGTCTGTAGTTGTTTTGATCCATATACTGTTTCACTTGAGTTGCTTTAGTTTTGGAAGTCTTACCCTAATTTTTCTACTACTTTAAAAAGGAAAGTGCATATGGAAGTAGTTGCATCTGGGTCCTTTGTATGCCATTTTAGTTAGCGTTCTAATGAAAGTGGTTTTGTTGTTTTATTTTTTAAAACTTTACTTTCACATTTTAGGACATCAGAATGTATACTTCGTAACAAAACAGGACTGTAACTTCACAGGAGGCCTAAACAGGAATTAAGTGTGGATTTCCACATCTTTTCTGTCATTTCCAGTTCTTCTAAAAGCTTTTAAGTTCTAATTGTTAATGTAAACAAATATGCTTGCAGCTTGAGTAGTTAGATCGTAAATTTTAGAACTTGGTAAATGAAGGAAACAAAAAAATGAAATGATGTAATTGAAGACTTGATTTTAAATGTAGTTTTATAATGGATAGAATTTCTTGCCGTGATTGTTCTTTTTCATTGTTATTGAGGTTCAAATACAGAAATGAAATTTGCAAATCTCTCTCAGAAGTGTTTGTGGGTTTTCTGTAGTGTTTTAATGAACACTGATACTGAGCTTTCAGAAAAAGTGAGCACACATAAGTAACCGCAGTATGCGGTTTCTCAAAACTGTGTATACAATAAGTATACACTTTTTTAAAATATTCTGTCAGTTTTACACCAGTGTACACTATTGATTGATACTATTTATTACATGCTAATTGTACTTAACAACACTGACCATTTGAATCATCAGATTTTTTTGTATCTACACTGTTACCAGGAAGATGCACAAAATATGAATTCTTATGTTTATAATAAATGATTCAACTTGTTCCTTTTCTGTATGTCGCAAGCAGAATTGTATGGGCCAGTAGCTGTAATTGTCTTTTTAATTATAACAATCCTACTACTAGCGTACGCTATTGATATATACTGGTTATTACATGCTAACTGTATTTAATACCACCATATAATAAACCACAACAAAACCACCTAACATGGGCATTTTGCCTTCAGTAGCAATTTTTATTCTGTCATTGTAGTCCGGGTGAGGTCTCCTCAACAAACTGGTTCTTGTGAGGGATCTGGACTATTCAGTCCCTACTTAGACTAACGTCAAAGATAATCTCTGTTAATTGCAGTAAGTTTTGTTGCTTTGAGCAGCAGTCAGAAAAGCAGCCTAGCTTTTCTGATTTCTTTCATTAAAAAAAAATTCCAAGCTGATATCTCTGTGTTGCTGTTCATTTTCCTTCCAGAGCTATAGTGTTTTGGGTTTTTTCTATTTTGTTTTATATAGAATCACTGTGGGGCTATTGACAAGTATTCCCATCCTCCTTGTCATAATTTTCCCTTGTTTCTTCTGTAGCTTTTGCCACTAGTTTTCATTTAGCTCAATTTTCATTTCCTTTCCCTTAAGCGATCTTAGAATTTCTTTATATAGTTTTAACCCTATTTTTAGGCACCTATTGGCTTTCCTTCTGCACTGAAAGAAATAACCTGTGTCACAGGCCATATTTAGATCATTGCTGAACTTTCCAGTGTGTATTTATAGTCTTATAGCTGTGATAGCAGAATCTGTTGCCATAGAAAAGGTTATGGATGTGTAGGAGTATTTTGTATTTCTAAGCCACTGTATACTTCATACTAGACTTATTAAAGAGAATATTGTCAAAAGATATAAAATGCTAAAATAAAGGGTTCATTAAAACTTGTTGACTTTTTTTTTTAAAAGAATTACTTTCTTTTGTCTTTATTTTCCTCACAGCTTATTGTTACTTCTTGTCCTTTACTGTTATGGTATTATTAATATCCATTGCTTTACAGTAGTTACTTTGGGGTTTGGGTTTAGATGCCTGTATATCAAGCTTGTTGGAATACGTTTCCTTCTTACTGTACAGAACTGAACTCAAAAAGTCTTGAAACTAGATGTTTATTGAAGGTAGTGGGAAGACCACACCACCTTACTTGAGTTACTTTTTTATGTGTGTGGGTTTTTTTTTTTTTAATTGCAGACATTGTATATATGTATGGAAGAGTTAGTGTTCCAGTGAAATGCCGGTCTTCGGTATTGCAGAAGTTGTCAAAAAAGTGCTAGTTCAGCCCTGTCAAATTTGGCCTTTTCAGTAGAAGAGCATGCTCTTTTCTCCTTTTGTTGTCTGTTGAGCCTATTGGGTTGTGAGTTGAAAATAGCCTTGGCAGAACTTACACAAAGAAAAATCTCACTTAAACTGAACTTCAGAATTAATCTTTTTCTATTTTTAATTTACTAATGTGTATCTTTATAGAAAAAAAATGTAGCAAATAGTAGTTTAATATGTAGTGAAAATTGTTTGGTGTTTTAATTTATATAGACCCTTTTATTGCCTTAGACCCTTTTATTGCCTTAGGTAACAAGCTTAGTAAAATTCATGCTAAATCTTTGACGTGCTTATTAAAATATTCCTGATTTGTAAACATTGTTAAATATCTTTTTATTGCATGTTGAAGCAGAAATATGCATATTATAGTATGTTGTAAAGGCTAGACTGTGTTATCTTAACTGAATGTAACAAATTCTTCTGCTTAACGTTTTGTCTTTTTTGTTGTGGTTTATTTTGGTTTAGGTTGGTTGGAGTACTGCAAGAGATTATTACACGTTTCTTTGGTCACCTATGCCAGAAAATTATGTGGAAGGATCAACAGTTAACTGCGTACTGACTTTTCAAGGTGAATATAAAGCAGTATATACCTCTATATTCCAAACTACACAGCTTTTTAAATACTTACCTATTTTTTACAGTGCTGAGGCTTGTATAACAGTTTTAGACTTTTGAAAGCGTAAATTGGAGGAGAATTTTCCGCACTTCACTGTGTGAAGTTCAATCTTATTTTAGATGCCAAAGAAATTGTACGGGAAAGGATGTGACTTACTGTGGTTTTACATAGTAATTGACAATATTCATGGCTGGTAGAAAGGGAAGCTTTGCTAGAAACTGTTCAAAGTCAGAAAATGACTTTGTTTAATCATCGGTAAGGTTTTTTAATTGTGGCATCTACTAACGTCTTGTGTCTTTACATTGTCTTTAGTCTTTGGACTAAAATATCATTCCCAATATAAAGTCATTCTTGTGAAAGAAAATTAATATAGATGACAGTTTAGTGAAGATTCAGAGTTGTTGGGGAGTAGCAGAGGACCTTTTGACAATGAAGAATTGATGTAAATAACTGAGTTTTTTAAAAAAATAATGAAACAAAAAAAGTTACACCACTGTACAAATCTGTAGTTTAACTGCATTGTGTAACTGTGGAGGTCAGAACCTCTGCCCTTCCCAATCTCAAAAAAGACCTAGTATTGCAAATTAACGATGTGCCACAAGGAAGAGCAAAGTCCAGAAATGGTTTCTGTGTAAAGGTGTGGAGTTACAAACATAAGAGCCACGCTCTCCTCATTAAATATAAAAAAAAAGGGCAGTAGCCATGGACTGTGGCCTAGCAACTTAGGAGGAACTTTGTTACCAAGAAGGGGTGGTGCAGCACTTTACTGAACAGATATCCCTGGTTTGGAAGGTTCAGAATTCCAAACACTTGATTAGATGCAGCCACAGTAGCCTCAGAGTGGTGCTGACAATAGTCTCTTTAGTGGGAGGTTGGACGAGGTGACCTTCAGAACTTCTTTCTACCAGGTTTTTCAGCCTGGAAAATGGAAATAGTGAGAAGTGACGGATGTCTTTAAAATCAGCTACCAATGGCATGAGTGCATTGTCCGTTGATCATGTTTAAGGAAGTAGGAACCATTGATGTAAGCTATCAAATGGCAAGCTCAAAATGGAGACAGAGGTGATACTTGTATAACACAACCACTGCGCGGTGGCTTCTTGCCACAGGACAATACAAATCTAAATAAAACCCCAAACCTGTGCGTTTGAAGTTGCGTGTGAAAACAGCACCTCCCTTAAAATTGTTTAATGCTTCTTTGTTTACTAATAGAAGTTACTGTGCAATCTTACGTTCTTTTTTAATTCTCAGACTTAGCTTTAATCTTTGTGTGTGTGTGTTTTGCTTAAAAATATAGAAAAATAATAATTGAAGTCTTGAAATTATTAATTTGTTCACTTGTCTTGTTAAAGTTGCAGATAGTGATAGCTTTGAGTTCAGTGTTCTTTCTCTGATTCACTTTTTCTGCTACTTTTGATGATGATTATATCCAAATGCTCTGACCATTTTATAACCTTGAAGTCAGTGAAAAGTATGCGTGCTCTGTAGCAACTGGAAGGAATTCATTAGTGTTTTTTAGTTATCTAAATTCACTGAATGAATGAAATTGAGTTGGACTGAAACTCGCTGACCTAGAAACCTAGGATTCTACATGCCATTTTCAGTCCTTTTGTACTTCTAAGTTTTACCACACATGAAGAGACTAGGTAACTCTGTCCCATCCGATATGTTCCAAGCTGACAGTCTACAACTTTTATAGCATTGCCAGATTTAATCTCCAATCAGACGGTCTCCTAGTTGTGTTTGGCAAGATATTTTAGTGCTGCTGAGATGAGATCAGTAGAGCTTGCAGGAGCTTAGTTAACTGAGAAAAGTAGTAAATGTTGTGTAGCATGCTTTATATATTTTTTTAAGTGATCAAGTAGATGTGCTGGAAGAAAATCATCAGGAATAATTTCTCTCCAGGGCATGTTAGATACAAGAAAAAAGGATAAGTAGTTTTAAAATCAGTTTGTCTGAACCAATATTAAAACTTGATGGAACTGCAAAGTAGATTGTAATGAATTTCTTTTGGCAAGTGTCACCTTGTTTAAGCATTGAACCCGGTAAGCTGAACTGCAGTGCTTTATAGGAAAGTGGAGTTGAGTCTAAAGCACAGAATCCTGAGGTTTTGAAGTTCTGATACTATTCCCTGAACAATGCTTAAGAAAGTATAAGACTAATGGAAACATAAAATGCACGATACAAGTGGTGTCCATATACTATGTATAATGTTTCATGATTTGTAGGAAAAGTAGCTAAGAGTACTGGGAAAAGCGTTCCAGGAATCTGAAATAAAAGTTGGTGTATGGAAATTAATAAGAAACTTAGAAAAGGACCAGACTGAATTGTGGTGAAATATTAACAGAAATTAGCGTCATCACCTGCTGGTTTGGACATTAGGTGAGGATTTGTTATGCTGATGATATTCTCAGGCTGACTAGGGTATTTGATAATTGTTTCGAATAAAACCAGTTGGTTTTTGTACAACTAAACAGAGTAAGGCATGGTTTCTGGCATTTACTAATAAAGGTAAAAATCTCATTAGTTCTGGAAATGATTGTTTACCATACACAATTATTACTGTGCAAATTCATGTGATGCAAGAGGCTTGATGATGAAGTTTTAGCGGGAAATAGTTCAGTTGAATAGTCACACAGAAATTCTTCTCAAATAATTCGGTAGCAGCATGCAGTATTACGTACCTACAATAAAGATGATTTATTCTTACCTTGCAAAAATCTACAAGGATTTATTTAGAAAAAATTGAAAAATAAACTGTTTTAAACTCCCTGGCCTTATCCATGCTTGCGGCTTGTTCACATTGTGTCAGCCATTCAAAGCATTCCTGTGCTTTGGCATTTAAAAATAGCAAGTCGATTGTGGTTACTACACAAAAAACATGCAAATAATTTTATCAGGTAAAGTTGCAGATGTCTTGTCATTGTATGTTACTTTGTCTTGGTCTGTTGTCTTCAGCTGTATAGGTACTCCAAGGCCAAAAAAGTTGCTTACTCTTTCTTGTGTGATTGTGCAACTGTAACAGTATGATCCCAGTCCAGCTTCAGGGCATCTCATTGCTAATAATTCTGTCTGTTTCGTAAATATATAAATGGCAGCTGTTTCCTAATGTATCATCTATTACGCAAGTGTTTTGGCATTTGTCTTAAGAGCTAGGAGAAATGCTTGGGAGGTAAAATTACTAAATAGGATAATTTTTCCTTTCTGCTGTTTGATGATTTATCTGTGCCTTACTAAGGTAATGATTATGAAATTCATAAGTAAAACAAGATCTGATAATCTGTTTCTGGAGGGAGAATTGTATTTTTTGAGATTGTTTCTTCAAATATGAATTTATTTTGATAGGATATTATCTACCAAACGATGATGGAGAATTTTACCAGTTCTGTTATGTGACTCATAAAGGAGATGTTCGTGGAGCAAGCACACCTTTCCAGTTTCGTACCTCTTCCCCTGTTGAAGAATTGCTCACTATGGAAGATGAAGGAAACTCTGATATGTTAGTGGTGACCACAAAAGCTGGACTTCTTGAGGTCTGATTCAACAATTCTAAAAATGCTACTTTCTTTTTTTTTTTCTTCTATATACATATTTACATACACTCACAGGCTATAGTATTGAAGAAGAAACGAGGAGGAAAAACATGTGTAATCTATGTATTTCTGGCTTGTTCTTCACTATTTGATGGGAATTCAGAATATTTGTAGGTTAAGCGATTAAAGATTTTAAGCTGGTTATGGGTATGGTATAGCACTAAGAGTGATAAACCATAAAAGAGTAGATAGTTCCCTATCTCTCAGATCTGTACTTTCCAGCTAACTGGAGGGGGTAGATACTCTTTGTGTGAAATGGTGATTGTCGTAAGGAAAAAAAAAATGGAGTTGATATACTTTTATTTCTGCCCAAGTGAGGAGCCCTAGCAACTAAGCTGTGCCTAAGTATGTTAGAATAGCTTTTATTTTATTTAAAGCAGTATTCTGTATGTCGTGTTCTTTGCTAGATGGATGTGGTTATGGTTTTATGTTTACGTACAGAGTCAAGATGTTTCCATTTGCTTTTTGATGTTTAGTAGGTTGACTTAAACACACAAAACACCCAAACAAAAAAAATCCAAACACAAAAAAAGCCAAACCACCAAACCAACTTGATTGAGTAGCTTATTGGAAGAACTTCTCAGTATGGTTTTCTTACCTTGCTATCAGATGTTTTATCCTTTTGTCCCTTGTGTGTAAGCACCTATGTGCATATATTCGATTTACAGTTTTCTAAATTAAAGGATAAGAGATTTAATACAGATGTATATCTGGGATAGTTTTGCCTTTCAGATATGTACTCGCAGCACTAGAACTGAAGGAAAATTTTTTTTTTTCTTTCAAACCTATTTGATTATCTTGGTTCGTAGAAACACAGAATGGTTTGGGTTGGAAGAGACCTTTAAAAGTGTAGTCCAACCCCCAGTGAGCAGGGAAATCTTCAAGCAGATCAGGTTGCTCAGAGCCCCATCCAACCTGACCTTGAATGTTTTCAGGGGTGGGGTATCTACAGCCTCTCTAGGCAACCTGTGCCAGTGTTTCACCGCCCTCGTAAAAAATTTCTTCCTCATATCTAGTCTAAATGTCTCCCCTTTTAGTTTAAAACCATTGCCCCTTGTTTTGTTGCAACAGGCCCCACTAAAAAGTTAGTCCTCAACTTATGAGCCCCCTTTAAGTATTGAAAGGCTGCAATTTGTGTGCTGGTCCTTAATGTTTTGACTCTGTGTCTACGTGGATTTTTTTTTTTGTGAAACTCCTCAAATGCTTTAGAGAGCATGTATGTGGCACTGCACTCAGCAGTTGCTTTTTCACCGAGCTGTCGTCATCATAATTAGCTCCTCTATATTTGCTGTTACTTGGGAACAGAAAAGGCAGTTCACAGAAGGAGGGAAAACTTGAGTGTAAATCAAGACACTGCAAAGTGTGCTGTCTAATGGTAATGTAGTGCTATTCAATTAAAGCAGTGAAACTTCAGAAATCTGGGAATAAGGGTAAAATAACCTGGCCAGAAGAC
Source organism: Coccyzus lansbergi (assembly GCA_033558105.1). Classification (NCBI taxonomy): domain Eukaryota; kingdom Metazoa; phylum Chordata; class Aves; order Cuculiformes; family Coccyzidae; genus Coccyzus; species Coccyzus lansbergi. The sequence continues at coordinate 20,929 of JAUMJK010000307.1, forward strand.
GCACGTTTTGTGCTTCTGCTCAAACACTAGAGTAATTTGTTATCCACTTATTTGATAAGAATGAAGGGGAGAAAAATTACCAGAAAAAAATGTTTTTGTTCTTACAGTTTAAAATTGAAAAAATAGTAAAAGAAAAAGAAGAGCTGTTAAAGGTAACTTCTGTTCTGGAAAAGGAAACGACACAGCTGAGAGAGCAAGTTGAAAGACTGGAAAAAGAACTTAACCATGAAAAGCAGAGATGTGACCAACTGCAAACAGAGCAAAAGGTTAGTTGTGTAACTGATTAAAGCTGACTCATAATGTCTGTAATCTTTCTTTTCCAAGAACCAGTTAAACTGGGTGAAAATCAGCTATCAAAACCCCTTGGCAGTTAGATAGACATTTACACTAGAATAGGTCAGTTCCTATTAACCTCCTGCCACTATTCCTTTTATGTTGTAAAATGGTTAAAATATTTAAGGCTTTTGGTACCAGGCTTGGTAAGATAATCGATTACAACTGTTACCAGATGTTTGACATTTAACTGTGGAATTCATAGTGAAAAGTGGTTTGTAGTTTAAAGTTTCCTGACATTTGTCTTAAGATGGAGGAAGACTTTTCAAAAAAAAACTCCCATTAAAGAATAACTACATAGAACATTGGGTATTGAAAATGGTAGAAAATTTTGGTATTAGAAGACTTAATGGAGAGTGCTATTGCTAGGGCACACAAAGGGGGAAAAGTAGTCACTTCTCCCAGAGGCTTCACAAAGGTCTGAAGACCTTAAGAGAAAAGAAGCAGAAACCTAAAAATTAATTTACTGTGGTAATTGATAATGAAAAATATATATTCAGCCTAAACCAAAACAAGCTTAATTTAGAAGTCTACATATGGTTAGGAGGAAATCTGATGTTATAAAAAAGGCACAAAACAAGTTTGACCTAATCTATTTTTATGTTGCTGCTTTTTTAAAAAAAATCTACTACTAGAAGATTAAAAACATGTGGGAGGGAGGTGGTGACATAGACAAATTTGAAGTAATGAAGCCTATATAATTTAGCTGCGGACAGCAGTTAATAGCCTATTTTGAAGTACTAGTATGTATATGTCAACAGTTCTGCGTGATACACCTTTAATAGAAAGGCATTTGTTAAGGGAATTTGAAACTTCGTAGTAGTTCGTAGTTCGCTTTTGAACAATCATAAGTGAAATGGACTACAGTGTTGGGTAAGGAGAAAAGAAAGGATAAAATCTTCTTTAGGAAATTTTTTTTCGTTTAAATAAATTATTTTAATTTCAAGTACACGGAGAACTAGTTTAAATCAGACAGAATTAAATACCTAAATGTATGCATTGCATGGATTTGCAGAATCATAAACTTGGTGGATAAATTTGAATGAGCTACAGAGGTTCTTTTTCATTGTCATTTGAGGTTTTCATTTGAAAAAAAGTGTGAAAGTTAACTGTCAGTTCCAATCCATGTTAGCTTTACAGTGCCTTTTTGGAGCAATTTGTCAAATGGGATTTTGATGGCTGTCCAACAAGGAGACAGACAGACTGTATAGGAACAAAATTGTCTTGCTACTTTCTCACACTTACCTATGAATTTTACAGTCAAAAATACTTTTGCCTTTAAGGTACTGGAACTTTGCAGTTAAAATTTATTTCAGGAATGTTTTATTTTTTATTTAGTTTCTGCCTTGTTGAAGTGATGACACAGTGTGAAGAACTCTTATTTAGCTGAGCTATAAGCAGGTCTTTAATCTGAGGCTGATGCTTTTCTTCAGCGATTCAAAGTAGTATACAAGTTTGACATGTTTTCTGACTCAGAGTTATTTTTTTGTCTCATTTTCTCTTACTGTCTTATGTTGTCTTTTATGTTCTATTTTCTATTTTTCTGTTGTTTAAAAGAAGCAAAAATCTGCAGATTTTTGAAACAGCTTTTGTTTGTTTATATATTAATATATACTAATTTATATTTTTAAAAATATTGAATTTAGATAAAGATTTAACTATTTGGAGTTCTACTGAAATATTTCTATATACTTTAGAGCATATTAGACTAAAGAAAAAGAACTAAAATAGCTTATCTAAGAAAATGTGTGAACACTACATCTCATTACCTTCATAGTTCAAGAGGGAACTGTGATAGAAATCTTTATTTCTGTTAAAAATAAAGCTAAGCTACATCTAACTTATGTACAATCTCTTGACATTTGTTTTCAGTTTTGCAAGTACTTCCATCAGGAAGTATGTATGATTCTGATGTTTCTGTTTGTCTAAAAACCCTCTAAAAATTGTAGTACAATGTACTGTATTTAATATTGGCAATTGCATGGGCAAAGGTGGTGGATTCATTTCTATAGACTCTTGCATTTGGTTATGATTGAGCGCAGAGCTGTCTATGCTTGTAATGTTTTGGCAACTACTATTTGTTACTAATTGTGTTTTGAAAAGGGGAAAGAAGTTATCCATGACTTTATACAAAACACTTGTCAATCTCCTCTTTTACTAAAAAAAGTCTTAATGTGTTTCTTTAGAGCAAATAATACTAATATCTGAGTTCATGCATTTGGTTTTTTTATCAAATAGCTGTATTAAGCTGTATTTTTGTAAGTGAATTGAACAGAATGTGGGTGGTGTGGTTATCTTACTGTAGTACAGTGTAGCAAGCAGAAAGTAGATTAATGATGCAAAAGCTCCAAGTTCATAATATGGAAGTCTTTTGTTAAACCACAGTTCTGTTAAAGCTTTTTTGTTCCTGTTCATCTGTGTAGACTACTTTTCTCTTTTTAGTATTGATTTGTTATCAGTCCATTGTTTTCACAAATAGCTCAGGGGTAGTGTGAATCATTGAGAAAGGTCTATAGAAACACTCATGTCTTACTAGAGACAGGATAGTTGTTGATGGACATTATTATCATAGTTATGTTCCAGTTAGTGTTTCCCTCCCATTTCTGATTACCTGGTCTCTCTTCCCTGCCTACTTACTGTTACAGAATTCTGGGCAATGGAACTTATCCTCTCTCTCTGCTTTTTGCATTTTGTCTTTTAGAGGATCCTTGGGGAAGATATTAGGAAGAAACAAGCCAGAAGTAGATAATGTATTTAGGAACAAAGACTACTAAATCTTTTCAGGTGTAATACAATCAGTGCCCCACAAAGTTTGAATATTGGGCACTATATGTTTGAGTGGTGAAAAGATGCTCATCTCTTCAGTTTTGAAACCAGCTGAGGTGCTTCAGAAGACTAGAGCAGCTGCAGAGTCTGGTTTTGCTAACAGTGCCTTTACTGTTCAGGAGACAGTCATTTATTGCCTTCTTACAAGATAGCCATCTCATTTCCTACCAAAGATAGGAGAAACTAATGCATGCAAAGCATAAAGCGATAATGTTCTGTTAGAATTGTTGAAACAGCTTCTATAGGGTGTTATGGCACTGTAAGTCACTACTTGTCTCTAAACATTTCTTTATTTTTTAAAATATTTTTAAATTTTTTTTTGCTTGGGTTTGTAGCTCTTTTTTGTAGTATTTTATCATATTGGAGTAAAAAAAAAAATCTATGTTTTTGTTACCAGCACATCAGTGGTTCTGCAGGCTTAGTTTTCTTAGGTAGTCATCACTGCCATCACAGAAAAAGAGTATTTGCAAGACATGCAGCTCTGTGCTAGTCAGTGTTAGTGCTCAGAGGGAGTGTGCTCTCCAGCCCCCCTGTTTATAGTGCATGCTTTATATGTTATGTTTATCTCCATTACATTGTGTTAATTACCCTGCCCTGTCAAAGCTTAAGATATTGTAGAATGTGGGACAAATTCAATCTTTATTTCTTATAGGTTATCTTTTCCTCTCCAGTATTCCAGTGACTGCTTAACAGCCTATATACTAGTACTGACAAGATCAGTTTAGGCAGGAGTTAAATGAATCTTCTCCCATTCTCCACTTTTTTCTCCTACCCTCGATGTGCATGTTCTCCTAGTCTTCTTAAAAGGGCTGAATTTTCAGTTACAGGAAAACATAGTATTCCTCTGCAGCTTTCTTCATGCCTTGTAAACCATTCCTAGCCTTTTTTTACCCCCAATGATAACAGTAAATTATCTCTTATAGAGTGAAGGTTTAGCTTAAACCACTGCTCAAGAGTAAATGCAGAATTATTAAAGATGTTTCAGAAATGTCACATCTTACAGCCTTGTGTTAGCGTTTCAGAGTAACTTCGTTTCTACCAGGATGATAATCCCTGATTGCATACTGTTGTTTCAAATCATGCTTTATATGGGGCTTGCAACTCGACTTATACAACACTGTTAAAATAATGATGTGATTACTCACTATGATTATTTTACTTATGAGGTTGACACATAGTATGTGGTCACTGGAACTGCTTCAGGTTACTTTTAGCATTTGAACTTTTCCTATTTTTTTCTTTCTGAGATAATTATCTACTGGTTACATATTCAAGTATGTTGAGTCACATTAGTAAGTTACTTTTTCCTCAATATTTTTTACTTCTGGAAAAATTGAAGAACATTGAATCAACACCTGAGTGTGTCTTTAGAAAATAATAATACAAATATTTTTAAGTTGTATTTTCTTCAGGAATATAAACACATATGACTAAGTTAAAAGGTTGCATGTTTTTGGTCTGTGTTGCCAGTTTTATGTGTACTTAAACTGTGTGTAAGCTCTTGGGCAGCAGTGCATATGCCTGCTGCTTCAAGATTTAATATTTTAGTGCTGAACAAGAGAGTCATGCTGTAGTCGTTGTGTCTGTCTTACATGGATCACTATTCTGACACTGTAACCATCCAGGTTTGTGAACACAGGTTTTATAGCCTTTGTAGAGAGCCGAGCTTGCAGATGATGCTTTTGCAATCATTTGTCTCCACCTAGTGGGAAGAGAGCACTTCTGAACTGACTTTCATGTTACCGTGGTGACAAGTATTACTCTTGTTGCAGTAACTAGCTGAAGTTAAACATTTAAGTCAGAAGCGACAGATTTACAGATTACTTGCTCATTCTTTCATGCTGTGAACATTTCAATAGTGTTTGTTTGACGTTGGCATAAATTGAGGTAGAAGGTAATTTACTGACTTGAAAAGCTTACTCTTTTGTGCTCTTTGAAAGTTTAGTTCACTATTTAACTTTTAAAAAGTGGGCTAATTCATCTATCTGATGGGGAGTTTTAATAGGGCATCCAATTAAATCCACAGTCTACTGACAGCTTCTACTCTCACAGTAGCTTTATTCATGGGAGAGTTATATTCAAATATCAAGGATTCATTTTAAATTGACTTTTGATACCATTTTATAAGGAGAGTTTGTCTGGTTAGGTATGACAGACAGTATGCTGTTGTGCAGTGTGATAAGTCAGGAGTACAAGTGCCATCTCAGTTCAGACTGCATACATAAAGGTAAGTGAATCAAGTGTTTCTTCAGTGCCTTTGTGGTATCTTAGGTTTTTGGAATAGAGAGACTTCAGTCTTTTTAGAGCAGCATTTCTGTTGCCAATCATAATTACAAAGGTAGAAGCTTAATATCATTGAGTTTGTCTGAAGCTCAGTTCTTTGAGATCATGCAGGCTCTGTGTTGTGAGCACACTCACATTTTGTAGTGGCTGCGATGTATTGCATTCATCATTTGTCCCAGAGGCTCTGTAAACAGTTGTGATGTCAGCCATGTGTTTTACATGATTCTGTTGGAGCTGCTATGATGTCAGTGGGATAAACAAAAGACTCCTGCAGCTGATTTATCTAGATCCGCATTCTATACAGAGTATGAAGTATAATGGTTCCCCTGACATTAAACTACGTCCAGATGAATCAAACAGCTGAAATGTGACAAATGCTTCAGCTTGCTTTTTTTTGTAAAATAAATTGCTTTGTATTTGATGAATTGACTTCTTTAGATTTCAGAGTTGCATAGCTTTTTTAACCTTTAATTCTTCTTCATTACAATGTATGCGTTCTATAAAAAGTAAATGCAGATATTAGCCGTTAAAGGTAAATGTTTTAGGAGAGGAATGGCTTTTAAAAATTGGAGAGGGAATTTTACTTGTGATAAAAAGTGAAGGTGAAACAGAAAAAAACATGCTGCCTGTTGCATACTCTAAGATGTCACAGCTGGAAATAGTTTCAGGTTGTATTTTTCAAGTATTTTATTCTGCCTGTTGGATGTCTCTCTGCCTTAAGTATGTTTGAAATGCCTTGTGTGTTGCTTTATGGGAAGGGATTGTGCTTTGCATCCATTGACTGAACTGTACTCTGAAATGTTTTACTGGAGTTGCAAGATCCACTAGAAATAAGAAATAAGTAGGGAAAGTGTGTTCTTGAGTACTGAATGAGACTCTAGAAATTTTATGGGTCCTCCATTCTCAAATTAAAGATTATTAGTCCTTTTGTAGCAGAATTTTATTAAATAGATTTTAAACATGTTTCAGGGAAGAGCACACGCATGATATTAGCATATGCTATATGAGGTTTCAGTGAGTGCATTTACGATTAGGTTACACAAATCAAAAGCGACTGATCTGTAATTTAGAACTCTTTCAGCAGCTGTTTGTTAGGCACTGTAAACAAACCACATTATGTGTACTTGCAGCAATTTGTGGGGGGAGGACAGTGTTTCATGTGATTGCAATGAAATTAATTTTAAAATAATCAATCTTAAGTCTTTTGCCATTTTGGAATAGCCGTAAAGATTTTGGTGGCCCCATTTTCTTGTTCCCTGTCTGCAGGTACATTAGAATTTTCAAAGTGGAATTTTGATTTGGGAAAGATAAAATCACTTGACAACTACATTAAACTTCCTTTGTTTCGTTTCACTAGTGAAACTTCTGGTAGTTACGGGAATTTTCATTTTGGTAGCTCTTTTTTTGCAGCATTGAAGCTACCTTAAGTAGTTTCTGCTTATTCTGAGTTTTGTGGTGCTGTTTGTTTCCTCCCTCCATCCATAAGACTGTTTCGGCTCTAGGGAAGGAGGGGAAAAGGAGGATCTGGATTTCTAAATGAATTAAAGATACAATCCAGAGTAAAAATAACCTTAAAATTGTTGGGGATTTTTAAATCAGTAAAATGATTCATGTTCTTGCTGTGCTTTTCTTTGTCTTAATAAAGTGAAGAAAAGGTATAATATCTGTAAATGTGCCAGAGAAATTAAGCAAACAGTAATTACAGAAATTAATTAGTTTTTGTAAGAGGTTGTACATGTAGTTGTTTATTATATTTTTCCCTTTAAGACTCCTCCTAAAACGCAGTTGACTTTTACCTGTGAAACAGTCTAAGGGCGCTCATTTTAAACTTTATAGGCTCTGAAACCGCTGTAACCAGCGCGTATGGGACTATGATTGCAGCATCTAAATTGAATTGCTAAGAATTCTGTAAAATAACAAGTTGTCTCTAAAAAGTAATCCTTTCTTCTTTCAAAACTGTAGGCCTAAGTTGTATCTAAACAAGTTTATTAGGTGAGAATCTGTCAAGTATGGAACTTTTACATTTTAATACCATGTCCCTTTAGAATAACTAGCAAAGCAGCATCCATTGTAATGCTGTTTGTGGAGTGCATTTTTTTCAGGCTATTAATTCCTTTTAATACATGTTACCTTTGGCAGCCTGTTTGAACTGTTTGTACAGTTTGTATATATAATGTATCAGATTAAATTCTTTGAAGGCGGTTGGGTTACAACAGTTACAGTTAGACTAAAGTTGTGTTTGGAGAAAACACAGATATGCATTGAAATACTTTTTACTATACTAGACATTCAGAACAGGGGCAAGTAATTAGTCACCACTGTGCTGGGGAAGAAGCAGTTATAATGTGTGGCGTTGTTGCTGCTGGTTATACAGCAAGTTTTACTTGGAATGCTGACTTTAATTAAAATATCCTGCCTTCGTTACACAAAGTGCATATATTTTTGGTTGCAGGAAACTGATAACTCTTCAAAAATAAAGACCTCATGAAAATTGTGGGTCATCTCTAATGCTCTTTTTAAAAAAAAGATGGTACATTCGTGATCCCTTGAAGTTCTTTATTATATTAAGGCATATAATAAAGCCATTTGGAGTTTAAATAGTTGTAGTGTATTAGTCCTCCTTTTTTTTTTTTTTTTTTTTTTTTTTTACAGCTTGTGTAACAAAAATAAAAACCTACTTTATGTGCTGGCATCGTGTTTAGGAAGTGTTTGAGTCAGCAGTTACATTTGCCACCCCTCACAATTGACCCCCCCCTACCCACTCCCAAATCATAACGCCCAAACTTCTGTTTGGTTGCTTGTAAAAGCAGGACTTAATTACATTTGTGAACAGTGTATTTTGACAGTTAATGAGTAAAAACAGTCCTCATTATATTTTATTGTACTTAAAACAATGTTAGTGAGGTTAGAACCTGACCGGTAGGGGTTCTCTGTAAACTCTGGCTGATGTTTCTCTTGATGTAACAATACAGTCTTGTTGTTTTAGGTATTAAACTTTGTTTAAAAATGAATGGATGAACTGGTGCTTTAATCTTCCAAATGCAAAATAGAAAAACAAGTTGTACCTTAGTATCTTCACAAACACTTTTAAGTCATGCTGTCATCAGGCCCTTTGGTCAGTCTGTCTTGACCTTGTTTACACTTTGATTCATACCACTGTTCATGGTTTATACTAAGCTGAGCCTTACTGAATTTTAATATCAGAAATAGTAGCTTATTATCTTGGTATGTCTGTTGTACTTTAGTGTTCTTAATTTCTTTTCTCAAGAAGATAGTATTATATTAAAAACATTGTGTCTCTGTGTTATTTAAGATGACCTGACATTAAATGGTTGTTTCACTGCAGTGATGACAACTTTTAGCTGTCCGGTGCCTTAGAATGGTATGGGCATCACTGTAATTGGATAAAAAATGCAGTACTTAAGTGGCTTTCAATCTTGCATCTTTTAGCTTTCTAACAAAAGGAATCTGTTTCGGGTGTTATCATGGAATCATAGAATGGTTTGGATTGGAAGGAACCTTAAAGATCACCTAGTTTCATCCCTGTGCCATGGCCAGGGACACTTTCCACTAGGCTATGTTGCTCAACGTCCCCATCTAGATACCTTGAACACCTCCAGGGATGGAGCCTCTACACCTTCTCAGGGAAATCCATTCCAGAGCCTCATCAGCCTCATAGCAAAGAATTTCTAAATTTTATATTCAATGTAAATCTAACCTTTCTCAGTTTAAAGCTGTTACCCCCTGACATGCTCTTTTCTGTAGGCCCAGAATCTGAGACATAAATCCCACAATTGCTTCATGAGCTTCTGTGAGCCTTGTGATACCTTGCACATGTTCTGTCTGGTAGAATTTAGCATATGTAGTAACTAGCTCTTCATTAGAAGTTCTTCCATTTTTTTTCCTTTTGCCTGTAGTTGCTTTTACTGTGGCTTTCTTCAGTGTTGTTAACTGTCTGATCAAATGCAAACTATTATCCTTTTTAAATAAAAGGAAAATAGAAGTTCTGTTATGTTTTCTAAGTTAGGCAGTTGATCATAGTTTGCAGAAGGGTGATGGGAAAAGGTATGAAATACAGCTTGCTTTGTTCAGTACTCTGAAGTCTTTGATGGTTTCTATGTAACTGAGTGCTAGCACCAGGACAAACTCCATATTGACACTCTATTAATATATTAACTACACATAGCAACTTAAGAACATATATTCAATATAAATATTTATATATGTGTTCCGAATGGGCTTATAATACATTTTAAGGAAGAGAAGAAATCTAATAACCATATTTTAGCATTAGTTCAAATAGCATGTCCTAGTTCTGAAAATATGCATTCTTTAATGACATCTCTTTGCAATTTTTTAAAAAGAATAACATTCAAGCATCAGAAGGTCTTAAAACTGAAATTGATGATTTGAAGAAGAAACATGACGAGGCTACTTCGAAAGTTCTCCAGCTTGAAGAAGATATAATGACTGTTACTCAAAAAGCCATTGCAAAAGAAACTGAGTTAGACAGGTATTTATTAATTTTGTTCCTTACCCTCCTTTTTTCACTCTTTCTTTCCATAGGCATTTTTAAACTATTTTTAATGTATGCATTGATTTTCTGTATTAATAGTTCTGTACTGTTAATTTGTCAATATCTTAGTCTGAAGGACAAACTGAAGAAAGTATCGCTTGAGAAGGAGCAGCTTGAATGTGTGTTAAAGACAGAAAAGGATGAGAAAGAACTTTATAAGGTAAGTTATTCCTTGTATACACAGAAATGACGTGGTTTGAAATAAAGGTAATAATGTTCTATGAGGAAGTCTGATAAATTTAATTTCCAGGGAAAAAAGGAAATGGGTAACTTCTGTGAACAGGTTTTAAAGGCAGTTATAGATATTCTATATAAAAATGAATGGGAAAAGTAGTATCTGAATTCATACCATAATATAGAAAGTTCTCTAAGAAGGAGAATGGATCACCAATTTGTTAAAATGCAGGCATAGTAAGAAAACATAATAGGTGCCAACGAGGAAGTTCTTTAGCTACACAGTGCGTCATCCGGCAGCTGGTTTTCTTAACACATTTTTGCATAAGTAATTTACTTTCTGCTCTTCTACGTTCTTCAGACTGTGTTTTCTAGGTCCCTGTTCTTGAGTCTTCTGCATAACTCTGAGAAGTTTTAGTAGGATATAAATAGCACTGATTTTTACTAGCAAACTGATTGCTTTTGGTGATATTGATTAAAATAAAATAAAATAGTACGTCCTGCCCCAAGGAAAAAAATATTCTGTGCTAAAATAATTAAATCCTTAGTTTGTCTGAAACAAATCAAGTGTATCTAAAAGGTTGCTTCTGTTCACAAGAAAACATCTTTGGGTCAAACAGTTTAGATAAGCATCGGAAGTCATAAAAGCTCAAAATGTCTTTCAGAAGCAACAAATAATTGTTTGTAAATAAGCAACACAGATCATCTTGTGTAGAGTTGGCAAATCGTGTGATCCTTTTTAGGCCTAATGTGAGAGACTTGATGATATCTTAAAAACAGTGATAAATTTGTTAAAAGTAGTTTGCTGTCATTGGAAATGAATACTGCTGATGTAGTTATCTTAGATGACTGCAAATAGATAATGCTAGATGATTAATTTCTCTTTAGTTTTCTTCAAGTTGCTTGTTCTTTACTTGTGCTTAGTTGTCCAGCATTTGTGAAGAGGGGAGTAAATTCTGAATAAACTTGGTGCAGACAGAAATCTGGGCCTCAATTTCTAGCTGCAGAGTGGAGCTGCTGTTAGATGATCCAAGCTGAAAGAATTCCAGCCAGAAAATTTGTGCTGGAAGGCAGTGATATTATCAAATGTTTAATTTTTCTCTTTACCTGTTCAAATGTGTCTCAGAGATGAGTTAGACTTTAGTGAACACTCAGAAGGACAGATGAACAGTAGTTTTCATAACGTGGAAGAGGAGTTTGACATTTTTTAGCATCATTACAGATACACTTGAAGAATACAGAAATAGAAAACACCAAACTAGTAAAAGAAATCCAGATGTTTAAGACTTTGGATGCAAACAAAGAAAATATGATATCGTATTATAAAGAGGAGGTTGGCAGATTACAGCTGTTTATAACTGAAAAAGAAAATATGAAGAAAGCTGTTTTGCTCTCCTCATCAAACAAGGTAAGCATTACTAATATAATTTGCCTTGTTTAAATAAACATATCTGAAATTATATTTATATGACAAGAGAGAGGAAGAAGTTGAAGGTTCTCAGTGTATGGAGAAAATGAGCAAAAGAGTGAATTCTGGTTTAGTTTTGCACATTCTGAGGTTGAGGGTATTTCACATGAACTGAGCTGAACTCTGTGTGAGAAAGTAATTTGTGACTTCAGTAAAAGTGGTTTACTCCTCTTAGTTGCTTTTAACCTTGTGAAAAAGGAAAGAGCTGAGGAAGAGAGAATATGTAAGAATGTAGGTATGTTGAAACTGCAGCAGGTGGTGGAGGCAAAAAGAGGAGATTTTGAAAGATACGCAGAGGGAGTTGTTAGGTGAGTGTACTGTGAAGGTACAATGATATAAAACCTGAAAAAGGATAAGATACCTTATAAATAGACTAAATTGAGAACTCAGTAATAAGAATGTTGATGGTACTGCTACGGAAGAGGTGATTTTTTTGCTGTGCAGTAGGGCAGCATTTTGGTTACCAAGTCATGTGTTCAGTAGTAGAGTGAAATTGCTGAAGAACTGGTTGTCCATGTTGTCCATGGTCCAGGCTGGGTTACTTTGGACTAGTTTTGGAGCGGTCCTGTGGACAGAATACCTATTAGGTGTTTGTTTCTGATGTGCAGCGTCTTATTCTGTTTCATCCAAAAGGAATGCTGTTTTTGTGCCCTGATACTGTTCTCTCCTGCGATGTACAATGTGATAGGGAATAGTGGAATTGACTTGTGTTTTACTTCACAAATATGCTCTTGATTCCAATCAGAGAGTTAATTTAGACAAAGCCTTTGAAGCTCGCATGGAAAAGTCGGACTTTATCTTGTGTATCTTGCCAGTCTTACCACAGAAAAAGCAATCTAGATCTTGAAAGAATAGAAATTGTGTTCAAGTAATGTGAGTTATGAATATAAAATTTAAGGAGTAGTGTTCAGAATAGAAGTAGCAAGAGGACAAAAAGAACATGCTATCTTGCTTTAAGTTAGAGCTTACTTTATTTTAGTCTTTTGACAGTTCTACAGTTTTGGTTCTGAATTTTTTAAACTACACCTGTGTTTTACTTTGAAGTAAAAACATGTTGGGGCGGGTGTGTCCTAGTACTGCAGAAACCAAATGTTTGTCATTTATTAGTCTTGAAGTGCTTGTGACATTTCTGGTGGGATCGTTAACATTTTTGTCTTAGTGTGCAACTGCAGATATTTACTGAAATATGTAATTATGACACATGTCCTATAAAAATAGCTATAGGTCTGGATTTGGGGCATTTCCTGGTCCATCCATCTTCATAAATGTTTGCAATATGTATTAATAATCCTCTGGACTTACTGTGTGAAATCTTCATTAAAAAATAACAAGTAATGGACTAGATGCATGAGTTTGTCTAGACTCAAGAATATGAGATGGTTATGCCTTCAGGAAGCCCAGAAACTGCAAGAAGTTTATATTAGCTTTGAAAAAAAAATACCCTTTTGGTGGTGATCACTGGGGGTTTTCTGAGGAAGGAGAGGCCAGTAGTGCAGCTTGGACACTTGGCCCTTGGGCTGTCCCGTGGGGCGACAGTAGTACTGAGTTTTACTGCTGCACGCTGCACCTTACTTTTTGTTACTTTTTATTCTCAGTTCCTTCTGACAAGCTTGTTGTGCAAGATCTTGGGAAACAGCAGTGAGAAAAACATTCCAAAGCTGCTTTACAGTGTCTTGTATCCCAGTTGTAAAACCTCTTACTGTGTTGTTACCTGCAGCATCTCACTGTGGGCAGAACTTTTGTTTTGAATCTGGATGGCCCTTTTTGCCCACTAGGAGTTCTGCAGTGATAAGAGCAAAGTGTTTGAGAAAGCTGAAGGACTTTTTTGGGCGTGTGCTTGAAATTAAACCTGACAATACAACAGAAATCCAGAATAGATAAAATAAATATTTAAGTTTGTCTTTTTGTGATATGTTTGCACTCCATTTTTAGCAAATAGTGCAAAGGGGGAAAATAATGCTTCAGTGCTAACTTCTTGATTTAGTAGGTTTGCTAAAGCCACCAGGAAAACTCGTGTTTTCTTTCAAATAGTTCTAATGCTTAGGCTGACCTTTATTTAAACCTTGAATTAAAAAATATGGATTCTTTTCACTCTCTTCTCTTTTGCAGGAGGATGCAAGTATTTTAAAAGAACAGCTTCGCAAAGCTGAAGACCAAATTCAGGCTAGCAAGCAAGAAGCTGTCCTAATGTCAAAAGAACTGAGCGATGCAGTAAATGTGCGAGATAAGACGATGGCAGATCTTCACAGTGAACGCCTGGAAAATGAAAAATTGAAAAAGCAGCTTGCTGATGCACTAGATGAACTTAAAAAAATCACAGCTTTGAAAAGTGAACAGGTAGATTGTCAGTATTTAGTACTGAAGTTTATCTGTATTTATAAAGTCTGTTAGAGCTAGCTTTGTCGAAGTTGGGGAATAAAATTTGTTTCTAGGTGGTTAGTGCAAATGATTATCAGATTCTTTTTTGGCATGCAAGATACTACCTTAAGTCAAGTGTACGTTAGCCGATTTGGAAGGTTGGTAAGAAAAGGTGGTTTCTGCTGCTACTTAGAGCAACTCCCTTTCACCTCTAGATTGTTTTCACAGAGTAATACAATATTTATTTATTATCTGTGTTATTTTGAATCCCTTCTTAATTATTTTATGTGAGTCACAATGTCATTAAAAATTAGTTCAGATTAGAAATTGGTAGAATTTTTATGATATTTTTCCTGGTTGATGGATTTTCTTGTAATTCTTGAGTCCTTCCAATATTTGTAGTCAAAGTTAATTTGCTTTAGTATTTATAGTTATAAAAATATTAATGTAATGGAAACTGTCTTGACTTTCTTCATCTTGGGTAAAAAATCTAGTGAGCTAGTGTTTCATCATTCTGACTTAAATGAAATTTGTGCCAAATCCTCAATGACTGCAATTGTATTGGATTAATTCACTACTAGGGTTACTGTAAAGATGTCGGAGTTCAAAAAAATACATGGAGCTGAACAGTAATTAAGATAGTGTAGTAAATATAAAGTGAATAGTACAGCCCTCAAAAGAACTGTTATATTTAAAATATCCAAGAATTGCATGTTTTTTCTAAGAATTTCAGTTATATACAATGTTTTTGAAATGCACCCTAAAAGAAGTAGCACATCATCTCAATGACTCCAGTTACCAGAAGGTATCCTAATATGGCATATTTCCAATTGGTAAATGTAGTTGACTTAGCTCATGTATCAGTTTACAGCTCAGCTGAACTGCTTACAGTTGAAACATAGTGAGTGTGACAGAATAGAATTGTGGTCTTCTCATTATTGCCCCGTGGCTATACTTGTCTATAGGATAGCTACAACATCTTTTGGTACGTGTTCAGACTTTTGGTATGTGTTAATCAGCCCATAAAATAAAAATCCTCTTTACCTGCCTCTGGAATTATACCAGTGCCTGTTTATTCCCTTAGCATGTCCTGCTTGGAATGAAGTTCAGCACAGATGCTACCTCTGTCTGTTCTCTACTTCTATATTCCTGTCCTTCCCACAAAGGAAACAGGAACTACTGTACTTACTTAGAACATTATGCTTTCTTTAATTGAAAAAAAACTTTAGGAAATAGTGATATTGGAACATAAGGGACAACAGTTTCTGATTTTTTTTTTTAAGGAAGCTTCAAACACAGCAGAGCAGGAACTACGCAGAGAAGTAGAAGATCTGAAGCTTCGTCTGCAAATGGCTGCTGACCACTACAAGGAAAAATTCAAAGAGTGTCAAAAACTTCAAAAACAAGTCAACAAATTTACAGAACAGGCAGTAAGTAGAATGGGAGAAACTGCGCTTGCTTTTTGTAACTTTCCAGTAACGGCCTTATTTCCTTCTAAAGAAAATAGTACTTCTAAAAAGGATGAAAACATGCAGTAAGCATTGGCTCTTTAATTTAACGTTTTCTTCCATAAAACTAAATTACTTCTGGAATTGCTTTATTTAATTGTTGAAATGAAGCATATGATTTATAGCCATGGGTGCGTTTAGACAGAAATCCATCATTACTACCTGTGTTCAGTACCACCACCAACACAAAAAGCAATACAGACCCCAAAGTGGGGGAAATGGAGAACTTGGAGGAGGATTTGAAAGTGATGTGGGGAGAAAATTTCCATAATGCAGCATACAGTTCTGTTGCCTGTGTATTTTGTATTCTTATCTCTCTCCTCAGCTTTGTTCCATAGATAAATGAGGCTTTTGCAATGATGACATGAATCTTATGCCACCAAGTAAATGAACATTTTAGCAAGTTTCAAATGGATTTGAGAGCAAAGTTCTTCAGAATTTTGTGAAAATCAGTGATTGAGTCAGAGAGGAACTCAGACAGGGAAGAGACCTGTGAGCAGAGGCAAGGTGTACAAATGTGAATTCTTTAGAAAAACAGACTTAAGCATTTCTGGTACCTGCAGAACAAATCAGGTAGTTACCCAGCTTTGATGCACAGATTGCTTATTAAAGTTGTCTTCTCATCCAGAAGGTCAATGGTGAATTTGGTATAATATCAGAATGCCTGTGGCTTTTCCTTAAAAATATTCCACCTGTTTGGCTGTGTTGTACATCTCATAACGAACGCCAAATTTTGGTGCTTTGACACTAGGAGTCCAATGCTCATTAGTAGTACCATAACAATTTTCTAATGGCATATTATGTTTTAAGTTGATGGATTTAAGTGTAACTGATCCTCTAGAAGGTAAGATTTTTGTAATAATTCATGTAGAAATTACTATTTCTAGGGGAAAAGAAGTTTATAATAATCTCAGATAGTGTTATTAAAATTAGATGTGTTTGCGTATTTATTATTAACTCCTGTTTTAATGAGAAGTTCAGTCTAGGTCAGTTCTGGAGGAGATGGTAGTGGAAGATACGTGTTACTCAGTACTTTGGCTTTCATTTGCTCATTTGCTTAAATACCAAACCAAAATTTCTTTTCACAAAGAAAACTGCAGGGCATCAGCAGAAACTGACAGGTGCATCTAACACTGAGACAGCTACTGCCGTTGTTACAGACAAAAAGCTGGCTGCATCTCCAGGTATCAATAGCTTAATATTTGTCCATTTGTATCAACCTGAAGTTGTTGTCTGTGAACTGTACCTGATAGTATATGTAGTATAAAGTAGGTGGACTTCTTGTGTTTCAGCTGAAGTAATTATTAGAAATGTGAAAATTAATCTAAAAAATAGTTTCATTTTTTCAAGTGGTAACATTCAGAAATAATTTCATGTATCTTCTCAAACCAATTCAGTTGATATTTATGTCAGTAGGACTGAGTTCTTGGACTTCTCCTTGATTGTTAACACAGAGCTGGTTTTGCCAAGCTCATTTCAACAGTTCATTTAAAAAAAGTAATTAAAATCCTCCCTAAATTTGCAAATTATATAAAACAGCACAGTAATTTTGTAGTCTTGTTATAATTATTATCCACTGTAGCATTCTACTCTAAAATCCATTGATAAGTTTTGATTATGTTATGATGAGGTCAAGTCTTTAGACTATTCTCAGGATTTAGAAGCGGTAATGGTTTATTAGAAAATATTTAAATAGGTTATAATTTTTATGAATTCTTAAGTTCTTCCAAGAAGAACTAAACTTTTGAAACATAAATGTGTAGTAGGTTAAAACTAAGCCTCACTAGTTTAAATCGATAAGTTTCAGTAAATGCGAACTAATTGTATTACTTCATAATTCACGTATTCTTTCTGTCTTTAGTTTATTGGTTGTATTTTTTTCTCAGTTTCCTCCTATCTTAAGTAAATACCAGTGTTTCCTAAATCAAAAAAATCCCAGCAAGCTCAGTTAGAGTACATGATCAGATGAAGTAGATTGCTGAGGTGCTTCATGTTTTTATGGAAGAATAAAATATCTAATATGCCATCATAAAGTATATATTCTGGTGTTTACTTTCTTGGGAATTAAGGGGAGAGATGTCTGTCTGGTCTTTTTTTCATTGACCCTTGTTGTGTGTGTATATTTATGTTCATCTTCAGTGTGTGAGAGAACTGAACCCAGATAATGCCAGTATAACTGTTGGTGTTAGGTATCACTAGCCACAGGATACCGATTGTCTTTGACTATTTGCTTTCATAACATGGAACTCTGTCCTTGAAGCGCTGTCAAATTTGGCCTGTCATCTCTCTCATGCAAACTTTGTTTATGGAACAACAAATCAATATTCTTATTTTTCTTCAATGTTCACAGTAAGCCCCATTTCATCTGATATAGTTTTGGAATTCAAGGTAAAGGAGCAAGTACGTGATATGAATAAAGAAACTGCTGAGAAAACAGAGAAGTATAAGAAATGCAAGCAAATGTTGGCAGTAAGTAAATGGCTGCTTTTAAAAGGCGAACAGAAAGTAGCTATAGGTGCTAAGTCCTAAAATCACAAAGCCTACCCAGCTGAGTTGCCTTGCTTGTTTGTATGATACACTGCAATTATGGTAGACATCTTGATGTTAGAAAACAGGTTTGTATTAAGTCAACTCTCGTTTACCTGCAGTGTTAAGAGAGTCCAGACAAGGACCCCTTGGAATAACCCAAATGCAGTACAACAAATGAACAGAACTATTAAGACTTGAGTACTTAGTTTTGAATGCTAATTTTTTTTTGCGTTGTGTTTCTAGTATAATTGTTTTTATAAATGAAATACAGCATGTTGCTATAAGCCAGCCCATGTTTTGAGCAAGTATAGCAGTGTTTGTGATATGCTGTTCAAGTGTAAAAACTCCCTCCAAATCTGACTGTCCTGGGCTTTTACAGTGTTTTGATGTCTGAGAGAGTGCTGTCTGTTAGCTAGGATCAGTCATACATGAAGGTATACATATGAATCTCTGGACCACAGTTGGCACTGGTAGTGCTGTAGCCACAATAGTAATATCCTTCAAATGTTAGATCCTTCAAATCCTAACTTGATTTTAGTTTAACCTGTTTGGATGTGCATATGACAGTGGAGAATTGCATTAGTGACGTCTGTGAAGAGTTGACTGTTGCAGAATTGTTCAAAAAATGCTCTCTAGGTGTTGTCTTGTCTCTGTTCATTTGTTGCTTGGTGTTTGGAGAGTACAAAAATCAACATTACGAAGTCAGAAAAGTAAGATTTAAGATGAGAATTAAAAGCTTGGAATTTTTCTCTACTTCAATATCCTTTGTTCTCAAATACTCATAATACGTTCACAAACTGCCATGAACTCAGCTTCTCATTTTCTTTCTCTTATTTATCACAAGATTATTCTATTTTGATGTGGTCTCTAGCATGTAACAACTGTCATGTAATTCTTCATGTCCTGTCTGTGGAAAGCCAGTGTTGGCTACTGCTGGCTATTTCTTCTGTAGTAATGCTTGAGGAAAGCTTTGCCTTTGACCTTCTGGATGAAAGATACTTAGGTGTAAAAGTTACATGGGGAAAAGTTTTGTATTGAAGTGAGATGCTTGAAGGGATGATTATCATTACACTGTAGTGTTAGGATACAAAGAAATTGAAACTGTGAAGCTAGAGAGGAATATCAGCTTGTTGAAAACCTGGGTAATTAAAAAAAAAAGTATTGAAGATTATTAATGTAGAGTTCAGAGGTCCTATCCCCTTCAAATTTTTGAGTCAGGCTTCATTTCTTGGGGAAGCTCTTTGTCAATGTTCTCGTTCCAAAGCATGGAGTTACACAGTGTCATTGTTGGGGCCAGGAGGAGAAATCTCTTAAAATTGCAAATATTTCATGCTGTGGTATAAACTTGTTTAGGATGAGAAGATGAAGTGCAGTGTTTATGCTGATGAACTAGCTAAACTGGAGCTGAAGTGGAAAGAACAAGTGAAAATCAATGAGGGTATAAAATTACAGCTAGCAGCAATGGAGGATCAGTATAATGTAAGTTACAGACTTTGTTTATGGTGATGAATGGTATCCTGTTCTTAACATAGTTGGTTATTTCTAATAGTTCATATAATGAACAGTATTAATGCTGGAAAAAAACACTAAATGTATTTTTGCTATAAATAGAATAAGTGTATTGTGCTTTTAGAAACAACACAACCTTACAGTTATTAAAAATTAAGACAGGCCAAGTGTTACCAAATGGCTGTCAGTCTTTTAATGTTGTTGATTTAGAGAAACCTCTAAATGAGGTTACTCTTGTATTACAGTAAAAAAGATGTGGAGTTCTGATTTCTTGTTGCTTACTGTTATACTAGTAGAAATTTTGCTTGGCTTATTTGTCTAAATAAGTGCAGTAATGTCTAATGCATTTTGTGTGAATTAACTGGAGAGATAGAGTTGAGTGTTTATATTGGTTTTAAAGTCATCATGAAAGAATTACTTTAATTTGGAGGATCTTAGCTGTGTTCTTAATAGCGATGTGACTCATGCTCCGCAAAGTCAAGAATCATGGGCGGCTTTAGCTTACATGGGGCCTTAATCTTGGAGGTTTTGTCGTAGTAATACATGTGTTGAGGTGACTCACTTCAGGCCATGCTTTCTTTTTTCAACACTTTAAAAAGCTCTGATTTCAATTTTAGGAAATGTACAACTCTTTCCAATTTATTTAATTCTACTAATTAGTAGGGATCAGTTGCTATGCGTAATTTAATGTAAAATGGGTTTGGTTTTAACTTCTCAGTGGCAGGAAAAATAAATAATAGGTTCTAAAATCGAAAGCATTTCGATTGCAATTCAGAACTTACTCAGGAGGGTGCAGGTCCGGGCTGGGGGGGAAAGTGAGTTTATCTTCCCAGTCAGTAGATTTATTTTGTGTTGTCATGAACTAGGAGTGAAAATTTCAGAATTAAAAAAAAAAAATGATGCTTACCTGTGCAGAGCATTGAGCTTATATGCTGGAAAAAGCAGGTGGAGGTAATGTCCAAAGAATCTAAATCAAACAGTTCTTTGTAGGGAAAGATTATTTAAAGGTAGATGTTTGTGAAACAAATGTAGCGCCTTTGAGGTAAGAGGAGGTTTTGGTTCTCTCGGTTCTACAGCTATTCCCTGAAAGCTGGCAGGCAAAGGCTGCAAATGTGCATCTGTTGTCCAGTAAATTGTTGGTTTCAGTTTGTAGTAGTGCTAGATGCTGCATGTAACTATAGTAGACAAAATTATTTCCATCTAAAAGAAGAACTTGATCACTGAACTTTGTTTTCAGAATACAATATGTGGGGAATTGGTTTCATTAATATAGGAACCAAAATCTTCTTTTTTTTTTTTTATAGGTTCAGCTGGCGGAAAAAGAGAGACGAATAAAGGAACTGGTATCACAGTTGGAACTCTTAACCAGTGAGAAGGTATAGTAAGAATTGCTGTGAAATGTTGTAAATTAACACTTGTGAGGTTCTTTGGTTTGAGGAAATTGAATTTATTTTTAAACGAGAATTTGTTTACTCTTTAAACATACCTTTCCATGTTTGGATATTTTGCCAAAAAGAATTAGCATTTTAAATTACAAATTCTGTATATAGTGTATTTTTTAAACAGACATACATCATAGTAAACTGGCAAGAACTGACTCAGCCCTTGAAAATATTGTTGTTTATTATTCTGTAATAGTGTTCTAGATTATTTTCTACATATAATAATAATAAAAAAGCATCAGGTGTCACATTATTTATTTGTACCTTTCTAGAATGATATTCCATTTGGGATCCAAAATAATTATTTCTGTCTGCAGATAGGGATTACTCTGTGTAAATTAGTAATCCAAAAATGCAGCTAGCTATACGTATCAAAGAACACAGGAATTCCTTCCAGGTTTTTTCACATCTCAGCATCGCTGTTTTTCTACAGGTTTTTAATGGTCTTTTCAGCCTTCTTCCTGCTTCACTCCTCTGTATCTCTTAGTGGGAGGTGTTCACCCCTGTCATGTTTACAGGCTGATAGAAGCTTAGTGCATTTGGTGCTTGGCCAAATAGATTATTATTGAGTTTATGCTGCAGCCTTTCTGTTGTCTAAGGGAGCATCAGTTAACAAACTTAAAAAAAATAATTTCTTTGAGACAGACTCTCTCCTCGATATTTTCAGTTTATCGGTTGTCAGGCAGCACAGTTAGGAAACATTTACTCCCTTTTTACTCCTTTCTTTGGTATCCTGGCATAGCGCATGAATGCTGCATACCTAGCTTGACTGGTTTTTTTCATCACTGATTAAGATTATTTTTGCTTTTATCCAGTGTTGTCCTATAACTACACATGTAGATGTAATTGCCAGGCTTTTCTTAATGTGTGCATGTAACCAAATCCTTTTGACACCTGCAATTTTCTTATTGGCTGCTTGTGATAATAAGAGCAGCTTGACATGTGATGGGAGTGACTTTGGTAAACTACAGGTGGGAAAATAACTCTGTCAGAAAAGACAGATAGACAAACAGTGCTATGATTTTTAAATATGGTAGAAAATGGACTGCTGCTTTCCAGAGTTCACTGACTAAAAAGTTCATTATCATTGCTGTTAAACCAGACATTCTGAAATATTAATGCTAATGTTCAAAGGCTGGAAATACCTCTAAGGTATTACATGGCAATTAATCAAAGCTAGGTTTTAATAAAAAGTGAAATAGTAAAGTGTCTTTATTACATTCAGATACTATCCCATGATACTGTGGAAAAGTTAGGATATGCAAGAATATGATTTAAAATCCAATGTGAAGAGATATTTGGTCAAAACAGGAATTTGAGTACTGATAAATTGAAATTCAACTAATTTCAGATAAAGCTAGTTCTGTGCTGTTAAAACATTCTAGGCTGTCAAGTGGTTGATATTTAAATTATCCTTTTTCCCCCCAAAGATTTAACTTTTAATAGACCTCTCTCATATTTTTCTGATTCAAAAGAAAGCAAAATAAAAGTTTAGTTTTGATGCATCTGGTTCAGCTGGAAGGAGTGATTTTAAACACCACACATAAGAAGAGCAACTGTAATAATAACGTATGGAGTTTATATAAAAGCTTGGAACTTTGTCTACCCAATTTATAGATATTTACATTACGAAGAGGAATCAAAGTGCCTGGAACGATGATTTAAAAGGTTCAGCACAGTGTAGTAAACACTTTTTCAATTTCTGCTCCATTATCAGTATTTGTTTATAAATGTCACCAAACATAGCATGCTGAAAATGGTATTTGCTGTGTCTTAAAGCCTATAAAATTACTTGGTTTCTGTTTTATTTACATACTTATATAGCTTTTTTTTTAATCCATCTCTATCCTAGCTGTCCAATTTCTGCTAAGGCTGTTTTGCAGCATGTTTTTACAGTCACTTTGATCTACAATCTGTTTTAATCTTATTGATGCAAAAATTAAAGTACTAATGCTACTACCTTTCATTCTAAACTGCATCATATTGCAGAATAAGTTGATTTAAAAAAAATCTTAATTTTGATGCTAATAAATTTTTCCAGCTTTGTATTGAGAAAAGATTAATTATTTAGATTTCACACATGCACTAAGACTTTAGATGCAATCCTAACCATTTAACCATAAACATTTCAGTCATATGTGAAATTTAGTCTATAAATCTAGAGTAAGGCTAGCGTAGTTTTATAGCATTATATCCAGGAGGATATTTTTCTTTGGGGGTGTTAGGCAGAAATTGTGTGGTCCTGTGTTAGAGGGCTTTTCTACAAGTGAGCAAAAACTACTGTTTCTCAGCCAGTGTTCAAAAAAGATAACTTTCTGTAAGCTGCCTCTGCTTATAGACACCACTTTTTTCCTGTTTGAAAATTACTTTAGGATGTTGCTGGTAGGAGTCCAACCTTTTTATGTCTGAAACCTGATAGAACGTCTATGACAAATGTGTAATCTCACTCTTCCTTAACTTGAGCAGCATTTTGTTTTCAGAGTAGTTACTGCTACTTAATTTTGCACTTTTTTTATTCTAGCATTTTTTAAACCTGTGTTTAAGAAAAACACATTTAGTTGTTCATTTTAATAATGAAGACATTTTACTTATGTAGTTAAATCACTAATTGAAGTCTTGGTTTAAAGTTTCAATTGAAAGTCTTTTGGGGAAAATGCACTCTACCATCTTTGAGGGTTTTGTTAACATTGCATTAGCAGTTATTAAACATGAACCCAGAGAATCTGGAGAAGAGGAGGCTGAGAGGAGACTTCATTACTCTCTACAACTACCTGAAGGGAGGTTGTAGAGAGGAGGGAACTGGCCTCTTCTCCCAAGTGACAGGGGACAGGACAAGAGGGAATGGCCTCAAGCTCCGCCAGGGGAGATTTAGGCTAGAGCCAGGGGAGATTTAGGCTAGAGATTAGGAGGAAGTTTTTCACAGAAAGGGTCATTGGGCATTGGAATAGGCTACCCAGGGAGGTGGTTGATTCACCTTCCTTGGAGGTGTTTAAGGGACGGGTGGATGAGGTCTTGAGGGACTTGGTTTAGTGTTAGATGGGAATGGTTGGACTCGAAGATCCGATGGGTCCCTTCCAACCTGGTTGTTCTATGATTCTATGAATCCACAAGAAAATGCCACACATAAAGAACAAAGAACTGCCTTAGCAGTCTCTTTTTAATTATTATTTTTATTTTTTACATCTCAATGTTTTGCTTGCTTCTGAATTGCAAATAGCATCTCCCTTTGGATATTCTTGCTCTTTCCATTATTCCATTAAATGGGAGGATGGGAAAGAGTTTTTTTCCGATGAATTGCAGCTGATGCACTGACCACACTTAAGTCACTTTAATTACTGTCTTATAACATATATATTGGATTAGAGTTTTAATGGTTTATAAATTATAAAAACCATCTAGTAGTTTATAATGATTACTGTCTCTATGAATTATATGCAAGAATCTAGAATTTTAAGTACATTAATTTTTGAAGAGTTCTGTTTGAGCTTTTCTGAAAGAATTAATTGCCTTTCTGATAAAAATATTTAAACAACATAAAGCAGGCCATTTAACCCCCTCAGTAAATTAAAAAATGTTGTGTTTTGGATGAACAAACACATTGCATCTTGTAAGTAAGCTACATATGTACTCTCGCTAGCTGTAAATGTATGTATATGTTGTAAAGTAGGTGAGGATATAAAAGAGCAGGAAGAAGGAATTAGGATTTTGCTCATTAAGTTGACAGAGGGTAAATAATTTTTTCATGATAAGTGCAATAACTGTGAAATCTGTGTATGAAAACAGAACTCAGGGGTTTAAAATCCATGCGTTTGTAATTGTAGTTGTACAGTGCAGTTTTGTTCCATATGCTTGTACTATAAATATTTTGAAGTAACCTAGTCTGGATTACCTTTGTGAAAAATAACAGTAATGTAAATTTGTTAATATAAATTGAAAATACCAACCTTGAGTAACAGTTTTCCTTCTTAGAATAGATTGTTATCAAAAATAGAATTAGTCCGTGTAGTAGTTAGTGCTGAGTTCAGGGGCTTTTGCATGATTGCTAGTGGTATGACCACCATACCCAGGTTGTAGTCCAGAATGACAGCAAATTGTCTTCAGTCTGACCCATTTAAAAAATTTTGTTATGCCAGTGTTTACATGTATCCTGTTGATGTAAAGTATCTCTGACATGGTCTCCTCCAGCTCTCCAGCAAATTAGGAATCTTGCCTGGAATTTCAATAGAATTGTCATATTTGTTGTAGCCCATTCTCGCCTGGCTGGGAGAAACCTTTCTCACTTTCCTTTAGAATGTATCCTTGGATACCTAGCATTTTTCTAGCCCGTTGTTTTGACTGTCCACCTTGGTTGCATTTATCAGAAGTTATTTATTATACTTCCAGGATCCTTTCCTGACCAACTATTCTGTCCTCTTTCTTTCCTTTTTTTCAGACATCATTAATAGATCTGTGAGGCCATACTTAATAATTTTTCTGTTACGTTTTCAAATGTGCATACTTGTGAGCTTTATTCCATGCTCTTTTGTTATGTTTTGGAGAGTGATTTCCACAAAATAATTTTTAATAGAATACAATGTCTTTATTAAATGTAAGAACTAAAAGGTGCCAGTTTGATTAAGTCTGCTTTGAAAGCACTGTATCTTCAGCTGTTGCAAGTTACAAGCCACTTCTCAATTGTAGATAATACTGTGTATTAATTGAAAAAAAAATCTTTTGCCTCTTTCTGCTTGCAAAAAGGAGAAACTTGTAAAAATTTCAGCTGGGTTAGCAGTGACTAGGACGGGGGAGATTTTGGCTGTATTTTGTAATAGAAATATTTAAATTGACATAACAGCAACAATTGAGAAAAAAACCTAATAATTATATGTGGAATGCGATCACCAAGCAGAATCACACACAAGGGCAGAATTGTTTCAACTGGTTTAACATATTTATCACATATTTTGAAATAGAATTTTTAAAGGAACTGAGATCAAAGAAGAGTAACGGATCTTTGCCTCTGTAGGTGTAGTTTTAGGTGATTGTGTTTGATAGGCTCTCTGCATTTGAACAAAGTAATTCTCTTCCAGTTTCAAACACAGCTACGTCTAACACATTTACAAATAACATACGAAGCTTTACATGAACACATGACTATATATGCAAATAGGGGTAACTTGAAAGAAGTTATATTGTAGAAAGTAGGAGACTGCTTCAAAATTCTCCCTGGTGGTTTCTTTCCCTGTAATGTGGTCTCATGTGAAGGACATAGAGCAAAGGTTTGTTCTGACGTTCTTAATTTCCCACAGAAAGTGACAGCCTTGAGCTCAGTAGGCCAATGTTCTACTGTGAGATACCACATGGTATCCAGCCCAATGTATTTAATAGTTCTTAAAATAAGTATTGCTCACGATTTCATAGGGGATTGTGTCAAGTATGTACTAAAATGGTGTGTTCATGAGTGGTATGGTTTGGTAGGAAAAAGTTATTTTATTTCTAATTAGAACTTTTAATAACTTTTCTCACTGCATGTTACCTTTAGCTGTTATTCCTAATATACCCATTCTTTAACTATTTAACTATTTTTTTTTCATTTTAGAGAGGGTGCAGATATTTTTTTTAAATGTGGCAGTTCCATTCACGTAACTTGAATTAACTGATGAGAAAACAAGAGAAAAGCATCCTTTAAAAAGTATTCTCTGTTTTCTTCATTGGCTGTTTTTAGTATGCATGATATACTTGGCATGAGAGGAAGGTGAAAAGACAGCGGGAGGGTTAGCAGATGTATTTTTAAAAACGAATGAAATATTTTTTTACACTGTCAAACTTTGCTGGGACTCCACAGGTTAATTACATTTAAAACTTTGAATTATGTAGGAACTTGGCAGGACACCAGGAAATAAAGCTGGAAGGATGATGGAAGGACAGATTGCACAACAGACATTACTTTATCGCAACCCATACTCGGAGGAAAATGGGCCAGTTCCTGCAGTGCCAAGCAGACTACCAGTACTGCAATATGGAAACCCTTATGCACTTCAGGAAAGAAGAGGTAAGTGAATTCCATCCCTGTAGTATAATTTCTTTCTCACTCTTTCAAAAGCAATGGCTCACGTAGTGCAGGTTAAGTACCAATAATCCTTATATGGGTTTACAGAACCTTTATTGATTGAGAATTTAATAAAGCACCTTCATTTTACTGGTAAGAATCAATAAGGTAAACAAAGTTTTACAGTAACATATTTTGATTTCATCTAAGCTGAAGATGCGTTAAAGTCATTTTTAAATGTAAGGTAGCACAGTTGTGGTCTCAGAATAAAAACTCAACAAAGATTAATTTTGCTGTAATTAATTTTTCTTCAGATGGAGCAGATGGTGCTTTTAATCCTGATGAGATCCAAAGACCACCTGTTAGAACTTCCTTTTGGGAGCTGCTAGAAGATGATGTAGTGTGTAGTCAGCCTTCACGCAATCTCAGTCGGCCTGATGGTTTAGAAGATCCTGAGGACAATGTAAGTTATCTTTTTTTTTGAGTTGCACAAAGGTTTTCAGTATCTGATAAGCCTGATTCATTGTTATGTAAATCTGGATTTGGTTTTTCTTTACGTTGAACAGCATTTAAGTTGAATTTTGCTTGCTTTGAAGGAGAAAACTCCGCACATCAGTTGATGATAACATACTTGTTCTCCCAATCTCTTGAGCAAGTGGTTTTTTTGGTATTAGGGCAGTAGCTTCTTAATCTTTTAAAATACTAATGTAGAAAAATCCAAGCAATCTCAATTAATTTGGATTTTTCTCTTATGTGGTAGAGTGAGAGTTCAAAATATAGCCACGTCTTACTTATTTTATAATTTGTGTTTTGGAGTTAAATTGTGACAGAAAATAAAGGATTCTGATACCAGTATTTTGAATTAAATACCAAATGAAAATTTGTATCTTACTAGTTACTTCATACAAATATATTAATTTTTTGTTCAGTCTTTTGCAAATCTGCATTTATTAATTTCCATTTTGAATATTTTTTTGCTGTTAGACATGTATTTGGAAGAGCTAGTTGGCTTGCTTAAAGCTGATTACACTAAAAGTGACAG
This sequence comes from Coccyzus lansbergi, assembly GCA_033558105.1. Taxonomy (NCBI): domain Eukaryota; kingdom Metazoa; phylum Chordata; class Aves; order Cuculiformes; family Coccyzidae; genus Coccyzus; species Coccyzus lansbergi. The sequence continues at coordinate 49,005 of JAUMJK010000307.1, forward strand.
ATTCTCACCGATTTATTTCTTAGGGCTTTGTATGCTTTAAGTGGAAGCTGTTTAGCTTTTTCTCTTTAGCTTGCACATTCTGGTATAAAAAATAATTTTAGCATTAACTTCGCTGATAAACTGTCTTTGTATGAAGAGGAGCAGACTTACTACTCTTTCTTATTCTAAGTACTTGTTCACCTTCAAAAATATTAAACAAGGAATACCTTTCTGCAAAGTATTGTGCTCTTTGCAAGTCCAATGGTATCATGACCCGTTTCTCGCTTAGTCTAGTTTGCCACATTTAATTGCTATTAACCTTTGCAGAAACCGATCAGTGTTCAGACAGGCATGATTTTAGCCCTGGTGCTCAGCACCTATAATGGAGAAAAATGTATTTCTCCCTCCTACCTTTTGCCCTCGGTGTCCATTACTGTGAATAATTAGAGGAACTGTCAGAACTTTTGCAGCCTGTTCGAGAACTAGAATGTGAGCTTAATGCTGTTGCCCACCTTTACTTCACATTTTGCATATTTAATCTGATCACACTTGACGTCGCTATTACATGTGACAAGCTCTTCTCTTCTTTAGTCGTCTGCTTCAGTTTAATTAGCAGGGTGTTCTTTCTGATCTATGTGCTTTGCCCTCTTGCAAACCCAAGAGAAACAGTGCTAGAGTCTTGTGCTCATTTGCTGACACAGCTTAGATTTTTGTAATGAGACGGGATATACCAGGCTTAAATAAAGTTCAACTGGAGAAAAGGTGCCTTTAAATCAAATCATTTATATCTTTACTTTTTAACTACCAAATGCAAATCAGTTGCTTGCTCCTCCCCAAAAATAGATTGTCTAGTGTACAAATTTACATGGAATTGAGCACTTGCACGATCTAGAGAAACTAAGTAAAATATGCCAAACCCAAAACAGTTCTACTGTAGTATTCAAAGAAATAACCACATCTAAGTCGTAGTACCTTGTTTGCAATATATTAAAAAGATCAGGTTGCTGTTCTGTGTCACTAGAATTGCATATTGCTTTCTATTATGGATCAGCCATAGTTTCCTATGATGATAGGAAGGTGGTTCTTCATTTCGTTTCCCAGTGGACAAGAACTGTCAGCCTGTTGAGTTGAAGTGGCTGCCATCATGTGTATGTTTTAGCAATATACTTTTTAAATCAGTGAGATGGTATTGGTTGATCTTTTTACCTATCTCATGGTGAAAATACAAGACTTTCAATTATATTAATAGATTAGATAGATAGGCACAAGATAGTTAATATCCTTTTGGTTGTTGATGGGGAGGAATGGTGCCAGTCTTGTCTCTCTAAGCTCACTTCAAGAGGATTATTTTCCTGCAGATGCCTCTTTACCTGTACCTAATGATTTAATCTTCAGTTGTGTGGAGCACAGCAAATTATTGTCTTTCCTACTGGCAAGTTTCAAAACTCTCAAGCTTGTAATTGAACTGATGGTTCTGCTGAGGTGTTTGCTCCTAATGTGTCCTGAACTTAGTTTCCATGTTCCTAAGGAGAATGCTGTTTGCTCTTTCACCAAGTGGTTAGGCTTCCCTTTCTACTTCTCAAGGAAAGACATTTTTGTTACTGGCTGCAGTTTTGAGTAGCGATGGTGTACTGAAACTTGTTTTGTCATCGCTGTCTTCGATTGCTCCAAGTTGTAGACCACATAAGGATACAACTGCAAATGCATCAAAATTTTTGTTTAAGTTTGCAATTGTGTTATGACTTTTTTTCTCTCTGAACTTTATTCCTTGGGAACGGGCTCTTCCATGTTTTTTTGCTGACATGAAAAAAACATCAGTTTTGTATGACTTAAAGGCTTTCTGGACTTCTTCATAACTTTGGAGCTTTTAGGCCAATTAAACCAGTTTCTGAGAGGGATAAGCTGGTCTGTGTTAATTATGCCAGATGAGCACATGCACAGTGGTGATTTTGTGTAGAATACTTGACGTGCCACAGATCCCTGCTGTCATCTACTTGGCACTAACTTTCCATTTGCTCATGCTTCCATAATTGACCAAGCCATAATCATTTGGAGCAAATAATTTCGAGAAGCAGCTATGTATGGGAGAGATCCATAAACAAAGCATATATATACATATATATATTTAATACTAAAGTGCAAGTTTCAGAAATGTCTTGATTATGGTTGGCAGTAAGCCCAGAATAATTATCCTGTGACTCTTAAACAATGTTGTTAGTCACTGTAAATTTGTAGGGGGTGTAACTTCTGGCAACTGACATCCAGGTCAGGATATTTTTTATATTGATCCAAAATGGCCTTTCTTCTAGCAAAAAGCCCCACTGCTCTTTGTTAGCCTGATCTTACCCTGCAGCCACTTAGTGTCTTCTGTTTAGAATAGACATAAAAGGAGCAGTTGATATTCAGATACTTCTTAGGAGACCAGACTACTTGCAGAGAGGTAGAGATACCTGAAAGTGTTTGATTTCACACTCACAGCTGAGCTGAATGACAGCAAGAAAATGCATATGCTCTTCTTTCCAGTTTACCCAGACTAAACATCAGCTGTGTGGCTGTTCATTTACTGTGTGAAAGTTAAGATGGATATCACTTTGCTTAGTTATGCCAAGTTTGCTTGTTTTGGAACTTTTTGGTTTTTGAAGGAAGGTGCACGTGGATTTTCTTGGGTAAATCTGCACTGCATGCATTCTGGCATTCAGCAAATATCTTATGCTTTGGGCACTGCTGAAGCTGCAGCCTTGTAGCACAAGACTACTTTAAAAAGATTTTCTTCTTTAATACCTACATCATCTCTCTTTCATGATGAAAGGAACAAATAGGATTTTAAAACCCACATGCCCTTTTTACTGCAGGTGCAAAGCAAGCAAGTTACCCAGGAAAATGTGTCTGTTGCTAGCATCTGTCACAGCAGGCCCCACTAGCTGCTTAATGGAAATGTTAAATGGCTGAAACTAAACAGCTGTTGTCAAGAGAAGAAAAAATTGAGGGAATCTTCTCATTCTGCCTTGTTCCCATTAACTCTTCATAAAGATAAAGGATGTTAGCCTAAACATGAAATGTTTGAGTATACATACTAGTTAACTGTATAAAACATTCAGCACGTATGACATTATATATGGTACCTTGCACATCTGTTTTTTTAAGATCAGCTAAGAAATTAATAATTCTTGTGTAAGGTGTCTTTGAAATGAGAAGGAAAACAATTTGAGAGTTGGAATTTCAAAAATCTTCTTGTTTTCCTTTTTTCCTACCTTGAATAGGTTTTGTGCTGTCATTGAACTGCAGAACAGAACTAGTAGTTTTGAGTTTATAGTTTACAACTATAGTTTGTAAACCCATTCTTTGTGCAGCATCAAACACAATTCTGATTATTCTTGCTCCTCTGTAATTTTGTACTTTTTTTCTTCCCCTAATTCTGTTTGCTCTGCTTATTTAAATCTTAATTCATAAGAATGTCATCACTGAATAAAAGCAGCAACCCAAAACTCTGCAAAATGTAAGTGCTTATCAGAAGGGAACTCTCAGGATCCAGTCACTATCAGTATTTTCCATTTTTCTGCTTGAGAATTTCCCATGGTGGCAGATTTCTTTCTCCTTTTGTAAGAAATGAGGAGCAGTGTATTTCCTAGAGGCCGACCTGCCCTCTTAACCCGATGGAAGCTTGGAGGTGAACCTGCTTGTCCATCAGTAGAGTGATCCCCATCAGCGCCTGCTGCAGCTGTTTATGTGCTGGTGTTGCCTGTGAAGGGAAAGCAAAGCTGACAGAACTGATAAGAGGAAGCAGCCAAACAGGGTGATTGAGCTGATGCTCCTGACGGCAGCACGAAACGCGTGACATGCTTGACTGGCAGGAGCAGCACAGGCAGGTTGCTCAACACTGACTGCCAGGAGGCACGCACGTGAATCAGTGTCTTTTTTCTCCTTGCTGGAATCTGAATTGACACTTTTAAAGTTTGCTTTGACATTCTAGTGTCTGGAATTTCATTTTTGAGTTTTAACTCTTGATAAAATGCTGTCACAGTTTGTAGCATGGTGCCCTGTGTTTGGTTTGACACAGGTTTTTCTGTTCTGCCTGAGCCCCCAGGCGTTGGCAGCGAGGTGACCTGTGTTTCCCTAGCCCCTGGGTCAGTGGCACTGGCAGTACTGGCACAGGTTTCTGCTCTTGATCCGTGACCAAAAGGCAGCCTGTGTTTTAGCTTTTATGTTCATTAACCGTGTCTCCCTTTTGTACACTAAAGTAAAACTTATGCTGCAGAGATAAGAAAATGAAAGGTAAATTTCATCCATGTTTGTTTAGTAATAAAAATGCTTATGGAGGAGAAAAAACTGTTTCTACTGGGTATTACTTAAAATATTTTCTTGGGTTTTTTTTTTTTTTAAATAGGATGATGACAATGCTGTCCCTTCTGCTCCTGATCCTCCAAATGTTCTCTTGCACGAACGTGGAACTGGGTTCTGCTTTGATTCCCGGTAAATGTTCTCTTTTATTGGTCTGCAGCAGCATGGATGCGCTTCTGCATAACTGGATGTTTTTAACTTAAGGTGGAATTGGAGATGAAAAACTGTTAATCATGTTCAATGACTGTTTGGTTTCCAATTAACTGGCATAGAATAGTGTTGGACTGGGGAAGCTGGTTGTGTTATACCTTGTTTTGACCGAACATGGACAATTTCTTTAGTAAATGAATGAGTAACTTTTGTTCTTTCCCGTTTCCAACCTAATTGTGAACCCAGGCTTAGAGCTTTTATAAAGTGTGATGTTTGCTAAGAGCGAGCATTTATGAGCAGAGAGTGTGGTTTCCCATGAAACTGCTCAGCCATTAAGATGTTCAATAGATTTGTATTCAGTGGTAGCTGGAATTATGTCAAAATGAGGTCGCTTTTAAAATGCTGGAGTTATTCTGGAATCCCCGTGTAAAACTACTTTAACTGTATTTAGCACTTTCAGCAAAGACGTTTGAATTAACTGTGTGATACTCGCTTAGATACAAAGTCTGCTCCAATCTAAATTTGTAGTAAAGCTCTTAACATTGGTGGCAGCGGGATCCTGATTTTACCTTTAATTTATAATAACAGATTAGTAACAATTGGGGCTGGAGAACAGGCCTTATGAGGAATGGCTGAGAGAGCTGGGGGTGTTTAGCCTGGAGAAGAGGAGGCTGAGGGGAGACCTCGTTGCTCTCTGTAACTACCTAAAAGGAGGTTGTGTAGAGGAGGGAGCTGGACTCTTCTCCCAAGTGACAGGACAAGAGGGAATGGCCTCAAGCTCCACCAGGGGAGATTTAGGATGGACATTAGGAGGAAGTTTTTCACAGCAAGGGTCATTGGGTATTGGAACAGGCTGCCCAGGGAGGTGGTTGATTCACCTTTCCTGGAGGTGTTTAAGGGACGGGTAGACAAGGTCCAGAGGGACATGGTTTAGTGCTTGATAGGAATGGTTGGACTCGATGATCCGGTGGGTCTCTTCCAACCCAGTGATTCTATGATTCTAAGTAACTGTTTTTTCTTTCCCTCCTGCTCTTCACGAAGCTTTGATGTGCACAAGAAGTGCCCTCTCTGTGATGTGATGTTTCCACCTAACTACGACCAGAGCAAGTTTGAGGAACACGTGGAGAGCCACTGGAAGGTTTGCCCCATGTGCAGCGAGCAGTTCCCACCTGACTACGATCAGCAGGGCTTTGAGAGGCACGTTCAGACACACTTTGATCAGAACGTATTAAATTTTGATTAAATACTTGGTTTTGCCGTGTAGCTTAAAACCCCCACAACCTGGAATAGTTCACCTATGGAACAAAGCCAGCACAGCTTTTCTGTATCTGCAGACTTCTGATTAAAAGCTAACATACTCTAACGGGAGCCGTGATGAGTCATGGCTGCAAGCTGCTATTGGGTTATCCTCTCTCTACCTAACATTATACTAAAAGACCCCACCAAACCCCCACCTTGGTGTGTATGTAGCTATTTATTCTCCTACTTAGTGGGATTGGTAAAGACACAGGAATGACTTTGCCTCAGAAGAAACGAGACCGGCTTCACGATGCTCTTCACCTACATCAAAAAAAAGTCACCAAAACACCTGTGGTCTCCTTTGGCTGTGATGATAATTGAGGCAGGATTAAAAATGTGATAAACAGGTGTTTCTCCTAGCAAATTTATGTAGTTTCTCTTTGAGTAACAGTTCAGTCAGAAAGTTCCGTTACTTACCCGATGAAAATAGCGTTTTTAGTTCAGTTTTGAAACATAGATGCATGTACTGGGTGATTACAGGCTTGCAATGCAAGTAATGGCAAATACATACTTCAGTTTTATGTATAGAGTATCTGCCTTAAGGAATAATGTTCAGTTGAGCACGTTATACTGTAAGGCAGTGTTTTTGAGTTAAACCGCTGTGCTTAAAGGCCTAAAAGTAATTGTTTAACAAAACCGTTGCCATTAGGTTTGCAGTTGCGTTCAGCAGATAATATTGTTACATTTTTCACAGCAGTGAATTGTGTTCCTTTTGGCTTCAGGCTTTTAAAACCTTCTGCGTTTTAACTTCATGTATTTCTTCCCAGTAAGTAAAACCGTGTGTATATCCAAACATTTTATATTTACTTTAACTGTATTAAGTACATTTGCTTTCCACTTGTTGTACAGTAGTCTTGTTACATTAAAAGCAAAATTATTCATGGTGTTGGTTGTCTTCTTTCCTGTTGCTCATTTTGAAATAGAACAGAGTTTAGGCTTTAGTAAATAAGTGTTTCAGCTTTCTGTAATGAACGAACTGTTGCTCACATCTATTTGTTCTGCATTTCAGGAGGAGACTCAGGGATTAAGGTTTTTGGCAGCTTCTGTTGTCTGCAGTTCTCCCAAACATGTGCAAGATCCTGTGCAATGCAGGATTTATTAAAAGCTGGATGATGGATAAATTGCAGCATCTTGGGTGGTGGCTACTCCATCAGTCCTCGCTTTCCTGTTTTAAGTCTTAAAAATCATCATTTAACTGTGAACTTGATGTCAAGAGAGGGTCTGAGGTAAAGACACAGAAGTACTGAAAGGCTATTTTGTCGTCATTTTTCTTACTCTAACTCAGCAGTGCATGAAAAGGGTGAGGAAAGGCTGTAAAAATCAAAATATTAATATCACGAAAGGCTTGTGCAATTTCAGAGGTTGTTATCCCACAGTGAGAGGGCTGCCTCAAAACCTGTTCTCCCAAAGCAGGGATGATGCTGTGGGGTGTGTGTGGGCTGTACACAGGGAGCTACTGAAATCGTTTCCCTGTGGCTGCTCAGAGTAACCTGCCCGCTGAACCTGCAGGGTTGTGATAGCAACCAAATACCTCTGCCACAGCCCAAGTCAATTAAAATCTTAATGATTTTGCCTTTCAAAGTGATGGCCACTTCCCCCCATAGAAGTAAGGTAATTGGTGCCCTACTATTAAGGGGGATCTCACATCTAAGATCACAGGATAGAAGTGCAGAATCATTTAGGCTGGAAAAGATGTGTAAGATCAGAGTCCAACTGTCAGGCTCTTCGCTCTTGTCCTGTCACTTATTATGGGAGAGAAGAGACCAGCACCTGCCTTGCTACAACCTTCTTTCAGGTAGCTGTAAAGAGCCATAATGTCTCAGCCTCCTCTTCTCTAGACTAAACAACCTGGTCCCCTTGGCTGCTCCTCGTCATGCATATCCTTCAGCCCCTTCACCAGCTTCGCTGCCCTTCTCTGCACACCTCCAGCACCTCCTTGTCCTTCTTGCACTGTAGCATCAGTACTAAGTGTATCTTTTTATCTACAAAGGCAACCTGAGCACTGTTGTGCTGCTGGAAAGAAGCTGCCTGTGAAATACAAATTCCTTTTGACCGAGTAAACCAAAATACTCCACTCTAAGTCTTCCTAGGCTGCAGCGTTCTGTGTATTTTGTGCATGAATAATGGTGTTGATGTTGCTCCAGGTGTTTCTTGAATGCAGGGTTCGATGGTACCAAAGCCAGAAGCAGAAACTACACTGTGTCCAGCCCCAGAACGCGACTGTTCAGGTTAGCGACAAGCAAGGAGCCGTCTGCTTAGGTCAGAGGCAGTTTATTTTAAATGTGATTTGATTTACATTTATAAGCAGCTTTCTTGACAGGAATTCTTTAAGTTGCCTTCAGTTCTAAAACAAACCTCTGTCACTTTCAAACTTAAAGTATTTTGTCCCCCAACAAAACATATGAAAATATAATTTAAAGCACACTTTTCACAGACACGGTACAATACATTCACTATACACAGTATAACAAAATAGTCCCATCTTTACCTGTTTAATAATACTGTCACGATGAATAGGTAAATAGAAACTGGAATTTCAATTTTTTTTATAGTTGGAAGGAATTTACATGCAACAATGACATTTTACAACTGTTTAGCTGTGGAACGACCTTACCCAGCCTGTTGTTTCTTGCACGAGGAGCAGAGCCAAAAAGGTTAGTTGTTGGCCAGAGCTGCAGAAGGTGAGAAGGGGCCACAGGGGCCCTTTGTGCACCAGGAACTCTCATCCATTTAAACCCTGACAGCACTGACACAACCCCAGTGACCTCCCCAGGATTTGAAAAAGGGGTTTTGATTCCATTTGGGCACTCTAAAGGCTTAGTCAGGAGGATGATTCCCAAGTGTTTTAATGTGACTTTTACTCTACCTGAGCACAGGTAATTATCATCCTTACAAAATTTTCCTTTAAAGCTTTGGAGAACAAAATAAAATAATGGAGGGAAAGCTCATTTATCCTTTTTCTGAGCTTTCTTTTGCGCTTAAAAGAACAAAGAACTAAGCAAAGGTGATTGCCGTGTTTAAAACTGTGAGTTCCTCCCTTGCCCTGGCTGTGTTCGCGGGCAGGGGCAGGGCAGGAGGTGCCACCTCTGCTCCCAGCTGGCTCAGCTCCGAGAATAGCACTTGTGAGAGAAGGACACCCAAGGCAGGGTGGTGAGCAACAAACGTTCAGGTCTGGTCCAGACACAAAGCGCTCTTGCGTTGGCTTTTGTATTTTTTGAAGTCTTTCTCTGACCACCTGCTGCAAGAAGCACTTAAATCTTCAATAAGGCTCATAAGTCATAATTCAGCAAAATTAAAGGTAAAGCTAAACAGACGCTGCCGGAGGGAATGCAATGACCTACAATGAGAAGCGAAAAGATGCACAAAATAAAAAAAAAAAACAACCTCAGAATACAACAAACGTGTAACAGAGAGGCGGCAGAAGCTCCCTTAGCACAAATACTGGGCCTCCTCAAACCGTGCGCAGGATTGTTAGTTTTTATTTGCAGCCACAGCCACGGGGCTTGTGCGGTAGCTGCAAGACTTGGCAACACATAAAACATTAAATCTGTTGGCAATAGAGAACTACAAAGTGCTTTAAAACTTCATCTGAGATGAAGAGAATTGTTTTCTCACACACACATAAATTTGCACTTAAGTATTTCTGAGTGTCTTTCTAACAGTAAATATTCAGTCGGACTGGGATGTTGGTCCTCAAAAGCCTGATGGGCGTGAACATAATGTGACATCTTGTATAAAAAAAAAAAAGTAGTGATTTCTAACAAGAGTGATTGCTTACGAGTTCAAATGGCAAGATTTTCAGCATTTCAAGAGGGAAGAAAACAAAAATTTGCAAGATAATATAAAATACAGCAAGCACACCTTTTTATGTATGTTATTTAAGTATGAAAATATTTTTAGCATATTATGTTAAACATTCTTTCTTATTTATATTCCCGTTACCTAAGAGACTCGCTACCCCACCAACAACTCCACTACGTAAGGCATGTTAACGAGAGTTTGACGAGGGTGTTTATCGTTTTGGTTTTTGCACACACATTGACCCCGATGCATCAAAAAGTCTTCATCACGTTACAATCTCGAAAGGATGTCAGTGCCAAGCTCTCCTCCTCTCGCTCCTGTTCAACGCTTCAATTCAACGAAATACGCGATTCCCCCCCTCCCACCCCTTCCCCAGTTATTTATTTTTTCTTGTTTTGGAGAAAAATGTTCTAGAAGAACCTATAGCTTTTATAGCACCTTATCTCAAAGTAATGGAAAATGGGTATGATGATTACATGTGCAAATGTACAAAATCATTAACTCTACAAAGATACGTCATTCCAAAATTACAGAAAATTTTAAAGCATGCATTTAACTTTTTCGTTTTAAAGGGTTGCTGAATGCTTCCCCTGAAAAAGGTGGCTGTTCTCAAAATCAGCAACTGCTGGTGAGGATTTCTTGGCACGTTTGTGACCAGCACGTTATTGCTGCATCTTCCTGATAATCTCAGCAGACACGGGGGGATGGAAATTGATTGTGTGGTGCCGCAGGCCCTGAGCTGTCTTGTAACTCTTTCCACAGCGACATTTGAATGGTTTGCGTACGCGGATTTGCGTTCTGTGGCCGTTCTTGGCGTGGTATTTTATACCGTTCACATTCTGGGAGCAAAAAAGCAAAACATTAGTGGTCAAGTAGCCTGATAACGGCTTCGCTCCCTGTTAAAACCCCCCAAACTGGTTAACATTACAGAAAAACCCATACCAATCACTAGGAGCTCCTGTTCGGTTTTCTGCAGGTGTTGTGCTTTCAAGAAACAGGGTGAGACAGGAAGGAGAATAATCTCTGCAATTCTAACTGATAAAACGTATGTACCTGAGTAATTCTGACTTTTGCCTCCCAGCGCATGGCACTTCCCAGAAATTACCATTTAATGGGTTCCCACATGGATGTTCTTCGCTTTCTGACTTTTTTTTTTTTCATAGAGCAGTGACAAATTTTATTCAGAGGTTCATTTACAAGCAAACAAAGAACTGGCATGAAGACTCGAGTCGCACTTCTTCAGAAAGCCGGAGCTCCCCCCATGGTGCGTTTGTTCCGTTCTGTGTCATTGTTTCTAGATTTGTCTTTAGGCACCAGCACATTCTGACAGTTTGCACATTGTCTCCAAAGAATCCACTGCAGGAAACACTTAAAGAGTTACACAGGGCACTTACTTTAAGCATAATCTAAAGAAGCCATCTTCAAAACAGCTATTGTTTGGGAATACTCTACAGCTAAGCAAGAGAACTCTGCTGTAGCTGGGGGAGAAAGGAAAAAAAGCAGCACCACAATGCCCTTAGCCTTGTGCTGGTGAGGTCAGGAAATGAGATTTAGCTAGAGCTGTACCCAACACACACCAAGATCATATCCCTGCCCTTCTTTTCACACCTGTCTGGCAGAAGCGGAAGAAGCTGTTGTAGTCTCCCTGGTGCGCGATACAGCTTTTATCTAGGATTCCCCTAACTTACCTGCTTCCACTGAAAAAGAACACAGATTTTGGATTAGTATGGAAAGGCAAACCTGTCTTTCATTAGAGCTTCTCCTAGGAAGAGGAAAGGTGCCAAGACTAAGGGACAGCTCTGAGGTTTCCTGACACACAACTCAGGTTTGGGTTTTTTTGAAACTATTAAAAGTAAACAAAAAGACAATCAATTAACAGTATGGATATGAATAACCTACTAAATTAAAAGTTTCAGGGGTTCTGTCTTTGCTAAACACCACTGCCTGGTGTTATGCTTAACAAGGGTCCTTATGGCTCTTTCTGAGAAGCAAGTTCAGTTTTATTAATGCGCAGCTTACAGTAAATGGAAGCTTCAGCTTGGAACTTGTAGCAATCAGATAATATGAAAAAAAAAGGTGGGAGGGGGTAGAAGAAAAAGCCTTCAGAATACAGAACCGAGCTGCAACTCCTAACACCGCAGAAGACTTCATCTACATTAGAAGGCAAATCTGAGAAAGGCACCACATTAACATCTTCAATCCCACTCTCCTGCCAACACTTCCCTTTATCCTCCCCCACCTCCTAAACCAGCTTCTTCTGAGCCAGAATCTCAGGTGTTACTTCCCAGTCCAGAGAAGCAGCCCCCGGCACTGCCCTCCACCGCCCTGCTCGCACACCAACAAGCGGCAGCAGGACAGGGACCTTGTAGCTCCCAGCAGCCAAGCAGGGAGGGCTGGAATCTCAAGAGGAACAGCCCCAGTCTCCCAGATGGCTATGGTGCGCTCACCTTACCGCGTAAAGCGACGCTCCTTGTTTATCACACGTTAACTGGGCCACTGCAGCAGAGTATTTTTAATCTTTAAGCAAAAAAACCAGTTCTCCGGTTTCAATCATAAAGTTGAGCACGGAACTGTTCTCATCAGGACTTGTAATGCCCAGTGGAGTCTGTGCCGCTGAGGGGGCATTTTAGGGCAGCCTGGGTGTCTGGAGAGGTTGATTTGCGGAAACCCTTTAGAAAGAAAAACTTATCCTAAAATATCCACCCTGGAAAATGGGGAAGGTGCAAGACTCCAAGCAACCGCTCTGCCCACAAATTCACACTTTTCTCCTCTAGAGCACCCAGGCACTGAATCCTCACTTGAGGTTGGAAATCCAGCCCCCAAATTGTGCCTTACAGACTCTTAAAAATACTAGATGACAACCACACCACTGTCATCTGGGATGCGGGAGATGATAACTTTCAGTTCCCCAAACAAACCAGACATACAAACGCGAGCCTTTACTGCAGGTTACTCAGAGGAGGTAGGAGGCTGTGCCACTGACACAGACAAGAGCACATCAGGGCTACAAATCAAAAAGAGTCAAGTAAATTTGGTGCAAGTTAACTGAGACCCTGAGGCAGCTTTTAGATGGTTGTACGTGTAGTTACAACCTTCAGCACTGTTAGGGTGAGGGGGCTGGGGATGTCACTGGGTCGCACAAGGGCTGCCATAAGGCATCTGCCAACATCTGACACTGTTAGGGAGCTGCACCTTCACAGTAGAGAAAATCTGGGGGTGACCTGCTAAACTTTTGGTACTACATAGAAATTCTGAAACCAAAGCTATCCCCCAAGCCCTCTCTGTATTTTGCAAACTCCAGAAACCTGTTTAGACTTCTAACGACCGTAAGAAATCACTTTAAGATCCTTGTACACTAATTTCAGTTGCTAAAGATGCCACACATCTGCATCACAAATATCCTCACTGTTCCACACCAACATTACTCTTCTGATCTAGATTTTTTTAATGATTCACTCGGCCTCAAGCACCACCACTTTGACGAAGGAAAACTTTCAGGCAGAAAAGTTTAAGGAAACGCTAAACCAGAAACCTGCACGGAAGATTTGAAAAATGGTAAACCATGTAAAGCACGAAGAGCTTGTGTAACGTGAAATTTGACCTGGACGCCTGCCTAAAAGAAAACTGTTGTTAGAATGACAGTCAACTCTTCAGCGCTTTTTTCCACTGCTGTAACGTAAACACTTTGTTGTATGTCTGGGCCGAGTTTGTTGAGGTACGGCAAAGCCCCCTGCCAAACTCATACATCACTTTTATTGCTCTGGTTACTTAGGTTGCTCATTATTTACTCTCACAAATGACTGAGGAAGAAGACGGCAGTATAGAAGGGCACTCTAAAATCTTACACAGGAGGAAACAATGATTAACCTGGGACTAGATCAGGAGGAGATAGGGAAGTTTTCTGACACTAGCTGGTTTCCACACAAGGACACTGGCTAGGCAGGGCCCCCTGCACAGCAGCACTCAAGAAGCCCCTGTGCTGCAGAGAGCTCGCCACCCCCTTCATGCAGGAAAAGTGATGTCAAGGATAGTTTGCAAGGATTTCTTGCTTCAGACTTTGACATTCATAAATGATCTCCCTGCTGTTCCTCTTGAAACTTTCTTTGTTGGTCCAGTTCCTCTTGCTCAACTTGAAAACTCTAACTTGCTCCTATCTCTCAAGTCAATTCCTTCTTTCCTCTTCTCACTTCAATATTCTCCTTCCCTAAGCTATATTGAATTTTGCTTGTCTTAGAGCAGCCTTCCCGGGGCTTTTCCCACCAAGATGTCTAGGACCCTTCTCCCATTACCTGCCAGAAAGACAAGTCCAATGCCCTGGCATTCTTGGAAGGTACCACTTCTCCTCTTGCCCAAGGCCAAAACCCAGTCATGCACAGAAGCTCCATTTTGTATGCATGGAAACCTGTTATTCTGGCATTACTATACTTGCAGAGACGAGAAAAACTATGACAAATATTCTTAGTTATATACATTATTTATGGGGCTTTTTTTTCTACCTATCTATTAGGTATTAAACTTATTTGCTCTTTAGAAGTTGTCCAAATAAGTCTGTCTAGTTTTGAATGCCCTTCTCCAGAGCTAGAGCCCCAGTAATGCACACAGATGTAGTACTGAATAACAGGAAAACTAATTGCCAACTTCATAAATCCACACTTTATTCCCTACGTGTGGCATTTTACAAAGCATGACAACTCTGATACTCAATACCTACAGGCTTCTGGACAGGGCATCTAAACGTGGATGTAAATCCAAAAGGTGTTGAGGGCTAACTTCACAGAAACAAGGCTAAGATCTTTGGGTTCCCCTGATTCATGCAGATGTCTTTTCTAAAAATCAAATTTAAGGCTTCAAATACAAATCACATGAAAAAAGAAAAATCCATAAATGGCAAACTAAAAAATAATGTGTTCTTGAGATCAGTAGCCATAATTATAGAAGAATAAACTAAGCTTCAGAATTCAGTTCAGGGGCTTGTGCTTTAGCATCTCGAAGTTAGTGCACTCCAGTTTCTTTTAGCTGTTTCTGCACATCCCATAAACAGATTTACATATCATTAAGAAGGGTTTTTTCCCCAGAATCTTCAGCTCCTAAAGCAAATCCGTGCCACACCACACAGAGTACCAATACATATCACAAGCAAGTAATTGTAACAAAATGTTTATGACTCATTTCTACTGCCCTGCCTATGGGAAATGGCCAAGAGATAGCAGCTGGGCAGGAGGCCAGTAGGGTCTTCTGATACTCATCTGGGCTTGTGTATAAACATGTTCTCATTACAGTTCCCATTGTCCGCCCAAGCCCATTCCTTGGGAGTATTTGTTGTACTCATTCTTGTCTTATTTACCTTTCCATAACGACTTTTCAGTGCAGAGACCGTCTTTTATCCTTGTACGTTGTTTGCAAAAGAGGACCCCCATCCCTACTGGGTCCTTTAAGGAGTAATGGAATACCAGAAACATGTCTAAAAATAACACTTCTGCTTCTCAAACGTACGTCACCTGAGGCCAGACAAAAGAAAACTTATGTATATCCTCCCTTCCTCCTCGCTCCCTAAAGCAATGCATCCTTTCTCAGCCGTAAAGTGAGCCTGGCAATTACTGTATGTGCATGTTCATGTTCCTGTTTGGAGCTCTATAATTGTTTTACAGCCCCGACTGTGATTATCCAGTACCCACCAGAAAACCCCTGTGCTTTGATCACAGGACTCCCTACTCAGACTCCACAAATAATTCATCAGAGGAGGGGGTTAAGCAAGAGGAAGATGAAGAGGAAACAAGAAACACAGTTGACACGAAGCTAAAAGGAAGGAAACAAGGATAAAAACGTAAAAAGGAAAAAAACTAGGCTGAGAAGAAAAAAGGGAGGAAACAGAGCCTACAGAAAAGAGGAATGAGGTGAGGCAGATTCAAGGAAATGTGTTCTCCTATCAGGACTAAACAGAGGTGAACCTCCTAGGAAAATACGGTACTTTTAATTTGCTGCTGCTCTCTGTCAGCCTCTCTAAGGGTCGTTAATTTGTTCCCTGTCCAACTGCTCCAACATAATTGGTGTACGAGATATCCCTTAGACGGTCCTCATGCATTTGAGATGAAGGCAGTGAGATAGCAGAAGCAGAGAGAAACAGCTTGCTTATTTGGGCAATAAAAAGACAGAGGGCTGGCGGTCAAACAGAAAACAGACAGGATACAGCAAATTACAGGGTTCTCCTTCTAGCCTTTGCCATTAAATGAATGTTTTCTGCAATGCTTAGATGCCCTGTGGGCACAGTGACTTCTAACAATCACCATCCACGGCTTGTTTGCTTCCTGAGCTAGGGATTTAGCTTTTATGCTGTACCCTTCATCTGGCACAGCTTCTATCACATAGAAGAGAAGTACTAATCTTGGACAATGTGAGTATATCTGCAAAGTAATTCTTGCAAATCATCTGAAAACATGCCCTGCCCCTGGAGACAGTGTTCAGTTTTACAGAAACATTACACAGTCCAGGCTAATCTCTGCAAATAAGACTTGTACGTCACTAAGAAATGAACATCCTGCTTTCTCGCTCATGTTTTAAATAAGTATTGCCAGTATTAACCGATCCGTGTACGAACCTCAGTCTCACGATTCGCTGCTATGGGAGCTGCTGCTGTCTGGCATAGCTGCAGCATTGCTGAAAAACGTTTCTGTCCGCTGCATGATTTCATGTACAGTTTATTCACTCTTGTCACAACTGTTTTATCTCAAAAGCTATTTGTCTTCCTATATCTCTCTTTCATATTTCTGTTCTCTTTTAGGTCCCTACTTTTCACTTATTTAAAGGAGAAGCCACAAAATAAAAGCAGTGTAAAACCAACCCAACCACCACTGCCTTTTCTAGAGTACCGGGTAGTCGCTGAATTTTCCAGTACTTCACGAAGAAACTTCAGAAAATGATTTAGAGGAACTATGCCAACATGCTGTTCCTGTTCCCAAATGTCAATGACTACAGAATTCTATATTGATTTCATAGAATCATACAATAACCAGGTTGGAAGAGACCCATTGGGTCACTGAGTCCAACCATTCCTATCAAACACTAAACCATGTCCCTCAGCACCTCATCCACCTTAAACCCCTCCGGGCAAGGTGACTCAACCACCTCCCTGGGCAGCCTCTGCCAGTGCCCAATGACCCTTTCTTTGACATTTTTTTCCTAACGTTCAGCCTAAACCTCCCCTGGTGGAGCTTGAGGTCTTTTCCTCTTGTCCTGTCCACTGTCACTTGGAAGAAGATTTCCAAGCTGTTCTATGCAATTTCGTCTGTCTTTGCACCAGTTCATGTGAAGCAGTGCTCCCGTTCTCACAACATCATGGCATGTTCTACACCAGCCAGGTCAGGGTTCAAAGTTTAAGAAGTTTTCACTCTCATGAACAGACAAAAATTTCTCATGACGGAAGCAAATAAAAGGTGGGCAGGGTGTAGTGGAGTGCTGATTGTTTCCCAGCACGTCACACAGAGGGATGCAAGCCCTGCACTCAGGTCCAGACACACCGACTGCTCTGCAGATGGGTCACGGGGACTGGGACCCAGGATAAAACAATGCCAGAATTTCTCAGAGGCTCTGCCTTTCTAAGGTGACCTCTGACTTGCAAAATGTCCCCCACCACCTTCTGCACATCACCTGTTAGCAAGAAAAGCACCTTAAGCACAGTCTCACTAAAGAAGAGAGCAGTATCTCTAGCAGTTAAGCAGAAGAATTTAATTCTGGCACCGAAGGGCAGAGGTTTTTTATTTATTTTGCCCTTAGTACCTCCTGCATTTTGCAGTTGGTTTGCCTGAAGCCTAAACAATAGAAAGCAAATAGGAATGTGTAAAACAAGAGAGTCACTATACCTAATCTCTCAGCGGACGGATACAAAATGCTACATTCTTTGTAAAACGAATAACTTGGCTGTGCTTGACAGGAAACCAGTGAATAAAATATGTACTGCAAAAATGGAAGTGAAAAGTCTATGGAATGTGAAAGGTACAAATTGATTATAGAGGCTTTTTTCTCCCCCCTCGTTACATCAACAGGAAATAAGGCAGGTCTGCACTGCTGCTTACCTTATATCTTTTTTTACATCCAGGAACAGGACAGGCAAAAGGTTTCTCATCCCCTCCATTCATGCACATTGAACTAAGGATAGCTTCAGAGCTGATAGCACTTTCTGTAGTCCAGGACTCATCACTGTCTGATTCTTCATAGTCTACTTCCTCCTCATCATATTCACTACCTAGAAAAGCATGGTAGAGAGATAAAACAAGAATAAACAAGAGCATGGCAAGATAACACATTCTGCATTTATTACATCAGTTACAATGACTTGTAATTTCCCCACTTTTGTTTTTGCTGGAAGACAGTTATTTCTAATTTTATAAACCTGTCTTTCTTACAGTTATTTATTCCTTCATAAGACACCAGTGATACTTTTTCTAATAACCAGGACAGGTGTTTATTAATACATCTTCATAAACTGTTAACTGCATGGCACAGAAGTTTAAAGAACTGATCTTAAAATGCAGTTTCATTACTCCTCCAACACCAGGGTCCTTCCATCTTTCCCAATGCCCGGACAGAAAATGTGGCTCTCCCACCCCCACAATTAAGGCTAATTTTAAGGCTTTTCTTTAAGCAATACAATGCTGAAGAGCGTAATTCTACAGGTCATAAACATTGTAAAATCATATGTTGACAAGTCCTAATGCATTTACTAGCCCTGTGGAATTAATAGGAATTATAGCACAACATTAATAAGAATTATATTGTAGCAATTATAGTTGTGAAATTCATTCCCTCAGGTGTGGGGATAAATTGCATTGTGTGGCTGCCCTGAACAGACCGCATTATGTTCCAGATATGCTACAACAACAGCCATTTGAGCAGCTGGTGTTGAGTTTATTTATTGTTTTTAATTGCAGTAACTATTAATGAATTTCTCTGAAGAAGTTAAACGTGAAACAAGAGAAATTAGGAAAGCAGAATTTCAACTATAAAAGTACAGTAAAAAAATTAAGAAAAATGGAGAGTGGAGGGAAAGAGCCCCAGCTGATTAAAAAGAAAATATGTGCACAGAGGGAGGGAGAGGGAGAGCGGAGGGAAACTTCTGTGGTGTCAGCAGGAGGTGGTGCTGTGTTTCCCCTCCCCTTTCTTCTTTCCTTTTCCCAGCTCTGCTCAATTTTATCCTTTCTGCTGAAAGACGATTTGGTTCCAAGCACTGGAATAGCTCCCGTTATTAAAGACAGTTATGTGACACTTGCATGGCTCTATTTGCTTCCCTCACATGCCCTTTGAGCGCATGCCTCTAAGCAGCTCTATGCGCTGCAAAGAAAATGCAGACAGATGCCTTGCAGCACTTCAAAAAAGAAACACCCAGACTTTATAGAGAAAACCTGTGCTGCAAAGTACAACAGGGTCTTTGATTTTGTTCTTTTTTTTGCTTCTGGTGAAACTAAATACACACCCATCACCTCAAATTTTTCCCTTTGGATTCCCCCTTCTCACTCAGACTCGGCACCTCTCCATCATCAGGTCAAAATGCTTGTCAACTGCTAGCTGCCAGTACTCAGGGCTCCTGAGCTTTAATGGGACACTGTAGGTTTGCTTACAGATGTCAGGCCATCCATGTTTCTTTCCTGGGGATTTCATCCATGCAGGGTGGTGCGCAGATGAGGAAAGATGGATGGTTTCCCACCGTCAACAACTGTCGACGAGTGCACGCACACATGTCCTGCAGCACATCTGGAAAACTCTGCCCTGCTGACGGCAACGCCATATCCCACATCGAATAAGCGAAAGCCAAAGAAAGCATCATTGACCTCTTAAAATATTTTTGAACTCTAGGAACAGTTAACCTAAAATGAAGTTAAGAGCTGTTATAGTTTAATTAACTAATAAAAAATGGAGGCAAAACCACAACTCTGCTTCTATGATTTCCTGCCCTTGATTATATCTTGATGGAAAAAACTCCTCAAGCTGTTCCTTTCAAACTTTTTAGCTCAGTGCTTTTTTTTTTTTTAATAAGTAAATACAACAGAAAACCCTATTGTAAATGCATGCACGTACACCTAGGATGGGAAAATATACAACAATTCTCAACAGTGATACCAACAATCTCTGCCATTATAATCACTCCTTTGTAAGCCCCTTAATAGGGGGTGATTTCCTCCCGAGTAGGATTTTTTTTCCTCCCAAAGAAAACATAATTTGAGACTGTACGACATCTATGAAGGGTGTTGCTGCTTCCAGAGCCTGCTTTTATAAAACAACCACCTGTGCTCTATAGAACTTAATATGCAATAAGGTATATAAGGGAGAAGATACAGACACAGTGGGCAGGAACAGCAATCACTGCAGTTACGGATTTCCATAGGGTTTCCTGTACTTTCAGGCATGTTTGCAATTGTTTAAATAATTTTGTACAGTAAGACCCAATTCTGCAACAACTTTTGCCTGTACTTCACTTATAGGTAGACTCACTGAAGGAGAGAGACAGGGAAGACCAAAATACATTCATAAGCATTCGTAACATGAGACCATCGTTATTTCCCTCAAGGTCAGGTTGGATGAGGCTTTGAGCAACATGAAGTAGTGGGAGGTGTCCCTGCCCATAACAGTGGGGTTGGAACCGGATGATCTTTAAGGTCCCTTCCAACTCAAGCCATTCTATGATTCTACAGTTTTCTTTTATTTAGCTTACCTGAACAAAAATGCAAGATTTTGTCTAGAAGTGTCAAGAGTTTTTTAAATAGTATTACGCAAACGGTCTAGAGTCTCTAGGTTTAATCCAAGATTTGTCACTAGAGATTTTACAAATATGATGAGCTTTTACAAGTACGAAAAAACATAAACACATATTTCTTGAACAAAACAGTAATACCAATAGTGCAAAATACCTTAAAAGCATATTACTTCATACAAAGCCGGTACTGTAGAGTCTATCACTGCTTTTATCTAACAATGTCCTACTGAACACAATTGTTTCTACTCTCTTAAAAAAGAGAAAACAAAACAAAAAAAGCACCCCAAAATGTAATTAAGAGGGCCCTGGTATAAACAAAACGTAAAAAATCTACTGTCTTGAAAAAAAATCCTTAGCAATAAAAAATTATCCTTCAAATAATTATGTTGTTTCAGTTGCTACAGAAAAACAACACTGTTTTAGCCAGGCTTTTAACTGATTCTGCCGCAGAATTTAATTTCCTCAGTTGTCAGTGAGCAGCAGCCCACACAGTGCCTCGCTGGTGCTGTGCAACACATGAGGGGCAGGGGATGACACATGACCGAGAGGTACAACTCACAGGTTGGTGCTGTCATAACAAACATCCCCTAGATGAGGGGTTTTAATTAAGGCTAGGGATGATGGCTTTGCAAAGCCTTTCCCATGCTGAGCAAGAGTCCCTGGACCTCAGCTACACGTCAGGTGTACAAAACTGCAACCCAAGACGCCGGCTGCTGCTGGCTCCCTCGGGCAGACTGCCAGGGTACCAGCCGTACGCTGAGGGGAAAGTGCACTGCACTTTGATCATGATACAGCTAGCTTGCTTTCTTTATTTTAAACTTGGTTGCTATTTCACAATAAGAATCGTAAATATTTACTTCTAAAAAGAAAAAAAAAACCCACCACCAAGCCAAAACTAAGCACCTTTGCATCTAACCTCTGGCCTGTTCCAGGGTGTAACAACTGCGTGACTCAGCCAAGTATCTGCAGTAACTGTTAAGAGTTCCAGGAGAGCTGGCTCACTGATCTCTGCTTGGACGTGGCCATGCACATGGAAAACAGGATGCTTTGCTGGGGCATGCTGCCCTTCTAAGGGGACCAGAAAAGCAGAGCTGTTCCTGTAACATGTATGCTAACAGCCTTAGCGCTTCTCTCCCTGCAGCACTCAAAGGGAAAATACAAGATTTAGGCTTCAGAAGTCAGAATTGCAAACAATTCTCCCAAAAGTCAACATCACACATTTCTCTAGGATGAAGTGTCTACTTTTGTGGAAGGGAAAGAGCGATAAAGAAGCATATGCTTTCAGCAAGATGATGCCCAGGTACAAAATATTATTACTGTAACTAAATACTAGTTCTACAACAGGAAGAAAACTGCCTTTTTCATAGAATCATAGAAACACTAGGTTGGAAGAGACCCATCGGATCATGGGGTCCAACCATTCCTATCAAACACTAAACCATGTCCCTCAGGACCTCATCCACCCGTGCCTTAGATACTTCCAAGGAAGGTGAATCAACCACCTCCTTGGGCAGTCTGTTCCAGTGCCCAATGACCCTTTCTGTGAAAAACTTCCTCCTAATCTCTAGCCAAAATCTCCCCTGGCGGAGCTTGAGGCCATTTCCTCTTGTCCTGTCCCTTGTCACCTGGGAGAAGAGGCAAGCTCCCTCCTCGCCAACTTCCCCTCCTTTTCCACTTCTCTCCTCTAGCAATGCTATTTCTGAGGATCCTTGCTACCTAGCTCACGGTTTTTTACCACATCCACTTTCATCATCTGGCTTTCATTCAGAGACCCTACATAGTTCCACCTCAATCTAACTTAAGCCCAATGTTTTACCATCCAAATGACTCAGTAACGTCTTCCTAATGTCGCCCCCACCCTCGCATACAATACTCTCTCAGTCCTGGCCCACAAAGCCATTTCCCCTCTCCTCACTCTAGGAGACCCTGCCAAAAAGCTCACTTCATCTGTGCCGTCCCCAGCAGAAAGGCAAGGTAAGAATGTCAGTTTGGTGGGATTTTTTCTGTAATTTTCCATGCTGAGACAATGCCACTGCTCCTCAAGGAGAAAGTCAACTCCACTGGTGGAGATGGACTTGAAGGGAACATAGGCTTTAGGCAGACACCACCAGGCACAGTGGGCACAGAATGCTGTATCGGGGCATGCATTATATAAAATTATTAGGCATGAAAAGACAGAAAACATACAGGTTCACAGAGTATTATGCTTCTCTTCCAGTTTTTATGCTGTGTTTGAACACATGCTATCACAAAGGAGAAGGCTGTCTGCATCACAGCAGTTTATTTGCCAGAAGTGAACACAAGCACAAAAAAGGATCATTACTGCCTGCGTGGCAAGTCTTTGTAGTGTGATGAAAAGCAAAGTTGCACTGTGAAGACTTGCCCAACCTCTTCTTCCCGCAAGCTCTGCTATCGAAGTCAGGGAGAACATCACTTAATTCTACAGCACAGATCTCTCACCTCTTGAATGCTCATCTACTATTATTCCCAGTAGATGAGCTCAGTAATTTAAATAGCTCGGAAACATTTTGCAGAGTTTTAATCATCTGAAGTTCTGGAATCCATCTATCCCAACTACACTGCTGAAAATCTGGAGCCTTATCTTCTGTTTCTGGAGTTTATTCGGTATTCACACCATTGTAGCCAAGATAAATTCTGCCTTTTGCGTGACTGAATTCATTCCACCAGGAGATTTACAGAGGATTTCCCCCCCCCCATCTTTGAATGAACCTTGGTTCTAGCAGGTGCATATCATTTGTACTTATGTCACTTTTTAAATCTAAAGACTTCTATGCCGTGCCTTGAAATGTAACAAAGAGAGAGCTGATGAAAACCAGCACAAGCTGTGTGTTCCATTATGATGAATACAATCTATCTGAAACTCTGATCAAGAACATTACGAGTTCTTCCTTTCTCCTCCCATGAAGAAAAACAAACCCAGAAGATCCTTGCCAATTATTTTTGTGACCAGAAAGCATACATTTAAGTATACAATGAATAACTATGAGCAAATAGCTTACTGCAGTGGGAACCAACATTTCCAGTGTCACTGAAAGTTCATGGTAATTCCAATGATCTCTCATAAAAATTCAGCTTCACACTTTGTCCCGTGCGGGACTTGCAGTCTGTATTTCATAGGAACAGTTTTATGAGAGCACTTCTTATGTAAAGAAGTTTGCATTCCCATATACTGTGACAGCTTCCTTGATAAAAAGAAGTGAATTATTGATATTATGTGAATTTTGGTCTAACACTAAAGCATATTTATGGATTTGTTAAACCTCTTCCCTCTGTGCCCATGGATTGCACACAGTCTCCTCCACGCTCACCAGGAGGGAGAACATTCCCACAGCTGATACTCATTGTGGATCTAAAGACATATCAAGTCATTCAAAATGAAATATTCTTCCTTTATATAAAGCACAGGAAATAAATGCTATGGGCAATGAAATACAAACCAGTTAAATAACATGCATCATGTCCACACAAGTCTTTAGTCTAGAAGCTGTAGCAGGATTTTCTTGGCTGGGAGCTGGTGCGGGTGGCACAATGCATTGGCTCTGCAAACTCAGGCAACAAATTTCAGACACTAGATCATCCACACAGAATAAGTCAGGGTTTTTCCTTTGCTTGCTTGTTTTGGGGATGGGAGGAAAAGGGGAATCAGGGATCAGGAAGTAGTTTTCAGCCTTTGTGAAAGGTCCACTCAGATTAATTCCTTGTATTTACAGAAACACTTCTATCATTCATGTCCACGAAGATTATGCAAACATGTATGTAATACAACTGAAGAAAACTCAGGGCAGTTTAAACAGAGCACTGTGTACTGCTACAAACACTGGTATTTCAGATTTCAACTGCAATTCCAGTGTTTGGGATGCACACCTATATAAAGCAAGCACTAGGTTCACCACGGTGAAGACTGGAGCCTTTCTTCAAGCCGACACGCACGAGCACACACAGTTAAATTTTTCTCTGTTATCCCAGTAAATATCTCTGAACCTTGTTCCTGGGAGAGGAGAGGCAAATCTGTTCTCAAAGCTAACTGCATGCTTGGCAGCTCTGCTGTCACTCGAGGGAGCTGCTTGGGATGGTTATGGTTTGTCAAATGGGTACTTGCCAAGGCTGGCAGAGACCTCCATCCCTGTGATGGGATCACAAAAGAGCCATCAAAATAACAATTACAACATATTATTGGCTTGGCCTTGTGCCAAGCTGGAGGGCGGCGTGGGGCATGTCCCGCTGTCCTGTGGGCTGTGTGGTCTGCGGCGGTTGCTGCCGGGCTGCTCTCACACACGCTCGCGCCAGGAGCACGTCCCTCATCTTGCACTTCAGCCGTCACCACTGCCAGCATCCTACTTTTCCTCATGACACTAGTCAGAGCTGGATTTGGCCAGAAAATAGTCCTCTGGAGAAACCACCCTTTCTTCCAGTCCTCTCCTAGCTCAGATCAAGTATCAAGCACTAAATAACGAGCTGTTTAGGAAATATTACGACTCAGAACTAATTTTCTATTGTCTCTGTCTGAAGCAAGGCTCAGTTAGTGAATAAGCACCAAGAGAATTTAAAAAATATGCCTCATGTAATGATGTGAATATGGGTTCAAATACAAAGAACAATATGGTTTTTAACATTATTTTTATGCACAAGGTACTTGAAAGTAATAGGGAAAATAAGTTTAGACAAAAAGAATACTTCTTGCTCTTTATATCATTTGAAGAATAGCTTTCAGCCAGGAGAGTATACTACACCAATGCAGGGAACAAACAAGATTATAGGTAGATGCTTCTGGACATCTACCCTCGCTCACAGCCACACAGAAATGGCAACTGTAACTTGCACAGTCACAGAGACACTCTGAACCCACAAGTTCTTAGCCCATGGATAACCTTGGTGTGTTAAATAAAACGGTAGAAACTGAAATTTGAAATCACCTTTAGTTTTAATTTCTATGCTTAGTATAAGGTAATGCTGAATTTTAACTGAGAATTTACTCGGTTGCAAGGTTCGAATCCACTTTAAGAAAGCAAGCAAACACTTCAGATTCTATCAGTAAACCACAGAACCAAATATATTGTAATTTTGGTATAGAACGGTTTCAGCTGAGCTAGCCTGTATGGGAAGTCACCCTCAAAGAACAGTCTTTAAAACTAAAACACAGAAATCCTAATCCAGAGATTAGAAATCCAGTAAAAGAAGCTGTACACCTCTATAAGCATTTATGTTACAACTTATGAATGTATAAATGTATGCAAATAAAACATACATATAATAAGTTATATAAGAAAAAAAAAAGAGTTGTCCGCTTCCAATTATTTGTGAAACAGCAAGTCATCAAAAAAGCACGCATGCAAAGAACTGATTCTGGAACAAAACAGTCAACTGATACCACGGCATGTGTTCTGTAGAACAGGACTTTTTCTGAAAGCACTACAGAGGTGTTAAAGCAAATTGTTGTAATGTCACTGCACAATGTGCTGTTGAGGTTTTATGGTCACGCTGCGCCAATAGTCTCGGGAAGTTATTTTGCATTCTTCTATAAACTTTTCTCCCCAACCTTGTTTTCCACAAAAAAGGGCTTTCAATAATGTACAATCTTCTGTTTATATGTAGTACAGGAAAAACATGATAAATCTAAAAACACAATCTCTACTTTAATCTTATTTTAAAACTAGATTTCTACAACTTCGTGTAAACATGAACAAGTTGTTAAAATGCTCACCAAAAAGGAGCACAACCTTCCTGTAATTAAACGGCAGTGTTTTACGTGGCACTTTCTAAAATCATGAAAATAAAAAAAGTAAATAAATAAATCAATCCAGCAGACCCCTCCCAACTTGAGGCTTAACCTGCAAATTAATGTAACAGTAATAAAACCAATGCCAGCTGGAATCCTTTCTTTCTCTGGCTTTGGCATAAGCAGCGAGAGCAGGTATATATTTGAAGAAAAACAAAGTAGGCCATTTTCCACCATCAGTCCCAGGATGTTAATTGAACTCTGGCAAATGTTTAAAGATATTCCCAAAATGTTTAAGAAAGAATTAAAACCAGTTGGGGCTGAAAAAAAAGAAACAATCCATCCTTCCTCCCCCTTTCGCTTCCCCCCAAACATCTGTTCCAAACTCATTCTCCAAAAACCACGGCAAAGAACAGTCATAATTAATGTTATTTTGGCTTTTTAGTTGCTAGGTCTGCATTCTGAGGTTAGAAATACAAAAATACAAGTTCAGGGCACTAGTACCGTACTTATGGACTCTCCCGATGCATGTAACAAAAAGGTAGTTTTTCTTTCCTGTGATTTTCTCCTTTTTTCATTAAAAAAAGAAATACATAGAAATGGTATCAGGAAACAGTTTCATGTTTAAGATAAAGGATTACAATAAAAAGTACCGACATAAATGAACTACAGTTTATGAAGCTATGAAAATACATTGGAGACATGTTTTATAACATTGGGTTAAACATGCTTTACAGCTGTACAAAAGCCATTCAGCCACTTACAGTACAGGCTGTAAAACTGCTAATGCAGGCACAGTCCAAACCCACCCCGAGCGCTGTGTGCTCTGCCTTCATCAGCACACAAACCCAGCAAGGATGCACCGAGCTATGATTAGCCTCCAATCCAAGGAATCGCTGTCATTGCGCAGGCAGCACTGGTGACACAAGGAGCGCTGCTGATTTTAGCAGGACTCGGCTACATTGCGATTTCCAAGATGTTCCTGGGCCAAACCTCAGCCCAAAGGGATCCTGCTGCCCATGAGGACCAGGGCGCAGGGGAGCTGCAGAGGCCTGGCACAGCTCAGTGCTCTTTCAGCAGCTGCAGGCTGAAGGAATTTCATGCTTACGAGCCCCAGGAGAGTTAAAAATCCCTGGCCAGCAAACGAGGGAGGCAATGGTGGATTCTCCATTGCCATACACTGAAAAGTGGGAAAATTTATTTTGCATGAAAATATACTTAACATTTCTCTCTACTTGCTTTTAATTGCTTTGACTATCTAGATTTAAGAAACTACTTCAGTATAATCTGAAAAATAGCCCTAATGACAATACTTGGAATTACCAGTGAGGACTAAGGTGAGTGTTGATTACTGAACAGGGATGAAGGCTTTTGTCATCCTGCCTACACAAAAAAATCTATAGGAAAGAGCCGTTAAGTTTTTTAATTAATCCTACTTTGTGTTTCTGAGGTAGAAATGCAGTTGTAACACCCAAACTTAAGAACATATTCAGCGGGGAGTCATGTTTCCTCTCTCTTTTTTTAATAAACAAAGTAAAATAAAATCAAATCTGCTCTGTGTTTGGTAAGCTCTCACAAGCCTTTCTTTAAGGCCATCCCTGTTTCAATCAAGTATACAAAACACATGTTAGAAGGTGTGACTTGTTTCAAATGATAGATATATCACTGGGTTAAAGGTGAAATGAAAGTACTTTTCAAGTTGTTATTTTCCACTGCTCCTCAGCTTCTTGTATCCATTGGCATTAGAGGAAAAAATTGCTGAGAAACTGCTGTGAATGATGCTGTCTGGCTATACATAGAAAGCCTGATGAGTGGGAGTCTATGCTACCACGGACAAAGCACCATCCGTCATCTTCAGCAAGAATTAGGGTTGCATCTTGCACCTGCCAGGCCACAAATGCTAAGAAAACAAGACAAAATTTATGTTTTGAGGCCAGCAAGTGTTTCATGGCCTTCAGCTCACTTTGGTAGCACGCTAGAACTACAAACAATCGTGTTTATCCTAGAATTTTACATCACTTTGATGATCATGTACCAGCTAACACCAACTCACGATGCAACACTTCCCCTGTTAAATAAATCCCTCCAAGTTTTAAGTCACTCAGTGTGAAATGGTACGTTACACCTTGCTTTTTTCTACTTCTGATTTGCTTTGGCTACAGCACAAGGAAAACTCAAACCTCTGCTTAAGTTTCACCATCATCAGCACGCTGAAGTGCTGGCCTAAACAAGGATGCTTTTTTTTTTACTGCTAGGCACTGTAAAAACTCTTGAAAACCCTAAGTACTTTCAGTGTGCAGACATACAGCACAGTTCTTGACGCACTACAAAGTTCCATTTTGTGCACCACACTATTCCTACATGAAACCTGTTATGCCACAAGCTGTGAAAGGCTGGCACAATGTGCTTCCTACAAAATGTGTATTTTCTACACATTTGGAGGTAGAAAGGTCCATGTACAGTGGATGCACTTCTAGACCAAAAAAACCCTATCACAAATTAACACAAATATAATCTTTACTTTAAGCTTATTGCACATTTTCTGTTCTCGACCCTGTTAATAAGGTTTGCCAGGTTAGACTACTACGATGGGGATTATAAAACGGTTCCTGTGCTTGGAAGTACTTTAAATCTACAAGCCATGTTTCTATTGCTGCTTTGTAGCTCAAACCCCAAAACTAGTGATGATTTTATGAGTTGCTATAGTCTAGACAACTCAGTTACTTTTCAATGAAATTGTTCCTTGGGGAATGCACTGTGAAAATTCCCATACAATTAATTACAGGTATGTGCAACTAAAACACAACTCAACAGCTTTACAATTGCCGGTGCTATTTATGTCTGCATCAAACAAGAATGCTCTGAAGGGGCTGGGAAGATGAAGTACAACAAACAGGAGGTTACACGTAAAGCCACCTGTAGTGAGTGAGATGAGATAAATAAGAGGCAATGTTAAGTTTTCCATGTGCCCTTCCCTCAGGCAAGATTCAGAGTTCCACTGGAAAGTCTAAAACCTGACAACTGAGTTAATCTCAGAACGTATTTTTGTAGCAAACTGGGCTCAACACATTTTTACTGCTAAATTACAGAATTATAAAGGAAATATGTCCATAAAGCAGGAAAAGGAAGAAAACCAGAAAATGTAGAGGAAAGCTATAGTAAAAATCATGATTTAAAAACCACCCTTGCTGTATTTTCCACTTACAGCACAACTCTATTTTTTTCTCAGTCTTGCTTTCCTCCACATACACTTAGAGATGGTCTTTTGATTTTATAATTTGAATTGTTAAAAGCACTACTTTAAAACAATTTCTTTATGTGAATGTAGTATAAGGACTTACTTAGGCTGTACTTAAAATAAAAGTTAAAGAAAGGACTAAGCAGGGCAAAGTTATCATGTTATGTGACCTTGTGAAAACCACAGAAGAGGTGCTCTGTCTTTATAATGTTACAGCCTTGGGAATCCCAAAACTCTGAAAAAGTAATATGCTTACGAGTTCTGTTGGCTTGTTGAGCACAGCCCATGATCTTCCTTCTATCCTTCTAAGAGAAATAGCCATCAAGCTTGGGCCAACTCTCATCCTTTTCTCTTAGGAGCTCAGCCAAACTGCAGACCAGGTTCACAAGTAATCACACAGCCAGAGTTCAATAAATGGCACTTAACAGTACAAAAGAGAAAAATGAAGATACTCTGTGGCAGAACTAAGATAAAAATGAAACAATTCTAACAGAAAACTTCTGCTGTAAACTCCTGTCCTGTTTACATTTCTTGGGCAAATTCTTTTCCCCTTTCCTTTCTGTACAACTATCCCACTTTCCTGCCTAACCCTTGACCCTCAGCAACACTTCGGTGCTAGAGCTCTCTCTGTGCTTCTACAGGATGTTCGTGTTTATCTTCAATGGTAAATATGAAAAACTAATATGTCACTGGAAATGACTTTGATTTATTGCCACCGCTTTATCAGAATTCCACCAAAACTGATCAGGAAAACAGGAGCAACTGTTGGAGCTGTCTGATGGTTGTCCCTCAGCAGAAGAGACCTCCAGCGGTCTCCAGGGCATCAAGTTACAGTTATTTCCATTCATATGATTCATCTGGGTGTACTTGGAAATCACTGATAATGTTCTTGGTCTTTGTGATCACTTCAAGCTGTTTGATTTGGAGCTATAAGTTAGTAATAAGTTAGTAATTACTATTTGCCCTGCAGTTACACCCAAAATACAACAGCACTGTTGCTGTGAGTGCAATATGAGGTCATCTTTGCTCCAAAGACTCTCCAAGTTTAAGTTTCAGTGTGTTCTGACAATGTAATTATTTTGTTTTGGTTTGGTTTTGTCAGTGAGTAATCAACATAATACATACTCTTGCCTCTCCAAGGAACCTGGATGGCTACCTGACAGTGCATGAATGCTAGAAAAAAAAAAGATATCAACTTCTGAAGACCTTAACCAAGCACGGTGACAAGCGCTTTGAGAACTTTTCACTCTGGATTGCTGGAAGAGCGAGCTGAGTGTGTACAAGGTTAAAGCCTGGCTCCCCAGAAGGGGAATGTAGCATCTAGCTCTGATAAAAAATTAACTCTAGCTGTGTCTGGGAACAAATCCCACCTGTTCTAAGAAAACCCCTACAGGAAATAGTTGCACTTTTACTTATTATTTTCATTTTTACTGGAAACCTCCTACTATAGCTCTATTCCTTAAGGCAGAAACGAGAAGCTACCACAGATCTTAATTATTATTCATGCTCAGTCACAACCTCAGTGAAAAGCTCATGTTAAAATCTCATACCCTGTCTAAACACACACAAATATTGTAGTTAACTCATATGTTTTGCACAATGCCATTATTTTTCAATTTTTTGTTTATTATGTACAAGAACACTCATAAGGGTCTTTTAGAATAGATGCCTCAGGCTGCTAAATGCTTGGCAAACATATGCAAATATTCATTAGCATGCAGGATTAATATAGGGCCCCAAACTTGCAATTAGATGGAACTGTTTAGGCTCCAATAATTATAAAGAAAGTTCTGTTTCGTCATCTGCACAGAAATGTGAAATCCTGGTAGCAGTGAAGTCCCTCCAAGGCAAGTTTTGCTACAGACCACAATACAGTTGCCTCAAGACATTTTACCATAGATTTTATCTTATCTTGCAGGCCTACAATATTAAATGAATTCATACAAACTTTCATTTTGCTGGAGAATTTCATCATCGTTTTGCAAAGTATGGCTTAGTTATTCACCCATACTGTTTATACAAGAGTGGTTCTATATATCAAATTTTTAATAAAAACATAGCATGCAAGTTATGCAGTCTCTGAACAGGCAATTAAGCAAGCAGAAACTTACATCAATCTAAACAACTAATAAGATAGTTCCTCAGACATGTGAAAATGCGTTTTCTCAAGCTGCAGTAAAGCTTTGTTGATGTGAGCTTTACTATGCTAGACACCCCATAAGTCAAACATACGAAAATGGCATATACTCAGACCACTTCTCAGCAATTATTAAATAAAAGACTCGTGGAATTTGCTCTCATATTTCTACTTTTCAGTAGTTTTTTTAATGACATCTTCATGATACTACACTATATTAACATAGGGTGTAACAATTAAACCCGAGCTTTTAAAATGCACTAATGCGGGTGAAGAGTTTTTGAAATGAATGCTCAAGTTGGGCTTTTGTGCATATGTACATACTTGAACTTGCAATTCTAAAAGTGCAGTATACTTCATTCCAGTCTGATAAAATTAAGACAGGCACATAGCAACCTTCCAGTACCTGAAGGGGGCCTACAGGAAAGCTGGGGAGTGACGTTTTACAAGGGCAGGCAGTGATAGGATGAGGGGGAATGGTTTTAATCTGGAAAAGGGAAAAATTAAATTAGGAAGAAATTCTTTATAATGAGGGTGGTGAGGCACTGGTGCAGGTTACCCAGGGAAGTTGTGAATGCCCCCTCCTGGTTGGGTGCCAGGTTGGATGGGGCCTCGAGTAGCCTGTCTGGTGAGAGGTGTCCCTGCCCCTGGCAGGGGGGTTGGAACTGGATGACCTTTAACATCCCTTCCAACCCAAACCACTCTATGATTCACAACCTCAGTATTATATTCACATCCTCAGTATTAGGTGCTTACTATTCATCATGTGCTTAAGTGCACATGACCTGAGTTTGCAACATGATATTCAAAGACCCAACAATGTGTACTTTTTTCCACTGACTTGCGCTGAATTCCAAGTCCAATTTCAAGCACCTTTTAAATCTTAAGAATATCTTGCACTTAAAAAAAGAAGCCCACCACAAAAGAGCGTGCTCTCTCTTGCCGTGGCAGTGCTGAGCCAATCTGCACTGCCCAAAGAAAACGCTGTTGCAGATTATCAAATGAACAGCGGATTTAATGGTTCACAGTCTATTCTGATTCAACCTAACATGGAGTTCATAAATGCCACTGCTGACAGAAGTAAAAAACATTCTGATAGCAGAACACAGCAGTTCTGCCATGGATTCAGATTAATTTGGTGAGGTATTAATTAACTAAATTCTTCCTGCTCTCAGTCCTCAATTCATCTTGTGGGGGGGAGGGACTCCTGTCATTTTACATTTCTACTGGCCACTTTAAACTTATGAGGTAGCTTAGCTGAGCATCTCCTTTTCTTGCTGGATCTTGTTTAACATGCAGCTTTAAGCACTCTGCCTAACAGTTGCCTGTGCCATATGATTACTTCATTGTTGAAAACATAACACATGGAAATGGCACTGAAGTGTTAGCTGCTTTGATACCTATGAAGAGGAATAAGCGTTTGGATTTCAAGCCAACACATTTTTTAAACGACTTGAAGTAACAAAAATTAAGCACACATTTAGAATCTAAACTGTATTAGTTTCCAGCATGCTCGTTACCCTATTTGAATGTCCAATTCCAACAGCTGGTTACTACTGTGTTTTTGATTGCTATTACTAGCAAACAAGGAGTGCTCTTCTTTCAGCTTTTGCATTCTTGGAAAAGAAAACGGAACAGACACAAAAAGAAGGTCGCTGGGATTCCTTCATGAGTTATCCATGGAGGCAAATGCTATATAGCAGTATTTTAGGAATGATACCTCATGTCATTGAGATAACATCACTTGAGATAACAAGTTTCATTGGGAAAAGTCATAAACTGCTACAGAGCACTTGGATTCTCAAAATCAAATCTCCCACAACAGACATGTCCTTAACTGATCAGAAGCGAGGTGGATCCCTGCAGATTCACCAGAAGGTTAACAGTACGCTGGACTGCATCAAAAGAAGCATTGCCAGCAGGTTTGGGGAGGTGATTCTGTCCCTCTATTCTGCTCTCTTAAGAACACTCCTGGAATACTGTGTCCAGCTCTGGGAGTCCTTAGCACAGGAGGAACATGCATCTGTTGGAGTGGGTCTAGAGGAGGGCCACCAAAATGATCAAAGGCCTGGAACACCTTCCCTGTGAAGAGAGGCTGAGAGAGCTGGGGCTGCTCAACTCGAAGAAGAGAAGACACCGAGTGGACACTACCGTGGCCTTAAAGGGGGCTTATGAGAATGAAAGAAAGACATTTTAACAGGACCTGTAGCAATAGGACAAGGAGTTTTAATCTAGGAGGAGAAGTTTAGACTAGGTATTAGGAATTTTTTTTTTTTTTTCACCAAGCATGGTGAAACACTGGAACAGGTTGGCCAGAGAAGTTACGGGTGCCTCATCCCTGGAAACATTCAAGGTCAGGTTACATGGAGCTCTGGGCAACCTGATCCAGTTGAAGATGTCCCTGCTTACTGCATGGGGTGTGGACTAGATGACCTTCACGGTCCCTTACAATCCAAATCATTCTATGATTCTGTGATTCATTTCTGAGTCCCAATTGTGTTTTGCAGGAGAAGAAAGTAGATCTTCAGTTGTAATATGCAGGCTTTCTGCCCCTATAAATTAGTCACTCATAGAGGGAACAATGAAACTCTAAATTATTTCATCAGTAGCAAGAACACTCGTTAACACAAGGAGGAAGCTGTAATTTTTGGTCACTGTTTTCCCAGTGGTTGTATTTGAGTCCCAAATAAAGTCCAGTTGAATAAGAGGAAAGAGTAACAGTCTGAGTTGTAAGAATCTTATTAGTTTTATTGGATAAAAGTTTATATATACACTATTTGAATCCTAGAGGATATTCCCTAAGATGTAAATGGGACACAATTCTCTTTATTTTTTTTTAACTAAATCTACAATAAACGCAGACATATTCAAAATCTTTGTAGACACTTTTGGACATAGTCATGCTAGGTAACCAAAGTACTTCTAATTACACCAGGCTCTGAAAATACATGCCAGGTGAAAACTGATTTTCTTCTTTTTATTGAAAATATATCGAATTTCACTTTCTATCTTTAAATAACACATTATATAAACTCATAGTTCACTACTAGTAGTATGATTTATTAGGAAAAAGATTGACCTGTTTCACGAT
The DNA here is from genome assembly GCA_033558105.1 of Coccyzus lansbergi. Taxonomy (NCBI): domain Eukaryota; kingdom Metazoa; phylum Chordata; class Aves; order Cuculiformes; family Coccyzidae; genus Coccyzus; species Coccyzus lansbergi. The sequence goes on from JAUMJK010000307.1 coordinate 83,519, forward strand.
AAGTTCTAACTGGCAGAAACAGTACAGCTTTAGGATTACTGACACAGCTACAAAGTGGTCTTGATTTCAGTTTAAAAATACACTCTATATATCTAAAAAAATACTCAGCTACAATACATCTACTGAATCATAATTCAAATAATATCCTGAGATGGTAAATATAATGGTTTCTACATCAATAGTACTAACTTGAAAGCCTCATAATGTTTTTTTTGTAAATCTTAAAACACTGCTGTTCTGAATTTTTATGCGCATTTGATTACAATATCACTGCCAACACTACTTTTTACTCCAAATGAAAATTAATTATTGTGTCACGTTTATTAGAAGGTAAAAAAAATGCAGAGATTGAAAAGTTAGGCATTTTCTGGTGGCACAAAGTGAGGTCACTTCTGTAGATACTGAGACTGGGCTAGTGGAAATTTCAAGGAAGTTCATCACCATATTAAGGAAAGGTAAGACCTTACACATGCCATCAAAACAAAAATGAATGCACAAATGTGACTCCACAGAAAGGCACTTACTCTAATTTATAAGACAAACCAATAGTTAGTCACCTACTTAAATGACAGCTGCAAATCAAAATGGGACTTTTGCCAGTTCTCTTATGGGGTCAGTTATGACCACCCAAGAAAACTTCACTCTCATCTCCTTTATAAGTGGAAGGACTGAGAGACGACCGCAGCTATTCCAGCCAACCACAGCATCCTCAATGCTCGCTGCCAGGACCAGCTGCCATCCGCTGCCCAGCGTGATCAGGCAGTAAGTAGGTATATAAACCCATTAAAACAGCATAAATGTTATAGCTTGTAATCTATTAAAATGAAAATAAACAGGAAAGGAGGTCTGAGAGCCAGTTTCTTCAGAGCAAAATGTAATGCTAATGATGAGGTTTTCAAATATTCCAGCTTTTTCTGAGGGAGTGGGCAAGGCTTAGGGTTGTGCCATTAAAAAGCCAGTTGACAGAATTAAACTGTTGCATTAGAATTTCTAAGGTGGCCAAAAATTCACTACTGGCCAAAATTTATTACCCTAGGCCTGTAATTGTTAAAAAAATTATAATCAATATGGAAAAAAAATAAACAAACACAAAACAGTGGTTTCAGATGAGTTTTGGCTCTCCTTCAATGCAAAATTTGGTGGGTTTGGGTCTTTTTGAGACTCATTACTATGACTTTTTTAGCTATGATTTGGACCAAATTATTTTAATAATGAATTACCAGTTAGTTATTATCTCTTAGTCTTTTAAAGAGCTTTTCAGTATGAAGAGATATCATAGGTTTCAAAGGGATACCAGCTCTCTGATTTACACTCCAAAGCCAGTTAATTTAGGGGTGGAAATTTCATCTGTGAACCACACAGATGCATGAAAACATTTTAAAAATTAACAGCGTGTGTTAAAGATGCAATGTCAGCCCTGTTTTTATCCATAACCAGACTTCATTAGCTTTGTGGGTTTAAAGTTGACATTTAAAAATAAAGGCAACATAAGGTTTTGTGACTTAATTGAGTGCTCCTTAAATAAAGAGATATTTCCATCTTTGTAGACTGTACATGTCCTTCCAAAATAAGCTGTATGCTCGTGCTACTTAGCTATATTTCCCTATCACCCCACGGAATCTGTATTCCTGATGGAAGCCATTTCTTCTGCTAAATCCTGCCTGCAAACTCCAACAAGAGCATTTAAGACTACTAAATAAAGTCTCCCGGGAGACACTATTGTTAAAACAGAAACAATTTTTTAAAGTGAACTTTCTGCAATCATTAGAGGACAGAGGTCTTGGAAAGAAGAGAAAACTTGTCATAGAAGAGGGAACAAAAAGCCAAATGTAAGCAAAGCACGTCAGTCACCCCCGAGGGAGAAGAGGGGAGGTACAGAAAATTAACTGCAGCATTTCTACTTCCCACCAAAACCACAAATGGGTTGTTTCAGGTGACTAACACATACCGAGTCTGCAGATAAATACATGTTTACCTCATTACCTGAGAAGAGCCTTAAAGAGCACACTTCTTTGCTGACTATTTCTGTTTCTACCTGAATAATCTCATTTATGCAGAAGAAGGTGCTATACATACACATACTATATAAAAACACATGCAGTATGCATGTGCGTCAGCTTGGAAGCTGCTCAGCTCTGTCTGAGAATTTGGCCCCCAGTCTTTTGGCACTGATTTTTACTGCAAAACTTAACAAACATTCTCTGCAGCCAAACTACCTTGAACTGTTTCTTATCAAATTTCACAAGCTAAGTGGGTCTGAGTCTGGTCAATTCATGGATGAGAGATCATTATATGAAACTATGCTTTGCTGAAAAATGACAACGGTATAGAATCATAGAACTGCCTGGTTGGAAGAGAGCTTCGAGATCATCAAGTCCAACCATACTTGTCCACTACTAAATCATATCCTCAAGCAACTCATCTACCCATCTTTTAAATAGGTCCAGTGATAGTGACTCAACCACTTCCCTGAGCAGCCTGTTCCACTGCCTGATAACCCTTTAGGTGAAGAATTTTTTCCTAATGTCTAATTTGAACCTCCCTTGGTGCAACTCAAGGCCATTTTCTCTTGTCCTACTACCTGTCACTTAGGAGACCAACACCCACCTTGCTGCCACCTCCTTTCACATAGCTGTAGACAATGATAAGGTCTACCTGCAGCCTCCTTTTCTCCAGGTTAAACAATCTGAGTTCCCTCAGCCATTCCTCGTAAGACTTGTTCTCCAGCCCCTTCATCAGGTTCACTGCCCTCTTCTCTGGACACGCTCCAGGACCTCAATGTCTTTCTTGAAGTGAGGCCTCACCAATGCCGAGTACAGGGGCACAATCACTTCCCTGGTCCTGCTGGCCACACTGTTTCTCATACAGACCAAGATGCCATTGGCCGCCTTTTTCATTCTCACCAGATTCTGCTAAGGGTATGCCTGTGTAGCTTGAAAGTTGTATAGACTCTGCAAGGCTGAAATGCAGGATGATTTACATACTCTAAATTGTTTCCCTGAAACAGATCTTGCCCAGCTATCCTTGGTTTTATCACCTTCCTAGCTGACTGCCATATATACTCACACTTGAGGGAAAAAGGTTGGTATCTGCCAGTAACAGACATGTGAGCTGATAATCTAAAATTAGTCTGCTGGTCTTCCTGGACCCCCTCAGCAGGCACTGCACCATCAGAAAGAGAAATCTGGCTTTGGAAGGACCCAGAGCACGTCATCTACATTACCATCACTGAGAACAAAATCCTGTGTCAAGCAAACACTGTGAAAAACTCTGCAGTTATCAGAAAAATCTCAGTGCTTACTTTAGGTCCAGAAAAATTTTTAAGATGACAAAAATGGAAATACTCAGGTGACACTGCTGAAACGTAACTCATTTGATAGTTAATTAAAAAAAAATCTTCAATAAAGAATATATCTTTTTTGCTACCAGGCTATTATAAACCCTAACGCTGGAACAGGGCTCCAATGGGGAACTTGGAATAGAGGGCGCAGAAAGTTGAAGCTGCTGTTATTTATAGCCTGCTAAGCAGTACTCTCAAAAACTCAGTTGGCCAAAACAAGCTGATTCTTCTAGCTACAGATAAACCAGCATTCTGAGTAATTTCAAAAGTCTGAAAAAAATATAAATAACAAAAATAAAAGTATTTAGGTAGAAAGATATTGGCTTTTCCCCTTTAGTATTTGATGGAATGTGTTTCAAAGAGTACATTGCTACCTAATGTTCCTGACAGATGCACAAAGTTAACATTACCTGACCACATCATCAATAAGCCTTCCCAGGAGGAGCTGTGTAAAAAGTAAACCAACAGAAAGCAGAAATTCCTTGACATCTCTAGGATGTCAAGGAAATTAATCAGTTTTTTCCAAACAGGAGATTATTAAGAAAATTTTACTTCTAAAATCTTCTGTATTACATTAGGACTTTACCATTTAGCTGTTCTTAATATGCTTCCCTTTCTTGTATCCAGGGGTACACTGCACAACAAATTAATTTCAGAACTTACAGACGGATTATCACAAGGTCTGCTACAACCTTTCCATTTAATCATTAATACTAAAACGCTGAATAGCTTATATAAAACACATGGCAGAGCAGCTTATCAAAGCAGGGATGCTTATGTGATTTCATATGCTGAATATGCTGAGTCTATTTATCACAGAACAGAATAGATGTAATATACGCGTTTAGCTTTTTAGAAGGAAATATCGGTATGGAGTGTATCAGAATTATCTGACAAGATTTCTGCCTAATGAGTGACTTGGATCAAGAGATCAGGATGACCAAAACAAGAAATTTTCTAATTAGTGCAAAATAATTCCCAGGAATTTCATAGCAGAAAAAACCCAGTGAAATTCTTATTTTTGAAGAAAACACAAATCACTTTTAGCATATATTACTTTTTTTTGAACACAGCTACCAAATGAAAAATATTTCTATAGGATTACAGCAGCTGAACATTCCTCCCTGTCCACTCATTTATCTATGAATTCAAATGCAAATCAAAGAGCCCAGAACTCTTCTGTTTTATTTTTAGGGGTTCTTCTTCTCAATGCTTCAGTGCATCTGCTGCTTTCTAAATGCCATATAGCAAAATCCCTAGTTTATTCAGGATAAACCAAAGAGTAGATGCTTACCTGTAGGAGTACTACTGCGAAACGAAGAGGAGGGTGTGATTGGAGGGGTGACTGGGGGAGTAAGGCTTCCACTGCTGTGGCGAGGTGGAGTTGATACATTCCCACGGGACACTGTGCTTGACAAAGTCAAAGAGAGTTTCGGCTGAATCTTTTTCTTCAAAGACTCCTGCTCGCGTCGAGCTGCATCAGTCATAAACCTAGAAAAAGGACAATCATGAGGGTGAGAGACCTGAAATACTGTCTGCAAAAAAGCTTTAAGTAAAGACAAAGTAAGTATTTTTCACCCTCAGTGACCAAACAGAGCTTCCAGAATACAACAGAGGCCTGGAAGCTCTACCTCTGCTCCCAAGGAAGAGCGGTAGACTGTAAGGAGAGGGACGCAGAGAGAATATTGCCACACCAGTCATCTGGTTCATAGTTTATATCCTGCCAATGTATGAAGGATCAGTCTGCAGGTTGGCTGGACAAACTCATTCTGCAGACTGTAGTACCACAAGAATTCCACTGACAATGACCAGCAGGTCACGCTGGGTTTCACAGCAGTACAAAATACCTGCCAGTGTGTCTGCACAATGGTGCTGTGTGACATTCCAGATTCTCCTCTGGGCTTTGACCAACAGTTTAAATTAATACGAATCACTATATTAATTTAGGTTCCACAAAAACCTAATATTTTATGACTGCTCGCAACACAGTCTCTGCTTGGGAGGTAGCTGGGTAGATTGTACCAGCCACGAGTCCAGACTGCATTTATTGAGAGAACTCGAAGAAAAAACAGCTCTTGTGGAGCAGTAAGGGGTGGACAGGGAAGGAAAAAGGGAAAAAAAAAAAAACAGGGGTATAAATATCTCTGTAAAATATGAAAGAAAAATTAGGTCTAGACATAAAACTCCAGCTCTCTTTCAAAAGAGATTTGTGTACTTTACAGCCTCCAAACACTGTGGCATAAAATTTTAGGCAACTTTAGAGCAATAAAGTTGTATCCTGCCCATCCACACCATGAAGGAATTAATAAATTGATCCATGACATGATAGCATCAACACACAACCCACAGGCATTAATAAGCAGGTATGTGGCATGACAGCTTATCTTCTTTGAACAGAGACAATACATCATGTCAAACCCAGATATGGCATTTTTATGAAGTTAATATTATTTAAAAAGCAGATATGCCTAGTAACAGTTTGGTTTAAATTCCTCTTCTCTAAACAAGGGCACGGATATTCTTCACAAAACTGTCTCCAAACAGAAGTCTAAATCTCATTCGAGAAAAAAATAAAGAAGTAAAAGGATCTTAGTGAAATGGGCATTAAGTACACATTTGTTTTCCTCTAAGTAGGAAATGTCTAATTCACTATTTTTGGAATTTGTACTATGATATATGCTTGCTTCTGGATGGGAAGCCTTACTCCTTAAGCAAATGTTATGGCAACATTATAAATCCTTGAAAACTTGGAAGATAATCTTAAGTGTGAGATAGTAAAAGCAGCAGCATGAACGCTGTTATTTAATAAACTCAGCCACAAATAACAATGTTAAAATAATATTGAAGTATAACCAGTCTGGCTGAAGACCATAAAAATGAGGAAAATTTTAAGTTATAGCTGAAAATTCTCCCAGTCCTGTTAATTTGCTCCCATTTGGGCTAAGCATGTTGGGTATATTCCAAAACACCATTTGTCTACGCGGTGAACCTGAGAGAAATGGAAGGCAGAGTCTGCTGAAAAACCATATCCTGATATCTGAAGCACAACATTAACCTTTTCAGATCCAAACAGTCCTGTACATGTTTGCTGAAGTGCTGGCAGTAGCACGGTTTTGAAAAGTTTTCTAAATGGATTAAACCAAAATATTTTCCAGTATGTTCATTGAAATGCAGTATTATATTTGTGCTTAACTATGTTGTGTTATTCGAAGCTTACAATATAAACATTTTAATGATGAGTATAGAATGACATTTCCAAGTAAGGCTTTAGTTTTCATGTTGAAAGTACACTATGATCGCAACATAAAACACTCAGAAATTAAAGGTGCTGGAATTTAGATTGAATCCTGGTCTCTAAATTTACAGTTTTCCCTGCCTCATTTAAATGCACAAAGCATGTGAGAAACAGAAAATGAACTGTAATGAACAAAGGCTGCTGCAAGACCCCTTAGGTTAAATCCCACCTCCTTGCTTAACAGTCTCTCTCACCATCTTCAAATCCATCTCCTTGCTGAGCAGATCCACCTCTGCTATTTTCAACTCTTATTCTGAACTCCTCAACCCTGCCCATTTTAGTTCCATCACTGTGTAAATTTTAGTCATCATCCCTGTTCATAGGATTGTGCTTACGCCTCACAAGCCTCTTTCTCTGAATCCAATATACTACAGAGGTGCAGTGGAACAAGGAGAATCATTCAGTCCCCAGTCATTCGTTGATCTTGTTTTGACCAGCATGGGGTTTGTGTGCTTTTCTGTAGATGGTTCATAACGTCAGAGAGAAGCCCGTTTCTCAGAAAGAAATCTTTCTTGCCCCGTTTTTGATTTCTTCGCTATTTCACCTTCCTAATAATCCAACTCCTTACTCCAAAAAATGTAGGTGAAATGATCTCTGAATCAAATGCTTGCTGCAACTTTAATAAAAATGAGCAAAATATAGTTTCCCCCTCCTCTCATTCCCTAGAATGGTTCAAGTATTTTTATTGAAACTTTCCCAAGAAATTCAGCCTGAAGGAGACACCCAGCATGGAAAATTTCAGCCCAAACAGCTGAATGTTGGCAACATAATAAGCAACTGAAACAGTCTTATAATGGAAAGTGTTGCACAAACTTCCATATAGGTGGCAATATAATACAAACAACACTAGCTGTTATTACCAACATAATAAGTCACAAAAAAGCAGAGGCAATGTTCAAATTTTAAAAAAGCCTTTTCAAATCAATCCTTTCCAATGTTTCTAAGTCCCATCGCTCCCAAAAGCACTAGAACCAAGAATGAACTGAAGCCGAACATGCTCTTCCAGAAATTTCCTTGAGCTATTAGCATGTACCTACTGTTTCAGGATCATGCCCCAGTATGATCTGTATGATGATGAGAGAATTAGTTTATCACAATACTCCTATTGCACATAATTCTAAGACAGTTCAAGAGCTCTGAACTCGCATACCCAGACTGAGGGTAAGGAAGGTTATAAATGAGTTGCAAGTAAAGAAAACATTTTTACTTGAGATCTTACTTGAAAGAAAAAAACAAACAGGTTTTCCTTCAGAACAGATCTCAATAACAGTCACTGGGGTATGAGGTGCCCTCTCCTCCTCTTCCTCACTGCTCCAGCCTGATGATGCAGGAAGTTAGCCTTGCTTGGACCAGATCTGTTTTTATGTCCACTGACATTTACACAGGCAGTGAAAAAGGCGCATCGCTGCTGCCTTGCAGGATCTGGGTATTAATTTGCTACATTCGCCTTCTTCTCAACCTACTCTCTAAAACACACATAGAGAAGACAATGCAATCACAAGTCTATCGTTCTCCACTTACTATATACACACGTTAGAAAGGGGAGGGGTATTATTCTCAGCTTGCAAAACAAGCACATGACAGTGTAGGGATGTTCAAGCCCAGGCCTGCTCCAACCCACAGTTTAGTCGCACATCAGCAACTGAAAACCAGAAAAACAACAGTACTACCTGACAACAAGATATACACCCTGTCCTGTGCCTCACCACTGACAAGCGGCACTAAACCACAACCAGAAAGGGTAACAGAACATAACTGGTTCTGACCTTTCCTTGTTATCACACAGAAAATAATGTGAAAACATCAATATTCAGCTCGTATTCATGTTTGCCTAATTCAGCTACTGTGTACTGCGAAAAGCCTGTCACCTTTCCCAGAACATGAGAATCCATGCTGCTGAGTTTTAACCACTCGTAAGGAACAGAATGCTTACTGCAACACTTTGTCAACTTGGATATTGATTGGAAAGACAAGAAAAAAAATCCCTAGTGCTTTATAGCAGATTTGTGCTACCTTCTGGTTGAATTATGTTTAGATCAAAAATGGTTAAACTTACTTGAGAGGTGGAGCATCCACTACATAGCAGAAGCCCCACATGAACTCTCCTGCTACACTCTACACCTGTCAGAGCAAGGTGCTGCCCACATCTGCTTTTCCCCTCAGCCTCTTCTTGTATCTGTCTCAAGATGTTTATGCAATTCTTTGCCAATACTGCACCAAGAGAAATAAGGGAGGTGGGAAGGTTAATTTTAGCTCCCAGTCTTCCACACCACATTAGCAGCATTTAGGGGAAAAAACCCCAAATGACTAGGACGGAAAGCATCTCTGAGTGCACAGAATTTAAAAAACTTCAGGTGACCTCTACTTTGAAGAGGGATCAGGGAAATCCACTTCTCTTGAAGTGCCCTAGTGAATCCCTTCGCCAGGAACTCCACACCCTTTGCTGCCTTTACAAGCAAAGACAAAGCAATGTGGTTTGGTTTAGCTATTGCTGGGAAGAGGGAACGACTGTTGAGTTGAATTATTATTGGGTTAAGAAGAAATCTGGTAAAATTTAAGGGGTGGGAGCTCAGCAGTAAGCTGTCTCATCTCCTGGGAAGGATGAAAGGCTTTTTCTCAGTCGAGCTTCTCAAAACTGGACCAAAGCAAAGACAATCAATGTCCCCAGCAATGCCTTGCCACATCATTTATGTGATAATGAGGAAAGAAATGTATGAGCAAGTTTCGCACCATCCATTAACTCAAATTATTTGATGAATTCCCTTGAGCACTTTTTCATACTATTCTTTGTAGCATGGGGCAAACAGAAGTATTCTGCAGCTCTGTACAAACTTCTTTTGCTTCACAGAAGCTATCAAGATTTTTTTTTCTTTAGTGATCTTCTATTACAGTTTTAACAAAGCCCTAAGGAGAAATGTCAGTGTGAAAAAGCCCCATTAAGATCTGTGCATAATCACACACGATCCTCCTCACTATTTAGATTACAGAGCATTTGTGTAATGCTGAAATACAAAACAAAATTCCCCTTTGCTTTTTTCTGATTTCACAAAAACTCCATAAAAATGAGAAAGAAACAGCACAAAATAATAAAACCTTCTCAATTATTTTCCAAAACCTAGATTGTATGTCACAACAGGCTCTAACCATCATTAAAGGGCATTTCTAAGTTTCAGAAAAGAACAGTAGTAGAAACACCACACATCTAAGTTGGAATTCAACATCCACGTTCATCTGAGATCAGGTCTTACAAAGAAATTCTGTGCTCGTTCTCAGTAACAGTCATAATCAGATTCATCTGCTGAAAGCTTTCCCTATGTCCTAAATAAGGAACATTTATGATAAACTGTCGAGTATCTTGGAGAGTCAGGACAGTATCAGATTTATTTTTATTATTAGTCTAAGGAATAATCTACTGCTGGTACAATTCTTTCATTTCCATTATACAACCTGTTTTCTCAAGATGTAAAAAAGTTATCACCACAAATGAGCCAAAGTGCAACACACATTTTTCTGAGTATGTGTGTCATGAGCAGGTGTAGTAGAGATTATTAGGATGCACATGTACCTTACAAAAAAGTTAAAAGCAGATTTCACGTTGCATTTCTGCCTCATCGCTGAAAAGACATGAACACAATACACAGTCATACTGAAACTGTCAGTAGACTCAAGGCTGCAAAATCTGCTCAATACGAGCAAGAAGTGAGTGGGTTTACTTCAATTGTCTGCTCTTTACATATTCTTAAAAGATACAATAAGACACAATAAAATAACCACCAAGTAGATATTTTTGTGCTTCTAGCATGGAAAAATGATTCAGAAGATTGAGTTGTTTCATATTTAAAAATGCGTAGCTAACAGACAGTGAAACGGCAAGCAATCTATTATCAGTCAAATGGAATAAAAATAAAGCAGCAATTACCTAACTATCTCAAGTCACATACTTGCTTACAGTAAAAAAATGTGTACTTATTCAGTGTTGATCAATACAAGCAGTGTTAAAAGTACTGGAAAGAAATTTATTATTTCTCTTGACTTTGGGAACACACAGACAAAAATGTCAGAGTAAAATATATTTATATTTAGCATAACATAAATCCTAGGCACTGGACATAAGCCCTGCCTTCCCATTTAATATTTATTTCATAAATATATTAAATGTATAATAACTATATATTTTAATATTTTCTATTTGATAAAAAGGGTAGGGGGTTTTTTTGTGTTTTAGAGAGTTTTTTCCCCTCTTTTATTCTATCAGAACCATACTTACTTTTATTGTACTATATTTGCTTTTTACAGAGCACCAAAGTAATCTTTAACTTAAAACAAAAGAATTAAATCAGTGTTGTGTGTTCCCTCCACCATAAATATAGCTGTTTACTTAGGAAGGAATGTTCTGTTCTGGATCTTCCAAAGAAGGAATTTTTTATTTTTCTTTTTTAGGTTTTTGGTTGATTGGTTGGTTCTTAAACAATATGGTATTTTTTTTGAATTTGCATAGGTCAGGCAGCAAATATGAAATCCAGGGTAGATAACATGAGAACAGTGACGTAATCGGGACAGATACAATCTTATTTTAGATATTGCATTCATAATGAAAATTCATTACTTATCCCCTAGGGTGATGACAGGGACTTGAAGAGAAGTCCACATCGTCTTTCTATTGTTAAAATACAAAATGACACTTCTGTACTTAAAAGGAACAAAACTATAGCTCACAGGAATCAACTTGAGAGCAACACCGATTTCCAAAAAATAAGAACTGCATTTTCCTTTCTCCTCTCACTCCTTCCCTAGTGTTTCACACCCTATTTTGAAGTAAACGAGTCAGTTTCAGAAAAAAGCTATAACTGCATCTGCAACTTCAAAACTCTGTAATTTCTAGAGAGTGAGATGCAATAATCAAGCCAAAGAGATACTTAAAGGAGGTAAACAGGAGGAAGGTAACTACTGTTTGGTATGATATTGTCACCTCTGCTACAAATATGTTGTGATAACTTTCTCAAACACAGCTGATCAAAATACTCATAATGTCATGCTCTGTCTTGACACTGACTTCTTTCTTATCAAACTAATTCCAGAGTTCTGCCACTGGCAAAATAGGAGCATTCGACTGGTGTAAAACACTTGCAGACTTCCTCGCTACTGGGATAGATTTTGAAAATGCTGCAGCAACTCCCTGCCTCTAGTGCAACGCAGCAGTCATCATTTCAGAAATCACCCTCCCTGCATTTATCAACAAGTTTATTAAGACATTCATCAACCGTGGCTTTGCTTATGACCATTAATGAACGAACCAGTCATTGCCTGCTGCTAACAACAGGTACATTATGGATTATTGTTTAATTAATTGTTCAATATAACTTCATGAATCTTTACATTTCAGTTCACATCCCTGTTAGTACACAAGAATAATGTAATGTCACATAGCCACAAAACGTTACAGAGATCAAAATGAGAATCCTAGCAAACACTAGTAATGTGAAATACAAAGGAGTATTTGTACATTTCAAATATTTTTCAAAACACTTAATTTTAAATATGCACATATACAAAAGCCCCAAATTATTTTCCTTAGTATGAAGTTACCATAATGACTAAAGATGGTCTCACGTCAAAGATTCCTGGTGGTATCTTTTCAGTAATACTCTAACTTATCAGTCAGTCAATGTAAAGATTTTAAATATTGTTATTTTGCATTTTCGTTTTATTAGACCACTCTCTGCTTTCACATGAATGCAGTGCAAAATTCGTGAAAGCAGAGTGAAAATTTAGCTTCTGCTTTAGTGGGAGGAAAGTGTGGGGGAGTTAAATAATTTCCCAGTCTCCTCAGAGAAAATGGAATTAAGCTGCTCATAGAATATAAATAAGGGGTCTGTATCTCCTAAGTTTAACTAGAATCTCAAAATAGTTCTTATGTGGGATTAAGTAGTGTACCAGTCCTGCTCTGGCTCTCTGCACAGGCTCCAGTATTGTCAAATTGCCTAGTTCCAGTAGGACATTTTACTTTCAGATGTGCCTAACCTAAAATATCGTATTTTTTTCCATTACTAGTCTACCCTCTTTCCTTCTCGAAAAGCTTATTATAACTATTTATGTAAAAACAATTTCTTTCAGTCAGCCCTACATAGAAATAGATCTGTGTACGCATGACATGCACTTTTACTGTTGAACTTGGTTTGGTTTTATGGATGCCTCAAGGACTTTTAGCTTTACGAAGAAAGGAGCTGAAATGTCAGATATTTTATTCTTGTAATGTTCCATTTACGTCTGGGTATGCTTCTGTAATTTCATACGGAGTTCTTCAGAGAATTCAAGTCAACACCCAAAGTTAGATTAATCAAGCAAGAAATTAAAAATAGATATTATCACAAAAAAATGCTTATTGGCTATAAGGATGTCTAATATCAATCTGCATAAATAAGCTGTCTTCAGTATTTTACACAGTAGTAGTCAAACCCATTAACCAAAATATTTTTCAGTCTTTCAGAAATGTATTACAGACTGTCTGCAGTGGCTCCTCCAGTAGCATCAGTACAGTAAGCAATCCAGAACACCCATTCAGCAAAAACATAGTAAAAAGAAACCATGGTAATAGGATGCATAATAAATTAATTCTTGAAATCTATAAATGCTGATTTTCCTTCAAATATAAAGACACCGAAGTCATCTACAATGCATTTATGGCTTGACTTTACATTTTATAGAAATACTAAATCTGTTTGGGAGAACGCAGATACGGAATATGATCCTCCCATTGAGAATGAGCATGCAGCTCAAATGATGTTCTCCCAAGCTTAAAATGTAAGTGAAGCTTTAGATGCAGAAGCATTTTTTAAAACTGATTTATAAATTGGTATTCAGAGAACTGGGTGGGGTAAAGCTTATAATGGAAAATTGCAGCAATCTTAGCATTAGGAATGTGAAATGTCTGGTCTTAATAAACCAAATTTTCAGGCATCGTGAGCTGTTTGGAAGGACGATAGCAACTTACAAATGACCCAGCCCCACTAAAATGGCAAACTGAACATTCCCAGTCCTTCAGACTTTGCTGCAATGAGTCACACATCTGTAAAATAGCCGATAGGAAAGATTCCTCCTATAAGGCGAAACAGTTCAGGTTAAGGTAGAAAAGGGAAAGTGGAAAAGGAAGAAGATAACTATCATACGTGATTTTTCTTTTTCATACAGAAGAAGAATGAACTCTCATTTCTGTAATTATGGGCTATTAATAAAATCTACCTTTCTACATGTCAGGCTGATTTGCCTGAGGGAACAAATGACTAAAAAGTTAACAGTTAATTATGTAATCACTGTATTAGTAGTTTGCTGGGGGGGAAGTACCCAAGAATCAAGAATAACTAATTCCTGAGGTCTCACTGTTTAGCTGTGAGGTATGAAAGAAGAAGAGTGATTTGCATTTTGAAATGTTGCCTCCGTTAGTCTTGGGGTGTGCTATTGTACCAGTCCCAGGTATGTACATGAGAACAGTAAGTCTCCCAGTTATTCCTCGGTTTAACAGAAACCATTCCCTTGCCAGCAACCACCCTCCCACCTCCAGCTCGGAGTGATCTGATGAAGCCAGCAAAACCCCGCTAGGATGTGGAAGAAAAGGACTGACATCTGAATAACTAACAATGCGCTGCCTCTCAGGCAGACAGCAGGGAAGTTCCTTCAGTGCTGTTTGATCTGTTTTGCCGGCATTATTGCAGAAAGCTGTTTTTTCATTAGGTAAGGAAAAAAAACCCCAAAGTTGCAATGCAGCCTGCTAAGTGAGATTACAAATGCACCGTAACACAATGATTGAAGAGAAAATAGATGGTGTAATACAGAAAGGCCTAAGACTTGCAAGTGGAAAAAAGTATAAATGACTATTTTAATTAATTTCCTAATGTAAAACACAGCTGTAGTAATGTTGGCAAATATCACCTGCCTGTTTTAAATTTGTTAAATGAAATCATGCTCTTTAATTGGGTTTTAATGTCCAAAAGTATGTTTTATTTACTTTTTATTATGATATCAGCATTTTAACTTTCAGTTTGCTTGTGCAAAAGCTTTATAAATTACTTGAATCACTTAAATCTGAATATTGTAATCTGCAGTTACAATGTACCAGTTTGAGTTTCAACAATTAAATGCCTTTTTTGTGGACTCCTGCTGCTATGTGAACTAGCTGTAGGCTATTAAAATAATGAGTCCGGACTGAGTCATCTGATCTCAGCCTTGGTGCAAAGCCTGAGGAAAAGGACTTAGCCCACAATTCCTAGTCTGTTTACCAGACTAAGACCAGACTGTTGGAAGCGTTATCCTTTTGCTCCCTTCCCCCTTCCAGCCGCAGACTCCGGTTTGTCCAGGGAAACACGGTGTCACAGAGCCCTCTGCAGTCGGGCTCGCAGCCTCACCACCCCACAGCCCATCGGTTCTCCCCAACCACCCCAGAACCAGCCCTTCACTAAGGGGGCTTGTTACCCATTACTGCCCTTTGTTAAGAATTGCCTTTTCCAGAAGGGTCTGGAAAGGGCCGTAGGCAAGGTGGGAATAGTCTGCATCACGGGAAGGCGTAAAGTCCACATCAACAGTGTGTGCAAATTTGGGATGCCTGGAAGATCCTTGTTTTTCCAATGCATGGAATTATGAAGCCAGGAGACATGAGGAAAGGGGACTTGGTGAGCTAGGTATGCCCCTCGCACTATGCACCTTCATTGCCATCTGCTCATGTGCCACAAAAATACCAACATTGATCTGGACATCCCATGGATGCCTGAGATAATCTGGCCTTGTGCAACTCTGTAAATATGAAATTCTGTGCCAGTAACAATAACAAGGAAAAAAACCTAAAATCTTTGCTTACTCCACTTTCAAAACCATAGAATCATAGAATGGTTTGTGCTGGACCTTAAAGATCACAGAACGATTTCAGTTGGAAGGGACCTTAAAGATCATCCGGTTCCAAGGGTCCTGCCATGGGCAGGAACACTTTAAACTGGACCAGGTTGCTCAAAGCCTCATCCAACCTGTCCTTTAACACCTCCAGGGATGGGGCTTCCCTGGGCAGCCTGTGCCTCACTGCCCTCAGAGTAAAAGACTTCTTCCTAATATCTAATCTAAATTTCCCCTTTCAGCTTAAAACCATTACCCCTTATCCTGTTAGCCCTCCCTGATAAAACATCACCAGCAGCACCCATCACAAAGGGAACGGGGAATATGTCTGACCTCTCACATCCTCTAGAGGAATCCAAAACCAACTGCATTCACTTTTTATTTTCAACCACACAAAATAAGTCTTCCTACACCGTCAATGTATAAAACACATAAATACACACAGCATGTACACGTGATGCTGCCTGAAGCAATAGCTACATCAGCTCAAACTCCAGCTGGTATCCAGGGACTGGTATATTCTGTATTACTTTTAAGTTGGTTCACATGCCAAGATGTATAATTTATCTACTTCCTTGATCTTTCTGCAGTTTTTGATGTTGTACAAATACATAAAGGGAAGATAATTAAAGTGAAAGCTTTCTGTAATGAATCTCCACAGCTTTTTTTTTCTTTTTTTTTTTTTAGTAGATTTATCATCATCATTTCCACTTGCCACTCTTCTGGAAAACATCAGAGCTCTACCTTTCACAATCCTTTCTTTAAACTACAATTCTGTTTACTCATATTATTAATCTATACTTGCATTTCTGCCTAGCTCTCCAATCCCTCTGCAACACTCAAGTGATTTGCATACTCTGTGCATTATCAATACAATTCCACCGCTACTGTCGACTAAGGGTCTTTTTGATCCCTGCCCTCTCCATGTCACACCTCCGCTCCAGTTAAAATCATCTGCTCTGAGTAAGAATCCATGTTCTCAATTTAAATTTAAAGCACTGCATTGTTGCTTGTAGGTGTGCACACACAGATATTACATGTATGCACATAAACACTTTATTATATGCATACAAATATTAACTATACATGTATGTGTATTAAACACACATAATTTTTTAGTTTTAATAGCCAAGTGATTCCTGATGGTTCTCTAAGGTAAGCCCTGATGAAGAAATCTGTTTTGAGAAGAGGACTACAGTATTTGTATGAGAAAGGAAATGTTCTAAACACTGTAGTTTTAGGGGTTTTTTAAATGTTGTTTAAACACTAGAAAATAGATCTTAAAAACTCATAAACCAGAAATTAGGAAACCATAAACTTAATTGTTACTCTAGTTTTGAAATACCATAGTAAACTGTGATCAGGTCTAACATGATTTTTGAATTTCTGAAGTTGTCAATGATGAGACATGATAATATGCATGCAACATGTTCCCCTACATCCTCTTCTGCTTCCGAAAGTCTAGCAAAAAGAGGGAACGTGGTAGAGAAAATTCAGGAACAGCCTCAGAACATCTTTACCATTATGTCCATCCTTCAGTGCCTAAGCCCTTACACCACAGTACCTTCTAATATATATTCAAATAACCATTTTATTTCAACTGCAAAAAGTTAGTCTAATAAAATGCTTTAAGAACAAATTTCTGCTCATCCTTTGTAGATCCCAAACCACAGTAACAACTTCTGTGCAAACATTAGCCATGTTTAATAGCTGACCTGACCAACTACAAGGATTTAAGACTCTGGTCTTCTCCGGTAGCACAGTGGTTCCCACAGTGTACGCGTAGTGGTTCCTTGATGGTCTACACCATTATATTAAACAGCACTTCGTCAGAAGTCAGAGGGCAAATTTGAGTGCATTATGGTCTGAGAAACATACTGCGTGTTGACTGCTCTACTGAACTGCTACACTGAAGAACTCTTCTGCCACTCTTCTGCCCTGAGCATCACAGATGATCATCCATAAGGGCATTTCTCCACTGTGCATCTCGCCTGAAACCATGACCTGGGCCAAGTGGTCCCTCAGCAAGGGGCAGTCCATGTCAGCAACATCATGTATAAAGTGAGTGAGTTAAAATGCTGACAAAATAGCCTCTTGTGGCTCTCTTGTCACAGGTATTTCACAAACTTTGCTTTACATATTAATATAGTACTGTCTTTGGAGACGGGAGGACTTTTTTAAAAAAGAAAAAAGTCCTTGGGATATTGATTTTCAGATTTAATTTCACTCACTGAGGCTGAAAATCTATTTAAACCTCCTCTTCCTGCTCTGTCATCTTGGAAATTTGCTTTGGCATATTCCTGCCACACAAACTACCCATCAATACTGAGAGAGAAACTGGAGAGATACATGTCCTTTTCATTTCCCCAAAACCCACGCCAAGCACCAGACTTTTTACAGCCTCCAGGCCTGGAAAACAACCTACGGACTGCTACCAATCTAAGTCCATACCAGCTATCCCTGGTGATTTTCATGCACAGATCAAGATCTAGGATATAAAAATTCACAGTTTTAGTACAGGCTAATGTATTTTCAGTGGTGACACTCCAGCAACTTGCTGGAGTTGCTCAGCACCATTTTTATCATCTCCCACTGACACTGGAGTAATTGAAAACACTTGCACGAGGTGCTCGGCGACCTCCAAAAATCAAATGCAAACACCAGCAAGCTACAGGATTGCTCAAATCCTTTACACAGCAGAACAAAACAATTGAGGCCACTGCAGCACTTCAGTGGGAGCCAAGGTAAGTAGAGTAAGATGGGAGTGTAACCATAGAAGGACTCGATACTGGGGATGTTTACTTGTCAGCAGCAACTCATGACAGCACATGGCAACCTGACCAGGCAAGATACTGCAAAAGTGAATTAAAATGTGCAGGGCTGGGCAAGATAAGAAAAGTCTGAAGTAGTTAAGGTGGGTGTTTCGCTTATCCCATGATAACAGAAAAGGAGAGTTGTTTAAAATTGAACTACCACATTGGAAGCTCAGTATTAAGAAATGAACAGACAAAATTACATTCCTAGTCCAAACAGCCTCATACAACCATGCCTAAATCATCAAGATTAGTAAGATGTTGCCCAGTCCTCCAGTTAAAACGAGCGTGTCCTCATAGGCAGATGAACTCACTGAGAAAACTCTTTCTGATCATGATCATTCCACTCTCCTAGTAGCTTCCCAGCTGGAGGGGAGCATCACGCTCGCTTAGTCTGATCTGACACTGCACAACTGAAGAAACACTTCAGCACACCACACACCCCAATGTACTAGACTGCCAACAGAACAGGAACTGGCTAAGAGTTGGCACAGTTTATGGGGTTAAAGTCCCAGCAGCATCTACAGACTGCTCCCCCATCCTCCCAGGGGGCATTGCTGCTAACTCTTATGGACCAGAATGCAATTTCAACACTGCCAATGCTTTCCTCATTCAGAATATGGCACAAGACAGGTGATGAGGATTAAGAGGAAATAAAATTTGAGTATCTTCAGCATAGCAGAGGAAAACCACAGTGCAGTGTCATGATTTAATGGCAGAAACATGAACACAATAAGCATAAAATTTAAAGCAAACTGACACAAAATACCACCCCCACCGAACACTAACCCTCCTGTCCCCTAATCCACACAACTGATGTAGTAGAGGAGGAGCAAAGCTACTCAGAGTAATATTGGCAGTGATGAGCAGAGGAGAGCTAATGGAAGAAACAGAACATTTCAATCAGCCATGACATCAGGCTATCAAAAACAATCTGGCCATTACCACATTAAAAATCCATTCAAGTAAATAAAATAAAAATAGAGATGAGAACAGAAAGCTCAAGACTCACTTTACCAATCGATTAATGACTACCATTAGTTGGTAACACTCTAAAAAACAATCTATGCAAGCTAAACATTATAATCCACGTTAATTGGTTTACTACTGAGAATGTTGCCTCTCTGCCAAAATCTGGTGCTAAACCAGATAGACGCGTTCTGCTGATTTCTTTTCCAAGAGCTGATGCAGTGGTTGACTTGTCTTCTTAAGCCTTTGGCTATCACAGCAAGTTAGAAATTGGAAAATAACTCTTCATAATTTCTACCCATTAAAAAAAGGAGTCTTCTCCAGAGCACGCAAACACCACAACAGCCACAGAACGAAGCCTGAAAATTTATTTTAGATGAGCATCTTAAAAAGCTCTCAGCTTTTCAAAGAAAAACATAATCATCTGTTCACTGTGAATTTTAATCATACATAAAGACCCTTACATTTAAGTAAATGGAGGGGTAACATTATCTAAAAGATAGGAGTTGGAAACGTTCAGACTTAAAATTAACACACACACCCTCCCAACACCTGGTTAACAGTGAGGAAAATTTAACAAGTGAAATGCGGTTTGTCATTTGGCTTCAAACCAATGGTGGATGTTTTTCTAAAATGAATGCTGTACTTCAAATAGCAAGTTACAGAATTTGGGCTACGCTCACTTGTGCCACAAAAGTGTACAACTCCTTTGCAGAAGTGGTGAGGGAACTTCCTTGCCTGTTTTACATCTGAAGTAAGGCTGGGTAACCCTAAGCATCCATCTTGTACTATCAAAACCTTTGTAAACCTTGATACAGATGACTGATCAGGGGTCTGTTAACAGCTTTTAATTGTGGATTTCTCTCTAGAGTCACTTGAGAGTGCTACTGCTTCATGAGATGAATGGGAAACCACTGTTGCGTGGTTGTGAAGAACCTTCTCCCATGAGCAGCTGAGATAAAGTTAACCTTTCCAAGCCCCCACCAACTCACCTCCATGCAGGACACATAAATCTCCTAACCTCTCTCTCCAGTCCACTGTATTTCAGTCACCTAATATTGCTGGTTTACTCCATTTCACCAATATTGCCCTTTGTGCAGAGAGAAGAGCTTAATCTGACTAGTCTGAACTCTCCGAGAATGATCTCTCTCCACCACTGACTTATGAGGGAGGCAGCTTAGCCTTCTCTGAGGAGTCTAATACCTATTTTCTGTGAACACTTTCTTAATGCCAACTACCACACACTGATCAAGAAGATGCCACTGACCAGAGTAGCAAGCTTTCATATCACAGTTCATTTTACTGTTTACGTTAAGAGTTTTTTTTCCTTCCAGTTTTTATTAAAAGCCTCTGAGTCATTTTGCCAGGAAAATTTCACAGAAGAGTCAAGATAGGAAAGAGAAACCTGAACGTCCCAAACAGTTTTTGAGGCGAAGTATACATAAGACAAGTAGTGAGTGTCACCACTCTTAACAGTCTAGAGCTGGCCTCTAAACAATATGGGGCTTGAATGCAGCCATCCATGAGGCCACAAATAAAAAGTACATTCCTGTTACCAGAAACTTAGGAAAAACTACCTTCCATAACTGTAAAAGATGAGGCCATTTGTTTGCACTATGGGCAGATTTCAAAGCACTTCCTCTAAAACAGAAAACATACAGGAATATTTTTCATTCCAAAATGCTACATTACAGACCATAAAAAATGTAAACATCAATAATATGACCGTCCTCATATGTTGGTTCACTCTTGTCATCATAAAACACTGTTGCTATCATAGGAACTTAATTTAACAGGGAAGAAAAAGATATGTTTTGATGAACAAAATGTAGCCTTTTAATAAACATGAAAAGTAGTTGCCTCTGTGGTGGTTTTTGTTGGTCTTTTTAATTGAAAACTAGGGGGTAATCAAGACAATCAGCATGAAGAACCATAAATATTTAGCACTCTTTGTGTCTTATTTATTTCCACTTTGGAATGAAGCACTTTCAAATATTCTGGCTATTTCCCCACTGTTGTTCTTGGTTTTGCAATTCTTAGTCAAGGAGACGAACACCACTAAGAAACTAGTAACTACATGTGGGAATAAACAGCTGAATCAGAATGTACTTTTCCCATTCCTCTGTCATCATCATCCAGGAACTGACGAAAGAGTTTCTCTGTTGGGATAATCATCACCTCTGGGTTCACAAGATACTATCTCATTGGCTTCTTTGAAAACAAACAAAACCAAACATTAAATAATTAAAAACAGGACATGTAGGACTCTGATGAGAGAAAAGAAGGGGAAAAAAAAAGATTATAGTTCAAAATTTTGGAATAAAGGTTAAGCTGGATGTGTGAAATTCTGGATTTCTCCTCGTACATACCAGTGAAAGAGACATATGCTTCTTACTGTGTTCTTCTGAGAAAGAAGCAACTAACTTCACGTTTGCTGGAGGAAAATTATGTTGATATTTCAAGCAAAACTAATTTCTATGTTATTTCCTGACAGATGAAACTGCAATACAAGAATGAATCTAAATCTCTCTTTCCTATCCATCAAACTCAACTGGGGAATGCTCTCCAGCTGTGCTGTAGAACCACAGCAGGGCAAGGCAACACCACATTAAAAACAAGCAACTCCAACCAACTTCTGGGATGACTTGCCCACTACTTCATTCAGTTTTCTCAGCAGCAATCCCTTCTGTTGAGTTTTCGAGAGTGCCTGCTAGCCCGACACACACACCTGTATACTTTAACTTGGCCTTCATAAAACCAGATGCGTTTTCATTGTTTATTTATACACTTCTAGGTTCCTCTGTCTCTTCCACAGAGCACTTCTTATCTAGAAATCTACTGCTATTCACTGCTAGAAGCCAAGAAGAAAAGTCTACACCAAACAATTCACCACCTTCAGTGGGAACAAACTCCTTCAGCAAATTCCTTGGCCTCCAAGTCACAGCTTGCATTGTACAAATTGTTTCTTCAGTGCTTAAAATCATGCATTCTATTGCAATGTCACAACAGAATGTGAAAGGAACAATTTCATTGCTCTACCTAATTGCAGTGGGATTATTTATATATTTAACAGTTAAACAGATTTTCTTCAGGTCTTTCCTAAATTCAAGCCTATCTGTTTTCACTTAAGGAATAGTCTTCTGCCAATATTTGTTGGTATATTTGCAACTGCTGAACAATGAAGTGAAAATAAAATTGCTAATGTGGCTTAAATCTAGAATAAACACGATTAATAGTATTTTATTTAGGTTTAGTCACATTTTCCTTAACTTTCACAGAAATCTTGAATCACAGTATATTAATGAATTTTATTAGATTTCACAAGTTGTAGAAGATGGCTTTTATCAAACTAACTCCAAATTTATTACTGACACTCCTTTGCAATTTACACTCTAATGAGAAATAAAACATGATTCTAATGGGCGTCGCTCTTAGTACCTTTTAGCCTAATCCACTACAACAGATTTTATTTGGCTCTTAACTATTGAGATTCCCATCTAAAATCCCTGAGCTACTTACATGCAAAAGAACACACTAACAATGAATTTCTGCATACAATGCAAAGGGATCTCTTGTTCTACTTTCACCCTTTCAGGACTTGATTATTCTCATATGTTATAAATTGCATCTGGAACTAAGCAGTGTTATATCCATTGTCAGGTTCCAAGTTCTTTCTCCCCTTGTTCATGTGCCACCCTCTACTTACTCGAATCCATGACAGGGCTCTCACTGCTGTCCAGGCAGTTGGACAGGTTAAACCAAAACTGACTTAAAAAACCTCAAATATGCTTACCTTTAAAGATTCCCAGGCTACTTCTAGGGAAAATAAGGAGAAGCAGCTTTACAGGACAAGTTCCATATTCCTCATGTTAACTACCTCGGCCAGTGCGTATGGAGGAACAATACAAGAAAGGTAAAAGCACAGCCTCAGACTGCCTCTATCCTCCCTATTTTCCTCTCTCTCTTAAACCACATAACAACCCCCCAGCTCTCAGGTAGTTCTAAGGAGCCTTAGTGCAATTTCAAGGGTAAATCAGAAAAACAACAAATCAAACCAAGCTACTTTTATGCACTATATTAGTTTTACTGCCCTCTCATTCTTCAGCATCTTTATTATTGGCCAAGACCTTGTGATAACCGGCATTCTGCTTTGCAAACAAGACAAGATGAAAGCCTGCAAAACGTCACTCAAGAAGAGCTGAAAACAGGGCATGGGTTTCTGCACTTGGTCTAATGTTTTTCCATGTTGCCTTTCAGAGAGACAACTCCAAACTTACACGCCTTTGTAAGCTATTCTTGCACTGTAACTCTATTTTTCCATAAGGTTAAATTGTTTAAATTTAGGCTTTTACTGATGATTTTTTTAAAAAAAAATAAAGAAGCAGTCAAAACTAATGAAATTTTTAAAAACATAAGGTCCCAAACTCAATCTCTGTAGATGCAGTCTCACTGTAACATGGGGTTGTTCCCTTGGGAAGTACCAGGCCAAAAGAACTCTCTTCCAGGTAAGAATAGCATCTAGTATCTGGTAGTTGTCCCAGCAGTATCTTGTGCGTTATTAGGACTGGAAAACACACATCTGTATTGCAACTAGCATCTCATAAGCAAATACAGAGTAAGTACCACTAAGCAAAGTTAAGCATTCTGCTCGTATCTTGTTTTACTGCAGTTCAGTCTTTGTATTTTGGTTAGTGACACTAAAAATCAAGGAGCACTTCTCCATAATGTGTTTGGGATTCCAAATACAATGAAGCTAAGCCTAAGTCTGCTTGCGTGCATTTCAAAGCTAATCCTGAATTTAATATGCTTATCTTTTCTGAAAAGTCAGCCTCATTGTCAAGTATGTCTCAGATCCAGGTAAGAGACAACATCTGCAGATATTACCTACTTTTCCTGGACATGACCTATTTCAAACTAGTTCATCTCAGTAAAAATGAAAAGAAGTCTCTGTCTAATGCTTGCTGGTAATCTTGTATGGATATTCCAAGTGTCTTTTATCTACCTCCCACAACCCCCTTGGCACTGTGGTTTACATGAAGCACTTAGACTCCAGGTCAATGACTGTATTTTAGAATAGGCTTGTACCCCCAGGTGCAGTGGTCCTAAATCTTAAAGAAGTGCTCTAAAGGGACCCAGTAAAAAAAGAAAATAAAAACAGAGACAAAAGTGTAGGGGGGGAAAGAAGCCCAGTATTGTATTATCAATATTAAATGTCAGAAGTCAATGATACTATAATTATTGAATAAATATTGAAAAATAATTATTGAAAAATAAATACTTTCAGTGACGCAATGTGTTACTTTAATGGCTCTGAGAAATCCTTAAAAATGTTATTGCTAATTATTGCTCTTTACCAGACCTCCCCAGCCTCTGACTCTTGTGCTGTCCCTGTGGAGGTGACAGCTTTGGAATCCCCCTGTCTGGCATAACTCCCTGCTGCTGTCAGGCAAGGCAGACAGTCCCACCTTCCATTCCACACGAACCTGCCTGTTCTCATCACCATCTCTTCCCAGCAAAAGTATTTGTGTGCTTGTGGGCAAGCTGGAACATGGGCCTGGTCCAAGTGAAAGCTAACCCAACCAAAACCACGTCAGATGCACAAAGGCAGCATACAACGGGAACAGGCATCCTGAGCAGGGAGAGGCAAACATACCTTGCTTCAGCAGCACCGACTTATGCCAAACGAAAGTGATGACAAGCTTAGACTGACTTGCCTCATCACAGACTCTCTCCAAATATTCCTCAAATAAATTTTTCGGCATGACAAGTCTTTCCATTGCCTGTTCCCATAGACTAATCCAGATATCAGGCTGGATGTTGACCATGGGAGCGATTTCTGAGATACACTGGAGAAAAGAAAAGGGCATCAACTGTGCAAAACTCTAAAAGCTATTTATCACCATGTCACTCCCCAGATGTGAGTCCACTACCCATCCAGCTTAAATAAAAAAGTTATGTAAAGAACAGAACTAATGAAGCTGGATTTCCTAAGGACATGGAAATCACTTCCTTCAACTTCCAACTGCAATAAACGCCAGCTCTTTGTCTGTCTTCAGTAATTCCCTCTTCTCGTCTTCATTTTTCTCGGTGGCTGGAGAACAAGTCTTATGAGGAGTGACTGAGAGAACTGGGGTTGTTTAGCCTGGAGAAGAGAAGGCTGAGGGGAGACCTTACTGATCTCTACAACTACCTGAAGTGAGGTTGTGGAGAGGAGGGAGCTGCCATTTTCTCCTAGGTGATGGGACAGGATGAGAGGGAATGGCCTCAAGCTCTACCACAAGAGGTTCAGGCTCAACATAAGGAAAAAATTCTTCACAGAAAGGGTCATTAGGCACTGGAACAGGCTGCCCAGGGAGGTGGTTGACTCGCCTTCCCTGGAGGTGTTTAAGGTGCAGGTGGATGAGGTGCTGAGGGACATGGTTTAGAGATTGGTGGGAATGGTTGGATTTGACGATCCGGTGGATCTCTTCCAACCTGGTGATTCTATGATTTCCCTCCACATTTAGACTCAAATCTTGTTTCACAGTGTCTATAGCTGTTTCAGCCACGATGGGAACCTCAGACAGATCTCTAAATATTCCATGTATCCCACTGACTCTCAATAGCTAAGGTGTTCTCTGGAAGTGTGGCCCACACAAAGGCATCTACAGTTTGGGTTCCTCAAACTGCTAATGACTTAGAAATATGGCAGTTGCAACCTCCTGTCTACAGCAGGGAGGGAAAAGTTTAAACCTTCACCTGCAGAACTTAAGCGTGACTGAACAATGGAGCAAAATCAAATGGGTCTACTAGAGAAAAGTCCCACTGGAATCTTTCTTTGAAGCAGCTGACCTCACATGGCTTTGAAGTCCAGCATATATGAACACCCACTGCCCTTCTAGCAGGGCACACGTGCTGCTCTTCAAAAATATGTGGTTTACAGCCTATGAACTTGGAGACACCAGGGCACAGAGAAGGCTATGGCTTAGCCACACAGTACCACACACCACAATACACATTGTCACAGAGGGTGCTGTCTTCTTCTCTGCCTTGTTAAGCTTTTCATGTGTTTCTGAAGTGACATTAAATAACCAAACCCAGTAACTAACTTTAATGATATGATCTTATTGACGTGTACGTGTAGATTCTTAAACCGGTTAGATAACAAGGTCATAATCCTCCTAAATTTTCAACCAATTTATTATTTAAAAAAGATGCTCCCAGGGTAAAAGAAAAATAATTAAAAAAAATCAGTTACATTTTAATACATACCACCTACCATGCAATTTCAAGGGCAAATCTTTTAATGGAGCATTTAAGATGCTTTCATAAGAAGTCTGGGTCTTTGATATTAAATTTATGACCAGCCATTGCTTGACAATTGTAATTATTATGCTGGGTGATTTTCTGACTTGCTCTTCGAAGAGACATTATTATTTGTAGTCTGTCAGTGTAACACATAAATCATGAGCCATGTTCACCTGTAATAGACTGAAATGAAACTTCAAAATTGACATTTATGAAGAAAAATGAAAAAGTCCTTTCCATCATGAGAATGAGCATAGCACACAGCCTGCAGTAGACCTGGAACAGGAGAAAGTTTAAGTTATGTATTTTAAAATACCCACCTGCCAAAAATAATTACATGCTTAAAAACAGATTACTCTTTAGTCTTGAGATCTCATCAACTAGGCAATGTCATGCACGATTAAGAAGGAGTTTTACACCCACCATAATTTTTTCTTCCATACTGAACGCTAACATACAATCATTTTTCAAGATAGTAATGCATACTAGTGCATCAAGAAAGATCTCTTGAAGGAATGAAAAAAAATAACCTCCCTGAAACAGTGTGAACTATTTATAAGAAAATCCCCATATACATAAAAGGTTTCATTCTTTTTTTTCAATAAAATATAATAAAAACAATTTCTACATAATCTCATCTTTCAATTAGAAAGCTATGCTGATGTTCCATGTTTAAATCTTGTAGAACATAATATTTTTACCCAAAATCTATCAAGGCAAAAACCAGAAGCTATTTAAACCAGGCACACACCCACCATGTACCTGGATGAGCTAGATAAGAAAAGCATTGTGTGGAAGAACAAGCCCAAACATTTAATAGCTATTAATTTGCAAACCTGCAACAACAGCCGAATGTTCTTTCAAAACTATTGACCATTATTATGTCTTCAAAAAAAGATGTGTGCACATGCTCGATAAATGCATTTTGAAAGCCTAAATCTTCCTGGGCTTTTACTTGATAATGCAAGTAAATGGAGAATGTGCAGCATGTATTTGGCCAGGAAAAAATAAAAGAACTTTTATTTCAAAAAAAAAAAAAAAAGAGGGAGAGGAGGGAAGGAAGGGAGAGGAGGGAAGGAAGGGAGAGCAGGGAAGGAAGGGAATTTCTGTTACTGGGAATGTCCAGGTACGCTTCCCAACTCCACATTCCACTAACTTCAAGTGGGAATCTAGAGAAAGCAACTGCAGCTCCGAGGTTACCTCTGCTGAGGACCCACACTAGTGCAGGAAATGCTCTGTAGTCCAGGTGTCCCAATCCCTAACACACATGCTGTAAGGGCAGATGAGAGAAACAGAAGCCACTAAGCTAAGCATGTGCTATCAGGTCACAGGGAAAGGCATTCTTTTAAGCAAAGAGTGAATCCTGGTTTCCCAACCTAATGGGCTCATCAGGTGAGCTGTGTGGATCAGGAGGAGTTCTGGTCTTGAGCTAACGTGTAGATGTACTTTCTCACTATGCACACCCTTAGGTGTAATGTCATAGTGTGGTGTTTTAAATTTCTGAGAAAAAAAACTTCTTAAGATAGATCAGAGAAAAACCTACATTTTCAGACAGAAGTAAGCAATTCAGAACACCTTCAACTTACACAAGTATTCAAAATCTGATAGCTTAAAAAAGAAGGTTGGAGTGAAAACTGAACCAAATTTTGCCCTTTTGCATACTTCAGTCTAAAATAACTGAAAACACTGAAGTTTAGCTTTAAGTTTTGTCCCAATTTTTTTGGTGTGCTCTCTTAAGAAAACCTAACTCTAATACTTCCATTTGTAAACTAATGAGAATATTTTGATGATTTAAGTTTGGAAAACATGAGGCATACACCATTCCAGCGAATAACTCGGCAGGGCTTTCTTGTTTTTGTTTTCGTTACGCAACCAACTTTGCCTCAAGCATTTATGTCAAGAGTTTGGAGTAAACGAGTCTAGTTAAAGACTATCCATCACTGCTGTCCCTCCCTGCCTATACATTACTCTTCCCCTTGTTCCTCATGTGCAACTCACAGAGCATAGGTACAATGCAAAACCAGCCACCTCAAAAGGCATCCTGGGCTAACCGCAGACTGAATCAACCGCTTCTCTCCTCTTAATTCCTGTATTGTTCTTTGGTAGCCCACAATCTTGGGGTTATATTAGTTGCCCAGGTTGCAGAGACTGAAACAGGAGCGATAAAACCCCTGAAGTTACAGATGCCTAAAGAATTACTGTAAATACAGGGGCAATAAAAGTCTGGTCTCAGATTAACAAATACGTCTGCAGCTTACCACTACCGAGAGCATTACTGGTACTGTAACTATATAATTATTTTTCCCTGGTTTTAAAAGGTTTAGTCTTTGAATTAGTACAGTTAATGCATTCAGCCTACAAAAACATGCCTGTCCAGATTGAGGATATTTTTTTTGCACACTTGTGGACAAGATGTTGGCTTCATTTTACAACCAACATCTTGTCCACATCAGGGGAGCGTTCTCACACAGACATGCATACCATGTGGGCTACCTGCTGAGTTCTGGCAAGCTTGGCAGGCTGCAGAACATAAAGGGTAGGCAGTTGTAGTGGAAAAAACCTTCATGGGAATTTTTTTTTTTATGTTGTGAAAAAAGAGAAAGGGAAAAAAAAAGCAAACTGTTTCCCAATGAACCACACTGTGAGCTGGCATAAGGAAGATAAGGGCAGGAAATTGGATGTAAAACTTGTGCATAGGTCCTTTAACAGAGGAGGCACTCTGCAAGCTGCCAATGTGACATACACATTTCTTTTCTAAAATTCAGCCACTTTTTTTTTTTCTTTTTAATTAGCCATATGGAAAAGTTGAAAGTTGTGAACGTACAGCATCAATCCCACATGTTGAGCTTAATTTCTGAGAGGTTTTACTCTATCTTGTGTCTTTAATTTACTTTTATATTCACATTTATACACCGTTAGGCAAAACAGCACACGTAAAACAAGATATGCCTTATGCTAAGAGAGTAGCTCTGTATTACTTAGTTCTTACATAAAGGTGCTAAAGTGTTTCAAATTAGGAAATGAAGTGCACCCTAAAAGTGGTTACATTTTAGTGTTCCACCTTGGTAAATTTTACAAATATTGGTGTAGTCAGCTATACTTAGTTTCCCTAGCAAGATCTAGAGAGCAAAGCAGAATGTGAACGATTGAAACTCTAAAATCAGCAACACTAGAAAGCAAAAAAATGCAACAGCACCACCTAAGGCCCATCTAGCACAGTGCAAAAAGCCATTTGAGATGTTACAGATTCCTTATTCGTATTTATACAGCTGTAACATGCATTATAAAATTGTAGCATGGTATTTCTTCGTGGCTGGAGTGTTGGCTAACCAAACCCCAATACATATTTATTCACATTTAGATTTCCACACAGCTCATAGTACTGTATGAATCAAAGGGCGTGGGTTCAACTGCTAAATACATTTATACTCCTGCTTTTTCCACTCTGAAATTGAGTGATATTGTATTTCAAACACATTGTGGGCAAGAGAATTTTTAAAAGCATTTTAAACTACAGTGACAAATCATCTGGCCAAGGCACTGCTGGTGGAGTTTCAGAGCACACAAGTACCCCCAGATGCAGAATTTCTATTTTCTGAATTATCACGGTCACTGCAACTCAAAGTGAAGGACTTTATTCCAGTTCCCAGCCTCACTATATCCATGAGCAAATTTATAAAATTTGTTCTGCTAGCTGCATGATTCTTTACGTCAGATAGTTTCTTTCTCTGCTTGTTTACTCTTTATATAACATTTATAAAAACCAAGCTGTTCTCTTCAAGCCTTGGTTAGCCTCTAAAGGAGATCTAACTTTCTCTTACACGTGACTTTACTCTCCTCACTATACCTTGCCACCCTACACTCCACATCAAACGAGTCTCAATGCTAACTGCAACAGCACTGGTCACTCCTTCCACTGGAAATAATTCTTCCAACACATCACACGTGGTCCTTTATGACTTGTATACTTGCATCAATCACTCTACTGAATATGATGGTTCAGCAATATGATTAAAGTCTATCCCTAGTGAGGAACAGAAGCATGATTGAGTAACCTCTTATTTTATTTTCCTATTATTTTATAAAGAATTAATTTGTCATAATACACGTTATCAAATAAAATTAAAACTCCATCAATTATTCAGTGCAAGACCAGGCAAGAAGACAAATGTTGTCTCTTTCTCTGACCTTTTTATTTCCTTACCAGTAAATTAACAGAATGAACACTACCAAAACCAAGCAACCTTTCTGACAAAAATACATATAAATGATGTAACTAGTTTCAGAGACTTCTGCTAATGTAAGAGTTGTATTATTAATAGAGAAACCTAATGAAAAGGGAGGTTGATATCACATCTTCTGCCCATATTTTTACAGGAGAGGTTATGCATGCTGCTCAGCTTGTTGGCTGCAAAACCTCATGTTGTCAGAAACAGCTCTTACACAGAAGGCGGCTGCATGCAGAAGACAATGTCTCTGAGGGCATTTGTCCACATCAGTGCTGAGGTGGCTGTACCTAATGCACTGCCACAGGAGTTATG
The DNA here is from genome assembly GCA_033558105.1 of Coccyzus lansbergi. Taxonomy (NCBI): domain Eukaryota; kingdom Metazoa; phylum Chordata; class Aves; order Cuculiformes; family Coccyzidae; genus Coccyzus; species Coccyzus lansbergi. Next base: position 114,641 of record JAUMJK010000307.1, read on the forward strand.
GGCTGCTGGGAAAAGATAACAATCCTAGGAGCTCTGTAGATGAGAAGAGAGGGCTCCTTAAAAAGATGCCCAAGAGATACACACTTAGATCAAGAAAGCTTGACCTAATAAGCATTCTTTGTTGCCCAGGCACCCAGCACCCCTCTCCGCCTGCTCCCTTTTTATCCTTACCTAACATATATGTACCTGGGAGACAGCAGCCCAGAGGTTCTGCAGGGTGCAGAGCGCAGAGCTGCCAAGCTTTCAGGCAGTGGCCTCCCTTTTTTCCCCTATTTTATTCCAGGCATGACTCCAGCCACTGTCCCTTGTACTTGGACTATGAAAGGAACTATTTGAAACCAAATTCCTAAATAATGCCCTCTGAGCAGATGTGATTCCCAACCTGCCTGCAAACACAGCTCTTTCACTGTGCAGAATTTAAGCTCACACCTACCCAGGATTTGTTTATGTTATTAACACAAAATTAACAATACATTAACAATGTTAATTTGAAAACTACCCCAGCCTTGGGCAGGGCAGACTGTTGGGTTCATAAAAGCTGTGTCTTACGTTAGGGGTCCTCAGCACTCATTGCCCACGGCAATAATAATCTATTTACATGGTGCAGTCAACACAGTGCTCTGCTCTCCCTCTTGGCCTTAATTTTAGCTTTAATATCCTGTGGCTGAAGCATTACTGTTTCACACAGTGTGTTTCTTTCCACAAGCAGAAGGATGAATGCTCTAGTGATACACACTTCTGCTCCCTGTTACTCAAGTGGGTAGCAGGTGACTTCATTACCTAGAAAATAACCTTTATTATTATTATTGGAATGTGTCTTTAACAGAAGACGGTTAAATTGTTCACTCAAATGATTAAGATCTAAAGAGAGAACTGCATGACAAAAGAAATGTGAGTGCTTTAATTCCACAACGAAGATGTTTTGCTACTGATGCATCTACCAAAATTCATAATTTTCTATCTCTGCCTTAGAGTACATATAGAAGAATTTTACAATTCCTGATCCAAAAAGGTGTGTTCTCACACAGTAACACAAACATCTCCCTTGCTCTCTCTTAAGACAAAGGCCAACATACCCATTTAGAAGTTAATCTGTGCTCAAAGGTTATTGAAGATTTTTAATAATTGAAAATTATCTACTTCTGGAATTTAAATAATATATCAACATATCTCACCTTTCCTACGGTTACCCTTAAAATGTATATATTTCCAAGATTTTATAACATTACTTCTAAAATTATCATTCATCCGCACTTCATTCTCTGAATTTTACCTGAGCCAATTTCACAGTAATTAGTGCCCACCTTAATCAAATGATCACTAGAGTCCTATCATTCTCAAAAACGACCACGAACTCTCTTTCCAGAATCAAAATAGTTAATCACAAATGCTGCTAACAGAAAAGCGGACGCACCAAACACTTTCCATGAAATATTCAATGCCACAAAGCGAATCAAAAAGGACTCAGTAATGCAAGGCTACTAATCTCAAAACACACTTTTTTTCAGGTAAGCATAGCTGAGAGCATTCAGCTGTAGACATTTCAGTAACAACAAATCACTTTTTAAAGAGTTCTCAGATACAAATAGTATTCTAACATTTGCTGAGAGGCATGAGATGCCTGAGAAACCATACTCTCAAGCAGCTACCATGCTTCAGCACCTCTTGAAATTTCTTTTTGAATTCAACCTACACCTATCAATTATTCATCTCTGCACTAGGCTTTTTCAGGAAAACATACTGTGTTCATGAATGCTACATTCCATTTTGGTTTTGTATCCTTACGAAGCCATCGGTGAATATGGAAGTTCTGAATCTTTAACATGCAGGTTAGTAAATGGCTTTCGAAAACATTTTTCAAAGTTGCGTATTTTAATAAATGGCTTTAATTAAATGAAAGTGCCATAAACTGTCCATGTGTGAACCAAAAACAAGAGCTGTGTTAAATTAAAAGTTCATATCTTACTAATGCTAACAAATTAGATCTGCCTTCAGGACACAGTATTTCTCTCTTTAATGTGTCAAATTATTACGGTGGTGATAGGAATGGAACAGTCATGCTAAATCAGCCTTTCAAAATTAATATTTCTTTGCAATCAATTAGGAATGAAATCTAAAATTTAAACAGATACTGAGTATAGAGACTCCAACACCCCATTATCTTCTTTCATAAACAAGCTCATTTTGAGACATGATCTCCTTGCCAATATTACATGAGATTAACACGGTAAATATTGAAATAAAATGTTTCTTAAGTACTACTTGGCTTAATTTTTCTGCAAGACCACACTTAATCTTTATTCTTCCATAATCAGTATTTATTGTATGACCCTGACAGCTTGCTACTGCTGTGATAAATTATCTGACTCAAGTCAGATTAAAAATGCAACCCTGAATCCTAATTATCTTGGCAGATCCGCTTAGTAATAGCATTTCTTGTCAATTCTGGAATCACAGCATGGGTGTCAACTGCAACAAACGCCCAGGCCCCTCTCTCTGAAGAGAGCGTTCTGGGGAGTCTGCTATCTGCCATATGTAAATCTCAGATGCTCTGTACCCTTGGTGACCTTTTATTAACAAACTGACAAAATGATAAAGCTAGTCATGGCAGAACTCCCACCACTAGACAATTATCCACTACAGTTCCAGTCCGTGGGAGATCAACAAGACATTGTTAATTGTGATGCATTTTATTGACTTCCCTTGCTAACAGACCCTACAGGTCACCTGAGCGGGTAGAGTTAGGTGTTTATTTCCCATCAGAAGGGAACAGCAGACTAATTTTGACCCACAGAAGGAGACAGATTCCATCCTTTGTTTTTCCTCTTTAGTGTGATGCCCATCATTTGTTTTTAAAAAGACTTATGAAACAATTTATATGCTTTTTTAACACATATATATGAAACCCACAAGTGTTAGGAAAGAACGATCTGCTCCAAGAACTTAGAAAACTGAGATACTCTCCACAGAAGATCCTTAATCAGATGGAAACCACATAGAACTCCCTCCCATTGCCTCAACATACTGTAAACCTTAATCAGAACTGAAACCTTTCACATGAGAACTGGATTCAGAATCCAGAATATCCAGCCTTGGCAACTTTTGAGGCAGACAAAAAGAACACAGGGAAGTAAGTAACAAAAGCATGAAAACCAAATAACCCTTTTACTTATCTAACAGGACTGGGATATTGCAAAATGCTTCTACCTGTGCATACAGATATTTTGTAGATAAACAGCTAAGTCTCCAGAACCATCTTACAAAACACCTTGCAGTAAACATCACATGCACGTAAGGCTAACAAATAAGTTAGAAAGTGAAACAAATTGATAATTGTTCAGTATAGCTCAGTCTTCCTGCTCCCTCAGAGCTTTCTGGGGACCTCTACACCAGAATATCATCCAAGAAGTTTACAACACACCCACCAGGTGTTGTAGTAGAGATTTAAAATTAGAAAAGTCTGCTTTGATTTTCATAGCAGTCAATCCATTCCAGCTACCTTCTGGCCAGCTGCAGTTGATAAAAGCATAAGGCTTTGCAGGACAGTATCAGTCAAAACCCTGTCATCTAAGCATATTTGCTTTGTAACACAGTATATTTCTGAAAGCATAACTTGGTGAGTAATATTACTTGGGATTTTCTCAATTGCATGCAATGAGATACTTGGCAAGTGCACACTGAGCTACAACTCCTACAGTCTTGTTACCAAGGATATGGCTGTTTAAACAGTATGAGAAAGAACTAAACCATGATGATGTGTTGCATTTTGGAAAGACGTTCTTAAGTGATTCCAACAACCGGCACTCTCATGTCATCAGCTCCTGCAAAGGAGGTGTTTGCACCATGGAGAAGAGAAAAATAAGAAGAGGGAAAAAATGTTTCAGTTCAATCAATTCCCAATATGCATTTGCTACTCTGAAGTGGATAAAGCTCCTCTTTTCCTGAAGAAAGTGAAAGATCTGATTTATCCTTTGGACTGATTTCCAAGTGGATGATACAGAGGTAAACTATGATGTATCTTCTTACCATAAATGGAACCAAGCAAGAATAAAAAAAAGCTATAGGTTAGATAGGAATCCTGTGAAGCACATGAGAAAAAAAAATTATCCAAAAGGTGGACACCGAATACTTCAACTAAGATGTGGGTTTAAGAAAAACATACAAAAAAAGCCATTTGCTACATTTTGGTCCACAGGCATATTTGTGATGAGCACTGTGTCCAAGGTAATTCTCATTAATGGAACTGTGATCTCTGTCTGGTTTGTTCTTTCATTGTTCAATTCTCAGCCTACAAAGCACTTAGAATACCAGCAAACACGGGATTAAAGACTGTAATAGACTGACAACTGGCACTCATATTCTTAAGGCAAAACTAAAATACTGACCAGTCTTGCACACTATTTTCTAGCTTAACTTCCTTGCTCAGTTGAGTGATTTTAAAATCTGAGAAACTAGTCTATCTCACTATATATATGAAAAACTTGTGAAGATTGTGTCAGTTTATAAATCCAGAAGACGGAGTAGATTCAAATGGTTGCATAACAGACTTCTGTTAACATATGCTCTGATACGGCCCCACAGCAGAGAGGAATAATAGGTTCAGACATGATGGTTCTCTCAAATGAAGCAAGGAGATTGCAATCCCAGCTGAAAATGGAATGAAGTAACTCCAAAACCTTTGAAAAAAGTATAAAAAGCTTTGAAAGAAGATATTTCAGCACAGTATTATGTCTTCTTTCATAAGCGAGTTCAGTGTGATGACCTGATCCTTGTGCCAATTGTATGTCAAATTAGTACAGCAAATATTGAAAGCAAATGTTTCTCAAGTTCTACATGGCCCCATTTTCTTTCAGGCTGCACTTAACCTTCAGCAATCATCCTTTAAAAGTATACTTTGTTTCCCTTTAAAGAAAATGTTCTTAATTGCCCTTTAAGGGTTGTCTTATTGCCTCCTTTGCTGAATTACTAGCTGTTTTCCATAGCTTTAGAGGAATGCAAGCCCAACCATCGCCCTTGAAACAGATGAAGCTAAATACAGGCTGGGAGATTCATTTTGCCTTCTGACTTAAAATCCAAATTTCTCTTTGTTCTTTGGATGCTGAACTAGCTACTGTGGCAATACTAGAGAACTTCGAATACATCAGTGTAGCTGATCTGAGAATATTAAGAAGGATAAAACCACTTAGTATGAAAGAAATAAGAAAATCATATAACTAGGCATCTTTCACACTCTTCATGAAAGTATATCAAGGATCAGACTAAAAACACGACACTACTCCCTTTTCTCTTGTGCTTACACACATTCAAAAGGAGTAATGAAAATGCTCTTGATTCACATCCACACACTGCAAAGAGCAGAATTTTTTGCATCAAATTGTAGCTGCGTCAATTAAAATACTTCTACTGTCAGGCTACACTCAAATCAGGTTTCAATTTGTACTCCTTAAACATGAGATTACTGTAATGATGTTTGGCATCCAGAAGTACAGATCCGTCCAGAAAATACCACGCTGTTCCCCTTACTGCTTGATTTATTTTTCATATACAATATATTGCATGGTTTGTATTCCACATAATGCATCTCAGGCAACGAAATCTACAGTGTCAGCTCTGCAGAACAGGTTCTTATTTAGACTTCAACCCTACTAGCACAGCTCCACTGGCTCTCTAATATTGCATCTGTGCTCCTACATGAGAAGCAGAGAAGGGAGGATTCCTCAGCTGCAGAAGGGGAAACCAAAAGAGCTAGTACTGAAGGAAGGCAGTCCCTTCTGGTTTACTGTTTCCTTTCCCCTCAGTAGCACAGCACATATATAAAAGTTTGCCTTTGACCCACTCCTCCCATGCTGCTGTAAGACCACACACCCTTGCCTGTGGATCTGTTGTACAGCATCAGGCTTCTGCCAAGGGATGGAGTGGCTACATAAAAAAAAAGGTTTTATAGCAAAATGTTCCATTTGTTAAGTTCACATGCCTGGGAAAACATATGGTCCTTAATGCTTTGTGTTTTTTTTAAACTATTAGTGATGTATTTATTAAAATAGTTAGTGGCTGTCTGTAATGGAGATAAATTTACCCAAAGACATGAGTTGGCAAGGCTATCCAAGTTGTACTTAGGGCCAGCTCTGAGTGGTACACTAGGTGAAGAAAAATTCCTCATGCAAACTTAGGTTAGCTGGCAACTGAATATTTGGTGACTAACCACATATGACAGACAACTCATCATTTATACCTAAGCTCCCTCTTCTATTTCGTTTGAAGTACAGCACTGCTACTACAGGATCATTGCAGCGAGTAAGGTCCTATGAAGAGCTACCTCCTAGCAAAGATCTGGTGATGGAAGAGAAGCACCTTCTCTGCAAGTGACAACATCCTCCTCTTTTCAAAGTGCATCGACAATCTTCAGTTCTCACACAGTCTCTATGGCTGCTAAGCACAGGACACTATCTTGAGAATGACAGAAGGGCATCAAATTTCTCCCGCTAACCGCTTATAAAGCCACAGCTTTCCTTTTACTGTGTTCTGCCATCTGCAGCATTTCCCTGGAGATATGGAGAAGCCACAGCTGGTGAAATCCCTCTGCAGCACCACCAGAGCTTGGGTATTTTGAATAAATCTGTATCAAGCACTCCCAAAACAATCCCAACCTCAGTTTCCGTTAAAGGATGTGCTTTCTTCTAAAAGAAACTGCCCCTCCTACTGCTCCCGGGAGTTTTCTTGGGTGGTGAAAAACACTACCAAGCATTTCATCTGTGACCAAATAACCCAATGCTGAGGTACAGACTCTGGACTAACGAGGTGAACAGCTGCTCTTCAGGAAAGCACCTGGGAATTCTGGTGGTAAGGAGCAGAAAATGAGCCAGCAGTGCATCATGGCAGTCACGGCTTGCGTTGCATTTGGTATGACATCAGCCGGCAGGTTGGGTGGAGCCCTTGCTCCTCACTACACATCATGTATGAGGACAAATCTGTAAAAGTTATATCCACTTCTGTAATCCCAGGAAAGAGGAAAAGTGATAAATCAAAGCTAGTTCAGCAGGGAAGCAGTAAGATAGTTGAGGCTGGACCACGTAGGATGTAAAGAAGCTGAGTGAGCTAGCTGGCTTAGTCTAGCTAGAAGGTCGAACCAAGCTCTGCTTGTGTACATGCCAAAAGGGAAAAAGTCAATGGACAGAAGTTTTAGCACAGAAATTTTCCATTTTATATAAAGAAAAAAGATATCACAAGAGAATTTTGGCACTAGAAATGGCTACCCAAAGAGACAAGAACCTGACCACCCTCATCTAGCTTTCTGAGGTTAACCCTATTCAGGACTGGCAGCTGGAATACAAAACCTCTTGGGACCCCTTCCAACCTAAATTATTCAATGCCTAGAAGAGGACAGATATCCCTCCTTCCCTAGAGGAAAAATAGAGGGTCTTAGCATCTCCCTCCCAATAGCAACATTTACTTAAGATTCTAAATCTCACCTTAGAACCAAACTATTAAAACTGAAGTGCCTGAAATACAGATCTGCAATTAAAGAATAGTCCTAGAAGAACTACTACTATCAAAGCTTCCACTGTATTCTTCAATATGTCAGGAGCCCTGGCTTCCTGCTAAGGTCTGGGTAATCGGATTACCCAGGCTCTATCAATTACTCTATCAAAATAGAGCTCCTCTTTGATGTTAAGTACTTTAAGATCCCCATATGGAAGGCAAAAAAAAGCCCCATTAACTCACTCTACTAGATGTAAAATGTTACCTAGTGAGAGACTAGTGTACATTATTTTCTTAGCACTGTACTCCTCCTCTGCGGTTTCATTATGTGACATTTTCATTCATTCCAATATAAAGTAAGTTTCAGACTATTCGGAGTTGTAACACACAGACACATTAATCACCAGCCTAATACATGTCCTGTGTAGTAGCTTTATTATCTTTTCAAAGCAGGGCTGTAAAAATAGAGAAACTGTGATCTTTTATGCTATCCTTTAATAAAGTTATTTTAAAAATGCTATAAAAATGGTTTCAGTTTTTTTCCAAGCTACAGCTTAATGCAACCAACTCTTGTACATCCAAAACAGTAAAGTCTGAATAAGTAGTTTTAAAAGTCCCCGTGGACTTGTAATGGAGCAAGAGTGAAGAACTCTAACCACTAGAGACAGAAATGGGAAGGAATCCTGAGTTTCAAGTTACAAAACATGCCTGTTCTTTTGTCATTCTGATGGGGCACCGCCTTGCAAAGTACTTTCACTTCTGTGATAAATTTTAAATGTCTATTCCTGTATGCCAGTATTTACGTATTTAGGGCAAGGGTGGGTTGGTTTTTCTTTTTCCCTCCTCCTTCTTCAGGCACGGGATCAGCCTAACTCCTCATCCACTTAAATTAATGAGTATTTTATGCTGGCCAAGACTGTGTCAACGTAATACAGCCTGAGTAGACCTGTGTCCTCTTTCATGCAAGGCATAAAGCGGACCAGCCATCAAGTGCAGGCATCTTGTTCTCTGCCAAGGCCTATACAGAAGAGCACCTTGCACGTCATGGAGGGAATGTGCTTCCAGCAATACTGGCTGATGCTGTCTCCTTCTCTCCCTGCTCCTTCTGCTGCAGATGCATGAGGTTACACTCACACATGTATGGCTTTCAAAGATCAATTTGAAGACCCAATTCAATCTGGAACAAAGCCCAAGTGCTAGAAAAAAATACACACTGGAAACAAGAACAGCGATTGACAGTAGGCTTCAAACCTGGTCTGGTCATTCCATGCCACTGTTTGTCGTAGTATCCTCAGGTGGCAGAAGACAAATTAATTGAAGACAAAACAGTGTATTGGAGTAACATGAAGTTTTCACACCTACACCCTGGCCAAGCTAGCACTTCTGGACAGAAATCTGCCACAACCGTGCAATTCCCCTGATGGGAGACACAGATGGAATATTTGCATTAACTGAAGTCAGGCTTGAAGGAAAAGTTTTTCTAACTAAATAAGGATGATTCATTGGTATAAAACCAGTACTATTGCATCAGACTTTCACCAAACCAGCAGGAAAGCCACCCCTCATCTCTGTATGAAACAGCCACCCACCCACTCCCAGTGTCACAGGGCCAGCACACTGGTGGGCTTTGTGTGGCCACTAACCTAAAGCAGGAGCTGCTTTCCCCATTTTCTCAATATTCTCAAATTTCTCAATTTCTTCTCCCAATGAAAACTAAAATTAGAACAGGAAAACCAGAATAAAACGCGCATCTCATCAAGTATAATTTTAAATCTGTCATTCAATGTGTCTCTCTCAACATTCAGGAATTTCACCGTGGGCTTGCAGAGTTCAATAGGAAGCTGCAAGCTTTTGTAATAAGTTTTGGTTTGGGCAAACGAGGGACCTCTTAAGACATGGATGCAAGTGGAAAACATTTATAATCTTCCTCAGGGAACACAAGGACACACATTACTCTGAAGCAGCTACACCTCTGACATGGCCCTTTGGTTTGAATTAACCATTCAGAGTTATTTTGAGACAGACGTTATCAGCACTCTAGCACAGCCTGCAACAATCTAAATGGTGGCCAGACTTATCTATATGGTGGCCAAATGGAGATGACAGCTGTTTTCTTACAGCACTCTGCTGTACAAAGGGAGTGTTGCTCTGAAATCGCCACGAAGCTGAGGCTGTTCAGCATTCTGGAAGGCAGCAGGTTTCAGGTTATTAACAGTCATGAGGCAGTTTCCCCCTTTCCTCTCCCCCCCCCTTCATTTTTTTCTTTTTTAAAAATCTGAGCTATTCTGAACTTTAAAAAATGAAAACAATTTATCAAAACAAGGAGAAAATTTAACTCATACTTTATTGAGCCTTTTAATTAGGAAAAAAAGATTAATTCATTCACTTTTATTTTTACATCTGGTAAAAAGTATGGAATTCAGGTATTTTGTGCCAAGTTTTGACTAGAAATGAATTTTTACATCCAAGTAATAGATGACTAGGGAAATAGAGTGGCTTAAAATGCAAATGTGGGGATATTAATTATTGTTGTTATTGGGTCATTTACAAGAATAGCGTGGCACTATTTTAGAACCAATAATGTCTAATCTTTTAAAACTACTGTAACAAAAATAGAACTAGAATAAAAACAAGCATTAAAAAGTGAATTCCCATAATGTTTTAGTTTGTTTTGTCTGAAAATTTATTTGAAGTCTGGAAATGCCTGGTGCACATATTCAGTATTTTATAACTTAATTTGTTGAACAAGAATGGTAGTATTTTAACAAGGTGAAACAATTTCATGATTAAAGCTCTGCCTGCTTCATCACTGCTGAAGAACTCATGGAAAAATATCTAATCTTTATAAGGCAGAGATTCATAATAACTATTGAGGGTAAATGAAAAGAGTAATTCTTTTTTTGCTGCTTTAGTGGTAGCATGTGGCGATAGCGAAGTATTAGCATGAGCCAGAACTTGCTCCCACTTTTCTTTCCAGGCATGTAACAAATATCTGATGGCTATGCAAATTTCACCCGAAGCATAGCTGTCCCAGCTGGCAAGCCATACATTAAAAGGTAAATTACACAAAGCTGAGGCCATCTGGACTAAAACATTCTCCTGTCAGTAGAATTTCAAGCTAACTAATTCCACAGAAGTAAGGACAATATATTAAGTGTGGACGATCATATTTTGAGGTGTCAGCTTTTTATCAATTGCTATTTAAAAAAGAAGTTAAAAAGATGAGAACAGTCTACAAACCATTTAAAATACTTTCATAGAATATAACTTTTGAAGGCTAATCACAGCCCCACAAAGGCTAATTTTAGTTGTATTGTATTCATACCACACATTCAAGTCTAAAAATGCCCATTTTGTGATAAAGGACAAGTTCTGGGAGCCAGTAGATCTAAGCTATTACATGAATACCAAGCACAAATAATATGAAACTTGAAAGAAGTCTCCCAGTGTATACATTTTCACATAGCTGCCAGTGCTGCCATTTTGCTCTGCAGGCTTTTACTAGAAAGCAGCCCTTGACAGAACACCTTGATAGTTTTGTTTCTTGTTTAAATCAGACTCCCAAAGCAGAAGAAATGTGTAGGAAAATGAATGACAGAGTAGAAAAATTAACTAAACCTTTATAAATCACAGTAAAGTCACCACTTATCTTAGTGGAAATTTCTGCATTTAATTCACATTAAATTGCCCATCTTGTCCAGTCTTGAAAAAGTAATCTCTGTTATGTATTACGGAATTTAAAGTAACATCTGTTTCATTTAAATTAAATTAACATAATTCTATTTGATTAGCTTATTAACTGTAATTCTCAATATGCTGCAGGAACAGACACCAACTAGAGAGATGCAGTTGACAACACCACCTGTCTGATATAAAGTACTTTTTATCACAGACATGGAAGGATCTGTCAACAGTCAGCCAGATTAGGAAGTGACACAGGGACAGAAAAATTACTTGTCTCAGATTGTAATTGATGGGTCAAGGGACAGAACCTGTACATCTTGACTCACAGCTTCATACCTTTGCTAATGGCTTTCCCCAAAATCAAATAGTGCAGGTAAAGATCAATTTAACTTGTGCTACGTTAACAGAGACAGCATATGAGGAAAAATACATGTAGGTATTTTACATGTTACTGGGAATGTTTATAATACTAATACTCTAATTTCCATAGAAAACATTTCTCATTTCATCTCCATATGAGATGAAGAGAAGACTCGAAAGTGTGCGTTCATCATCACTTGGCTATTGTCAGCAATTTTCTCTTTGGTAGCTGTGATTGAAACACGTACAACAGAAGGGGTTACAACACAAAAAACCTCCCTTCCTCTGCACATCATCTAGCGGTGTTTGAAAAACACATACTCCTAAATCTCAAAGGTACAATGCATGAACAAGGGTAAAGAGCAAATATGACCTCCTTGTAATCCCTACTCCTTGCACTCTTTCCTATCTAGCAAGATCCTCTGATCTTCCTCATGAGTCTTTTGATATCCTGTCACCACTTCTTAGTCTACATAACACTTTAAATCACATGGTATCTCACCAAATCCAATCTAAGTCATCAGCTCTACCTTTGTTGTTTCAATGTATTGAGAACCAGAAGTGTTCTAAAATTATTCAGAGGGGAAAAACAACACCACAGAGGCACTGTTTGAACTGCTTTCTCCTTTTCCATGGGATATCAGGAGTGGGAAAAAAGAGGAATACAAACATGTAGCAGGCAGCAAGAGCTACAAGGCTCATGGTGGCTGGTTCTCAGAGCTCTGAGCTGCTTGGTGGAACTGCTCCTCAGGAACCACCCAGTTTTGTTCTCCTCAAAGCTGTTATCACACACATGATTATGAAAAAGCTACTTTCTGTGAACTGCCACAAATGAAATAAGCACAGAGAGTCATCTGAAGACCCACTGTTCAAGAACAACAGCATTTGCCTGTTTCAATGCTTTTCTGTCATAGCTGCTGTGGGATCCCCCATCCCAGTTTCAGCTCCACAGGCTCTACCTGCCTTCATCCGCAGCCCACAGCATCTTCAGGAAGACAGATGCCAGAGACGTAACTGGAAGATTTAATTTGGGAAGTTTCTTGGCTGTGTGGATGATTATTCTTATTATAAGTTCCTCTTAGAACTGTTTCTACCGTATGCTGTTACTTACAGCTCCCACTGATCCAAAGCCAGCATTATAGCAAGGCACTTAATTTCTCATACATGCTTAGTGAATTCCCCAAGGACCAGTAGTTCTGGAAAGTACTGCGAGAAACATTTGAGTGCCAAACAGAAGGCCGTAGAGAGTTTCCCAATGGATGATATGGACAGAAAACAAATTGCCTATGACCAGCAAAAATAATGGAAACCTGCTTTCTCTGAACTGTTACGTGCCAAGGCAACTCCAGAGCTGCCCTGCCAGAAAGCATTTAGCAGCTGAGTCCTTTCCCTCAGTACCTAGAGCATTCATTTGGGTCTTTCTTCCCAGCCAACAATTAATTAGATGAAGATTAGATTAATTTGCTTAACTTTGAAGACCTCGACCCTACTGTTAAACACAGGAAAAAATGGCCAGCAGGTTCGACAACTCTGACTGGTATCAAGTTTGGTGGGTTCCCAGAAACCAGGCCTCTTACATATGTTTGGGGAGATCACTTTTTATTAATTACTGACTTTTCTTTTGCCAAATACACTTCTACATACTTTGGAACTACATCAGCTTCAAGTGCAACCCAATTTGATTTCAGCACTACTGACAGATAAATAAGTCGGGAAGTATTCATTAGCACCATTACCTCAGAAGAATGAAAATTACAACCTAGATATTCAAACACGCACCCACGCGACTTCTCCCGGGACACAGCGCTCACAAGGGTGAGCTGCAAGCACCAGTATCAGTATCTATCTTCTGAGAACAAGGAAACAAAGTTTTTAAGTGATGCCCAGCAGTGAGAAGATTGTATTTACTAGATATGATTCAAAACAGAAAGCCTTCCTTTTACATCTATTGAATGTGATCCAGAGGTAACGCTTCCATCAGGAATTTAATGACTCTCTGATTAGCAAAATGTGATACTGGCCCCCATGCACCACACTGGAGGACTCTTCCTGGGGTCACTTTATATAACGTCTCCCTTGAATTCCCGTTTCTTTATATGTTTCAGTCATATATTAACTCAGCTGATCCAGTCGCTTATTCTTCCCAAATACTCATATCTTATGATTAAAATTTCCCTCTAGTTTTCCCCTGCCTAGAGGAAATCCTCCACAAAACTACCATATTTGTATCTGCAAGGGGATGCTATCTTTACCTTTTCCTCACAAGTCTTTCCCACTCCTTTCTTGCCTGTCAACTGAAACCCCACCATTGAACACATGGTCCAATCCTGACACTTTGTACTGCAGCCCAATAATGACCAAGTGGGAGCTTCTCAAGCGTCATGGGAGGTCCTGTTTATGCCTGCCTTTGCTCTTTTTGCTTCTAGGGGCACAAAATCTTTTGCTTTCCATTGCCCTCCTACCTGGCAATTCTGCCAAAACACCACACCTGAGTTTTTATATCACTTTTTGTGGGCCTCAGTTCACTTTCACTGGAATTTGAGCAAGCTATGTCAAGCTTTTACTAAAGTCACCACCAGCGTGAAATGACTGAAGACTGAAAACATATGAAGCCAATACATTTCTTGTGGTTCTTTCAGTGCACAATAAGTGAGCACAGATTGGCTACAAATTCAACCCAGACTTACAAACCTCAGCAAAAGTTCTTATGAACTTGATCCAATCTTCAGGTTTGTTTTATCCAGTTTCAGCTTTCATAGTGAAAGTTTCCCTGTGCTGCTCCACTCTTCATTCATGCAGGTGTGATTTGCAAAAGAAGTTAATTAGAAACTGTAACAGGGGGCTTCCCATACAAGATTTTGAGGTGGATACACCTGAAGTTGATGTACTGTTCCCACCAAGGGCCCTTAGTGAACTGGCACTAAGTCTAAAGGGAAATTACTATTGACTCAAAGGGGTGTATGCTGGTTTCCAGTAGAGCAGTGGCACTGCCTACAGCTTCCAGCCTAGCTGTGCTGAGTAACACTCTTCTAACTGAACCAGAGACAAATAAAAACTACCAGCAACATTTCACAGGTCCCTGAAACGTAGGATGCAAATGATCAATTATATGCACAGACCTTAGGTGCCAATAAGAATAAATGAAGCTGTGCTACAAGAAGCATTAAAAGAAAAATTAGGAGTTGTTACATATTGAGTGCATGTTTCTTCTACTAGTACAAAGAATGCATTAATTTTATGTAAGTGCAGTACAGCTTTCTATAAACTCTTTTTCCAGCCTTTTACATTAAATGACAGACAACAACAAGGGCAACTTCTGGGTGCATAATGACTAAGAAATGTGAAAGAGAAATCAGCAGAAAAACTGCAAGAGATAACGTGTTTTACAGAGCAAACTAAAGGGAACAGGAAACCCAGGTTCTCCTCTGCATGTACATGAAATCCCCTACAAAATTTCACTTGTACAGTATATTCAGCAGATTATGAGAATTACATTTAGCAAGAGGTATTTTTTCATTATTGAAAATAGTGACATTCTTGGTTTTCTTATTATTAGAGTTGCTAAAGAGCACTGGGCACAAATTCTAGGACCTCATCATAGATATCAGACAGCGTAATATTTCATCAGATCTCAAAGTTCACATTAAATGCACAAGCTTGAAGTTTCAGCATTGGATATTTTCAAAACAAGCTCCTACATTTAAGCCCTGTAGTTCTAAAGTCAGCATGAACCCTGATAGTGCTCCCTAGAGAGGGCAGAAACTGTTCATCTCCCTCTTGCAAATAGCACTGCCCAGCTGACTTGGTTTAAATGGCTTATAAGCTTTTAGTAAACACTGACCTACGGCATGTGAACAAATTAAATAAATAGTAGAAAAGGAAATAACACACAAATGCATAGAGTCACCTGAAACAGAGGAATGTTTGGTTGTTGGTTTTATTTTAACCCTTTATTAAGAGTGTTTCACTTTGTAAGTTCATGCAGGGAAGGAAATTGCTTTCAAAAAATCTCTGGTTTTGTCGAAATTATTTTACATTGTGTGTAGCAGCAGGGGAACTTACTACCACAAATTGTTCAGGAATGCACCAGCACCACAGGAGATATGGGTGTACTGGATGTTAGCAGGAATGGTCTTGCTATCCACACTAC
This sequence comes from Coccyzus lansbergi, assembly GCA_033558105.1. Classification (NCBI taxonomy): domain Eukaryota; kingdom Metazoa; phylum Chordata; class Aves; order Cuculiformes; family Coccyzidae; genus Coccyzus; species Coccyzus lansbergi. The sequence continues at coordinate 130,314 of JAUMJK010000307.1, forward strand.
AAAAGCAAGTAATAAAACCAACCTATACTCAGCTCAAGAGTTCTTGTAAAAACTTACAAATTCAAGGTACATAGTCAATTCCCAACAGTGATAGTGGCAAATATGAAATGTTACTTACATACAATTGCAGATCAACCTGCCTCTTGTGCACCTCATCCAGTGCACCCCTTAATTAGCTTGTAAGGATACACCAAGATTATGTGTTTTCTTCAAGGACAATAAACTGCTGGCGTTGCCCAGCCAGCAAAAGACATAAAGCAGCAGAATCCTGAAAACATTGGGGGCAGCAGGAAGAGCAGAGAAAAAAGTAGGAGCAGAGACCAGCTACAAATTGTCAGTAATCCTTGAGACTGCAGGCCTCATTATGACAGCTTCATTAGAAACATAAGTTAACACACCTGACACCTCTTAAGAAAGGGCAGGAAAAGATGACATAGAGGAGAAGCTGGAAGAACAACACCCCCCCACCCCCAGCCTCCTTCCCAAGCTCCCCACCCCCCCAATTCAGTAATTTCAGTCTAACAGCATTAAAACCATGTTGCAAACTGTATTGCCAACTATATCCTGGGCTGCATCAAAATTGCAACCAGCTGATTGAGAGAGGTGATTCTACCCCTCTAACTCTGCTCTAGTGAGACCCCACCTGGAGGTCTGTATTCAGTTCTGAAGTCTTCAGCAGTGAAAGGACATGGATCCGTTAGAGCAAGTCCAGAGAAGGGCCACAAAGATGCTCAGAGGGCTGGAGCACCTCCCATACGAGGACAGGCTGAGAGCTGGGATTTTTCAGCCTAGAGAAGAGAAAGCTCCAGGGTGACCTTATAGCAGACCTCCAGTACTTAAAGAGGGCCTCCAGGAAAGCTGGGGAGGGGCTCTCTATCAGGGAGTGCAGTGATAGGATGAGTGGTAATGGTTTTAAGCTGAAAGAGGAGACAGTTTGATCAGATTTTAGGAAGAAATGTTTTCCTGTAAGGGTGATGAGACATGGGCACGGATTGCCTAGAGAAGTTGTGTATGCCTCATCCCTAGAGGTGTTCAAGACCATGTTGGATGAGGCTATGAGAAATTTAATCCAGTGGAAGGAGTGCCTGCCCACAGCACGGGGGTTGGCACTGGATGATCTTTAAGGTCCCTTCAAACATAAACCATTCGATAATTCTATGAAAAAAATAGTCAGAGGAAAATTACTCTGATCTTCCCTATTCCCTGTAGTACATACCAAAGCAGCAGATAAAAAAAGAACTAATGGTATGTTGAATAAGGAAGGCTACTCTGTTACAAGAGAAAGAGTTTAACATGGTCTGTCGTGCAAATGTCAGATAACGGGGTCAGTCTCACAGGAATATCTCTCCGTGTTGGTAACACGGTAGTGCCAAGGCAGTAGAGCACATACCCCAACCCACAGCTACAGACCTCTCTGTTATGGTTTCTTTCTCATGCATTACAAAAGCTACTCTAATTAGAAATTACACGCTATTAAACAACCATGCAATGCAAACTCACAACAATTCCTTTGCAAATCAAGGACAAATCAGCAGTGTCTACTCCTGTGGACCACCTACTGCTGCAGATGGAATTACTATTGTAATTCTTTCTTTCTCTGTCTGTATCCTCATATACCGCTTGTGAAAAAAAACCCAATGTGCTTCATTCAAAAAAAGTCCACAAAACCAACCAAAACAACAACAATAACAAAGAAAGAAAAAACTTTCTCTGTTCTCTGGGAAACTAGAACTAGAAATCTAATGTTGGTAAATGAAATGCTTGGGGGAAACCAAGACTTAGAAAGTATTAAATCAGCCTGACTAATTTTACTATGACTGAGCCAAACTAATTGAATAAAACTTCAATAGCATTTGCTTGCTGAACCAAGCAAGATTTTTGACTGTTTCAGGCCACCTTAGTCCAACAAAGGTTGCTTAAATAATGTGTAATGCAAAAATACACAATAACTGTTGTTAAAATTCACTGAATTAGACTTCAGAGCTAGACTTGGAGGAATCAGAGGCACGTAACTGTCTACCTGTACTCACAAACTCATACAAACAGCTGTATATGAGAAGTAGTCCACGTATGTGCACCAGTTAGTGTTTTATTTCTATATTATTGTGCAAATTGTAACTTCTACAGCCTTGCAAATTGTCTTCACTTTCTCAGGTAGGAACAAGAAGTTTCAGAAAAATCCAAGAAAAAGATCAGAACAAACTTTAATCTGTTTTTGTATTCGTAACAACAACACGATAGTCTCATGGTTCTGCATATGTCTGCACTGTTGAAAAACTATTTTCTGACTATGTGATGCCACATTATCTTAGCAAAAATAACTACATAAAAAAAGAAATCACAGATGATGTCCCAGGGCTTCCTCCTCTTAGCACTAAGAGCACTTCGCAAGTTGACGATAGCAGCAGTAAAGGAAAATCAAATGACAAATAAAGTTCAGCTACATAGAATCTTTTCTTCTTACTTCTGTTCTGATGATATTAAAAGTTACCTTTAATATATAAAATGTATATTACACAATATCTACAAATACTATACAATATCTGCTCGCAAGCAACAGTCAAGCCTCGCTAATTCCTTCTCATAATATATGTCCTCATTCTTCTATGTGACTCATGTTTCATACCCACTAGTTGCTTTCAGTTGACTTCAGTTTTAACCTTCATTTTGTTTTGCATTTTCACAGCAATGAAGCCCAGTTGGGATTCCAGTGCACAGCACAGGTTCCTTCCAGCTCTGTACTGAAAGTGCTTGGTGACTGTTACAACCTGTCTTATTCCAGTCACAGATCTCAGAGAATCATCTTCCAAGAGCATTTTTCTGATGGGCTGCAAAACTCCCTTGTCAGCCTGCTGAGCTCACCCACAGCCTCACTAGAAACATAAGGGAAGAAGCCAACTCTGTCAAGCTCTCCACCTGGTCTCCATTTCTTGGGACACTGGAGTATTGCAGAGGAAGTGGTGGGATAATAAATGTATCTTTGCAGGATACGCAAACTTTCTCTGGCTCAAAATCAAACTGAGAGGTCAACCCAACCACGAAAATATTTAATGAAAATTAAGGCTGAGATCAACACTTTGGAGTAGATTTTATGCAGCGGAAGATGACATCAATAGCCTTTCCTCATGAGCCAAGTTCTCCAGCACTAAGAATAGTCTCTCATCTGCACTTAATCTCTAGACAAGGCTATAGGCTGTCCTAAAGCACAACTTGGACAGCCTTGGTATGCAACCTCCACACTGCAGCCCTACTTGGAATATCTACAAGACACAAAGACATACTTAGGACTGCGACTATATTTTGTTACATTCTCCTCATGCTCACATTCCCCATCCCTCACCAAAAACACAGGACTTCAAAAACAATGTGAGTGCCCCTACCTGTAAGTGTTATATGCAAAGATGAGAATGAAGGAGAAGGGAGAGAAACATCCAGTGCCTACAGATACTTCGGAATTATTCCAGAACGCAGTTTGCTACATTTTGATAAATTACAGATTAGCGGGATGTTCATTACTGGAAAGAATCTAAGAATATGCAATGCATTAACACATCAAAAACAAATTTTGGGGGAAAAAAGTAACACAATAGTTTGCATTTTTAAATATTAAATTTATTGAAAAAAAAATCTCATTTTTAGTCTTCCCGTAGATTAACCCTATGGATATTTTTTTGTGAAATGAATCTAAGTGGGTAGCAGTACCATGAACTAGTGTTACCTTAAGAAAAATTCAGTAAAACTAGAAAAATAAGCACAACTGCTTTTGTACAAAAGATCAGCAATAAGTAAACTTTAGATTCAAAACAAATCAGGCCACAGCCAATTAATATTACCAGCAGCTGGTCTGGATCACCTTGGGATTCTAGATATGTTAGGTTTGCCAATCCATAAGTCACCACATGTAGCTCAGCTGGCCATATCAAACTTTTAGAAAAACACTGAATAGTGAGGACCTTTCCTAAATACTTACCTATTGTGCCTATAATTCTCCCTTGTGCCTGTAGTGTTTTGTTGCTGGTTTTGATGGCGATTTAAAGAAAATGAATAAATCAGGATAGGAGGTAAGTGAGTGGTCACTCATTTCTGTCAGTGGTAAAGACAGGAAGAACAGCCACTGTTTTCAGTCATTTTATGTCAGATTGTACCTGAAAGAAAACTAATGCACAGGAGTAACATTTTTGCTCATCCTTCACTCTGAAATCAAAGCATTGTAGAGTTTGTACAAGTTCTTATTTCTGTAGAGCATATGAAACTTGCAAGCTAGTGTGCTTTTCAGATAGCTTTGTGAGCATGGTAAATAACTGTAATATAAAGAATGAATGAAAGTTATTATCAGTCTAATAAGAATAAGAGTCTCATTGTGCTATCACACAGAGAAACAGATAGTGAGGGAGCTGTTACCCTGTGTAGCTGACAGTGAAGTGTCAGAATACATTTTTTTTGTACAGGAAACACCCAGTCCTTCTGAGAACACTGCTTCTGATCAAATTTAAGTATCACAGAAAAGAAGTACCTTCCTTTGTAAAGCAAGAGAAACTAAAGAATTTCTCCCCCGCTTTCCCAAAATGAAGTGGCCTGTGCAAGAGACCTGTGTGGAAAGCTGGGAACTGAAACAGGTCCGGCCAAGACAGAAACCAGAGACAGAAAGACAAGATGATTTTTTCCTCAATCCTGGAAAAAGATGAAGAAATACTGATAAAGACAAGAATCCTGAAAGTCTTGAGGATTTATACTGACAGCTCTAGTGTTTGCTAACTAAACTACACACACAGAGGTGTATATACACATACTCACAAGGAACGATACTGACTTGGCAATGCTACTTTCACTTGAGATTCATAAGATGGAATTTTTTTCTGTCACCAAGTCTTCCATATGCGCATTGCCAGAAGACTGCTAATTACCTCTCAATTAAAACAAAACAAAAAAACCCAAACCAACCCCACAAGTAAAACACATTCTTTCAGTGTCTTACATATTTTAATTAATCATTTCTTTTTTTATTTCAGGGAATGGCATTAGGGCTTTTCCTTAAAATGCCAATCTGCTTTTTGATCTTTACTGCTGACATGAAATAAAAGAGCTGTACATTATATAAATCTTAAGTTTTGCTTAGCTTGAAACTGATAAAAAGAAAAAGAGAAAACAAAGCCAACTGCATAAATCCTTCCAAACCAAATGGCATTCCCCTTACCCTAACGAACATTAATTTCTGCACATCTTGTTTGAATTATCATCTGAAGTTTGTCTTGTTCCATCTCCAGAATAAGTCAAATACCAGAGCATAAAGCTATAGCTACATGAATAAAACCACGCGATCTACATGGTCATTGCAAACCTGAAAATAAGCTTAGGCAAAAAAATATTATCTGAAAATTGACATGTTACTTTGATCCTTTTATTTCTGTATTCTGACATATTCAATCCAGCAGCTACTGCAAACACTGGCATGCACAGTCAATGCAATGAGAATCAATAGTTTGAGGGGATTGCTGCACTTTCACAGAACCATGGTATTTAATTCAAATGAGACAGTATCATGTTATAGGAAGGAAAAGTTAAATTTTAAGAGAAAGGGTAAGAACTGTGGCATTAGGCAATGCAAAATGCAGCAAGTCTGAACAGGTGGCACAGCAATAATTTATCATATTCACTGGCTTTTCTTGTGCAGAAAAACTGACTTGCAGTAGGACTCCCAAAACAGAAATGTCTTTCTTGCCTCTATGGTTTGGCTTCTGAATCATGACATGAGAATTAAGACAGTGTGTGCTATACTGAAAAAAGTCAGGGTGTCTTTCTTGTAGTTACTTTTTCTTAAAAAAACCCCAAAACCCCCAAACTGTTTCATTCAAGAAGTCAAATTAACTATTTTGAGATAAAAAAAATGAGTTTTTAAGGGGTTTTATGTACTTACTTGTAGCATGCCTCCATTAATCTATAATGTACCACCAATAATACATCTTCAAAGCTTAAATCTTAGGCCTGGATTAGAAAGACTGATCTTCTGCTTTATCAGATGAATGATGCTGTGAATACTTATTCTAGATGAAGACACTCACTGCTTCAGAATTGTTCCCATTTCCACTTGCCTTCTGAAAAAGCTTCTACTAAGAAAGCAAGCAACGGTTACTTCTCTCCACACTGATAACATTAAGTTTGACTCCAAATTGTGCCCCACCAGCCCTTCCAATGACAGTTCACAGCCATCAGGAGCCAAAGAGGAGCAATGTCAGTAGGAGAAATGATGCCCTATCCAAAGCCAGTTAACATTCTTATGATTAAAACACTCCTAAGGGATCAGAAAGGAGGAAAATGAATCTCGGTCTTCCACACTTTATTCGAACAACGCAAGGCTCACACACTTAGGAAAAAGGAAAGAAACGGGATTTGCACTGCTGCTGAGAAAATAGTTTTTTGGTAGCACCTCCAGATATTGGGTATAACCTCTGAGAGACTATGGTCTTTTGTTAGCTTTTTATTTAACTATTGCTGATAATTTACCCCAGGAAAACCTGTAATAGCAGGACTACAGGGAAAAGTGCAAAGTGTTGCAAAAGCTGTGGATGCTGCTAAGTTGCTTTAACATAAATCGCTATACATACTGAAAGCATGTCGAACTGACAAAACTAAATGCATACACAGAATCAGAGGAAACCCAGTAAACACAGAGCAGTAGGTAATCCTAGTGATAAAGAATATATATGAGTGGAGGTAGACAACAGCAAATGAACCACTCACATAGAAAGGAGTAAGAAGCAATTCAAATTTCTATCCAGTGCTGAGCATAGTACCTTAAAAAAACACCTTAAGGTCAAAGTAATAAAGGAGAAGTATCATGTGGGTTGCTTGTGCTGCTAAGAAACCACACAGATGTACTGCAAGAGTATTGCCTCCAAATCCAAAATATTACTCTTGTTGCTGCATTAGTAAGACAGTGCATACTAAATTTATCATCACCTAAAGACTTACCACTTTTTAAAGTAGGTTGCAAATTAAATTATATTAATTAATTAAATTAAATTAAATCCTATGGTGTTGGCTGTTAACTTTACTCCTGGAAAAAGTACGTAATAGCAGCTGAAAGAGTATCAGTGAGCTGGATGAGACACTGGAACAGTCTGTAGAACTTTATATGCAATTAATTCCTTTCACAAATGAATTTCCTTACAGAAATGATTCATTTACTTCTAGCGGTATTTAAAAAGGAAACAGCAGAGAAATTTGTTCTTGAGAAGTCAATGACCATTGAGAGGAAGGAAAGGGAAATGGAGGGAGAAGCTTGAAGCCTACAGGAATTTATAGTGGTAACAGTGAGGCAAAATCTTGCCAATTAAAAATAAACTCTAGAAGGAGAAGCAAAAACATTAGGAAAGGCTCAGAGATGTGCAAGAACAACCCTGGGCTATGCAGCTAAAACCACCATCCAGTTTTGATCATTGATTTAACTTGTGCTCCCAGCTGTGCACAAGAATTAACTATAGACAACAACAGCCTCATTCAACAGACTGCTTACAGGCAACACTGAAAATGTTCACGTCAGTGTGCTACAGTGCTTAGAGGATAGATCCTTAAAACCTATTTTACTATATAACCTAACCTGTATGATCTCAATTATCAATAGAAAGAACCTGGCACTAATGTAATTAAAAGTATTTTGGTAGCTTTTCAAGATTAACAGTCTCTGCTTTCAACACTTCCTCAATTCAGCTACTATATGACTTGCTGTAGAAATAGTATTTAATTAAGGTATCTTAGTTCAAATTGTAGGCGCTTTCTGGTTTTCTTTTTTACCCACTATGATGAAAAATTTTAATCAAAATTTCTGTATCTAAGGAAAATGTATTCTATAGAAACTGTATTAAATGCACATTTAATTGTTTTTTCTATGGTATATGCTCCCAATAATACAAGTTATTATAACAAGTAAGTAGAAAAGAATGTACTCCAATAAATTATGTTATTTTCTATTCCTTGTACTTACTATCTCAAAGTTGAAATACCTCCTTTAAAACTTAATTGTAAAGGATCTTTCATTCATTAAGTTTTGGAATCAAAGCTTTTTATTTTTAGCATTTTTAGCACTTTATTTTTTTAGTGTTACCATTTTAGCCAGAGAAAGTACCTGTATGTCTGTGTTGTCTTCTCACTTGTGCCAATAATGCTGGGATGTTTGTTTTGTTTTTGAAAAACTCACCTGTCCCTACAAGAGCTGCTTTCACCACTAACAGGTAACCAGCAGTATCCCTATAAAGCAAACTCTAGAATACGAGCAGTCTCTCTCCAGGAGACTGCACAAGCCTTGACAGTACGGCTGCAACACCAGGGCTTCCCATTACATATTAATACAGAAAACTTGAGAACCACCACCACCCAAGTCCCAGACTCAGAAACACGAACAGCACCATGTAGTTCCAATAAACATGAAGCAAAATCCATAGTCATGTTAATTAATTTAAAGCTAGAAATACTGTATTTAAGTAGTAGCACAAGTAGTAGCACAAGTAGTATAAGTAGTATTAGTTATTGCTTTTAATTACTTCTTTCCAATGCAAAACAAAATATGGGTGTCCTGACCTTTACATACAAAGGAAATACCTCTATGAAGGACTGGAGGATGCTGGCTTGGGTGCTCATTTGCAGCTACTCCTGACAGATCATAGCCAGAATCCCATTCATTTACTGGCACCATTGAACCTCTTGCAGAATAAACACTCCTGTATCTATAGGATGGAAGCAGATGAACTGCATCTGCTTTGGCAGTAGCCTGCCTTGTTGACTCCAGTTTTGACTTCTAGGAAAGCAAACAGAAAGTAGGCAGGGAGCAGTCATCAATACTGGGACTGTGTTAGGGCTACATTAAACTCCATCCAAGAAAAGGATTTGTAGCAATGCAGTCAGTGCCCAGTGCAAGTGTTTGAAGTAGTGATAATAAACCATTATGACCTATAATTTATATTTTGTCCACTGGTTTTAAAAGGAAAGTTATCTGTCTGCATGAGGATCACACACTATGGAAGCTGCATCTGTGTGTAGTTACTGAAGGCTGTAACGGCAGTAAATCTCCAACAGAGAAAGAGATGGAGCCTTATAGATTCAGACATCCTCAGCCTGAAGGTTGTTTCACAACTTAAGGGCACATGCAATATTGGCACATTAATATGCCTGAGAAAATAAGCAGGGGTAGAAGGGAAATGGATAGAGGAGTATATTTAAGGTTGGAAACAGACTCCTATACCCTTGTCTCTCTGCTATCTGCTTTGCTGATATTTTATCCCCACCAGCTATCAAACCAGACAACCCAGATTTATGTTTTGTTTTGTTTTAGCTTATAATGGCCACCATACAACAGGGCAATTGACAGAGCATAAAGCACACACCTTTAATCTTTCTACCACAACATATATTAAATGTACATCTCATCATGCAATTTAGACAGGCCCTAAGAATTAGAAGTTCCTATTTTCCCAGGCTTCACAAGAGTGTATGGCCCACATTGAATATACAAACCTGCAGAAGAAGATTGTTTTAAGGTCTGGAACTCACAGTAGGAACCAAGCTAAGTTCAGTTCCACTTGGAAGCCATAAAAGCATGGGTTTAAAAAAAGTGCAGCAGTATCTGGTGTTTGATATCTAACAGTATGCAACATGTTTATGACAAGTATTAGGCTAGAAAATCTGAGTTCATAGCCTGGGACAACAAAGCAGAACCCAGCTCTGGCATATGTAGTGGGAAATAGAAAGGCATGTCTCGTCGTGTAATGGATATTGCTGCTCCCTCAAGAGCTTGAGCTGCACAGAGCAGGTGGTTCAATGAAAGACATCAGTGCTTTGGAAAAAATTAAAATACAATTAAAATAGCAATTAAATAGCAGCTGGTTTAAATGAGAGTCAATTCAGATTGGGTTTTACTATAAGAACAACTCAATTTAGTTCTGCACAACTATTTATCAGAATTGAGAGAGTAAGGAAGTCTGGACAAAATATGTAGTAAGTAACTAAAACTGTCGCAGTCATGCAAAACTGAGTTAAAATGATACCAAAAAAATAAAAGTATCATTAATTAAAAGTTATCTGATTCCAAATTAGAAAATCAAGTCCCATGGCACTTCCTGTGGTCTCAAAACAGCTCTTCTCTAATTTTCAAAAAACCTTCCCTCTCCCTCACATTAAGAATAACCACAGAAACAACCAGAGAGAACTCCCAAGTATACAACGGAAAGAGGGAAACATACCAAGATACACAACAACACACCAGGCCTATGTATGGGGGAGAAAAAAAGTTCTATTTAGTAACGGCAAACAACAGAAACAAGTGTTAAAAAGGGTCATGGTTAATTTCAAAATATGCTTTAAAGGGTAGGATTATCTCCAGGAAGAACAGCAGTTACTTGCCAAGTAGGAAATTATGTTCTTAGTCATCATAGTCTCATGCAGTGGAGAAAATTTAGTCTTTTTACCAAGTGAACACCATTTCTCACTTCCATACTTCAAAGTCTTCACCCCTGTCCTCCCCCATCACTCTTTCTCTACAGTAAATATTATACAAAGCCAAATGGTGGACTCTGTTAGAAAAAGCTGGCCGGGTTGGGATGTTTTTCCCTGATTTTTCATGGACTGCAATCAGAAACAAAAATCGTGTTATATGTGACCCATGAGAGTTTGAATCAGCTCAACTGATCCTGAATTAAATTCTGAGTTAATCTTCCAGGGTTGTGAGTTTCTATCTCATCCTCTAGACAGCAAAGATACAAAAGAAAACTGGTGCCCCATGCATAAAAGCCAACAAACCCATACAAAGTATTTTTGGAGAACTGCATTTCCAAAATGCAACTACTTAGAACTTTCAACCACAATAAATCTGATCAAAAAACCCAGTATAATGTAAAAGAAAGCAAAATAATCTCCCAAAAGCAGCATGTTAATTTTCTTAGAACAGGAAAAAGGGGTTTGTATGAGGAACTACACTTCCTGTACAGTGTTCATTTAGGATGAGGAGAGTATTTGGCAAGCATACTGAAAAAGGGGCACTGCAACTGCATAAAACCTTGCCATCCTTCCCTGTGATGGTGCTTAGGTGGGAGGAAAAATAAGGAGCAGCTCACAGGCTGCTCTTAACCATAACACACCCTGAGACGTGAGCCACTGTTCTACTCCTTCATGCTGGAGTGTATTCTGAAGTTTCAGTCCTGCTATCAGTAAATAAACGAAAAGCTGAGGCTCTGTTTTTAGATAAATGCTTTAAAAATTGGTTCAGTTTTTTTTTAAAGTTTTAGGTTATATAGGGCTGCCAAGCAAGATTTTTAAAGATGCACACTGTGGTTAAAGAAATTCTGAAGTACTCTAAAAAATTCTCTTATATATTGGATTATTACCAGTTAAATCACTTTTGATTAAAATAAAAAATTCTCCACTCACTTTTGGGAGTACAAGAAAGCAGAAAATTAGGAAAAGGTAAATTGTCTTTTTTTGCTCAAGATTAATCTTAGAAGGCTAAACCCTCAGCCTGTAAATGTTTGAGCAGTGCACCCAAAGGGCTACTTGTGCCCTATATAAAAGTGACTAAAAATACAGTTAATTTTTAATTCAGCTACCTTTCCAGAGCAGGTCACATAACATGAAACTAAACAGAAAGCATACATAAGCAGACCAATTTGCCATATGCATATTTACATATACGGAGCAAACCAAGATCAGTTATACCTGAAACCAACTACACTTACCTGTTAATGTAACTTAAAGCGACATAGGTTGGTTGCTGAAGTTCCTGTTTCTCTAATACACGTGGGTCTGTATCTGGAATAAAAAAAATACATACATTGAATTGAGTTTTCTATATTTACACTGAAACATATGGGACTGTCTACTGCGAAGTAACATAAGCGAAGATGAGATATAAAATAGCTCAACCCAGTTTACACATATAGAGAATGCTTAGGACAGCACAGTCATTTGTTCATTCATTCATAAACACAGTATTGCATTACTTTACACAAGAATTTGAAACATCAACAGTGATGTAATTTCCAACTGTCACACAAGCTTTCACAATCCCCCTCATAAATATTAGTTTTCACTGCTTTCCATGATTTACAGTGTTAAAAGGATCAAGCTTTCTTCTCATTTAACGATACTATTTCTAAATACGGTTGACACATTTTGAGATGTTCCAAGAGTGATTAGATCTCTTAAGTTGGGACTTGATACTTTCCTTCTGCATCTCTGAGTTTCGCTTTCTCCCTACTCTACAGCTTATTTTCTGAAGCTTTCAATCAGAAAAGTCATACAAAAATGCACTTGAAACAAAACGCTTGCCAAGCAGTGCATTGCCCACCAAAAGCCCTGAAGTAAACACAATCTAACTCCCTTGAGTGTTAACTTTCTCACTCAAATGAAAGAATATGTTTTCAATCACTGTTTTCATTGTCCTTTTCAGTTAAGTTTTGCTTTTATCTAACAAAGAAGTGGTCTTGGTTTAAACTTCTGAAACCAAAACTCAGGGAGCACACCCATAGTTTACACAGCTTTCTTATATAAAAAAAAAAAAAAAGATTATTTGGAGTTTTCAAATACAGCCTTGCCCTACATTGTAGAAATGCACCTTTAGGAGCTGAGCATAAACAGATTTCCAAAGTTACCAATGGAAAATGTGCATCATGCCTGTGCAGATCACTACATAGTCATTTAACAACATATTTTATCCATTACTTTAAAAGCAATTCTGGGTGCAACTTCTTCATTTTAACTATAAAGAATACAAATTGCTTTTACTAAATGGCTCCCCATAGCACTGCTGCTTTCCATCTTTTATTTCTGAAGATACAGGGGAAAAGAACAGGGGGAAAGGAATGGGTGAGAGGGACTCCAAGCAACTCCTTTATTTTGGATTGTCTGCTTCACCCTCAACTTTAAGCATTATTAATCTTAAAAAGCTCAGTATCTTAATAGCCATATTTGTTTGACCTGATCTTCTGGTCAGTTTTGTGGGGTTTGTTTTGCTTTTAAAGCATGTTACAACTATTTCAAAATCTATTTCTTGCTGCCCTGCCTTAAGGAGGATTTTCAGCTGAACTCAACAGGGACTGTGCTTGAGGTAGGTGCATTTGTCACACCACTGCCTGAAGCAGATAATGTCTTCATTCAGTGAGCAGGGAATCCCCTGTCCCACCCCTTTCAAAGCTTAGACTGACCCTAACCTTTCTTCCTACATTTACTCCTGCCAAGCTCAGGCTTTGGGATTTGCTAACATGTCTTTATCAATATGTCCCTGAAGAGATAAATGCCTTTAAGAAAGTTCAGAGAAGAGGGATAAAAGCACAAGTGCCAGTCCAACCAGAAACCCCAAGCCTGTTATCCATCTTGCTGGTGCCTGGGGAAATTCTGCAGTAATTACCAACACACCACGCTCCGCTCCATATTGAGCTAATCAAAGACAGCAAAGCATCAGCTATCTTCTGTGTCATCTTTATATTCACTTCTCGGAGGAAGCTAGGTTCACACAATACACAGAGATCTTTTACTTGCCTTTATTTCCATAAAACCCACAGTCATTTAGCAGGCTGAGCACAGAACTCCTGTCATGGTGAGCTCCATTAGATTTACACCTCAGTAGTGCACAGCCTGCCATGAAACTGTCTTGATCCAGAATGTCTGCAGAGCATTAATCCCCGCCAGGACTATCTGCAAACTGCCTCAACCCAGGTTTAGGCATCTGTGGTTAAATGACTGCATCTTTGCTAATCCAGTTCTTAAACGGGATTAACCTCCATCTATAAACAGCAGTTTCTGTGACTGAAGGAGACAAGATTTGGGCTGGTTTACATCAAGACTGCTGCACGTTATCTGTGGAAGAGGACAAGGGAAAGCTCTAATGAGAAGCCCACTACCCTTCCACTGCTTCTCAGTGGCTCAGCCTAACACCAGATGAAGATGAAAATGCACAGACAAAACCCCAAAGCACCATAATTTTTGTAGAAGCACATTATCAAAGCACAGAGAAATTTGCCTGCTGGCACCTGCACAAAGCCAAGTCCCATCTCTCAGTAGGTGCCACCCGACATGTGTGAGGAATGCACTGTGCACAATCTCTGTTCAGTTTATCTGTCTCTTCCCCCTCACATATCAAACTTCAAATGTATTTCAAGCTGATTGTATTGCATATCCCAATTCCACCAAAAATTAATCCAGAAGGTGGTCATGAAAATCTTTCATGAATTTAGCACTCAAAATACTTGACATACTTTATTCGTCTTGCAACCAGTTGCTGGGTTGCCAGTCCTGAGAACGCTGAATTCACTTCTGCACTGTAGCAGGGACTATACATAACACTGCTGGGTATCATTTCTCTTCCCCAGCTGTAATAACAGAAAATAAAAGGAAACTTGCAATGGGGCCATTGCATGGCACTTAGAATAATAGCAGAGACCAGGCCAGATGTGCCATGGGTGCCAGCAGCCACATAGCCTTGGCACAGCCCTTCCCCAGGTGGAAGGGCATGAGGGCTGCACCACCCACAGCACCCACCTGAAACCTGGAGCACCTTGCTATCCAGGGGACACGTACACTTTACTCAACACCGCCAGTTTCTTTCTCACTGCCTTAAAAAGCCACCAGTCCATTCCTTCCCACCTCCATTTCCTCTTCCACATCCTCTGCCCATCCTCAACCCATACTTTTGCTCCCTCCTGTCCTTTCCTAGCTCCAGTTCTTGCTACTCGTCCTGCCTCTCTTCTGCCCTGGCTGTCATGCTGCCCACTCCTCTCCTTCAAAATGTCCCAGCATATGAACAAGTCAAAAATCACACAGAGATGTCTATAACCACTTGTTCACTCTTGTACCACAGGATTGAATATACATAACAATTATTTCCCTGTACTGCCTTCTTCCCTGAAGCCTCTGACTGCTCCCCTTATCATATCTTCAAGTTTAGACAGTCTTAACAGTCTTGACTTTCTCTCTTGATCTTCATTAGCACAGTTTTGAGCACTAGGTGAATATACATCATTGTTAATAACTACAAAAAGGCCACAACCATCCCAGACTTCCTTAAAAAAGGGAGTGGGTGGATAATTACCTTTTTTAAAACGAGCAACCACCACAAAAACATAGCAAATGGCTACAGCGAGATTAGGTGGCAGTATTCCCTGACACTGAACCTTCAAGCCTGGTCTACCAGTGCTCTGCTTCTCTTACACCTAAGCACATACATACAGGCACAAGCACTGCTTTCTACCATCACACAATACTACCCAAAGCCACAGTCTCTGACGTTACCCCACTGACCAGGATGTTATGTATCAGCCAGCTATCCAACCGGGGGATGAGGAGCAGGGGAGGCAAAAATCAACTGTTGTCAGTCTCACAAAATGGTCGTGTACAATGTCAAATTTTTAGTCAATGTTTCTTCCAAGTCAGGCAAAGGTAGACTAAATAGTTTCCGAACAGACACATATAATGGATTAAACAATTACAGATGACAAATATTTTGCTTGCAAAGTATTTAAGTAGTCACACCTAGAACCGACTAGGTATAAGTCTGTATAAGACAAATATCCAGACAGCATACACACAAAAACAGCTATGGATTTTAAAGCGACTGGCCGATTTGTATCATTTTACTAAGTTGCCTTTGCTTCTTGAATTAACACAGGCTGCCAAAGACTCACTGCTTCATTAGTTTCGCTGTGACGCCTTAAATCTGGTAGAATAAATTGCCACCCACTGTGTTTTAACTACCTTAATTATTTGTCTCATCTCCTAAGCATTATGTTGCACCAATTTCATTCCACAACAGGCAGAAGACAAGCACTACCTACTTTCTGTAATGCTGTGGAGGTCATTTTGGCTTTGTCTCTTCAGTTTTCTATGGTGTTAGATTTGGAAACCCTGTGGGTTTTTTCCCTCTGTTTCCTCAATGAAATGTTATTAAAATAAAACTTGATTTCATATGAACTATCCTGGGGTTTTGTCTTGGGTCCTACCACCTCACTATTAAAAGACTGAAGGATGGGTGCTAACATCCACAAGAGTGTATTATTCACAACTGATCATTTATAGCACTAGACACCTTCAATTTCTCACATCCACAACTTGTTTCATACTGGGCAAGCAGACAAAGTAGCATGAGAGTGTTATTAAGACGAAAACCATAAACTGCACTGCACCATCTTTGAACTGCTCAGATTAAACCAGGCATTTTCTGCTGAGTTTCTAACAAAATTAATCACTGACCACTGAACCAAGCTGCAATTACTAAATCACCTCACTTTGTGCAGAAATAACCTGCAGCTTGATAACAATAGAAAATCCTAACCTGGTGAAGTATTTTAAAAAGAGCAAGTAATAAAAAAGCCATATCCATCTGGTGCGTGTTCATTTTTCATCAATTATATAATTTTGGTCTACATGACTATTTCTGCACCAAAACACAAGCTACATCTTCATTATTATATAATGGAGCAAAAAATTTTGTCCTATGAGATACAAGAAAGTTATCATAAACAACTTCAGATGAGAATTTCACTTTTGTAAGGTCCTTGCATTTAAATCACTGTGAAAAATCACTTTTCACCTTATAAAGGGCACACAGAAAAGTGCTAACAAATTTCAGTGGCATTATTTTATAACCGCAAGCTTTCTTACACAGACTAGGAAAGGTCACTGCCAGTAGCAAAGTGGTAAAGATAGTTTGAGGAGAAACAATAATGACTTAAAGGAGGTAAAATTTAAACTACTCTTCAACATCTTGAACATGAAGTGGGCAGTGCAGCTTTTACGCCACTGTGCCACCACTTAACAGGCAGAAGTTGAGGCCAAGACTGACAGAAGTCCAGGTACCTAAAGGATATAAGAATCCCTGTTCACATACAAATGAAGTGACTGGATTGTCAATATTTTTTGGTAGCTGTAACCCTCCAACAGATTTCACTACACCGAGGAGAGGGAGGCACCTCTCCATATCTTAAAAAGACAGACTTAAAAACATGTCTTCTATCACCCATGCCACTACTTAAGCCCAACAGTTGCCACAAAAGCAGAAAGACAAAAATTACCTTGATAACCCAAGGTTGTTATTTTTGTTTCTGTTTAATCTCAAAAAGAGTAACAAAATGTCTCAAATGTCATGAAAATAATGGTCCTGCAAAGGATTTTAAATGCAATATAACTCCTATTTGCAAGGACCAAGGACTCACAGTATAACTGAACTTACAAGCCACTCAGAGATGTTTATGGTACTCTCACCGTTCTGTGCAGGATAACACTGAGACGAATGACCAACACAGAGCTCCCCCAGACTCATGAGCAGCTTTGTTGGAACATGCGTACACACGTTCCACTTGCCCACCACCAGGTTTTCAGACTGCCTGTCCTGTATTTCACTTGGCCTTGAAACTGGCTGATATAAGTCAGCTCAGCTAGTTAATTAAAACCTACACTTCCTTTGAAACTAGCTTGCTTCACTAATGATGCCAAGGCAAACATTTCTGTTGGCTTCCTCAAAAGTCTGCAATTGTTCTTACATGGATGTAGCTTAAAAAAGCCAGAAACAGATAAATTCAATGTTACTGGAAACTGTTCCCCATCCAAAACCTCCACTACAAGGAAGCCATTATGAATTTCACAGTTTCAATTCCAAAAGCAGTGTTACACACGCCTTCGTGTGAATTCAAAGAGTAAGATCACAGACAACTATGACTTTACAGATGTTAACATGGTTCCCTAATTATATCTTTAATAAAAAAAATATTCTCCTCATCTCCAAAAAGGAGAGGATACTCCATACTTCAAAGACAGAACATCAGAGGATAAATACAATGATTCTGCAGGAGTTTTAAACCTACCTGACCTCAAGAACACCTTTAATCTTCATGCACAACTTTAAGATCAAGGTGTTAAATGCCACAGAGATGGACTTATCAAGATGTGTGAAACAGAATAAATACTGAACTCTTCCACATTTCCAGACTATGCTCCCATTAAACTAAGAAAGCTACATTCAGGCAAGTTCAAACAAGAGAACACTGTATTTATTTCATCTTTCACAGTTCCAGTGAAGACTAAAAGGTTTCAGGATATTTTTTTAGTCCAAACTTTTCCCTGTTTGGTCTATAGCAGGGTTACAAAAATGTCTCGCTTAGCTGCAAATTGTTTATTTCCCCTCTTCTAATTGCTTGTAAGTAATTGAAGTTGTGGAAAAAAAACCCAAACCAAACAACCCTGAAAGAAACAGGCCGCATAAATATTACAAGAAGGTCAAGGGCATGGAACTGCAGTCTTTTGGCCTGCTGGGAGACAGCTCTATCAGGCTGACAGTACTCTATTGGCTGCTCTGCTGCTGCTCAAAGGCCTTTGTACTTTCCAGTCAGCACCTGACTGATTGCAATTGCTGCATCAGAAGGATCAGGGAGCCCAAAACCAAGGTAAAGCATCATCAGTCACAGTCCAAAGTTTAAAGTCCTGTGGACTTCTCCTAAAGTCTGCAAGCACAACAGTTAGTATTAATCATAACAACTGCAAATTACATATTCCGCATATAGGCAAGTGGTCAGCAAAAAGAAATACCAAACAGAAGGTTTGTTTAAATGAAGGCTGCCTCGGGAAAAAAAGCCAACAAGTATATACTGGGAATGCGCACACAGGCAGCTGGAAGACACAGTAAGCAGCATCTGCTGTTTTAGCGCACATTAGCCTCTTCATATAGATGCCCCTCACAAGCAAGCAATGTGGTCTTCACGGAAGTTCCTAAAGAAAATAGGAATTTGCAAAACCTGCTACTTCATTGGAAAATGCACCCTGATCCCAGGAATATAGCTTATTTTAACTTTACTGAGTGTCAGGACTGCAGATCCTGTAAAAAGCAGGAACACAACTGCAAGAGGGACTGTATAACAAAAGGGGGGTCACGGAAATTAAAAAGTGACTGGCTGAAAATTAAAGCACAAAACCCTCCAAGAATACCACAACCAACAGCATCCACTCTCTGCTGCAGACCAGCATATGTGGGACTATTTTGTAACACAAACTCTGTAAGACACAAGAAGTATCAGTTTCATCCTTGCAAGCTGCCACCATTTAATTCAGATTGTGAATACTTAAAAGTAATGGCCATGCCTTACCTCCCGTTGGCCAGCCAAAATGGGTTTTGATTACAGCTTCACATGTACTAATTCAGTACATAGTTGCAGATTAAGGCAGCAGGTCAGCAATACAAGGTTTTCAGTTTTTAATTTAAAACCCAAACGGCCAAGTAAACATAAACACAAGGATCTGCAAATCTTCTGAAAAAAAATTTCATTAAAAAAAAAGTTACATAATCATAGGTAAGAAAAGTATTTCAGACATAGACAACAAAAAAGAAAAAGAAAGCTTGCAGTCCAATCATGTATCCTAAATCTTTAAAATGTTCTAATTTGTGCAATTAAATTAATTATTGCACACTAGTCAGTGACCACAGCACTCCTCAGTTGCTGAAAGCAACCTTTGGATCTGTCATGCTGTCTTCAAATAGGCAATTAAAGTGAAAAATGAGACTGCGTGTAACTTTCCAGTGCCACGTATTATACATAAATAACACAACACACAAATAAGAACAGAACATAAGTTCTTAACCCAAACACTTGATCAACTCAGCCATGCCTTCATCTGTTTATTTGAAAATAAATTACTTTGCTGCTCTTGTGGTCCTCACTACAGTTAATCTGCTGCCTTAAGAAGAATCTTCCCTTACCAGAAATGAAAAGAACTTTCCATTCCTCTGTCTCCAAAATAATTGGCATTAACTGAGGTTGGTTAGTATCAAACATGCTTGTATAACCACAAGGTAGTGGACACATCTTCAGTGTGACAATCTGGTTGAGAAGGTCTTGACAGAGGCTTCCTGTAAGAGTTACTTTCTTGCTTTACAACAATTTACAGTACTGTAAACCAAGAGCAGAACTTGTCAAATTCATTATTTAAAAGACAAAAAAAAAAGGGATTGTATACTGTAAGTATTTTCAGCATCTCAGTGGGAAGCTTGAGGGCCCCATGCTGCCTGTGAACAACATCACAGCTTACAACATCCATCCTTACAAGATGTGCGACTTCTCTACACACCACTCTGGATCCAACCTTCCTATCTCTGGCTGGGGAGCACAACAAGCATCCTCTCTCAGCACAGAAATTCAAGCTGTGGCCCTTCCTGCTCCAAGCAGAGGCTGGTCTGGTTAGAAATATCACCCAGTCCGGGTCTGAGTCTCCTCAGACCTCTGGCATAGCTAAACAACAGGCTGCACCTACGGCTGCTTCAGCCTCTGGCAGAAGGTATGGAACCTGATCAACTAGTTTTTAAGCCATTTCCCATGCATTCCCTCCTCCAAAAACCCAACCAAAACTCCAGCAGCAACTACAAAGTAGGGACCTGTGTAGGAGGCTATAACTGTAATTAATTAAAAAGATATTACTGTGCGCAGACATCCTCATAATATTCCTGGTAGCTCACCTCTCAGAATAGAAAAAATAATGCTGTAAATCAGATAGTTAATTTCTATTCAAACGGAACATAATTGCTACTAACTAGCTGCAGAGCTACAAATGTCAAAAAGACATCTGGTGATCTTTCAGATGTAGCAAACTGCAAGGATATTTCATGTGCCCTGATGCTTTCCCACTTATTATGTTAATTGTATTTTATTTGAAACATACAATTATTGTTGCAACTGAATGCAAAAATTAATGGCTACTTTCAATGGGTAAAATATTCATTAATCAAATCAACAGGAGACCAGCAGAGTGCTGGAAAGGTCCCTCAGATGAAGAAAAAAAAAAAAGCCTGCTGCTACTTTATTTTATCTTACTTTTAAAATTCTGAGATGTATTCAATTTTTAGGCAGTTTAAATGTTAACATCTTGCTTGCAACTCCTAAGTGCAAATATACTTAATGAAGCTCGAAATAGAGAAAAATTAGAATGCCATTTCCCCAACATTTAATTCAAGTCAAATAATCTCATGAGGTGCCACTGGAGAGCGTTAAAATAAAAGGTCCATTTGCACTTAACAGTCAAGCACACAGGCCATAACATATATCATTAGTAATCTCTAAAATGATCCCATTTCAATAACGAAATGAGTACTTTTATTCCTGACCACACAATGATGTTCCTTTGTCTGAGAGCTTTAAAACTCATATACGGCAGGAAGGCACACACCTTTAATTCACCCAAGCTGGGGAAAGTCCCCAAAATTAATTAGAAGAAAAAGAAGTCCAAAATGTAGGGGTATTATTCTAGACTGAAGCAATGATAAAATCACACTTGTGACATGCAGCACTGCCCCCAGACACACACCCCAGTGCTTTTTTACCATTTCTGTAGGCGCTGACTACACCGAGTGCCCTCTGCGCGAGTGGTAACACCTCAGCTGTGCTGGCAGAGCCCTCTAATCGGGACACAGCAAAAGCACATCAAAAGGAGTTCTTTTGTTGATATAGTAGTGTTGCCTCCCCAGCAGACACACAACGCCAATAAAAAACACTGCCTGCATAGCTGTGACTCCCCTGGAAGCGAGCTGGTAGAAGGATGCCTGTCCAAGAAAGCTTTTTTCAGTACCTGTGCTGAAAGACTGGAGAGAAAGAAGAAAAAGGGCTGGAGGGTGCTTTCCAACGCAGACCCAGACTTGCATGCAGGTTTTCTAGGTGTTCTGTCAAAAACCCGTTTCCAAAATTCACACATTTCTCCACTGTCTAAGGTCATACACATTATTACCAGGATATTTGGAAGCTGGCAAGAGAAGAAAAATGAGGAGCATTCATCTTGTATTCAGCATTTTGCCAAAATTACAAAGAAGTAGTTTTTGGAGTTGGCAACAGAATGATTGAAGGTTGACTTCAGTGGGTTTCTATGAGAACCCAGGCTTGGCCTGGGCAAATCCATTGGGAGGTCTGGCCTTTTTGGGGGGCAAAACCTGGTAACCAGTAGCAGAAGAGCAATCTTTACAGAAACCACAAGTCTGTGCTTTTTCAAATCAAGCATGTGAGGTGAGTACATGCTCAAATCCATATTCTAGGGTAAACAGTTTTGCATAAAGCAAGCAGTTATTTCAAAACAGCTAGTTTTCCTGTTAAAAAACCTGAAAATTTATAGGTTTGTGTTTTGCCCTTTTATTATTATTACTCAGATACTCAAACCCTTGTTCTCATCTAGTTTTAATAATGAAAACCCAGCTAAACATTCCAAAATAAACAAAACCTAGTATTACTTTAAATAAAAGTTCAAAATATATATCTTGACAGTTCTGATGCTTGAGAGTTTTATTTCCCAAAGTAGTAATGATCTCCAGGAGTTAAAATAATATGATTATATCCCAACTCCGTGGCCAGCTAAACCACAACTGAACTGCAGTGGCACATATTTCATTTGCAATGTCAGAAGATCTTCGTTTCAGACTATCAACATAGCACTAAATTTTCAAGTGTCACTGAAAACAGGCCACTTCTAATTTGGGCTGGAAACACTAAAATGAACCACTATAGGCAGCACAGCTAGTACTTCACAAATTAAATCTCTTCATCTTTACCGGGAATCAAAAAAAAAAAGTTTTTTAGACGAAGTTATTTACTGTGACTTCAGTTCTCTGCAAACAGTGGTGGTAGTATTTTTTGATTTATTTTTAGGTTGGGTTGTATTAGAAAGAAACAACAGGTATTTTTCCTATGAGTCACTAACACTGTTATGAGAAGCTTATCTTCTGGGCTACCGTCTTGTAAAAGACAAAACTGGATTCCTCACCTTCACTTCCTGCTGACAGGAACAGGGAGTGCACAGAACTAAGCAATTTCTTGCAAGGAAGAAATGGCATCTTTACTTTGACTTACCCTAAAGAAGCTCCCTCCACAGAAGACGGTAACTATGTCCTGCAAAGCCAGAGACTGGTGGAGCAAGGATGGGAACTAGCTGCGAAGAATGCTAGGTGTTCAAAAAAATTTATTTCCTGGTATGTCTTCTCCAAAATTCTTTTGGACCTACTGTCCCTTACATAATTTTGTTTTATTTCACTGGAAATAATGTTACCACCAATGTGCCTTATCCAAGACTATGTGCAACTTGACATTTGTCACCAGTGCTACACATGAAACATCTGGTGACAAGGCTAGCCACAGGGAACAAGAAACACACACATATGCATACCATGTTTCACTACATTTCATGAGGGACCCAGGGGTGTGGGGATGTCCCTCCCTCTAAGAGGAAGACAACATTACGGAAACTAGCCCAGAAATCTGAAACTAATAGTGTGAGATGAAAAAATCTATGTCTCTGCAAACAAATTGACAATGAACCTAAATAAAAATAATTATCCCAAACTGCACCTTTCAAAAGCCTAACACTCAGTTGTTGGGTAACAAGGACTAGTGTGGAAGAAATTTTTTAAGTGCTGTTGACCACCCACCTTGAGCAACAATACTACTTTGTTTGCCCTTAAGTTCTAACAGTGGAGCAGATCTTCCATGCTTTTGTACCTTTCTCTCTTGGAAGAGAATTTCAAATTATCTTCTCTTGAGAACTTGTAAGATGAAATAGATTTCACACACTAAAGGTATAACTTCAGTTCCAGTATCTCCAGAGACTGGAAGCCAAGTGTGGTAACTGGGTTGGTGCCCTCCACTGAATGACATCTGGCTACCTCAGTCCAGCTCCCAGAAAATAAGACTTTGCAGAACAGAAGCCTGAAAGACCTGGATCTGTTTAGCCTGGAGATGAGAAGACTGAGAAGGGATCTTACCAATGCTTATAAATACCTAAAGGATGGGTGTCAAAAGGGTGCAGCCAGACTTTGCAGCAGTGTCCTGTGACAGGACAGGGGGCAACAGGCACAAACCGAAACATATGAAGTTCCACCTGAACTTCAAGAAAGCCTTTGTTACTTTTGAGCGTGAGGGAGCACTGGAACATGATGCCCAGGGAAGGTATGTAGTCTCCCTCTCTGTAGATACTCAAAGTCCACCTAGACGTGTTCCTGTGCAACCTGGTGTAGGTTAACTTGCTTTAGCATGGCGGGGGGCTGGACAACATGATCTCCAGAGTTCCCTTCCAATCCTGACCATTCTGTGATTCTTTCAGATTCTTACAGCATTATAGTAACCAGTCCCTGTGCCTTGCAGTCTCGCCACAATAGACTGAACTGACAGAACACAAAGATAAAGCCAAGGTTTTACCCTCATCCAACCACTTGTGAACTGAGGTTTGTGGAGGGATGAGACAAGACATTTCTACTGGGGCATGCTATGCCAGTTTTCTTGGTCAGAAAATCTGCAATTCTTCAGCGTGATTAAATGGCTTTTCTCCTCATCATTAAAGCCAGTGCTTATTTCCACACCCTGACCCGTCCTGGCATCTCATCCACAGAGGCAGAAACAGGAAGAAGAACTGTAACTCAACAAGGAGAAAATCTCTTTTAACTCTTAACTCCACCAACCAAGGAGGGGAAACACCCTTCTCTCCACAATGGGCAGCAGCAGCCACTGCCCCACATGGAATCACAGAATCATAGAATCACCAGATTGGAAGAGACCCATCGGATCATTGAGTCCAACCATTCCTATCAAACACTAAACCATGTCCCTAAGGACCTCATCCACCTGTGCCTTAAACACCTCCAGGGAAGGTGAATCAACCACCTCACTGGGCAGCCTATTCCAATGACCCCTTCCGTGAAAAACTTCCCCCTAATCTGTAGCCTAAATCCCCCCTGGTAGAGCTTGAGGCCATTCCCTCTTGTCCTGTCCCCTGTCACTTGGGAGAAGAGCCCAGCTCCCTCCTCTCTACAACCTCCTTTCAGGTCGTTATAAAGAGCAATGAGGTCTCCTCTCAGCCTCCTCTCCTCCAGGATAAACACCCCCAGCTCTCTCAGCCGTTCCTCATAAGGTCTGTTCTCCAGACCATGGAGACACAAGCATGAGGAAAAGCCGTGTGTGAGTTCTCAGTAGGAGATTAAAGAATCACAGAATAGTTTGGGTTGGAAGGGACCTTAACGATCATCCAGTTCCAAACCTCTGCCATGGGCAGGGACACCTCCAACCAGACCAGGCTGCTCAAGGCCCAATCCAGCCTGACCTTGAACACCTCCAGGGATGGGGCAGCCACAGCTTCTCTGGGCAACCTGAGCCAGCGCCTCACCACCCTCACTGTGAAGAATTTCTTCCTAATGTCTAATCTAAATCTTCCTTAAAATTTCAAGCCGTTCCCCTTGTCCTATCACTACAAACCCCTGTAAACAAGTCCCTCCCCAGCTTCCCTGTAGTCCCTTCAGGTACTGGGAAGTCGCTATAAGGTCTCCCCGGAGCCTTCTCTTCTCCAGGCTGCACAAGCCCCACTCTCTCAGCCTGTCCTCAGAGCAAAGGCGCCCCCAGCCCTCTGACCGCCCTCGTATCCCCCGCTCTGAACCCGCTCCAACAGCTCCACACCCTCGCGGTGGGATTCCCGCGGGAGGAGCGGATTCCTGCGGTTCGCCAGCGGTGGGACGGGACCCGCCGCGCCCCCTCGCGGCGGCGCCCGCTCCCCCTCCCCGGCGGCTCCGCCTCCCGCCGTGGGGAGCTCCCCGGGGGAAAGGTGGCAGGGAGCCACCGCCAATAGAACACTAGCCAGGAGGCTGGGCTGGAGCCAGCAGCATCCAAGGGGGCAAGAGGGCAAGCATCTGCCTGGCTTCTATCAGAGCAGCGTGCCCAGCGCGTACAGGGAGGCGATTCTGCCCCTGTGCTCACCTCCAATAACGCGTGCAGTTTTGAGCCCAAAGCTACAAGACATTGAGGCTCTGGACTGTGTCCAGAGAAGAGACAAGGCTGGTTAAGGGACTGGAGGACAACTCTCATGAGGAGCGGCTGAGGAAACTGGGTTTTAGCCTTGAGAAGAAGAGGTTGAGGGGACACCTTGTCACTGTCTACAGCTTTGGGAAGAGTGGCTGGAAAGCTGCCTGAAGGAGAAGGATCTGAGTGTGTTGGTTGACAGCGACTGAACATGAGCCAGCAGTGGCTCATGTGGCCAAGAAGGCCAATGGCATCCTGGCTTGTATGAGACCTAGCGTGACCAGCAGGTCCAGGGAGGTTATTCTCCATCTGTACTCTGCACTGGTGACACTGCACCTCGAATCCTGTGTTCAGTTCTGGGCCCCTCACCACAAGAAGGATGTTGAGGCTCTGGAGCAAGTCCAGAGAAGAGCAACAAAGCTGGTGAAGGGGCTGGAGAACAGGCCTTATAAGGAATGGCTGAGAGAGCTGGGGGTGTTTAGCCTGGAGGAGGCTGAGAGGAGACCTCATTGCTCTCTAGAACTACCTGAAAGGAGGTTGTAGAGAGGAGAGAGCTGCCCTCTTCTCCCAAGGGACAGGACAAGAGGGAACGGCCTCAAGCTCCACCAGGGGAGGTTCAATCTGGACATCAGGAAAAAAAATTCACAGAAAGGATCATTGGGCATTGGAACAGGCTGCTCAGGGAGGCACCTGAGTCACCATCCCTGGAGGTATTTAAAAGATGGGTGGATGAGGTGCTGAGGGGCATGGTTTAGTGATTGATGGGAATGGTTGGATGATCCTGGAGGTCTTTTCCAACTTAGAGATTCCATGATCTACCTGAAAGGAGGTCGTAGCAAGGCAGGTGTTGGTGTCTTCTCTCAAGGAACAAGTGAAAGGATGACAGGGAGTGGCCTGAAGTTGCTCCAAGGGAGGTTAAGATTGAATATCAGGAGAAATTTTTTTACTGAAAGAGTGGTGAAGCATTGGAAGAGGCTGCAAAGGGAAGCAGTGGAGTCTCAGTTCCTGGAGGTGTTCAAAAAGTGTGTAGATGCAGCACTTTGGGACATGGTTTAGTTGGCAAGGTGGTGTTGGGCTCTCAATTGGACTTCATGATCATAGAGGTCTTTTCTAACCTTAATGATTCTATGGATAGCAATAACATAAATCAATCAATCTGTTCCTGTTGGGAAATCAGAGTGGTCAGTCAGAGCAAGCAGCTGACAGGAAAGGTGAAGGTGACCACCTGCTCTGGAAACACATGGCACTGCGAGTGGCCCTGGGCCACTGTGTTTTCAAACAGGTGACACAACAGGGTTTCATGAATGAAGGTGGCAGACACACTGGTTCACCGTCCACAGAAGAGATCAGCATGCAGCAGACTCGCCCTTCATTGCTACTCTGTACCATTAAAACACTCCTGTTAGAATTCACGTTATTATTCACTGCTTAAACCCTCTCTGTCATCCCTTTCTAGGTATTTCTTTCCTGTCATTTTTTCAAGAGAAAGATATTGAGTTACTTTTTATATTTCAAATAGCTGTGGTGTAAAGAGAACCTAAATGAGATTGAATTAAGCTAAGCCTCAATGTCTTTGATAGGGAAAACTTAAAAGCATGGAGGGGAAAAAAACCCCATCAATGGTAAGTTTAAATTAGAAAGCAAATTCATATAAGGCTAAAAATGTTGACATTAAGTAGAGATTTAGGGAAATCAATAAACTTGTAATCAAAGATGTTTAAGGGCCAAGACATGTTCTTACTCATTCTACTTTTACTTTATTATCCCAATCAAAAACATGCTGTGTTCAAGAAATAAAAATGATTTTCCTACAGTGAACAAAAAGGAAATACAGTAAGTTACCAATTCCTTTAAAATTCTAATACTCTGTTTGCCCTCAGGTCAAATTAAAATACAGAATTATTAATCACACAGTCATACCAATGAATACAATATCAGCTCACCGTAATAAATAAAAGTTTTTTACAATTAAGAGAACAGGAAGACCATTCACTAAAAAAGCTCACAGAATATTACATGTATTTCTTCATCTCCCACCGTTTTGCATGACATACATGTAACTTGAAGTGTCTGTGCTTCCTTAATATTTCATGTAATTGAAAGCAAGAGAAAGGCACTGCACTTTTGCCAGGTGAAAGTGGTGCTCCAGGTTCATACAAGTCAAGCTCAGGATGGCTTCTCAGCAGAGAAAGCTCATTTTCTGCTCAGGAGCACCTCAGAGTATCAATCAATCTAATAAATGCCCTGATATGTCAAAAATCTGTGTTAATTAAGTTAGGGCGAGATAAAAAGATACTGAACTAAAAAGCTCCTACAACCAGAAAAATTTCTTCTTGCACTGAATTGTGTACAAAAAAAATTCCGATCACTCATTTTTGCACATGAGCTTAAAACGTTGTGCATTTCTGACATCTTGTAAGAATGCAGACAAGCTATACCTCACTCCTAGCTCAGTACAATTTCCAAAGGCAGCACTGTTCTGTTTCGAAACAGTGTTAAAATTACTGTATTTACTACAATACTGAAAAAGTGGCCAACTTTTTAGTAGCCATTTGAAAATCGTATTATTCAGAATCACAAAACATCAGCTATTTTGCTTTTTCATGTATTACAAGTAATGAGAACCAAGAACTTGGAAACAGGTAGGGGGCGAAGGAGGACACTGGTGATGCCGAAAACTGAAGCAAGGCCTTCTCAGATCACAACACTACACTATATATACACTCTTCCTGTTATCTTAAAGATGCACATTCCCCTAAACAGTCCAGCTGTTAATTTTACATTTAATTGCAGCCAAAAAAAAAATTACTTCCTAAACTGACGCTTTAGTGCCTTCTAAATTCTACTGTTGTTACTACTAAAGAGCAATTAACTGTTACAAGTTGACAGCATTAGCTGTTATTATAGCAATATATCTTAATGTTATTTTTATTCTGTATCATTCCTTTTCAACAACCGAATATGAAATAAAAAAGCACAACATATACTTATTAAAATGACTTGAAGAATACGATAAAATGGAGACAGTAGATAAAGATTCTGATGCAGAATCTAAGGACAATCTAAACTCTGATGTATTTGGCTTAATGTTTATTTACCTATGATGTTACTTATTCTGTTGAAGTTACATTTAAACACAATTTAAAAAATTCTCTAAAGAGCATTAAATAATTTGCCCCCAAAAGATTACCACTCTACAGGAAGACACTTTCAACTTCAAAAATAATAGTTATCAAAATGTATTTCAATAATAATCTTACAAATGTAACTGCACAGAAGATTAAACATCACCTTTCCAAGTATGTTACTACATGCAACAGCAGATGGTTTCCCACTTGTAGTTGGTTTCTCTCTTCTCTAGAAATATCTTTAATAGTTTAACCAACTCTCAAAACTGTTAAAAAAATGTTTCTACTTAACATTTATTTAAAGAGTGGCCTATTAAAAGGGTACCTGTTCACAGGAAGAGCTTGTTTGGTTTGTTGTTCCTAAGCAAACTAATAAAAGGATCCATTTGGCAACAAAATCTTTCTCCAAGTTCAACAGATACTTGCATATCAGCATCAGGACAATGTAACTGCATTCCTGCTGGGATCCATTCATGAT
This sequence comes from Coccyzus lansbergi, assembly GCA_033558105.1. Taxonomy (NCBI): domain Eukaryota; kingdom Metazoa; phylum Chordata; class Aves; order Cuculiformes; family Coccyzidae; genus Coccyzus; species Coccyzus lansbergi. The sequence continues at coordinate 159,695 of JAUMJK010000307.1, forward strand.
ATTTAACTAAAAGCTGCTTTGAACTCTCTTTGTATTCAAGAGTAACATGGAGTAAATAAGTGTGGTGGTTGGAATAGAGGAAAATTAAAACAACTAGCAAGAATACTACCCTCCCCCAAAGGATTTTCCCTGCCCCTCATAATAAGCCTTTTCTATCCTCTACTTCTGTTTCTAAATAAATCAACTAAGGCTAAGTAAAATATCACCCTCTCCATTCAGTTCAGATTTTAGCAGCTTTTAATATTCATTCCTTAATGCAGTGTCACCCCTTGCTCTAAAGAATGGTATTGATTTGCAGTGAGAAGCAGAGGAACGCCTAGGAACTCCTCTGTAATTTATTCTAGCTCTAAAGCTTTTCCCTACAGTCAGTGGACTGCCTAATAGCCTAGTCAAAATGAAGACAAACATCTTCTATGACACAAAACTGCAGGGAAGGTGGCATGAATTAAAGGGTATGAAAATAAACACCTTAAACAAACCACCTCAGTGGGAGACTGACATTGTCTGTCTGCCAATGAACTGCAGACAAGCTGCTTAGAAAAGCCCTGAAACAAAGAAAAAGCTGCATATTGTTGGAAGGTTCCCATGTCAGCACCACCCCTGAAGCCAAAAACATTAATAACTTTTCATTTGCTTTTCTTCTTTCTGGGGAGGAGAAGGGAGTTGAAATCAAAACAAAAAAATAGAAGTACCTAAATAAGATTGTTTTAACAGCTAGCTGAAATTTGTCTATGCCAAATATTAACATGAAATGCTGGGGTTGAAGTTTTCTTGGTTTTGTTTTGATAACTGTAGGTAAAGGAGTCCTACAACTTGGCTGACTGTTAAAAGCTTCAGACTCTCCTTACCAGAGGCTCTCCACTGCATCAAGCTCAGAAGTCCAGCTGGCCAATTTGATGAGGTAACTAGCCTTTTCATAATTAGTTCTACCTAATACTAATTTTCATAATTAGTTCTACCTTTTTCTCCTTTACATACTTGGAAAATGCTTTCCTAAATTTAGTAACAATGAGACATATCCGACTGACACCTGTCAAAAAAATGCCCTCTGTATTTCTTCAGTGAGCGGAATTTCAATATAAGTAGTCAAATTTTAAGTTTTTGTATTGTTACATCACTGGAGTAAACATTTTGCAGCTTCCAAAATTGAAGGCATGTACCGGCATATCCTTCCAATACAAGATGAGACCAAATTACTCCAACAACCCATTGCAATCTGATCTAAACAGGAAGATATCTGATGAGAGTGGGCTGTGTGGAAGGAACACAGAGCAAGGTAAAAGACACTCTAACATCCTCAGTTTAAATCATCAGTGGGCTAGGACAGAGGTGGATGACAGGAGACAGACTGTGCTATAGTCATGATGGAGCCTGAGGTAGTGTCTGCTGGAAAGACAATAGTCCATTCTCCACATCCATGCAATAAATGGCCTTTTCTCTGCAGCTACCCACTAAGATTATAAATCAGCATGTTTTGCAATATTAAAAGCCACTCCAGCTGCAAAGGAACCAAGATCATAAATTCTTTTCAATGCACCTTTGAACAGCATCAGGCAGTAGTGAGGCTTTCCTGAGAACACTAGACAGCTGTAAAATAGCTGCTTCAAATTTAGTTTCTATTACAGGAGATGGAAAAGACCTGTATGCACTATTTAATTAACAGAACAAGACAGTAAGACCCATGAGGCAAAAATTCAGCTCTTAACAAAAGGGTTTAACTCTGTTTCTTAAAAAGAGTACATTTTATATTCAACGTGATTTTTCTTAATTGAATTAAGATAAAAACCTGGGTTGAAGAACATCTCCAGATCTATCTCATCTCTTTGTTGCTATTAATGGATGTCAAGTTAGCAGTGAGGATACAGTTTGAGGTATTTGTCTAAAGGATGAGCCACGCTAACTAGAAGTCTAGGAAACCCACACACTAGCTCTTCCTCACACAGGCATGTAATAGACACGTCTTAGCTAATCAGTTTCTTTTCTCATAGGAAATCAAATGGTTCTATCTCCAGCTGATCACCTAATTTACCAAAAAGGAAAGCAGACTACTTCTTCTACAACTCAACAGCAGCTGCAGTTCCTCCCATGAGTGACCTACACAAATTACACCTCTGGTGTAAACTACACCTGGTTATTTAAGAGCAGGTTTTGATTCTGAAAATGCCGGCAAATAAACTCTCTTAAGACTCGTTTCAGAATTTTAGAAAGCAAGCATCCTTTAATCAGGCCTGGCAACTTGAGGGAGTGATCTCCATCAATCATGTGCAACCAGACAAGAACTGGTTACAGAATATATTTCCCACTTACATGCATATGTATAAATTTTCCCAGAAATCTTATGCATATTCTATTACTTTCCAACGACTAATTTTAATGTTATGAAACTTTGCAACAGTCAAAACTCTTGCTAATTTGGAGATGGCTTCAGATTCCTGTCTGATCTTGCATTTAAGAAAGGAAAAGACTGCAAACAGAGGTGATTACAGAAAAGAGACATCTGTTAAGCATCGTACTTTACAGAAGATGTTAGCATCTTCAAAGGATGAACAGCGCCTGGAAATACACTATTTAAAATAAACCCTGCTATCAGAGGGATGTTCTGTCTGACTTTCAGAAAACAAATTTACTTGGATGATACTTAACTCTACCTTAGCTTAAATAAAAACTATTCCACTTTTCGTAATAGTAACTACTTCTTGAATCAGTTTGGAGTGGAAGGGGAAAGGAACATTGTAGTATCTGCCATGCCCATTGAAGGATCCTTGAATTCCCTGGCTAACAATGATCAATAGCTGCAATTACGGCTCCTTGCTTTCATTGAGATTCAGACTTTGGATTTGAGAAGAAGAGCGTGTTATGAAATCTGAATGGATGCCACCAGTAAAGGAACCATAGTTACTTTTCTTTAAGTTCAGTTATGCTTGACATGAACCAAGAAGGTAGCCTACTGACTAGCACATTGTCTGCAATAGTGGACATAGAGACAGTTATAAGCTGTGTCACATGTCTCTGAGACAGAACCCCTAAGAAGTGAAGCAGATGCAGGAGTTCACAGACTGTTGAACAGATTAGGAGACGACAGAGTATTATATCCTTTTCTGCTTCTTATGGCAAGTCTGGGCACAGTCCTGGTGCCCAGGATATTCCAGTATCTTGCTTTCTCTCCAGGTATAAAGATGTTCATATAATAAGGAGAAGATTCAGTCCTCGAGGTTTAAAGCAAAGATGAAAAAGAATCATCAATGAGGAAACTGGAAAATACATTACACATGAAATACTGTTTTAGCCCACCATCACTAATGGCAAAGTTTATCTTAAAATGACTAAGCACCAAAGTTAATTTTGGTCCAAATTTTAAATAACGGAGTGATGTCCTGCACTGGCCCAGGTCAAAGGCTGCAAGTTCCATTTCCAGCTCAGCACTGAATGCTTAGCAGTTCTGACAAACTCATGTTTTTTCTCACTTACCTCCCCCCCACCTTTTTTTTTAATGCCACAACTCCTGTTCTGTTTGCTGTGATCAAATCAAATGAGATTCCTTATGCTACATTATATTTGCTGGCACAACTGAGTATCTGCAGGCAGTGAGATGTAAGAATAACTGTACTTAAAAGTCTTGCCATAAACACACTTCTTTTCACAGTTTCAACAAAACTGATACACATTTGCCTACATCATTACCAGTAGTACTAAGAGAGTTATACAGTGTAAATAAAGACACAAAGAACTCAAGCTGTAAGGTACAACACTGAGGAGAAACTGCAAGAGCTTCTACCTTGTCAATGTATGTAACACGAGTCACTGCCTGCATCCAAATATGTCAATGATCTACAAGTGTTTGGAGCCACCAAAACAGAGTGATCAGGGTGGGTGGGGTGGATGACACCCAAAACCACCACCACCCCCCTGAAAATCAAAAAGCAGCGCTCAGTTTGAGTTCACTGCCATGCTCCTGGCAAAATGTCTGCTGAAGCACTGCAGAGGATTTTATAAGCCTACAAGAGACACTGAAAGAATACAAACATTCAATGAATACCAGCAGTGAGAGATAAACAGTTTCAAATGCTTCATACAGCTAGAATCACTTTGCAGCCAGATTCATTGCCAAGATGAAGACTTGGAAGGCTTCTGTCAGACTATTTCCAATTACAGTGCTTTATGAAAACACAGGGGATACGGTTCGCCTTGATGAGAAAAAACAGTGTATATATAGGCTCATCAAACTGAGCAGAAAGCACAGGGGTAAGTACTAGTTGTTATGGATACGTCTGCATAAGTAATGGGTGTTATTGCATCTCACCTTCAGTTTTCACTTATTTTGTATTGCAGGGGGGTGTGCGTGCACTTAAGGATTTATGTTTTATGTTATAAAGTTTCATATACCACAAAACACTGAATTGTTCCTACATTGTGTAACTGAAAAAATACCTTCAGCTAAGAGTTTAATGTAAAATCAGAGGAATCAAACATGATGATATTTAGAAGACTTTGAAAAATGCACTGCTGATTTTTCTTTTAATCAGTTTCTGTACTGCTTGGAAGTTTAAGAACTATTCTTTGACAAGCAATGAATGTGAGCTGTTTCTCACTGAGTATACACAATTAAATGGGAGTAGTTTTCATGATAGAACAGATACACAATTCATTTGTGTATTCCTTGTGTTAACTGCTTTCTTCTGCTAAGAGCTGTTTTTTCTGGTGACTGATGCTATAATGGGAGTTAAAAAAACCCCAACTATCACTGATGATGTCACAGTTACTACATGAGGCACACACAAGCTAAAAATACCATGAGATTGTGTATGTTTTCCTTTGTATGCAAAAAAATACAAGAGGAAATACTAAAGACCAGAAGTATCAACTACCAGACAAAATTCTAAATCACTTTTGGTACCAATACCAGGTATTGTAAGATACCAGCTGTGTGTGGTTTTGCTGGTTTCAGAGGTAGCCAGTATTCTAAGCCATTCTATTACACAGGCAAGTCTGACAGCTCCATAAAAAGTAATAAATAAATGAAGGAATGAATGAACAAGCAAACCCCAGTTTGCAGATTTGGAAATCAGTCAAGTGAAAAATCAGAATCCTGGACTTTTATCCCAGTGAAGCCAACTTCACAAGTTTGACCTACTGAGACTGCGTAAGACAGGTTGGAAGCTATGTGCCTATAAAGCCCACAGATCATGATCAGAAAAGTGCTATATTAAATTAAAATTTTGGCCTGTTTCCTAGAATCTCCATTATCCTTTAAAGCCAAACTTGAAAACCTTTTCCTCCTTTCTTTCTCTCCTCGCCTGTCAGAAGTCCATAAAAGTAGTTTGTGCTTACATGCATATTTTGATCAGATGAAAACAGAGAAATGAGAAAGCCTTCAGTTCTCCCTTCCAGTACTTGGAGCCCAAAAGACTCCAGCAGCCTCCAAGAAGAGCTCCAAGGAAGTAATCTTTCAGCCTCTTCAACAAATCAGTCTTTGACAAATGCAAAGAATTTTTAGAAACTTTTATTCCTTTACAATCTCTTAGCAAACATCTGCTAGGCTAAAACAATCAACAATTTTCAGAGGCCAAATTTAAGAAGCTTACATTTAAAAAGGTCCTCTCTGTCCTCTGCTAAATTCTAAAACTTGCTCTAAAACACAGATATGGATCCTATGAATGAAATGGGTGTCCCTTCTTTAACATCAGGAAAACACATTTTTTCCTAATTGTCTTTAAAAATCACACAGAACTTTTAAATAAAAAATTGCAAAGAACATATCCAAAACCAGATATGAAACACAGAAACACCAGTCCAAACGGTTTAGATGTGGAAACGATATAGAATCATAGAATCATAGAACAACCAGGTTGGAAGAGACCCATCGGATCATCAAGTCCAACCATTCCTATATAATTAAAAACATTTTTAAATAGAAAATTTAAGTTCATTTAGAGGTCTTACCACAACTTCTTAACAGACCTCAGGTGCCTCAGTATTTTAAAAGTTATCTTCTGAACAGGTACAGAAGAAGGAACTGTCATAAACAAACAAACAGTATCAAAACAAAAACATTAACACAGCAGTAGATACTATCTAGCAAAATCTTTCTTCAGCTCTTCTAAATATTTCTTTAATCCTTCTCCTCTACTATGAAACAAGAGTGGAGAGAATATCCTGCCAGATAACTTTGCACCTTATCTACTTAATAAAAGCCGGTCTCTGAAAGGAAAAACTAAGCCCTTTGTACTTCAGAATTTCCCAGCTTAGGCTGTACCAGGCTCCGGCACCATCAGCATTTATTTCTTGTTCCATTTTACCAAATTTCCTTTAACTTTTTGACTGCTCCCTGAGTTTGCTTTTTGTAAGACCTACTATTTCAGCTACCTACATACACATCATCTGAAACTTTATTTGAAGTACAAAGTTGACAAAGGGATCAATTAAGACCAAAAAGACAGCATGTTCTTAGATGTACATGTCTTCTGATCTCATCTGATGTTTATTTTGTCATCACACTCAGCTGCACTACTTCTACAACATCAGGGTCAACTGAACTCCTTTTAACACAAATCCTGCTGTTTTCCAAGTTTTAGTGAGGTTCCCAAATAATTTGCCATAGAACAGAATTTACCACCATCCACCTAAATAAAGGAAGGATGACTGAAGTGGAAGTAATGGTAAGACAATGTCTGTGTAGGGGGAAAATCAGACTAACGTGGAAGTAGTATTTAGAATAGGATTTTTTGCTGTGTAAAGCGAGTTAGCTAAGAACTATGTTATATCAGTAATTCCAAAACTAGGACACATTCTTCAGAAAAGTACTCAGTATCAAGACACCACTCTAGTCAGTAATCAATAGCAAAAAAAAAATTTTTGTTTTTGAAAAAAAATCACTGCCTTTGTTAGAAAAGAATGCTCCTAACAGTTAGTTTAGTCACTTACATCAGTTTGTTTATTTTTATATTTTGATCACACACACAAACTTAAAAAAAAATCCTAAAAATGCATAAGGTCCTAAAAGTAGCACAAGAACATGAAGAAATTTTAAGCTATTTGAACATACAGAATCCCTGGAAATCCCAGTCCCAGAAGACTGTTGCACCTTCCAGGTGGCAGTAAATTCTTCAACTCTCATCATAGTGAATAACATGGAAGTGCTCCCATGTTCTCAGCAATATCAGGCCATAAGGAACTTTTCACTCCATTGGACAAACAGTAGTATTTCTTCCCTCCCTGCTCCCAGCCACATCTCACAACTGTTTCTGGGAGAACTCCCAGATTCAGGAATTAGTACATTCATTGTGATTGCAGCAGTCTCGCTATGCCTGGAACTCCACAGACCTGACCAGCTACAGTCATTTGGCTCTGAGCTCATCCAGAAAATACTGCTGTATGTGAGAACTGCTATAATTCTTGTTTATTTTACCCATTCTAACATGTTCCCTCTCTGTCTCACTCTCTCCTTCCCTCGACCTCCAACCTGCTTATAGCAACTATGCAGCAATTTTTTTTAACTTCAGAGGAAATAAGACCAACAAAAAATGATCTCCAATAACAAAATTCAGAAGAATATATTTGATCTACCAATGAACAGCTTCTGTCACCAAAAGATAAACCAGACATTTGAACTCATAAATACTGCCAGGACAAAGAGCAGCATGTCTGTTCAGATGAGCAATCAGTCTTCTGAGACGTGAGTTGTTAACCAGACAAAATGCTGGACAGGAACAGAAGGTACAGTAAGAGGATGCAAGAGACAGAGCCTAGGAAAAGTACACAAACAGAAGGGGGAAAAGGCTTTCTGAAATGAATAATTTTGCAAAGCCAAATTTAACTCATCGAAACCATTTAAAGCAGAGCATAAACTTTTATCCTTCATTCCCTGTGACTCCTAGAAATCAGAGAGTACATCGTACCAACTCAAAACTGCAGAACAAATTAAGGAAAAAAATGTTCATACCATGATACTTTCCCATCAGGAGTCTGGAAAGAATGTAACTATGCAAATTCAATTTACAGCATGCTACAGATACTGATACATGTCTGCATGTCACATGGCAAGCTTGTCTCAGTTTCTGCTGCTGTTTCCTGCCTAGGATGTGAGAGAGTAAGCAATACGATTCAAAACCAAAATGAACTCAGAAAATATGAGATATAAGAAAAGAACAGGTATTTACAAAATAATTTTCCAGGTACTTGAGGCAGTTATTAAGATTGATTTGTTTTATATGCTGTAGCCTCTGGCATAAGCTTAGAAGAACAAATGGTTTCATCTTGCAATCCTTCTTTCACACGGCTTAATCTTACTGCCTTTGAGGAGTAACATACGTGATAAGAGGGTGAACAATGGAAGCCTTGCGATCAAAAACTCATATAGACAGACACTACAGTTGAAAACAGTATTAGAAGAAGTGAGTCTCACGCATTAAGAATTAGGTGCAAATGGGACTGAAGACATTTGTTTTTAGAATTCTTGTGATGCATTACATGCATCTTTTGAACTGTCAGGCCATGATGACAGCGCTGGCAGCAGAACACAGAAGACAAAGTTAGAAAATGCTTCTATCAGATGGTCCTGCTCTCTGAAATATTCACGACAGTAGCAGCAGACAGATGCAGGCTGTCCTGTGAAAGCAGGTACTGCCTTCCACAAACTGCAAGACAGGTAGCACCACAGAACAGTGCAGTAAAAGTTCAACTCCTGAAATAGCTGCCATAGCAGAAACAGCTAGACTGCACTGGGCCACAGCTACAGAAACAGAGTGGAGATTCTACTTTTTAAAATACTACTGCTGTCATGCAAAAGGACTCTGGGGTCAGACCTCTCCAACGAAGCAGTCAAAAACTGAAGCAATTAATTTGTCATTACTGAGTTTATCAGCCAGGATAAAATGAAGCGTGCAGGAACTGTACCCAACAAAGCCTCAGCTAAATGGTAATTTGCTCTGTGAAGAGTTCATGAGGTAAAAACAAGACCTCTGATACGTAATACATTGTGGCTAAGAGAGGACAAGGGCGGCGGTGCCTCTGAGAACAAGCTTCCTTCTGAGTCAGAATTCATGCCAAGTTTCAACTAAAATCAAAGTTATAATTTTTTACAGTGGCATACCTTTGTGCTAAGTGATCACACAGTGAAAAGCAATGCAGATCATAGAATCATAGAATCACCAGGTTGGAAAAGACCCATTGGATCATCGAGGCCCACCATTCCCATCAATCACTAAAACATGCCCCTCAGGACCTTGTCCACCCGTGCCTTAAACACCTCCAGGGAAGGTGACTCAACCACCTCCCTCAGCAGCCTCTGCCAGTGCCCAATGGCCCTTTCTGTGAAAATTTTTTTCCTAATGTCCAGCCTGAAACTCCCCTGGGGGAGCTTGAGGACATTCCCTCTTGTCCTGTCCCCTGTCACTTGGGAGAAGAGGCCAGCTCCCTCCTCTCCACAACTTCTTTTCAGGTAGTTGTAGAGAGTAATGAGGTCTTCCCTCAGCCTCCTCTTCTCCAGGCTAAATAATCCCAGATGAGAACTTGCAAGGAAATGAGACCATATTATTATTAAGGAACAGAAAACTAGTAGCCCAAACACTAATGCCAAGGAAATGATCACCAGGGACAACACTGGGCTAATGCAAACACTGAGATACACAAGTATGCCCGTAAATCTTGTGAGCTTATGGGCTATCACGACTTGATTTTTGCACAAAGTGTTAAGTATTGTCCCTCTTTCACAAATTCCACTCATTTTCCACTTCCCGGGTATTCAACAGAATCACTTCTGTGGAAGTGAGGAGGTCCATCTCTTCCCCCCCCTCCAGTGGTGGCTTCCTGAACTCCTGCCATGGCCTTACACCTTTTAGTGCAGGATTATGACATCTTTCAGCAAAGCATTTTTCAGTTTAAATGGTTCGTCTTAAGGCTCTCAGTAGAGAACTGCAGGATTTCATGAATCATTGCAAAGATGAAAATACCTGCTGTCAACAAACAATCAGATCGCAACTGTTTCACATAAAACCAGAGGACAGATGTATCCGGAGTGGTCCCACTTCACAGTGTTTTACTAGTGGCTCAGAAAACAAGCAGCTGTGGAAGTCACAAGACCACACGCCCTAGATGAATAAAATGTTTTCATTGTGATTGCTTATGTTCTTTTCAGAAAGGTTCATTGCTGGAATTTTCTCTATTGGGGCGCTGATCTGATTTCCATTAGACATCTTGCTGTGCATGCCCCGCACCATATCTACACAACACAGGCCTGGCTTTCACATCAGAAAAAAATGCAATATAAATAATAACTTATTTGAGCTTGTTTAGGTTTGGGGTTTTTGTTTTTATGAACAAAACTGCAAATGGTTATGTCCTGGCAATCTCTATTTGCATTAGACAGCATCTGGGAGACTGGAGAGCACCCAAGCAGTGACATTCCTCCTTGGAGACCACTAGCAAGGATGTCTTCATGGTGACAGCGTATTTCAGATGTGTTAAACATGATGGCTGCATTGTACTTTAGAAGAAGGATGAAGATAAATAATATCACCAAGGACGGGAGACAGCAATGAGGCATTTAAATGATTTTTATGACCTTTAAAAATATATACTAACTTGACAGTGCTAAGAATCAATAACTGATACAAAGCGCCTTCAACTACAGAAGTAGTTGGGGAGCACCAGAAAAAATGCACTGCCAGTCTTTCACGGGATTAGCGATGGAACCTGGTTTTGACAACATAAACACCTTGGTGCTTTGTTAATCAGCTTTTGAAACGTGAGCTTAACACCTTAGAGCAAAAACTTGTTTTACTGAACACAGTGAAATCACATGAAGGCTATTCAACTGATGAGCCATTTTTCTTAGAAGGCAGATCTGTGAAACTGACCTAGAGATGCCAAAGCATGTCCCAAAGGTAATTTCTTTAGGAAAATTTAGTGTTTCTGGGAATATGTGACAACATTCTGAGGTGCATTAAGAGAAAATGTCAGGTACTACTCTGTGCAGCTAGCAGGTTTTTTTCCTTGATTTTATTTTCAACCTCCTCCCACTCCCTTCCCCATAAATATATCTAGCATTTAATTTTCTTTTACAGTTCACATGCTGAGCCCCTAGAGAAGTCTCAAAATTATAGTTAAAATTCTGAATTCCAGTGTAACCCAAAAAGATTTCCAAGAAAAAAACTTTATCTGTAATGCTTCATAACTTGTGATTTTATATATGTATAGCCAAGTTTTACATATGAAAGAACTTCATTAACACTTCCCCAAAGTCATCTAAAGGTAATACCACACAAAAGAGTTTTTCTCTTTTATACAGCTTACTTTTAAGATTAATACCTCAAATACTTGATCTGGCAAATTAAGCAATGAGTAAACACAAGCAGTTCTAGAAAAACATCTGCTTTCCTCCTTTGGAATAAGAAAACCTTTCAGGATGTTCAACAGACTTAATTTTCAAGAATCACGATGTAGAGATAACCCACCATCTGTGCAAGATATCCTTAGTGGGAGCCAAATACTCTGTTCTACACAGATTACAGAAATGCTCATTATAAGCCACACAGTTGTAAATTAATGGAGCTGAAAGCCACATCACAGACACAACATGATGCTTCTCAGTACGTGTATAAAGGAACTGTGGTTTCATCTCTGAGAAAACAATATAGTTACATAAATACATTATGTGGTGCCCAAGGTTAAAATTATCTCCAATTTCCAAAGTAGCCACATTCTCAGAGAGAGAGTTGCAACCTTCTTGGCAGCATTTCTTTCAAAAACATTGCTCTACATCAGAGTTCAAGACTCCAAATTAAACCAGGGCAGGCAATTATTAAGAGGACACAAGGTAAGACAGACAAAGGAGTAATCAAATTAGACCTCTGCCTTAGAAGCCAAAGAAAGAGACAACAAAAAAAACTTCACTTCCAGATCCATGTGTTCACTCCCCTCTCCTCATCCACTCACATTACAACACTTCATGTTTTCAGGTTGAGTTGTAACAGACTCAAGGCAAGCATTATACAACTGAAGTAAATGTATATCTTTTAATTCTGATGTATTACGTGACACAGGATAGAATAACACAAACATTTACTTCCCAGAGAATATGTTACAGGAGTAAAGCTACGATAACAGATGAGTAAGGTCTCTGTTTCCAATTTAAATAATCTCATGCTCGTTACCATGACACACACAAAAATGCTAGCAAAACTATCAGCTAAGAAATTACCTCTCCCACAGCAGTTTGGTTTGAAACTCAGAGTCAGCAAGTGGTTTTTTATCAGCTTGGGATCACGCCTCAGGAGACTTACATAGTCATTAAGTCTCTCTTCAGGTGCCCAAGGAAGTTAGAAATTCAAATGGAGTTTCAAGAAGAACAAACACATACTCCAAACATATTAAAACAATTTAAGGAGCACTAAATACAGTAATTCCCTGTTGCAATTATATTAATGATGGTGCAAGAGAACTTCACATCAAGAAGCCTCAGAAAAGTCTAATAGTAGTTAAATAGATTGGAAGGCTATTAAAGGAAATCTGCATTTATTTTATTTAAACCAGCTGCATAAAAGTTCTGAAGGAATAAGATACAGTTATTACTGTAAGCAAAGCTAAATGTTGCTCAGATTCCATCTGCAGCCATTTTAAAGTAAAATATACGCACTCAAGGGCCAAACAGAAGATGTAATTATCGCAGCTCTGTTTTATTTATTTATTTAAAGTCATCCAACATTCCTCTAAAATATAAAATTTTTAAAGGAAATATTTTCAAGTAAAACATTGATGTATTTTCCCCCCAAGAGTAAAGCAATTAGCACAGCAGGTTTTAATCAAGTGGCTTACATTCCCCTACCCTGAACTCTCCAACTAAAAGCCTCACAAATAATATCTCTTTTCAGGTATCAACAAGCTAAGAAATGCCATTTGTAGTTAGAATACTTTATGAAGTTGACAAATGCATTCATAGCAACAACTGCTCCTTACCCCCTTGAACTCTCATAAACCTGGGCTAAACCTAATGGATTCTGCTCTTCTGTAACCACACGCCAACAGTTCTCAAGAGACTCTTTTTGCAAATTCTCTTTAATAAAACTAACTAAACAGCATCATTTTAGCAAGTTAGTTGTAATCTAGAGACTCTACAAGAATTTGAACCATGGAACTGTAAATCAAGAAACAGTAGTTCTAGAACTGCCTTCAAGACTATACCTGCCTTGCAGACCTGCAACAATTGTATGGGAAAAGCACCATGACTTTTTTACAAGTATCATGTCAAATCTGAGCAATTTAGTTGCATCCCTCAATAACAGAATTTCACAGCAATTTAAATTCCCTGAGTACCTTCTACTTCTTGATCTGAGACCAAATTATTCATTCATTATTATGCCTCAAAAGCACCTCCACAGCTGCTTCTAGAGTGGTCTTTCTAGAATAAAACTTCTCCAGCTCAAACCCAAATGACATTATCCCACAACTCAGGTTAGAAGACCAACTGTTTTATAAGGAAAAGCCAAACCAGTTTCCACTAGATTTCTTGTACGTCACTTTTACCTTCTGTCTCCACTTCAGTGGCCCCCCTAGCTTCCACAGTCCTACCTGTATTCTCCATAGACTGTTCCTTGCCAGTGCCAATTCATGCACTCCAAGTCTCACCGCACTATACTCAGCTTCCACATACAACCCCAGGACATCCCACTACTTTAAACACGCAGCTGTATCAGTCTGTTGCCAGCTAGGCAGAAACAGCCCTGTCTGAGCTCCATGCACATCAACTGACTGAGAAATAAAGGGGAAGTTGGCCATTCTCCACGTCACATCCTCTGCAGAAGGAATAATCTCCTGCATCCCCCAAACTCTGCATGAATTTTCTGGAAACTCATTATCATCGAGATTTTGAATCCACGGTTTAATTGTAGTGCACAACTAACAACACATGAAAAGCTGTTAGAAGGAGATAACAGCCATCTTCAAATTTTGTTCCTAGTGAACCTCAGAAAGTAACCACCTGCTGTCATCCTTCAGGAAGGGTTGGGTAAGATTTACTGCAATTAAATGTGTGCAAACTCATTTTTTAAAGGGAGAAAAGAAATTATTTAGCATGTTACCGCCTCCGTGGTTATTAATTCCTCTAGCCATAAGTTTTGTAGAGAATGTGACTTGACCCTGATGTGACTTCCCCTCTTCTACTTCATGACCTATTGCAGTTAAACTATAAAGACAAAAGGAGCAGCCTTCAAAGACTTAAAACTGGCAGTACCCTGCTCTGGTAGCCTCTTCTTTGCTAAGCACCTTCCCAGCAGCATGACTGCCACCCTGGGGATGCTTTTTCATACGTGTGCTGTACTGTGGAAGCCTCCATTGCTAGCAGCGTGCGCACAGCAATGTTTCATTCTTTGGCACGGTGCAAATGCAGCAAGACCACTCTTCCTGTTTTTAAAGGCAACCAGAATGTTCAGCCACACTAAAACTGAGGAATTAGTCCAGCTATTATCTGTTTCCAGTCACTTTCTCTCCGCGGCCTCATACACCTGATCCACTTCCTGTAATTACATAACAAATCTTGAAGGACAAATCCTGTAATAATTCAGCCTTTTGGTGCTGGAATGTGAATCTGCTGACTGGAGACAAACACTCATGACACACATGCCAAGGTTACAAAGCTGTAAATGGTTCCTAATAGCCCTCACCTGCTCCCAGCTCGGTTAGTTTACATGGGAAGCCACAAGATTGTTAGTGAGACACCAAACACGGCACAGTTGCAAAACAGACTTGGGGAAATGGGGGACGCTGAACACCTAGATTGTGTGAAAGGTTATAGGCTATTTATGCTACAAGCCATAGCAGGTTTTTTTCATCTCACTTCTTTGACTTCACACTTCATCTTTAGGAGCAATACGCTGAGGGAAAAACACCAATCTCTTTTTTATACTCTTAAATAAACAATAAAAGCTGCATCAAAAGACAGACCATGACTCCAGACTTAAATTCAGGTTTTCTCTATCCTAGCAGACCACAGTGACAAAGAACCAGTGAAACAATGCAATTGCAATATGAAGAAGTAGCAGAGTGAATTTAAATCAAGCTCTGTTTCACCACTTTCTTCTTCTTTCCAAATCTAATACCTAGTCAACATTTTGGGAAAGCAATCTTTGTTAATGGTTCAACAATTCAGATCCTGAGGTTAAGTACAAGACCTCACAGTCAAATCTTGAGTCTCATAAAAGACTCTTCATTAGGACTCTACCTAATGTCATACCACTAGCACTATATGAGGCAGCAAAAGCAATTAAATTTCAAATAAAATTACCTGAGGACTAATTATTCCACCTAACTCTTAAGGCAAACTCCTTTATGTTCTGAATTAATAATCTGAGGCAGATAATAATTAAAACTATGTTCAACTGTTTCTTTAGCACGCAATACTTAGAGATCTATGACATGTACTACAGTTTTAAGGCATTTTTCCATGAACTGTTCAGAACAGAATCAGTCCTTCTTGCATTTTATGGTGTTTCGCTATATCCTGATTTCTGCAACGTTGTTCAACAGCAAAGTGCTGTAAGAAGACTGGTGCAGAGAACCACCTACAGTGCAATGAATGAACCCTCCATGGTTTTTATTAGAAATCCAATTAAAGCATATTTAATTTTCATGATTTATTACATTCCTCCACAGAATTTTTCTGGTCAGAACTACTGATGAGTAGTTGTTTGCAAACACTGAAGCTTTAAGCTCGTCAGTTCATTAGTGATGCTTCAGCTCATCCTAGCAAACCTCACTTCCAGAGCGTAAACCTTCATGGTTTGGCTTCTCTTAGACACAATTCAGCCTTGAGGTCTAGGTCCATCTGTTTAGGACAAATACTAACAGCCATTTCCATGTCTGGTCAATTAAGTCATTCTCCTGAGACTAGAATAAAACAATACACAGAGAGCAAAGTCTCTAAGCTGGGGTGAAACGACCTTTTATAAATCATATGATGCAATCCTCATCATTACTTGCTCTCAGCAGAATTCAAAATAAAGATGTCAGCATGAAGAAAGTGCAAGAGTACAAGAATGTAAGAAAAAGACTATCCAGTGACACAGGTCTAGTGTGGAAATTAGAAGACCGTGGTTCAGCCTTAATGGGCCCATTCTAAACAGCTCGGACAAACTTCTTGTATTTGCCCCACCTCAAAAAAGTTATAAATAATAGCTACCCCACTCAAAACAAACTTAATTTGTAAGAGAGTATATAGAGCAATACTATATTATAGAAGAAAATGCTCTTATGAGCCAAATAGATCAGTTCAGCGTTGCCAAAGTGCTGGCACTACTGGCTGTATACTCAGATCGTTATATTTTCACATCCAACATGCTCATATTTTCCTTTGGAAAAAGGACACAGCAGAGATACCAAACAGAGTGAACTAGGGGAGTTGAGAGATCAAATGGAGTTTCCTCATATTAATTCCTACCCTGCTCTGTGACAGAACAGCAGCGTAGCTTTTTTCCTTTCAAACAGATAAACCTGTAACTGTTCAACAGGAAACACAATACCAATTTAAGGATGAGCAGCACTCAAATCCTTGGAACTGAATGGCCTTTAAAGTCCTTTCCAACCCAACCCAAACCATTCTGTGATTCTACAATTTCATTTGAAGTGGCCACTCAGAAGACATTGTCCATTCTAGAGCTATAACAGCAGCCGTAAGGAAAATACAAATTCAAGGCTCAAGGACTTTTGTGAACAGTACAAGTAGAAGAATAACCTCCTAATTCCTATGTACCTTTTCTCCCCTTGGATTCTCTGGTACACAATTAGGTTTATGTCACTATCTTTCTCCTCCGGTCTCTTCATTCAGAAATACAGCACCTCTCTCCTTCATCCTCTCTCTCCCCAGTTCCCCTTTGTTAATTTAGGTTTTAAATTGCAGCTTAAGGGAATGAAACCTCTGATATTTCTACTCTTGATTCAAAGTTTATGGAAACAAGCCAATGTATTTAGAAGTTGAAAGTGGATGGAGAAAAAGGAGTGATAAAGTATGTGATTTGCTTTCTTCTTAATAAAATGGAAAACAAAAAAAACCAAGAGAACACAAACTGCCAGCTAATGTCATTCTGGCCAGAACAGGGGAGAAAAAAGGGTTCGAACAGGCTTCT
The DNA here is from genome assembly GCA_033558105.1 of Coccyzus lansbergi. Classification (NCBI taxonomy): domain Eukaryota; kingdom Metazoa; phylum Chordata; class Aves; order Cuculiformes; family Coccyzidae; genus Coccyzus; species Coccyzus lansbergi. Next base: position 176,806 of record JAUMJK010000307.1, read on the forward strand.
CAGAAGTACAGCAAGGAAGAACTAAGATGAGAAAGTTTTGTTCTTGTAGCAAAACCCACATTAGTTTGTTTTGTTCTAACTACAAACTGTTGAGCTGTATTTTTCCAGGCAGGGAAGAGGGTCAACTTGTTCCTGGAGATGAGTTGCTGATCTTATCAGCCATCAGCAAGGACAGCAAATTTGCACTAGCTACAACTTCCCAGGCCAAATGCTAAAGCTTTTATATGATCTCCCTTATATGCCAGAAAGTCTGGGATTCAAAATTTGCATGGAGCGGATGGGGCAAAAAAAAAATATGAAGGACTGTCATGCTTACCTATCTCACATTCTTTTACAAAGGGCAGATCAACTTTGACTATGGCAAATAAGCGAGAACATATAAAAGTTGTCCTTATGACCACAGCAACTGAAAATAATCAGAGCAAACCGTTAGTTCTGGGCTTCCACGTCTAATTCAATCTAAGAGCCAATGTGAAGATAGTTGTGACTACCCTGGAGGTTAAATCTCATTTATTCTGCTTTGTTCTACATTTCTGCAGCTTGTGCCCAGCCATGTGCTGACATGGGTATACTACGTTATCACATTTGAGCTGAGCACACCTAAAGCTACCGTAACTTTATTATGCTCTACTACCACTGCACTGTAGCAAACCCCATTCCCCTTTCTCCATCACCTCTTCAAACCCCTGCTGCCTCGTTAGTTCAGCAACAGCTTCATGGCAGGTACAGGATATCTTGGGCAAAACAAATCTGTCTTCACAGGGTGACAAATAAATCCTCTAACAGGGTACATGGGGATTTTTTGCATCTCAGTTTGTACAGGGTGCCACTCCTCCCACCAAGCACAGCAATAATAAGATGCAATGGGTAGAAGCACTGCAACTGAGGTTATATTAAATGTTAGTCCAGGGGCACAATTCACAGCTGGTTACTTTTATCCAGGAAGAAGCCCAAAATTTCATTCTTGGGGACATTAGCCGTGGCAATTTGTGCTAGCACAGTTTCAGTGCAGGTTTGCAAAAATAAATAAATAAATAAAATTAAATCTATAGCACAAATGGATTTTTTATAACATTGCTTTAATCAGAAAGCCATACTTCTGTGCACTAATTTTAATTGCCAGTTTCACTTATCAGCATAAAACAAAAACACCACAAAAGCCCAATGAAAACATGTATGAAATTTCCCTATGAAGATCGCTGTGCAATGAAAAAAAAAGTTATAAATGACACAGTCCATCAACATTTAAAGCCTGCAAATACGAACAATTAAGATCAACTACAAAAGGGAGGTTAAACAAAAATCACAGGGAAAGGAATCACACCTTCAGTTGATTTAAAAGGGCAGTAGAAACCCTGACATGTGATTTAGTGGCAGAAACTAAACACTCTAGTGTGGGCTAGTTGTAAAGAAAAAATACTGTCATTTTTTTCCAGTTTGAAGCCTAGTGCGCTGAATCTTAAGAAAGTACAGGTTCACCCAAAGTGCAAGCTTCTTTTGATGTTAAAGAGAAAAAAATTAACCTCCCTCATATCTTCTATATTAAAAAATTTAATTAATGAAAGGCTAAACATTTAATTCACTGTGATGGTTCTGGCTTTTGTCATTTTTGCATAGTTAACAACATCATAATTCAAATAGGTCACACATTGTAAATATCCTCAGTATATTGTTTTCCTTTCCTCTATAATTAGACCACCTTTTGTTACCAAGAATCCTATAAACTGTTTAACTGTGAATGGTTGTAAACTGCTCGTATTAAAAATTAGGCATCTCCTCCTCCTAACTTTGTACAATGGGAACTGCATCCAAAAAAACCCAATGAACAACTATGGCCCATAAAATCAATATTACATCTCTGACACCTCTTTCTGCAGGGGTTTGACCCACATTACATCATCTGCACACTTACACAGCTTCTGTCTTTCTCTCCATCCACACAAGTTACTCTTGCCTAGCTGTCTACCAACAAAGGGAGACATACCAACTCACTGACAGCAAAACAGATTCAAGCAGTCCAGCTGCTGTTGAAGGTTTTATTCAGTGTGTTTGCTTCGTACTTCTTGCCGTAACTCCAACCCTTGAGAGTAAACAGCAGTGGCAGCAACAGCTTCCCCTGTTCTTTTGTATTACAAGTTAAGTTGCCTATTTCTTAGAATAAGTAGGGTCATGAGATTTAGGAAGAATTTAGCATATGGGTATTAAAATCCCATGAACTCATCAGAGGCATTAGTAGGATTAATGAATCCTCTCAATGGAATTTCGAACAGGCTCCTTATGAAGGCTTCAGTCCACTTAAATACACAGATTTTATACAAATGCTAGTCTGAACTGCTTAACCAGAGATATCACAATCTGAACTGTTTTCCACAGCAACAGTGTTTTTTTCAGTGAGATACAGCAAAACGTTCATGAAAATTCTTAGAAACCCGCCATGCTTTTTCTCAGGCCAAATGGAGTGGAATGGGGAATATAAATACATAATTTTAGCAAGCATAGCACTTCCACCACCTTTTTTTTTCCCCTACATCACATGAAAAGAGAAAGGGGGGAAAAAAAGAAAGAAAAAAAAAGAAGCAATATGTGTAGGTGAATCCATTGTTCACCCACCCATGGAAAATTAAACTATTTACCTGAATTTAAACATAGGTTTGGGTTGGTTTTTTTTTGTTTTTTTTTTTTTAAATTGTGATTTTGACAAGATCTGCTGTTTGACACACTCTGAATCAATTCTGGTGGTTTGAGTAACTGTTCTCCAAGAGCACACAGTGAACTCTCATCCACTATTCACTGGTGGTATAAAAATCCCCACATTTTTGCCTGCAAAGGTGGATTTTCAGTTGACAAAGCACAGCCTTTATATTCCATGGAAAAAAACACGCTTGCAGAAGCACGTTCAGCTCTCTCACTTTTCAGATCATTTAGTCTGAAAAGATCATGGATTTCTGCAGCTCCCAGGAAGAGCTGAGGGCTTGCAGCCTGCTTTTCTCCCTGGTGACACTGTTAGTGCTACAGCTGAGGGAGCTATAAAGAAAAGTGGAGACAGACAGGATTGTACCACGGACGACAGATCTGAATTCCCAGAATAAAAAGCAGGGGGGAACCAAGAAAAATCACCCAAACCTGAAGGATTTACTTTGGATGAAACAGCAATATTATTCAGGAGTAGAATGTAACAGAGTGGAAAATAGTGTTAATAGATACAAAAATACGCTAAGTACTCAAAGGGATTATAGCTTTAACTAAATACTACAAAAAAGACAGAGTAATATTTCAGTAAGTACATCTATGCCCTGTTAATTTGCTCAGGACTATGCCACGGCAGAAAACACAGAGGAAAAAGCCACAGAGATTTGCATTGCAGTTTACTGGCTCCTTCCCAGCACATTCCACTGAAGGGGCCAAACAGCTCCTGTGACCTGATACCAGACAACACATCCCTAAAGCTAATAAAGGTATTTTAAAAAGGTGCCGAAGTGTTGCCTTTCATGGTATCCCCAAACAACTATGAAGCTTGGTCCAACATTCATTTGTAAACATCAAAGAGTATTTCTTAAATCACTTTATTATCTAACAAAAAATGAGGTTTCTCTTTTCCTATTCCCTAAAATATTTCAGAGTTTGAAAAAAGGGAAAAAGTTCCAATCAAAATAAAATGGTATTTGATGCCCTACCATCATTACAATAACTAAAAGAAAACTAAATCTCTCCGTTGCAAACTACCTTCCACTTGCAATAAAAACCTTGAGTTTCTCCTTTTAACCCCCATTAAAAGATCAGAGGGAATGCTGACATACAAGATTTGGCAGCCACTCAAGAAAGAGTGGGTACCCCATCAGATATCTCTTGTTCTTAAACATGAGACGTCAAGTAAAAATTAATCTTGGCCTGATATCAAACCATAATAGTAATCTATGGTAATTTAGCTGTTCATAAATGAAAATGTTCAACCTTTTTAAATTTTACCTTCAGGAGAAGTGAAGAGAAAAGGAAGAGTAATTTAATATTGAAAAACAGCTTGTTAAACAGGTAATTTCATTATTAGACTCCTTTAATCTTGTTCAGAGCACCAGTATGGTTTATGGATACGGAACCTGTATTTGGACATGGTGATTTACATCAATCTCGAAATTACCAATATTTCCCTTGAATCTTGGTTCCTATCCCATTTTCCACTTTGATTGTTTTGCCAGGGTTTCTTTCCTGGTACTACTGGTCTCCTCTTTCTTTTAAGAGAGAAATATTTGCTAATGATGAATATGATTCACCCTAGTCTGTCATAGAATATGAAATATTTCTTGCATAGCCAGAAGAAACATCCTAACTAGAAGCTGGTAAATCACCTTTACCTTTGGAATAGTGCAAAGCTTAATACCAATACCATAAATCATGTCAGCGTTGACAGATGACCAGCTTGCTGGCATGATTAACAGTGGTCACATATTCCAAACCTTGGAAATTTAAATTATTCCAAATTCACACACACACACACAATCACTTTGACCCTATGTAACAGTCCTGCGAACACTTCTGGGCTGGTAGAATATCAACAGTGCATTTCCTTAGCGGTTCGGAAATCTAAGGTCTTCAAATGATTCGAGAATCTGTGATTGTTCCCGTGAAAGTAAAATATACAGTCCTGAGCTTTGTCAAGCCATCACACCGTATTAGCTGTGAATTTATAGCATCCAGGCATCTTGCACCACCTTCTTCTCTCACATGGAAATGTCTACCATATACCTCAGGTAGTAACTGTTTTTTCCCAGTGGTAACTCCAAAGAGAAAATCAAGATGTTATTTATATACAGAATCAGGCTAGTTAGATTTAATGCTGGAAGTCAGTGCTGAACAAGCATAACAGTTGTGTCTCTCCCAGTGAGAAGTCTCTCTCTGCTTTGTTCAGCAGATAATCTCACAGAGACTAGCCTGTTATCTCCAGAAACATTATACTTTTATATAAACTAGACTTCCCTCTTTCAGCACTATTAAAAAAATATGATTTTTTTTTCTGATTTTTTTTTCATCAACAATGACAAAATGTAGATTCTGAATAAGGTTGCTCGATTTAAAAAGAAATCATTATAATGGTATTAAACATGCCCATTCTTGGGCATGGGATTCTCATGGGATTATCATACTGTGCGTAAGCACTCCCATAGGTTCCTTTGCAGAGCATGTACTGAATGGGAGTGCTTATTGTGAATGTTTTCAAGGGCACAAAATTGATTAAATTCCAAAGACTCAATAAAATCAACAGGAATTGACATTTAGCAACCATGTGTGTCTCAAAAATAGGCATCCATCACAATGTTAACTTGGGAAAGATAGTAACTAGAAGTATTACCTTTGATTTAATACACTATTAATTAGCTACCGGTGTTGTTTGTCATAACTGAAATTTTCATTCCATGATGAAAGTAAAATTTTTATAGTCTGCACAGTCTTCATAACTCTTTGTAAGAGTCTGCTGGTACTGAAAAACATAGGGTACTAAAGATACTTTAAAAAGAATCTACTACGTTAATTTATTAAAGATTCAAACACAGCTTTTTGTCAAGTATTTTTAATGAACTTGGTTAGACAGCAAATTACAAAAAAATTCATAGAATAAAGACTGGATGGAAGTACCTTAAAAACTTAAATATATTGCTGGCAGAAAGATATTTCTTGACTGTAGCAGTTCTAAAACCTTAGCATTTCTACTGTGGATCTGACTTTCCGTAAACTAAAAAATCACAAGCTAACAAGAATTTAGTGCTATTTGTGTTGCAATTCTGTAATTTTGTTATTATATAACATACAAAGGGCCAAACAAAGAAGAAACTTAGGAGAAGAGAACATGAGGAATATAAGTTAATTATGTTTCTACACACACCCCTCACGAGAACATAATATGGACACTCCTTGAAATCAAAAGGCAAGATATTTCATTAGGAATATGATTTTAAAAGTAAAGGGGAATTAAAAAATTCAGCAACTGAAGTTGGAGCAGCTGAAATAACATGAAAATGGCCAAGAGTTGTTGATGTCAAACACGAAATGATTACTCAGTTTTGGATAATTAAATGAAGTGTAGGAGTTTTAGAGTTCCTTGGGGGAAAAGGGAGATTTTACCAGTCAGAAACTTACTTTTTATAATAAAATATTGTATAGAAAAAAAATCTCTGCTTTTCTCTGAATACAGAGAATAGCATATATACACAAAGACTTACCATTAAAAAAAAAATCTAATAACTGTTAATGCTTAGTTAAAATATTGTTGATAAATTCAGATCAAAGGAGAAAAATCCTTAAAATGAAAGAAACAACACTTATTTCATCTGGATCCACACATGGCATAGCAAAAATAGCATTTTAAAAAAGAAAACGTTACTTTAGGTAATACATCTGAAAATGTTGTCTTAGTAAAGTCGTGCTGACTTCAGCAGCAGCAGCAGCAATTCACCCCCCATATGTTAACTCTATGAGGCCAAAACAGAGGGGCTATTCTACCAGGGACTTTCCTACTGATGGGATAGCTTGGATTTTAAGTTGCTCCTCTTCACTGTGATCAGTGTATCAATGCCTTAAAACAGTCCCAACCACTGCAGTGGAACAGAAGAAATAAATTACTTTTTCATATATAAAAAATGAGAATATTAGAAATTATCAGAACATTAACCTACTTAAATCATTGCGTCATCCGCCATGCAATATTACTTTTGGCATACACTGTCACCTGAAGGTAAATAAATTGATTAAACTTCAAATTCCATTTTGGAGACTTCAGTTTAAAAGGCTGCAAGATTAACTCTTATTTGGGAAACTCCCAGCAATATGGATATTGAGCAAATGAGAACGATGGGGTTACCGAAACAACTGAAAAAAATTGCCAATAATTAGATTTTGCAAACCCTGTCTGAAGCTAGAAGACATGGACAGAAGCAGTAAATGTTATTAAGTTACACTATGAAGAGCAAGAAACTATGTTCTGCTTGCTATATACCTACAACCATAACAGTGAAGCATGTATTGTGAAGTACTAAAGAGTTTTTTATTCTGGTTCTAGGTCTAATTTTTCTTCAAAGCATTAAGGAGGGAAGATTCCAGCCCACAGGGTTCAGCTTAAAATGGCATCGTATGAATAAAGAAAGTGTTCTACAAAGAGGTGCATCTCGTGAGTAGGGCAATTATCCCAAGACATGCATGCTTTATTTATTTTGGGTAAAACTTGCCCTAAATCACAAGTGTAGACATGTTTAGTGCTTCTTTTCTTCTCATTTTAATGCTGTGCAGTAGAAAGCTGCAACATGTACCTAAGAAACTTTTAATGAGCTACTACTGTAATATGGGTTCCACACCCTGCTCAATTGCAGATGTTAGCACTAGTGTTACTGTCTACAGACTTAAAATAGCTGCAAATTAACTAATTTTTTTTCACCTCTTACAACACAGACCAGCTAGTAAAGAAGGGCTTGGGATGTCCTGTCTTGAAAGAACATCACAGCTGTCATCACTCAAGCCCCTAATGGGAAGGATTTACTTGGTATTTCAAATATTACTATTATCCATATACTGATAGTGTCCAGGAGAGGGCAGGAAGGGAGGGAATTTCCTTCTAGGACTGGAGTGGGGAAAGCTAAGAGCAGTTGCACTGCGTTTACAGACGAATGGAGGAGGAATTTGAGCTATTTGGCAGTCTCTGTGCAAGAGAGAGCCCAAAGGAGAGAATAAAAGCAGCATTTTGCAAGGCTCAGGTGCAGTTGCAGCATAAAAGAAGAAACCTGCAAGAACTCATTTTGTACTTACATTGTTAAGCTTAAAATTAAAGGTAATATTTCAAGTAAATATTTATGTTATAGAGAAACATTAGAAGTAATAAAAATTACAAAAAATATTACAGGCTGTAACGTCAGGTATCTAACACATACAGAAATCATAATTGTTTTAGACATGTTACACAAGAAGTTGCTGCAATATTAAAAAAACTAGTGAAAAGGCAAACCAAAAAACCAGCCTGCAAATGAAAGAGGTCTTTATAATCATCAAGGATGTAAACAGTACTAAAATAAGGTGATGAAATTATTAAGGTCATCATATATGACCTCCTGCCCATTCACTTTTGCTAGTGGGAGTGAAAAAAACCTGGGGGGGATAATTTAGAAACATTAATGCAAAAAGAGATGCAAATGTTGCTAAATTTTTGCCTTTCGGGCAAACAGAATGAGAGAAAAAAATTCCTGCTTCCAAGACAGCACAGGTACAAGTGGAAATCCACTAGAAGTGGAAAGAGATCTATACTTAAAATACTAATAGGATTGTGTTTGGATATGAAGTAACACACACAGAACAAACACCCACAAACAGGAAAAAAAACCCATACTGAATATATCTTTACCAAACAATGCTAAGGGAAACATGAACAATTTTTTTGTGTGTGTTTAAAGTAGATTTATTTCTGGCTGATTTGCTCTATATATTTGAAAGTGTACCTTTTGCTTGTCTATCAATCAGGCAGCAGAAAAACAAAGAAAAAAATCCCCATCAACCCTTATGTACAATTCATAAATATAGTTTAATACTCTATATCTATCTGAAATACTTTTTTTTTAAAAAAAAGGAAAATATATCTGGAATTTCAGTTATGCAAACAGCTTTTCAATCTGAGCAACAGCAATTTCTACTATTAGTTCTGTGTGAACCCAAGACAGTTTTTACTGCAGCCTAACTCAGATACCTACAAATTCAGATCACAACTTTGTTTTAGTGGCACTTATTAAATCTACATTTGATTTATATGCAGTAAATGAGCACCTTTTTTCATACAACTGTTAGATTACCCCAGCATTTACACCATCAAGCATTTCTGAGATACAAAATACCAAACACTAACTAATATATACCTGTAGTAGGATGGCTTCAAAATTCCATTTGCACACTTTTGAAAACGTTACTGCTTTCTCAGAGATCACGAGTAAGTCCACTATCCACTCAGGTACTCAGTGACTAAAATTTAGTCTTTAACATGGCAATTGTATCAGGGGGAAAAAAAAATCAAACACAAACTCACTTCTCAGCAGACAAGAAGCAATATGAAAATAAACAAGATTTTCAAGTAAAATGGAAAACAGTAAAAGCCAAGACCACCGCCCCTGCATCTTCTACCTTCTTTAGCTTTTTATGATCTTTTTGAGGCTATTACACACACACACAAAAAAAAAAAAAAATCCCCTGTCCTCTGTGCCTTCTCTTTAGGCATAAATCATCAAATTATTATTTCTTTCTAGTTAAGAGCAATTAATTTCTTCTGCACAAAATAAGTGGCACATTGGTGCTTGTCAGATTAATTTTGGATCCATCTTTTGATTAGGCAGGACCTCGACAATCATGGTGCTTTTTGTCAGAGCTGAATCAAACCAAAGTTAACCTACTTTATCCATGCAAAACTAGGTCCAAAAAAAGTACTGAACATTTATTTCTCCCATCAAGTCATCCTTCTCCAGTGGGTTCAAATAAACCTCTACCATCTCTTGTTTCCCACAGCTCACTCAACCATCTCTTTTTTTTTCCTCTGTAGTCAGCATACTGTCTAGAAAAATATGTTTCAATTTTTTGCTATCTACTTGTCCATCAGTGTACATGAAAGTTAATCTACATGTAGCTACAGATCTACACGTGATCAAACTACCACAGTGAAAGTTTACACAAAGTTTAAATTTTTTTTTGGACGAGTGTGTGTAAATCAAGCCATATTTTGCCTAGAGTGATTCTTAGAGGGAAATTCGAAAAGAACTGCATGTGCTTATTACTTCAAGGAAAGAAAAAATTAAAAAAATCATTTCATGTACAATGCATTCTTAAGACTCCCCCTCCTCCCCTATAATATCTCATCAATCCAGCCTCAGATTTCCAGTCCTAAATACCACCACAACAAAACAGATATCTCTAATTGTTGTGCACATGTATTTTGCAGCACTATGCATGCGCCTGAGATAAATCCAGCAATTTAGATCTGCAGAATAGGCTTTCCTTCAAGGAAGGGGCTTCAGTTAAGTCCTTATCTGCAGATAGATGTTTATTTATGATCCTATTACCTGCAAAATTGTGGCCAGCACTTTTCAAATATTCCTTAGGGTTTCAATTGTGAGAGTTAACAGGCAAGAATAAAAGCAGCATTTTAAATAGCCTGTGTTCAAAATTTTATGCCTACTATGAATTGCTCTCAAAGAAGTGACCAAAAAAAAAAATCAGGAAAAGAATGTTCATTTGAGGTGCAAAACTGCATCCAGAGAAAAAGCAGTCCCCGACCCCGAGTCCTTTACCCCACAGTCCCTGTCAAACAGCACAGCAGCTTTCTGCGTGATAATATATGAATGGGAAACTTCAAAGCAGTGTCACAACTTTGAGGTTTAAGGGTAAAAGATGATTCCTCAGAAGGATCTGTGTTCTCAGTAGTGCTACCAGACAGAGCAGTAGATTCAGGTACTGCAATACAAACCTTGGCAATGTTTAAGCGCTAACCAGCTGTGAAATACTAAAACCAACTAACACCAAACACATCCACACACAATTTAACTCAAAATTCTAAGCAGTCTTATAATTTCACCTGAATAAATACACCTTCTTAAAATAAGCAGAAACCTCCTATCCATAGCCACCATTGTATCTGTCTTCCTGTCTGAAGAGGTGAAAATGGATGGATGAAGCCGAAGAAGCCAGTTATTCCGAAGTGAACGAAGTCAGCTGGTATCCATATTGTTACTATTTAAATACCAAAACAAAAAGTGACTATCACAGCTTATTTCTGTCTAAAGGAGACGCGATGCAATAAACTTAAAAATCAAGCAGTTCAACAGGAGCTTGCTTTATTAGTGAAGGGAAATGGAACGTTCAGGATGCTGTATTCACTCAACAGAAGAAAACTCAAGTACCTAATGACCTACTTATCTTCCCAGGAACATTTTTCAAATTAACATGTGAACCAATGTTTTACAATATGGACAAACTATGACAGCAAGTATCTGTCTTCTTAGGGAAGGTTTCAGTTTAGAAATATATTTTTCTTTTCCTTCAGAGAACTTTCTCCCCAAGTATAAGCTAAAAGTAAATTCTGCACAAGAGATGACAGTAATTATTTCGTTTTCCCTTTTTTTCCTGCTAGTATCTTTCCCAAAAGTTCTCACAAAAGGCAAATCGTATTGCACACAAATTTAGAATATTCGCTTGTAGATTGCATACCACTGCTCTCCCACGAATGCACTTGTCCACGCAGGTTTGTGAAAGATCTTATACGTATTTATCTCCATATAATCTATGTTTGGAGTTGCACCAATGTGCATGCTTTTAATTGCCTCAAAGGTTATCTTTCCTTCTGAATTTCTTCCAAGTGTCTTTATCACTTCAGTGCATCTTGGCAACCCTGTTACTTCCTGATATTCTGAAATAAATTCAGAGTTTGAAGATTCTTAAGCTGAGATTTTTAGAACAGCTAAGAAAGGAGCATGGCTTTAATTAATGTCTATCTTTTCATAACTGGATTAAACTGTTATAAAATAATGTGCTTCTCTGCACTCTAATTTTCAAATTGGTTGCAAACAGTTTTCACAAAATGAATGCCTTAAACTTTTTGAATGACATCTCCTTAACATGAACATATTGCCAATATGTCTTTTTTGAATCCGCCTACTGTATATATTTATTCTAATAGTTTCATTGCTTATTTTAGCTTGTAGTTTACCTTGAAACCCTCTGGTCTTTCAAATAGAAGACTGCTCTGTTCTGACTGGTAATGTTTCGGTACCTTCCTGCAGAAATGTTAATATTTGAGATTATCTGATTTCCTCTTGAAATGCTAAAAAACGCTGCAAAGAAAAAACAAACATTTTACGGAAAGTCTTTGAGCTGTCTCAGCTATCAAACACTGCTTCCAGTGAGACATGCTCTATGCTACCACTTATTCCAATTCCATCTGATCCTGCCCAGTTTACTAATAGTAGTGTTAATTCTTCTCTAGCATGGAACATGACAAGAAAGTAAATTAAACCCTTATAGTATCTCACATTCTGGCTGACAGCCTCTCTTTCAATAGAAGATGCTGGGTAGACAGGAAAACATTCTATACCTACGCTTATCTCACTTTAAACCTTATTAATTTAAGTGATACCTTGGTTTTGATCACTGGCATTTTACACATAAAATAACCACAAAGCCGGTCATGTCTTTAACGTGAACACTGGTAGATATCATGCTTCTGCTATTCAGATCTCTCTTGCCTGCTTCCCTCCCCTGTAACTCATGAGCATCTCTGCTAGCCCCATAGTCAGGCTGCTTCTCTTTCAATCCAAAGGAACATTTTACAACTAAAAAGATCAGTTCTCATCCACTGGAGCAGGGTTCCACATGCTCATACAAGATACATGACAAAGGCACACAACACAAGCCTCTCTTCTTTGGTTCACAGAGAAAAAAAAGAAGATATGCATCAAAATTCTCTAAATGAAAATGCTTGAGGGACCTTAATAAGTCACACTGTGTTCCAACGGGAATAATTGCAGTCAGCCACATGCACAAAAACATGGGAACTCCCCTGTGTTTTGAAGCCCACACTAGTCTGAAAGGGTCAATATGAGCCTTGGACTGTTTCTCCATAAACACACTGCATACCCTACACCCAAGGTTGGCGAGCATGGAAAAGCTGCATGCAAGAATGTGCCATCAAACCAGAACCTGAAAGATTTCTTTAATAGCTTTCCAAAAATTACAACTAAAGATACTGTTAAAAAAAAAAAACAAAAACAAAACAACCAAACCACCTCTACTTGTAGATATCAATGGATAGTAACTATATATCTAGCTTTTATAAAAGTAATACTGACAGTATTATTTCCTTATGAGACCCATGGAACTATAGAATCGTTAGGTTGGAAAAGACCTTTGAGATCACCAAGTCCAAACCTCTCTCTCTAGGACCAAACCATATCCCTGAGCATCTCATCTGCCTGTCTTGTCTCCTTTAACTCTTTTTAAATGGCAGAATGAGAACCACGATTTTATGTTTCAAGTCTTTTAGTCTGCTAAAAGTTGTACTGAACTTACTTTTATTAGCTATTTATTACCATCCACCTAACTTAATTCCCTTATTGGTTTACCACTGATAAGAATGCATCCCTGTTCTTCTGATTGATACAACTTTATTTTGATATAGCTGATCAAATTATTCTTGTGGTAAAATTGAGTCTCAAATTAAGAGCAACAGCTAAGCCAAACTTAACTACAGACCTTGCTAACTGTTCTTACAGAAAAAACTCAATTGTTTATGAGAAGGTTTTCATTTTATTCTAGGTTTGTTTTGAATAGTAAATAAAGAGTACTTATTCTTACATCCTGCCTCGTCTGTATTCTCCACCTCAGTCCCTCATATATAAAGGTAGATATAAACACTGAGTATCATGCTATTTCTTGACTAGGTAGGAAATCCTCTGTGTGTAGTTATATATATATATATGCACAAATAGAGAGCATCTGTGTATATATAGGAAAACGCTTACACACAAGATATATAGGTGTATTTACACACTGGTAAATGATTACTTCATAAGCACCATGTTTTCGGGACACCATTAAGAGAATTAAAGGAACTCGGATGGCATTTTAGGTGTGAGGACATAGTACGCCTGTGGAACAGGGAGCTGAACAAAGGGCATAATGTAAAAGTGGAACCTCAGAAAATACAAACTGAGGATTTTCATCTTTAGTACTTCAATAGCTGCTAGTTTGTGTAGACATATCATAAAAGTGAACTTACAGTTCCAGCACTGTGTAGGTATGTGCGTGGAGGAAGGTCAATACATTAGATATTACAGCTTCAGAGATATAGCTCACAGTAGCATCAAGGAGAAGAGCTTGCACATTTCATCAAGGTCTGGCTGCCCTGCAAATTCTAAATCACTAGCTCCTGTGCTTCTGCAGATGGTTAAGTCAAGCTATACAACAGCAGAAGCACAGAATGACCTAGCGTGTTGGACAGGAAGCATAAGGCACCATCAGATTTTCTGCTACTGCACAAAACACAATGTTAAATGTTACATAAAGCTATTCCCTATATATCCTCCATAAAATACAGCTACTGCTTAGACTGTACTAAGTGCTGTCAAGTTCAGCAAAGGGATTTAAGAGAGGATAGTCAACCATTTCACAGGCAGGCATGCGTATCAGATGGGAACCATCCCTAGTACAAGAGTAAAATCCTGTACTAGTGTTCATCATCTCCTGATTGATACGAGGCAAACAACTACCACAACCTATCAGATTCAGCAAGGAAGGGATGCCCCTTTCTTGCAACCACCTCACTGCTAATACAGTTTCTGCTGAGAGGTATGACAACAGAATCAGCCTATATTTCTCTGCAGTGCTCCAACACTTTATATGCTTTGGAGTGTGGAAGAATGGGTAACTTGGCATGTCAAAGCTACTTTTACTTCTCTCTGCTGCTTCCCAATATTTTTCCTGCGACTCCTTTCCTCTTTTTTGTGGCTTCCTGCACTGCAAATATTCTAATCCACAGTGACAGCACTTAGGGCTGATTAAAGTGGCTGCAAACGATAACGATGCTCAGATGGTAGACAGCTTGCAAAGACAGATCTGCAACAGAGAAGGAAAATAATTTATGAGCAGAATCTGCTTTAAATTTGCAGTAGAATCATTACCTTCTCAATCCTCAATGCACCAGGAAAGCAAAAAATTGTAAATACAGATGGGACATAGTCCTTGCATATTTAAAATACTCAGCAGTTACTGGAGTGAAGGAAGTCAAGTCAAACACACCACATAATTTTTTCTTTTACAGGAATGAACCAGATTTAATATTAACCTTGTCTAAAATTCATCCAATTCTTTAACTTAATATTTGTCTAGATGATATCCATCTTAATAAAGATAACACAAATCTGATCCTACACTTAAAAAAAATTGCTTTTGGGAGATGCAATGAACTTTAAATACATACTTTTTTCCTTTTTTTCTTCAACTGGGAGATTAATAGCACTTTTTCGATCTAGGCATTGTGCCTGTGGGCAATGTGTTGGCTTCAACAATTTTCCAGCTACCACAGCTGTTAGGCACTGTGCCAGACAACAACTTACCCAGAGGAACTCAAAATGGGCTATTGACTTCACTTGTAATCTTGCCCAAGTTAGGCTCACAGGACTCATTTCATGACAATCCTGTTGTACCTACAGTTCTTGCAAAGGACAGGCTCACCACAATGGAAAGCAAACAAGCCATGCTTCACAAGCTCCAGTGAGACTAACAAAAATTCCCACAAACCCATCTCCTGTGGCAGAAGAAATTTTCATAGAATCATAGAATCACTAGGTTGGAGGAGACCCACCAGATCATCGAGTCCAACTCCCTCCTCTCTACAACCTCATTTCAGTTAGTTGTAGAGAGCAATAAGGTCTCCCCTCAGCCTCCTCTTCTTCAGTTTAAACACCCCCATCTCTCTCAGTCGCTTCTTGTAATACTTGTTCTCCAACCCCTTCACCAGCTTCATTGCTCTTCTCTGGACTCGCTCCAGAGCCTCAACATCCTTCTTGTGGTCTGGGACCCAGAACTGAACACAGGATTCGAGGTACGGTCTCACCAGTGCCGAGTACAGGGGGAGAATAACCTCCTGGACCTGCTGGTCACACCATTTGTGACACAAGCCAGGATGGCATTGGCCTTCTTGGCCTCCTGGGCACACTGCTGGCTCATGCTCAGTCGCTGTCAACCAACTTCCCCAGGTCCTTCTCCTCCTGTCAGCTTTCTAGACTTCTCCTAGTCTGTAGCTCTGCATAGGGTTGTTGTGCCCCAAGTGCAGGACCCGGCATTTGGCCGTGTTAAACCTCATGCTTGACTGAGATGAAAACACAAATGAATGCTAGAGAACCAATCTGAGGTGGAAAATTCCTTGGGAAGTTCAAATCTTTCTTACTGTAAGTTCATGTGGATCACCTTTTGTCCAAATATGCATTTGGGGAGGTCAAAAGGACACAAATTTCTCCCTAAAGTTTTCACAAAGCATCAGGTCAGACCCACTGAGGGATTTTCTGGGAGCTGGGACTAAGCTGGGCTGGCCCACTTCTTTTATTGACTCAAAACGGGACTTAACTATGTCAGCTCTGCCCTTCTGTCCTGGTTTCCAGCTGGGGTAGAGTGGATATTCTTCTCTGTAGCAGTTGCATTTTGGATTTAGTGTGATAGTATTGCCGATAACACATACTGTAGTTGTTGTTGGGTAATGTTTATGGTTGGTTGGGATGGAATTAACTTTTGTCCCAGAAGCTGCTTGTTTTCTTGATTTCAGGGAAGAATGCGCAAAAATACCAGTGGTTTTGGTTATTGCTAGGAAATCAAAGTCTTCTTCAGTTTTCTCAAGTTTTGCAAGCTATCAGGTGTATAAAGCTGGGAGAAGCAGAGTCGGAACAGCTGACCCAAAGTAGCCAATGGAAATATTCCATACTATTAATGTCAGGCTCTGTTTATAAGAGGGAAATTGCCAGGGATGCCCCCTTGGCTCTGCTCTTGTTATTGTACTTGTGGTGCTCTGGGTTCAGTGTCCAGTGATCTCTGCATTAACCGTGATCTCTCTACACTCACTGGAACCACCGTGCTTATTGCATACACCATCTGGCCTTCTCTGCTTGGAGCAGGCGTTCCACAATCATTATCGGGGATGAGCTGAATTTAATTTTGTCTACTGTTATTATCATTGTCATCTCTTCTTCCATTAAAAATCTTTTTATTTCAACTCATGGTGGGGGCACAATTTCATATATCTGTATATGTTTTAGTATATTATTATTATTATTGTTTCATTAAAACCCACAAATCTCTTTCCTCTCATTTTCCTCCCCGCCCCGGGATGGGGCAAAGGGAACTCTGAGCCCAACTGCAGTTTTAACTGCTGAAATTAGCCAGGTCAGAGCTAAGTCCTGACAATGAGACAGACAGTAAGTTGAGCTGTTTTCTAGATTCCAAATAAATATATAAAAATTATTGAAATGGGTGACAGAAAGTATAATATACTTCAATTTCCCACTTATGACATAAAGAACCAAGCCTTGGAGAAGTCTTTATGTGGCAAGTTGTGAACACATTGAAAGAGTTTTCAAACTACGAAATCACAACTCATAATGAATATATTTTATAAGCCAGTAATGCCACTGATTCAACCAAAGATAAAACAAAATACAGTCTCGTCTATCAAATCGCACACAAACCATGTTCTCTTTCTACTCCTTTCCCTGTCTTCACCTGAAACACTAGAATTTACCCAAGGACTCATCAATACACAGTTATTTCTTTGTTCTTTTAGGAAGATCTTGAAGGTCAGACTCTGCAAAGACCATCCTGCTAGCCCCAAAAACCAACAAATGAAAAAAGAAATATCCCTAAAATGCAGACTTTTATCAAAACCCTCTTTTCATTATCTACTTTTGTTAACTACTTTGCAGCCTAGGGAGGCTCAAACACGCAAGTGAGCCTCAACTTCACCGACAAAGAAAAGCAGGGAAACATGTAAAACATCCAGCTGAGGAGTATATCCCTCAGGAAAGCATTAGTTCTAGTGAAGTCAACCCTAACATTAAACAATGGAGGAAGTAACAAGCAGACTTGAAAATCCTAATTAAACAAGGAAAAGGAAGAAAAGGATGAGCCCACAAGTTTTCCAGTGTTTTGCTTTTGGTACCAGCGAATCACACTCACTTTTGAAATTAACTCAAGCAAAGTCTTCAGGGGAAAAAAAAAGTACCTTATTGTTATGCTGCCTGTTTTCTATGGGTTTTTTTTCTACATCCTTCACGTGTTCTGATCTATACTGATGTTCCATTTCCTTTCACCAGACAAATCTGGAAGCCCCAGTGACAGCCTGCTAATGAATGTACCTAATCTAGGGTTTATGTAAAGGCATAGGCACTTTTGACATTTAAAAATGCATTTTAAGCCTTAATTTGACAATAAATGCTTTGAACCATGAATATTAACAATGCCATAAAGACAAAGCTAACAGATAAAATAGCAATGAGTTGGTACAGGACAGGAGTATCTCTCCTAGTATTAGGAAAAAAAAGGCAAAAACCCACCCAGCAATAACAAAACCCCCCCAACCCTCATTTAATGTGTGGGAATGACAGTTCCACTCTGACTAAAAAGACAAAGTTGATGTGCTTAAAGTACATGTTTAGGATCCTAGACTTGGCTTAACTCAAACAGCTTTGATTGGACAGGGTCCCTCAACAGTATTAAAAGAGCTCTAATTGCATTCTTCAAGCCAGCTGAAGGCTGACGGCTTCCGCTCTCCCGCTCGCTATCAGGGCACATCAAGGACTTCTGTTATGAGAGGAGCACCTGGTCCAAATTTATTTCAACGGCCCAGAGCAAAATGGGAAGGTGCTTAATGTTCAGCCACGATGGTGACATTTTTACGATATGCCCGAAGTTCAGAAACAAACAAATGAAGGATTTGAAAGGCGCACACACAGAAACGGTGACAATAAAAATTCAACATTAATATATCAATTTTAAAACATATACCACCCATATTCTTCAGGGGAAGGCCGAAAGTTCAAGGCAGAGAGACGAAGAAATCTGTGTAGCTTTCTTAAGGGGAAAAAAAAATACTCTCTACAGTTTTTTGAAACAAATGCTAATTTTTTACTAAAAATACCATATTTAATTTCATTCTATGTTAAATGACTACTAGTAGCACCACTCATTCCACCCAAAAGTGATGGCATATTTCAGCCTTAGCAAAATAACAGCAAGCGATATTAACTGAATATTACTCTATTTTTTTACGTTAACTTGTCTGGTTTGGTGCCTCCCCTCCCACTCGAGTGTTAAAAATCAAATTAACAAGGGTGGAGAAACGGGAATGCACACAGGCTCGTATTATAAAATTTTCATTTTATAATAAAATGAATTATGAGATTCATGAGATGAGTGAATAATTATCGAGAAACCTATTATACTGTTAAGGAGGCTTTAATAATGTTTCTCAATCTCCTTAATAAATACTTCTGCTATTTTTAATCAAACCTTTATGAATATGACACTCTTGTTCAAGTCAAAACTGGCCACCTTTATTTTTGCAGCGATAACTAAAATAAAACTACAGTCATTATGCAAATTTATAGAAAATTTCTCAGGTACAAAATAACTGAAAATGAGGCCGTGCTCTAAGCTATTTCTTTTTTTATTTTACCAATTGAAACACTGAAATTGCTTTACTGTAATCAACACACATCCACACGGTAAGGCAAAGACTATAGATAAGTTCCCAACTAGAAGACATAGGAACTCTTTATAAATAACGGCATTTAGGAACAATTTAAAATGTATATTTCAAAAACAAGAAACAAATTATTCTCCATTAAATGACTCTGTACTACTTAAAGATCTGAGCTCCTAGCCTCAAAATTTCTATTTAGGTCTAAGAATATACTGAAAAGAAAGAAAGTAAATTCTTTAATGAGTATACTGGCTTTTGCACTGCAGCAGAAAGCATCTATTTTCTCCTACTTGGCAATTACTGGCTTACTTTCCGACCAGTATGTATGGACAGATTTGCTGCCTCACGTGAAGCTATTAGCTTGCACATATGTGGTATTTGTCTTTACCAAAAAGATAAAAGTGTTATTTAGTAACTGACTGACAGAATCTGTATTACAGTCTAAACTACCAAAAATAGACCTCATTCAATAAGGACTGAAATACATAACTAAACAGGTGAAAAGAGTTAATACTGCAATTTATTTTAATCTTCAGTTGCAGCTCTGTCTTCTCATGCAATTTCCCCTCTCTTCTGAGTGATGAATTAAAGAGCAATGCTCAAGTACAGACTTATCTTGATGGTGCCTGCTGATAGCAGTCATCATCACTACTGTCCTGACTACTGTGCTTGATGAGCAGAATACTTATCAGAAATGTTTTCCTTCTGCTTTCGTCCTATTAACTGGGAGAAGTTTCCTTATGGTCTTTCTCAAGAACAGCCTCACTTCAGGAAACGTGTTTCCTTATTTTACCTACAGAATACTTAAAAGTGATTTTCTTCAGACAGAAATTTTTAGTGTCCCAACACTTCCACTAAACAAGCAACGGTTGTTATTAAGAAGCCGTATTTAACAAATCCCAACTCCGCTTTCCCCCTTAAAGTCTCTAATGAAATAAAAACAGATTTGAAAATAATAACAATAAAAATCTCACGAGGAACAATCTGTCAGGAGAAATACAGTCAGTGGAAGAAAGAGTTAACAAAAACTGCAGTACACCTCAAAATGAACTATAAAAGCTCCATAATGAACCTTCTAGTCCTGAACTATCTCTCAGGCGCATTCACTTATATTTCTTTACGCTGCCATCTCTCACTGCAAGTATAACAAGAAAGTTAAAATGTAATTTTACATGTAGGTATATCACCTCAAATTAGCAACATAAAATTACTGACATTTATTCTAAAGAAAGCCCTACTGGCTAGAGGTAAAATGCTGAACTAGCATCTGTCAGTACTGCTAATTGAGGTAAGGTTGGGAACTATAAAGTACTATTAAAGGAGTAAAATAATACCAAATGGAAATGCTGAGAAGGTACACTACCCTTTTGACACTCTAAATTATTACCCCGATTAAAGGAGCTAGTATGTTTGACTCTTAAAAGTGCCATGAACAGTAATGCGCTTTAGAATTGCGGGCAACACTCTTACAGGCCAGAGTACCTGAAAAAAACACATTAACAAATTCTTGCAGGATAATACCTGTATGTTTGAGGTGTTTTTTAATAAAGTGTTCCATCTTCTGTATTTTTAAAATGACCCTTTTTTTTTAAGGAAAAAAAAGCAGAAACACTGTATTTTTCACCTCCAGCTTCTACAGCTGCACTTGGTCCTCTTCAGCCTGAGTTTTGAGCACATCTTCAGACCACAAGCTGTTTGCAAGATTCTTGCTATCATCTTGGGAATGATGACAACAGAACAAAATCCACCACTGGACTCAAAGGTAAACCAATTAAATCTACAGGAGTATTAATAATAACCCAACTTTACCTTTTTCGATACACTTACCCCTGAGACACTACAGTATGACAAAACCTGTAGAGGTCTTTTTCTTCAGCTGGTAAACGCACAGCAAATTTTACTGTGGCATCTAGAAGTCTTCTAAATAAGTCAAATTTATCAAAGGCATTCCTTCTTCCTTTTTCAGGAGGAATAACAGAAGAAAATGAAAGACTATTCTGATCCTCATAGTCTGCTCAAAGCCTACCACTCGTTGCTAGCCACAGCTTTTAGAAAATTCAAAGACTTACAAAACACCAATAGCTGAGGTACAAAATAAAGGCAACGTGAAGAACATTCAAAGACGAGACGGACTACATTCTGTTTAATTCTGTGTGACTACACATGGTACGTTCATTTATCAGCAGCTATCTGCCCTTTGAGAACTACTGAAACCCAAGGGTAATGCAGTCACAATAACACCTCGGTTCTGCTTGAAAATATTAAGCTGTGTCTGTTTAAAAGCAAACATTTATGGCCAGATCCTGTGGGATTTATTTTTTTTTACAGACTGCTCACATGAGATAAATAAATACAGTATACATTTCTGACTTGCTGAAGTCTTTCATAATAGCACAAGTTAACAAAGTTCATGCCTTCCTCTTCACCCCTCAGATAAACTGAAAAAAATCAACTGGGTGAACATTTGGACCTACTAAAATGAAGCCAAATGGAGCATACTTTATAGCTGAGCTTGGAAATTATTTTCAGCTTATTAAACTTATGTAGGTCATTCACAGAATCCTTAAACTCATGGAGTTCAACAAGGAGAAGTGCAAAGTCCTGCACCTGGGGAAGCACAACCCCAGGCACCAGTGTGTGTTGGGGGCCACCCAGTGGAAAGCAGTTTGGCAGAAGAGGACCTAAGGGTCCCAGCTGAACATTAGGCAGTGGCATGTCCGTAATGACAAAGGCAGCAAACAAAAATCATTGCCAGCAGTGCTCACTAGAGGTCCCTCTCCTCTGCTCAGCACTGCTGAGACCACAGCTGGGTTACTGTACCTGGTTCTGGGCTCCCCAGTATAAAGAGAGACATGGACATACTGACAGAGTCCAACTAAGAACTAAGATGATGTAAGGATTAGAGCATTTCTCCCATGAGGAAGGGCTGAGAGAGCTCGGAGTCTTTGGCCTGGAGAAGAGAAGGCCTGAGAGACTCTCCTCTATGTGTATAAAAACCTCAATAAAAACCTTAAGGGAGAGCGCAAAGAGGACAGAGCCTGGTTCTTTCCACTGGTGTCCAGTGGCAGGACAAGAGGCAATGGGCACAAAAATGAAATGCAGGAGGCTCTGCCCGAACATCAGGAAACGTTTTTTCACTCTGAGGGTGACCAAGCACTGGCAGACATTGTGCACAGATGTTGTGGAGTCTCCATCCTTTGGGATATTCAAAAGCTGTCTGGACACAGTCCTGGGCGAGTGGCTGTATATGGCCTTACCTGAGTAGGGGAAAAGGACCAAATGACCTGTAGAGGTCTCTTCCAGCCTCAGCCATTCTGTGATTGTCTAAAAGAAGCTTTTGATTTTTTTTTTGTGTACTTTACAGTCACCAAAGAAGTATTTTCCATATTCTAATGATCTGAGAGTCAGTTCTTATATAGGGGAGTGCATAAAGTTACACACGCAGATACATATACGCACAAACATCCTCACTCCTTTTAAAGGACAGGTGACTGGTATTTAGTTCTTTTGCCATCTCAATATTTTCACATCCCAAGGTCTTCCAAAAAATACCTAGTTTGAAAAGTCACAGAGAATCTACTGCATATGAACAGTTTGAGAGGGGGAAAGGACACAGTTATTAAGAATGTCAGAATAGTCCATCAAGCTAATGAAGGAGTTACCGGCTGTAAAAAAAGTCCCTGATTTCACAAGAAGAATAAAAAAAGGTCTCAGAAGTCACTGAAGTTCTCTCCTGTATTTTGTCAGCATTTAAGTGACATCCATATTTCAAAATTAAAGGAAATGCATCCGTTAACTGGGGCATTAAAGCAACCTCCGTAGAGCTGGACAGATTGTAAAGTTCATTAGCACCTAGACTACCTTCCTACAGACTCTTTGAGCCGCTCACAATCACCTGAAAGATCATTAGATTCTGACACATCATTCTTACACATCTAAATGACCTTTCAGATATGCTCTTCAGGTTCTCACCGTTAACACTGCATGCCAAATGTCACCAAATTTTTTTGAAGTGTCACCAGAAGACATTTTGACAGGACATTTTGATGCTAGATACAGCAACAGAATTCTGCTGCACTGGGGGTGGGGGACTGAAAGACAGAAAAAGCATCTGATCCTTAGGCAGGTACACCGTTACTTCTGATGTCTTGCAGAGTTGTCAGGATAGACACAGAGCTTTATGGAGGACAGAGAGGCCACTACTCCGAGTAGCTTTTTTCCAGTGTGACCAGTTTCAGGCAACAGAGACTGGTACAGTTTTCCCACATCTCATGCATACTTTGGCACACGACCATGGAATAAAACTGTCCCTTCTGAGGAGCAGGCTCAGTTTACACCCCGTGACATAAGCAAAAATCAGGGCACAAACTACACAGCGCTCCAAGGTAACTCACACTGCTGGAAGGAAAATAACCACTCCTTCACAGCAGCCCACTGCACTTATAGGTGCAAAGAAAGCCGACACACCAATGCTTCAAGAGGATTAGGGAAGACAGGAGTAAAGGTAAGGGAGCCTTTTTTTTATTGGAGAAGGTAAAAGATGCATTGTTTCATCTGTGCCAGTCTGAGTGTCCGTCTTTTGACTTCTTTCTCTTTGAAAGAACTTCATGGCAATAAGATGAAGCAGTTAAAATAAACATCGGGAAGTCTACCATATTTTCCAAATCAAACAGTACAGAATGAAAATAATGAGGAACCGAGTTTGTGAATGAGTAATCAAGCATTGAATGACAGGAGCTTATAGAGTTTCGACTTCACAGGGATACACAGGAACAATTTTCAATAAAAGTCGTTCATAGTAGCTTCCAGAAAATTGAATCAGAGTATCACCAGGTTGGAAGAGACCCATCAGATCATTGAGTACAACCATTCCCACCAATCCTTAAACCATGCCCCTCAGTACCTCATCCACCCACAAATATGTCTAAGAACTAAGAAATATGTCTAAGAACTATTCAGCAACTAGAAGAGTATGAGACCTTGTGTCAGAACCGTTTTCTCATGTGTGTTCTTTTTCCCTTTGAAATGCTTGCCTTTTTACCAGCATTAACTAGTGCACCATGAGCGCTGACATAGCAGGAGAGGAAAAAAATTGCCTTTCCTCATGAGCGTGGCTGCACCTTCAAATATAGTCGAGCAGCATTTGCTGACACCTCATCTGACTATCATCAATACTAGAGGATGCTCATCACCCTAAAATTGTGTTAGAAAAACATGACATTCCAGACAAGTCAGATGTCTCGGAGACATGCAATTCCCAGTGTTAACTTGCTACTAGACAAAGAGCTTACCAAGGGAATTTTAATGAATAGGTAATGAATATTTGTGACCAATCTGTTGCAACATAAACCAATCTGTTTATACAAACAAGCAAATTATAACTTCATAGGACTTGCATGAAATCTCACATCACACTCACTGAACATATGACTGAGACAGTGGTGCGTATAGGGGTGGGAGGGACTTCCCTGGAGGTGTTTTCACCTTCTCTGGAGGTGTTTAAGGCACAGGTGGACAAGGTGTTGAGGGACATGGTTTAGTGTTAGATAGGAAAGGTTGGACTCAATGATCTGGTGGGTCTCTTCCAACCTGGTTTTTCTATGATTCTATGATACATGCTACCTGTCAAAGCAGTTCACCTACAGCTATGCCAGGAAGAGACTTTAAAATCCTTCTTAATATACAGATCATAAAAGGAACCAAGAGGGTGATACAAAGTAACCAGCTTCTCTAAATAAATACTCTCCACAGCTGTAAACCGGATTTTGAGTTCCCAGGTAAGCAGGAACAAATTCTTAAGATTAAAACCCCACATCTACTAATGAATAGATATGTGGGAGCAAAGACAGACTGGCATTTCTAGAGCAACAGAGTTAATGATGCATGGAAGTATTTAATTCCACATTTTCAATGACATTTTCTGGCTTTCACTCTTTGTTTTTCGGTTACAACGCAAACGACTTAAGATATTCTTCAGGGTTTGGGAGGGCACAGATCTGAGAAATCTACAGCAATAATGTACGTGCAAAAGTCAGCAAAACTGGGTTGATTTTACTCCATCTACAAGCTTTCCCCACCCAGAAAAGTTTCCAGAAACATGAGCTGAACCTTGAAGTTTCTCAGATGTTCTTTCCCAGGCCTTTATAAACCAAAGGCAATAAAACATTGTAGGCAAAGCATTCCGATCTTAGACACCACATACAGTACTTATAGCAACCACCCTATGGAAGTCTTGTTATTGCTGCCTATTAAAAAAAGAAATCTGAAGACCAGAAAGTTAAAGCCTTGCTGCTGTGGAGGAAAAGAATGGCCTTTTTATGGTGTGCTACTGCTGCCTTAAGGGGTAAATCCTGTTTAGGGCAAACCCTAGAAACAAAAAAGCACAGCATCATTGTTGTATTAAACAGATCCCTCTTTTTGCTGATTTTATGGCACACATAGAGCCCAAAACCTCCTTATCAGACCAAATGCTCAACTACTTACTTTGGAGCCAATTAAAAAGGATTGCAAGATGACTTTTAAATTAAGGCTTTCAAGATATCCAGCCAGCCAAGCAAATCGTGAAAGCCGGATGCCCACCCTCAAAAGGTTTAGTGCTAGCATCCCACCACCCAC
The DNA here is from genome assembly GCA_033558105.1 of Coccyzus lansbergi. Taxonomy (NCBI): domain Eukaryota; kingdom Metazoa; phylum Chordata; class Aves; order Cuculiformes; family Coccyzidae; genus Coccyzus; species Coccyzus lansbergi. The sequence continues at coordinate 202,673 of JAUMJK010000307.1, forward strand.
TCCCGCTTCTTTCATAAATAAAGTTATTTAAGATTCCAGGTTCCTGCTTTGATATATGCAAGCTGCTTTTGGGGAGGATTGGTCTTTTTATTTGCAGGTAGGGTGGGGGCAGAAGGAAAAGAGAGGGAGAGAGGGGAGGGAATCTAAACTACACCACTTCAATTTGTATTATAAATGGAAAAATTGTAGTCTCCTAAAATACGTGGTCATGCTAGAAATTATCCACCAAAAATCCAACAGTGAGCAAACTGGAGAACTAATGTCAGTAAAAGAAATGAAGGTATCTGTCTGAGGTTAACTTCTATTTAAAACAAAAAGAGGCTAAGCTCGATTCTTTATCAAAAGCTGTGATATTTCAAAGCAGCAGTACTCTCAGCAGTGGAAAAAAACAGCACCTCAGACTCATCTAGTTTATTTTAAAGGTATTTAGTTACTTAGAGAGAAAATATCTTTTAACAGATTCCTCTTCGGCTATTTCTATCTTTAATTTGGAGAAATGATAGCTAGCTAGACATTTTATTTTTGTTTTAAGCAGCAGCAATGGGAATGGAGGAAAGAAGTAACGAAGTTTTCCTTTTCTCTTTTTCAGTAGTACTTGAAAAACAAAGTTACACACACGGAAAGGGAAGGTTATTAAAATCTAACATGCATTAACTATTTATATGGTAATGGACCAAATTCACACTACTAGTAAAAAAATCTCCATCGGGAGGATGTGTGATAAGGTCCAAACACTGTTTACCGTACCACCAGGTCCCAACATGGAAGCTCCATTTTGGTGTGTTACATGTACTTTTTCTTTGAAATGCAAACACTAGCTTTACAATGTGTAAAAGCAAGAAAAAATACCCCAAACCACAAATGTGTATTTTAAAAAAACCCACAAGACACAAAAATACATTCAACATCGAATTAATGACTAAAAACACCATTAGAAAGCATTCAAAGCTCTACTGTAATTTTTAAAAGCTTCACAGCTTACAGTGCTGTTTACCACCAACAGCAAAGAAACCTCACTAGGTCTGTTCTGCTGCATTAGACACAAAGCATTCCTAAAGTAAAACCTCTAGCAAGTAATCATAAAGCCCTCAAAAATGTTTGTGTTTTTAAGATAATACATTAGAGCCTGCAGAAAATTAGCTTTTAAAAAGTTAATCCTTTAAAAAGAGATCACACTTGGGGCCAGTGATATTTTGCTAGCAGAGGCCTATGGAGGTTTACTGAAGTTAACTTGGCCCAGGTGAGGATCATGCCCAAATCCTCATATTTAACTGAATATGTTTTTAATGCTTTTCCCCCTGACCTTCACACTCCATTGCCCTAATTACATTTTATCTATAACTTGGTGTTTAGTGTTGGTTTATGTTGTGGATAAAAGTCTCAAGGTGTTAGCACCACAAGAATTTTTTTAAAAAGTTATTGCACATATATTGTATTTTAAAATATTTATGACAGAAGCATATACACGTACGGGCACGTACATATGCAGACACCCACACAGAGCCTAACTTCTACTAGGGAGCAAAAGGTAGCAACCTTTCATCTCAAAACCAAAATCATTTCTGAGCTATAGAAATACCACATACAGATGAAAAAATTAACAAGTCTGGGGGTTTTGCCTTTGTTGAACTCATTTTTTTTAAGTATATCTGTATTTTAAATGACTTGCTTACAGTCTAGAAGCCTTTGGTATAAATTTCATCCCAGAGTGAATTTTTATGATGGAGTTATAAACCCCTAAAGAAACAGGGTTTACAATGGAAGTGCTGACATAACTAACTATAGCAGCACTCGCTGTGCCTCTGTAATCAAGGCACATTATATTTATGAGGTAGGTAAAAGTCTGTAACCATCAATCACTAAAATCATATTGACAGATTCTAAGTTTGAGGTCCAGCAGAATTAATGTATTCAGTTTCTCACACCGCTGATACGAAGGGGAAAATTTGCAGGCACTTTTACGGGTTTAGGCTTTGACATCTTTACAGAAATCAGTGAGGGGCTGTCTTGCTGAAACATTTCATTAATCTGCTGCCTCAGCATCTCTAGGTTTTGCACCAACCTTTAACAAAATGCTAGAGAAGGAGACTGCCCAGAACCCAAACATGACCTTATTCACGTAAGTATGCTTCATGAGCTGGTCATTACAAACATTAATTCTACGTTTAAAATTATACCCAAGGATGACTGATCACCCAAAGAATACCCAACTCCTAAATTATAACTTAACATCCCTATATAAAACAATCTAAAATGTCAGCACCTCAGTCTTTATGATATCACACCGTTCCAATAATTCTGTTTTACAAGTAAATTCCTATTATACATTAATAAGTGCTGTTGGTGGCTAAACTTCGTGCCTTTGAGTAATGACCAGGTTGAAGGCAATTAGGCTGGCCAGGTGCAGCTGGGTTAGGTACTAATAAAAAGTTTTTAAATTTTACTATTTCCGCTAGGATTTTGGGGATGCATTCCAATCTGCCCAAATTAGGGAGGAAATTGTTTCCATGTTTTCAGCTGTTCCATGGTTTGACTGTTACTGACCGATAACCCACATAGACTTTTTTTTTTTTCACTTACATACATACAAACATACATCTCACTTACTGGATCCAACATCTTTGTTTTTCAACTTGTCAGACTAACACAATAGGGAAACTAAGACACTATTATATACGTTTGCAGAAAGAGTTCTCAGTTCAATCACAGGGTTAGATGGGCTAGAGCAGAACTTGCCTGAAAACAGAATATCTAGGTTGTTTTATTAAGTCCTTACCTATGTATAAATGCAGAATAAGAACTTAAACGCAGCTGTGACATCCTCCCTTCCTTCATTTCTCTAAAGCCCACATTATTGTGAATAAGTTTTCTGTAACGTGCTAATTTTTTTTTAATTATGTGAAACACTTAAAAAAAAAAAGTCAAGCTGACTTAGGACCATTTTGCACTAAGCTGTGTTTTTATCGAAGTGTACGCAGCATGTGCCAAGTGCTGTTGATGCCTGTGGTTTAGGTCATAGGAAGAAGGCTTTCTGAAGTGATAGCACTGCAATCAGCCTGCAGGAGTATTCTGTATGTGTTCACATGCACATTTATGTACTCATTAACAGAATTACACAATCACAGAATCATTTGGGTTGGAAAAGACCTTTAAGATCATTGAGTCCAAGTGTAAGTCCACCACTAAACCATGTCCCTAAGCATAATATCCACACGTCTTCTAAATAACCTCCAGGGATGGTGACTCAACCATTTCCCTGGGCATCTTGTGCCAACACTCAATAATCCTTCCAGTGAAATAATATTTCCTAATAACCAATCTAAACCTCCTGTGGTGCAACCTGAGGCCATTTCCTCTTGTCTTATTCCATGTTTTCATGTGTGAACCTGCCTGAACCACAGTCTGAAATTCAGCATAGAAAGCATCACACAGCCTGTGGCTAGAGGCATCAGAAAACCTCTAACATCTAAACTTCTAACTCGCCAGGATTTTCTCAGAAGGCAAAGCTATTGCCAGAGACCCGAGGAGTTCAGGGCCAGAAGAGCTATCCTGCTCCCCACAGATGAGTCTTAAGACTTCACACAGCCCTGAGTTGCTTCACTGCATTGTGAATTCATTCTCCAACATGAGGATTTACTTCTGGAAAATGGAAAGTGGTGATGTGGATTCTTTTCAATTGCTCACAGCAGCATTTTGACATTTTCATTACCTATTTGTAAACCATGAGGAGATGCCACCATCGCTCAGAAAGGCCCTGAGCCACCGTTTGCAGGTGACTGGGAGAATATTCTCCAGCAGGACCACCACAAGGTTGTCCCATTCCTACTGCCCAGAAAGGCATCCTCGATAAGCAATATAATACATGAAAAAATGCTGTGTGACTTGGAGCTCAGGTTGGATTCACTACAGCCATTTCTGCAAGAAAGTTCACAGCAACGTGGCTGTGCCAAGGATGCATCACACCAGTGGGTGGGTGACTGCAAAGACACATTTTTCTTCTTCCCAGTGCCTCAAGTTCAGTGTTACAAGTTCTGCCACTCTTTGATAAACAGATTTGCACTCCTTTTAAGCCACCATCAGAAATTTAACCTAGGAAATCTGGGAAGGTCTGAGCACATTAACTGGAAGGCATCACTGAAATGGGAAGGATTTAGCCACAACTAAACTGCACATTTTTGAGCTTAGGAGAAAAAAAAAATCACAGACTTGAAACCAGAACAAAAGTATAATTCTATCTGCCCATTAAAAAAACCCGTCATTAATTCCTGTGGCTCTACAGTCTGAAATGAAACATGGCATACCTTTACTTTTTTGAAAGCATTACTTTGACACAAAATGCAATTCTGGTGCAGCCACTGTGGGCAAACAGGAATAGAATCAGAGAATCACTGGGTTGGAAGAGACCCGCCAGATCATTGAGTCCAACCATTTCTACCAAACACTAAACCATGTCCCTCAGAACCTCATCTACCCATGCCTTAAACACCTCCAGGGAAGGTGACTCAACCACCTCCCTGGGAAGCCTATTTCAATGCCCAATGACCCTTTCCGTGAAAAACTTCCTCCTAATCTCTAGTCTAAATCTCTCCTGGCCGAGCTTGAGGCCATTCCCTCTTGCTCTGTCCCCTGTCACTTGGGAGAAGAGCCCAGCTCCCTCCTCTCTACAACCTCCTTTCAGGTAGTTACAGAGAGCAATGAGGTCTCCCCTCAGCCTCCTCTTCTCCAGGCTGAATACCCCCAGCTCTCTCAGCCGTTCCTCATAAGGCCTGTTCTCCAGACCCTTCATCAGCTTTGTTGCTCTTCTCTGGACTCGCTTCAGAGCGTCAACATCCTTCTTGTGTGAGGGGCCCAGATCTGAACACAGTATGCAGGAGTTCAACGAAAATTACCTGCTCTGCTTTCTTCAAGAGAGCAGTGCCCTGAGGAGGGCAGCACAAGTCACATATTTAAAAAATGTAGAAAGCTATTCTGCATCACATGTTTTACTAGAACTGCCTCGCCTTTCAAGGGATTAGTGAAGTACCACACACACAGTCAAACACAGCACATGTACACATAAAGACAGCAGGATTTTAAACAAAAGCTCACTGAAAAATGTCAAAGCTCTTGCTTTCATGAGTATCAACAGAAAAGAATTTTAGTCTCTGTAATAGCTCAGAATGTCTTCACTCTTAACGCACTGCCAGCCGAATTTTAAATGTACTTAACCAAAATAAGAGATTGAAGAAACAGATCATCTAATACTGATTACACAAGTACAATAGGAACCTCTAACAAAATCTGCAAAAACACAGCTATCTTTAAATAGGACCTAATTTTAAAACAATTATATTTTGCTTTCAGGTAAGTCAGTTTGATAATACAAGTTATAACATACGTGACCCGCAAAACTCTCGCCAATACTGCATATTTTTAAACTCAATTGCTTTGTTAGACTTCATCAATAAATTTCAAGGAAATAAATCAAGTTTAAAATCATAAAAATAATAAAAGGCATCGGTTTCCAGAGAGCATTCCCTTAACTAAATCTCCAATTCAGTCTTAAACATCACAGGAAGGAAGGCAGTTTCCTATTATAAAAATTCTCCAAAGTGGTTTCAATGCTTAGTGAAAGCACAATCACAAACACATACATTTGCTCTGCTCATAAATAAGACTAGAGACAAGTTTTTTAAAGCTTTTAATAGGGCATTGTCAAAACTGCCTTGTCAGTCTTTTCCTACCAGTCTGATTTTTGTCAGTGGCCTCAAGATGATATTTTGAGGTGATAAATAAAACTGAACTGTAAGTAGTGGTGTTTTTTAACTAATAAATTTCAAATTATTTTTGAGTCTTCACAAAGATAAAATTAAAAGAGATCTGGATCATTTCTGCATCAGAAATAAAACAGAAATTTCCGAGCTGGAGTTAACACATTCAAGGAACAGAGTGGTTATCTGCACCTTAAAAGCTAATTACAAAGTTGGCAAAAAGAAATTCCAGTAGCAGGAGTCGTTTCGCTGTCTTGTAGTGCCCTCTGGTGCTGCTCATACAGCAGTGGAACATCCCAGTGCTCCCACAGCCACCGCTCTTCCTGGGGACAGAACTAAACACGGATGTCACAAGCCCCCAGCTGAAAATTCTGCAGCCGCCGTATAATCACACACAAACGTATTTAATCTAAAGAGCGTAACTGTGGGAAAAGCACTGAACTGCATGAGGCATCGCCTGAACAAAATTCCACAAGGAAATATAAACCGACAACACAACTGTTCCCTGAAAAAGGAGCATCCAGTAAATTATCTCAGAATATAAAAATATACAACGAGGAAAGGTCAGAATTATATATTTCCACCTGTTCACAAAACTCCAGGACCCGTATTTTTTCTAGTTTTTGGAAGCCATAAAGAACACCATCCCCTTCTTCCCATCTAAAAGACACTTAAACACTTTTAACCTTAAGAACGGGAATTTAAGGATGCTTTATTTCAATGCCAGTCCTGTGAGTTTTCTTTTTTTAAGACTTTAGATAGGATAGTCCCACAGTGTCAAGAGATGCTTTTGGAAGGACACAAAAGGACAATAAGAAATTGCATTTAGCTCCAAATTAAAACATCATCAAAGCTGCTTCTTCTGAAGACCCTGCAGGGTAGCGGAAATACTCAGTTAAGCAGTCTGCATGCAGCAAGCACTCTTCCCACACCTACCCATGGGGTCAGGATATTTAGGTTTGCTTTGTTTTGCCTTTTTGCTCCACAGGCTAATGCCACATATTGGCATAAAAACCCAGACACTGTTCAGCAGCCTCAGGTGCACATTTCCCCAGTGAAAGCACCTGCAGCTCCCCAGGCAGAAGGCACCAGCTGGTGTTTCTGTCTTCAAAGTCGAGGGTAATATTGTCACTAGCACAAGGGTGCAGAGCTGTACAGTCCCCAGATTCTGCAGGCGAGGTGAAGTCAGAACAAGTGCTCATCACAACACGTCCAGCTAGATAAAGCTTTGGCTCAAGACTCCTATTGGGAACCTCCTCTAGCCCCTGAACAAGCAGGGAATGTCGGTAACGTTTTGGGCTCCTCGTCTACAAAAAAAGACATTGAGGTGTTGGAGAATCTTCAAAGAAGGGCAATGAAACTGGTGAGGGGTCTGGAGCAACAAGTCCTACAAGGAGCAGCTGAGGGAACTGGGGCTGTTTAGCCTGGAGAAGAGGAGGCCGAGGGTACAATTTATCACTCTATACAATTCCCTGCAGGAGGCTGTAGTGAGGCAGGTGTCTCTCTCTTCTCCCAAGGAACAAGTAATAGGACAAGAGGAAATCGCCTGAAGTAGCTCCAGGGGGGAGGGGTTGGATTGGATGTTAGAAAAAATTCTTCACCAACAGGGTTGTAAAGCATTAGAACAGGCTGTGCACAGAAGTAAGGGAAGTCACTGTGCCTGAAGGTATTTAGAACACCTGTCGTGTCACTTAGGGACATGTTTTGGTGCAGTGTGCCCAGGTGGCCAAGAAGGCCAATGGCATCCTGGCTTGGAGCAGAAATGGTGCGACCAGCAGGTCCAGGGAGGTTATTCTCCCTCTGTACTCAGCACTGGTGAGGCCGCTCCTTGAATACTGTGTCCAGTTCTGGGCCCCTCAGCACAAGAAGGATGTTGAGGCTCTGGAGCAAGTCCAGAGAAGAGCAACAAAGCTGATGAAGGGTCTGGAGAACAGAACCTATGAGGAGAGGCTGAGAGAGCTGGGAGTGTTTAGCCTGGAGAAGAGGAGGCTGAGAGGAGATCAACTACCTGAAGGGAGGTTGTAGAGAGGAAGGAGCTGGACTCTTCTCCCAAGTGACAGGGGACAGGACAAGAGGGAATGGCCTCAAGCTCTGCCAGGGGAGATTTAGGCTAGAGATTAGGAGGAAGTTTTTCACGGAAAGGGTCATTGGGCATTTGAACAGGCTGCCCAGGGAGGTGGTTGATTCCCCTTCCCTGGAGGTGTTTAAGGGACGGGTGGATGAGGTCTTGAGGGACTTGGTTTAGTGTTAGATAGGAATGGTTGGACTAGAAGATCCGATGGGTCCCTTCCAACCTGGTTGTTCTATGATTCTATGACTTGAGGATGTTACGTTTACAGCTTGGGCTTGATGATCTTCTGGTATTTTCCCAACCTAAATGATTCTATGAACATTCAAAACAATCATGCAAAAGAAGAAAAAGAATAGTCCAACACAGCTTTCTTCCAGCGTATCCCAGGTTTTCTGCAGCTACATGAGAAGGTTGTGTATTTTTTTCAATATCATGCAAAGTTTTGCTACCAGTTCTGGAGCAGAGATGTTAGCCCCTAATCCATAATATTTGTTACAAATTACTAGAGAAGGCTAAACTTATTGCATCAAACAAGCATTTACATAAAAAGAGCAGTATTTCTAAATCTAGCTATGCCAGAAGATTCTCAAGTCACAAGTTAGACATGCTTTAGGCTGCAAGCAGTAGCAGGCACAGGTATTTAAGATTTCTGGAATAATTAAAATGCTTAACATAAACTGAAGTTATTAAATTATCTCTTAATGACACTGAACAAAAAGGCACTTCCTTTTCTGTGCCTTTACATGCATCTAGTGAAACATGAAATGTGTCTTTCAATTACTGCCACAAATACTTCCATTAAATGTCTCTTCCCCTTCACTGAAAGATGTTTCAGTATTTTCAAACAATGTCTCTTCCTCTTACAGTGTTTTTTTTCCAACTGTATTATTTCAGTGTTTCTTCATAATTCCAGAGAGCAAAAACATGACAGAATCTTTGTAAAACAGACAATAAAACTGCTAGTAATGTCAGATGAATTGCAGTCACTGTATTTGGATTTTATAATTGTGAACACCCAGGCAGTTGCAGAATAGAAGAAAAAAATAAAGAAAAGGGGGGGGAAAGGGCCACTTCCTAAATTTATCACTAATGAATTGTAAAGAATGCTGTTAACTTTGGTGGGTCATCGAAAAGAAACAAAACCAAGTAAAATACAAGAATCTGTCATTTCTGTGACAGGCTGTACACATTTTAACACACATGGCACTGAAATGTATGTTTTTAAGAAGCCACTTTGAAGAACTGTGAAAAAAATTCCCCTTCTGAGCAACAAGGCATGACATCCAGCTTATTGGTAGTGGCCACCAACCCAGGCTACACAGAGCAATGGTCTGGAAACGAAAGCAGTGATTGAAGAGCATGACTGTCATGAAGACCAGCAAACACTTGGACCTTTCAGCACTATCTATTCTTTGGCAGTGACATTTTCCTGTCCCATCTTTTACTCAACTCAAAGGAGTTACTGTTAATTTAATTGGGGAAGAACTTAGTTTTCTTTCCCCTTTTTATTTTCTCGGAAGCAGTATTCTCAAGTTTCTATAGAAAAATTAAAAAACAACAAAACCCCCAAACCCACAGTAGCCAAGATGTTACTCTTTATTTTAAGTACATCAGCCTGGAACCCCTGGAATAAGTCAATCAAAGATAGATATATGGTTGTACAGTAAACCTTTATCACCAAATCACAGAATCACAGAATTACAGAATCACCAGGTTGGAAGAGACCCATCGGATCATCGAGTCCAACCATTCCTATCAAACACTAAACCACACCCCTCAGGACCTCATCTACCCGTGCCTTAAACACCTCCAGGGAAGGTGAATCAACCACCTCCCTGGGCAGCCTATTCCAATGCCCAATGACCCTTCCTGTGAAAACCTTCCTCCTAATCTCTAGCCTAAATCTCCAAGGGTCTATTCCTCTCTGTCCTCAATGTTGTTGTAACTTTCCTAAAAAGATAATTAAGTGCAATGGAATGAAAGAAAAAAACAAAGTCAATATTGTGTTCCATTAAAAGAAAAAGAATTGCATCACTGACCCCTAGTGCCTTACGACCACTGCATGAATGTATGAGCAAATCAAGTGTCACTACAGTTCATGTGTCACCAGAGGTGGGACTGCAGGCTACATGGACATGGATAAGCACACAGTGACCTTGCTGGCTGAGGTAGCAAGTCATGAAATTGCAGAGGTTCAAGGCTCATCCAGGCCAAAGAAAGTCCTAAGACTGCCTGGAGGACTTGCTGCTTACAAGTCGTTTCCTCCACACTGGTGGTTTTGATACCGAAGAAGGATAGATTAAAGCACCGCTTGGCTACGTTATGTGCAGTACTATTCATTCCTGATTCCATTAGATTTTGAAATTGCATTAATTCACACCCAATGGTCCAAAATGCAGATGCACAGTATTTCAACCCCCCAAACCCTACAGCTGTGTATTAAAGGTAGCTGTCCCTACTACGGCAAAATGAAGAAGTTTTGCCTTTGGAAATGAAGTTATTAAAAGACTAATAAAAAGTACACAGAGGGCACTTGGAAATACAAACATGGTACAATTTTATCTAAGACTTTTTTATGACACTATTTAGGTAGAAAATGGAAATCTTTATTCCCACAAAGGGCAAACATTCAAATTGAGGAGAAGAGCATTGATTATTCACCTGCTTTCAACAGTTTAACCACCTGTAGAGTTTCTCCTCTCTGGACAGGACACATCTTCTAAAATTACCTGCCTAACCTTCATGTCCTAAGCTATAAGAAGAGGGCTCTCTATGGTCTACAGCTTAAAAATTAAGTACTGCACCGAGACAAATTTGGAATCCACCGTGATCAGACTGTAGTTTAAGCTGGTGAAAAAGGGAAGGCGTTTCATTGCATCCAACATTCCAACTGAAAACTGGAAGGTTTTTTTTTTCTAGCCACTTGTATAAATTCTGGAACTGGATCAACTCGTTAGTATAACAGGCCCATTACTGGTTTGTAGGTATTTGCCAGACCTACTGCACCTGAACATCTGCTTTGACAGTATTGAGGGTAAAATGACAGAAATATCCCAAGGACACATAGAAAACTGGAGTGGGGAGATGGGAGGAGGGAATAAAAAGGTATTGTGACAATTCAGATAAGCTCACATCTTTCAAAATATCACGAACCATTCACAATACTTCATTATCAAAACAGTAGCATCTAATTGGATTTTGAAACTAGGCGAAGCAAAAAAGAGAAAACCTACTAGTTTTATCTTTCAGCCTTTCTTTTGCAGTTGAGTTAAAAGAACACACCCAATATCTGTTCACAGAGGTGTTTTTTTAAATGAGAATTATAAATCCCTCAAACAGAAGGGTTTAAAAGAAAGCAGTAAAATTTTAGAATCTTCAAACAGTAATACGGTAAAAGATGAAACAAAAATATTTTCATAGATAGCAGTAGTATCAAAACAGCCTGACAAGTCTAGCACCACCACAATGCACTCACCTGTCTGTCCAGGAAACATTTGTTTTGGAAACACCAGGGAATCAAATTGGATAGCTACTGGGCAGTGGAGTGGGAAGGCTAATAGAAGCATCTCAAATTTTAAATCAGAGGAGCCCAAATTCCTAATAAAGCATGTTTTTAACAGTGAGAATAAACCATTGGAAGAGATTACCAAGTATTTAAATGACTGGATACTACAAATGTCAAGGACAAGATCAGGGGATACATACTTTGACAAAAGTATCAGGACAAACAAATGCCCTAATCAGTGTCGCGTAAGGGGCTCAGAGCAGATCAACATAGTTAAGTTTTCTGCTCTGCAAACTCAATTTTGATAGCAGTGTTTTCTTGATTTTTTTAAAAAATAACAATTTCAAACTTTGAACAGACAGTGCACCAGAGGAAGAACAGGCAACTGGCTAATAGTTGACTCTGAAGCCTAAACACAAACCACAGTTGTACACAGTCACTTTTATCTGTGCCTCTGAGACAGGATTATCTACAGAAGCACACTGAACAGAGTTGAAACTCCTGCTCTTCAAAAACATTATCAAGCCCAGGAAATTCTTACCCTACAACTTGTTTCTCTGGAGCATGAGGAGAGCCCTGGGAAGGCAGAGACATCCCTTATGCAACAGGAATCAAACCCAATAAACAAATAAATAAAATTTACTTCACCATTTGAAAGCAAACATGACAGCCTGGGGAATCCCACTGAATAGGACACTATTATTTGTGTACCAGTTGCAACAGGCAATGTTTTTTTTCTCAATGGGAGACATCACCACAACAAAACCAGTCAGGAGAACCACATCACACAGGCTTCAACCTCTTCCTCTGTCACCCTAGGCAGGCAAAACCCACCCAACCTTGCCACACTTCTCAACTCTCCCCATGTCACTGATGACACATGAACACGAGGAAACAAGTACTTAATTTGGACTAAAACCCATCACAACTATTTATCTTTCCACTTGTGCACTCTCACATATACCCAAGCTGTCTGCATAGTTTTTATACTTCTCTTTCCTTCCGCAGAAGTCATACCACTCCCATGAATTTGGTCCTCTGAAAGAAATTAAAGCTCTAGGCAGAATGCACAGACTGCTGCCTGACATCCACATACATTCAAGCCCATTGTTTACTCAAAGTGTTTGCTGTGGGTTTTGTTTTACTTTGTTTTGGCAATGGGGTTGGAACTGGATGATCTTTAAGGCCCTTTCCAACCCAAATGATTCTATTATTCTGTGAAATGGGGTAAAAAAAAAAAATACTAGTAACTCAGTCTTATCACACAGTGAAAAACCCCAAAAATTCCAACAACGTTCAGAACAGACCTACCTTTGCTGGCTGGTTTACACATCTGTCACTTAGAACAGTATTTGACAGTGTAGAAGCCAGAAGTGGGAACCTTCCTGATTTCCTTTCCAGGTTACACACAGAAGAAAATCTCAAAGCAGCACCTGATCTCTAACAAAGTTTGCAGTCTAGCTAATGTTTGAAGACCACTAGGAGCCTGAACATGCTAAACCTGAAGCCTTTACACACACTGTGACCACATCCAATGGTGTTCCAGGCATCGACTTGTCGTCTATTCCTGTTTGGAGCAGAGTTATTACCTGCTCTTCTTGCCAATCCAGGAACAAATTTGCCAGCTATCTTTGGTAACCTTGCATATGCCAGTAATTATCGAAGAACAGTCATTGTCAAATCATTAGCCAACAATGAAATAACAGAAAACAACAAATTAAGTTGGCCTCTGAAACAAGGCTCCAAGTTAAGAACAGGCTTTTTATTATTGCTTGAACCTACTAAATAAAGTAAGACCACTACCAAGGTTTGCTTTAAGATGCTCCACTTGGGATTACGGCCATGAGACAGACTCCCACCGATATTCCTTCAAAGTTATCTTATTGCCTGCTAAATTTGTCACATCAACAATCAGATCCAGTAATCCAAATGACCACCAATAGTTATAGAAGTACTTACTCAACAAATATATGTGGGTTTTTTTCCTCAAACAAGTGACTGTGGCGTTTTGAGAACATACATTTAAAATATCACAAATGGCAGGAAATAATCATTCAAATACAAGTCACATGCAAAGTACAACACCAAGAACAATGTTGTTGTTTGTATCGAATGAAAGGTAACTGATCTCAGAGAAAAGGAAGTGCTTTTTTTGTGTGCATGAATTAAAAACATTCCTGGTACCCACAGTTTTGACACTTCTTCCCCTGGGCTTCCAAGGAAATGTGTCCCATCTGATATACAAGACATGGATGCCAACAAAACATCCTTAAGGCAAGTAAACTGAAACTTTTGACAGCTACACTTCAACAGGAGCCTGGCACAAGACTGGATGCACAAGAAAATGCAGTCTGTGGGTGTACCTGGGTATTTTCTGTCAGCCCAAAAGCAAAGCAAGAAGCCAAGTAAGTGAGAGACACCACACTGCTAACAGAGAACAGAACCATCTGAAAGGACTACGTGGCTTACAACGTACAGACCTGGGAGAGGTTTGCTGCTTCAATATCAGTTTCATCAAACCATCGCATCAGTTTACCAACTCTTCGGTAACAGTGTAACTAAGGAACAGAACTGAGTATGGGAAAAGCTGAAACATAGTGCTGGGTGCAGCCCTGTTCAATGTCTCTATCAATGACCTGGATGATGGCATTGAGTGTACCCTTAGCAAGTTTGCAGACAACGCTAAGCTGGGTGGAAGTGTCGATCTGCTGGAGAGTAGGGAGGCTCCAAAGGGATCTGAACAGGCTGGACTGCTGGCTAGTCCTTTGGGATGAGGTTTAACACGGTCAAATGCCGGGTCCTGCACTTGGGGCACAACAACCCTATGCAGAGCTACAGACTAGGAGAAGTCTAGAAAGCTGACAGGAGGAGAAGGACCTGGGGAAGTTGGTTGACAGCGACTGAGCATGAGCCAGCAGTGTGCCCAGGTGGCCAAGAAGGCCAATGCCATCCTGGCTTGTATCAGAAATGGTGTGACCAGCAGGTCCAGGGAGGTTATTCTCCCCCTGTACTCGGCACTGGTGAGACCGTACCTCGAATCCTGTGTTCAGTTCTGGGTCCCAGACCACAAGAAGGATGTTGAGGCTCTGGAGCGAGTCCAGAGAAGAGCAATGAAGCTGGTGAAGGGGTTGGAGAACAAGTCTTACGAGAAGCAACTGAGAGAGCTGGGGGTGTTTAGTCTGAAGAAGAAGAGGCTGAGGGGAGACCTTATTGCTCTCTATAACTACCTGAAATGAGGTTGTAGAGAGGAGGGAGTTGCCCTCTTCTCCCTAGTGACAGGGGACAGGACAAGAGCCTCAAGCTCCACCAGGGAAGATTTAGGCTGGACACTAGGAAAAAAGTTTTCACGGAAAGGGTCATTGGGCACTGGACCAGGCTGCCCAGGGAGGGGGTTGACTCGCCTTCCCTGGAGGTGTTTAAGGCACGGGTGGACGAGGTCCTGAGGGACATGGTTTAGTGTTTTATAGAAATGGTTGGACTCGATGATCTGGTGGATGTCTTCCAACCTGGTGATTCTATGACAGGCATGTCCACTGCCAGTTCCTGCAGTAAGACATAAGAAATCAGAAACCGTTTAAAGTGAAAATGAAAAACATGGACACTGTTTACTCAGTAGAAGGAAACCTGGGAAGACATAGTTTTAAAAGCTGAAACACTGTGAAGAGCAGAAAAGGAACCTGAAATAAAGGTAAATGAAGTCACGAGTTATTCGTGCTTGCACGTCCTTGTTGCAATTGAAGGAGCTTTCAAATTGTAACGCAATACCTGCTAGCTGCTTTCTCTATAACCAGGCAAGAACAAGAACCAGCAGCTGGTGGAAGGAAGGGGGAGGGGAAAAAAATAGGGAGAAACTTTTACACACACTCGGGGGAATCAAGCATAAGAATCTTAATTGACTCAATTAAATCTGCAGAGAACAGAGCTACTGTAAATACTAGAAGTGCCTTGGAAAAAGGAAGGGAAAAACCCTCCAAGGCAAAACATTCTTTTATTCTATGATCTCCGTTGTGTCATGCAATTCAGAAGACAGGGGTTTGCCCCAGGGCTATATTAAGGATTATGCTTTGTGGTTTACAATTTTGATATGCCATTTCTGAGGTTTCTCAGGATATCTCATGAGAGCACAGGACTACAGTGTATGACAGAAACACTTGTTCTATTACAGAAGTTCAAATCTGTAGAAGAACCCATTATAAAATACTGAACTGTCAATCCAGCTGTGTATTTCTTCCTGTGAAGGAGAAATGAGAAAGCAGAGCCTTTTATAGCCTAAAAGAAGAAGCAGACAGATTCACAACATACAGATGGAAAACTACATTATGTTTTCGTTCTTAAGATGTTATCAGTGTAACTAAAGAATGGGGGAGAGGGGTGAAGTAGTGGGGTCAGTTTTTATGGTGAAGGGAAGCTGTACGAGGAGTGGCTAACGTTACTTGGTCTGTTCAGCCTGGAGAAGACAAGACTGAGGGGAGACCTCATAGCAGTCTACAGCTTTCTTACAAGGGAAGGAGGAGGAGCAGGTGCTGATCTCTTCTCTCTAGTTATCAATGATAGGACCAGAGAGAATGGCAGGAAGATGCACCTAGGGAGGTTTAGGTTGGATATCAGGGAAAGATTCTTCATCTAGAAGGTAGCAGAGCACTGGAAGATGCTCCCCCAGGAAGCAGTCACAGCACTAAGTCTGACAACAATAAAGAAGCATTTGGACAATGCTCTCGGATACATGCTGTGAATGTTGGGATTGTCCTATGCTGGGAGAGGAGTTGAACTTGACGATGCCTGTGGGTTTCTTTCAACCCAAGACATTCTATGATTCTGTGAGCACCACAGCTACTTAAATACTACCACAATGCTGGTACTTGGCCTCCTGACCAGGTATCCAAGAGAAGCACTTCATGTGAAAAAGCATCACAGCCACAGCAGACAAAAGGCAGTAATGGACCTGGCAATCTCACTATAAAGTGCATACTCAGCCCCATGGATTAGCTGGAGAATTTTAATATTTCAGCTGCAAAAATATAAGCTGAAGCTGTGACGGAGCATACAAATACACTAATAAATATTGCAAATGTCAGTCCACCTAACAACACAAAGACCGACCTGGGTTTGAAGAATTTAAAACTTGTGTGTAGTTTATCAACTGTAAAGTGAAAGTTTAGCCTCAAAAAAACATTATCTAAACCAGATGTTGGCTTCACAATAATCAATTTATGACAAATTGTTTTAATATTTATACCAGGCACTGCGTCAGACAAAGGTAAAATATAATCTTTGTTATATTATATACACATATATATAAAATATATATATTTTATATAAGTTATTCTCTCTCTGTACTTGGCAATGGTGAGACCGCTCCTTGAATCCTGTGTTCAGTTCTGGGCCCCTCACCACAAGAAGGATGTTGAGGCTCTGGAGAAAGTCCAGAGAAAAGCAATGAAGGTGGTGAAGGGTCTGGAGAACAGGACTTATGAGGAACGGCTGAGAGAGCTGGAGGTGTTTATCCTGGAGAAGAGGAGGCTGAGGGGAGACCTCATTACTCTCTACAACTACCTGAGGGGAAGGTTGTGAAGAGGAGGGAGCTGGGCTCTTCTCCCAAGTGACAGGGGACAGGACAAGAGGGAACGGCCTCAAGCTCCACCAGGGGAGGTTCAGGCTTGATGTAAGGAAAAACTTCTTCACGGAAAGGGTCATTGGGCACTGGCAGAGGCTGCCGAGGGAGGTGGTTCGGTCACCTTCCCTGGAAGCGTTTAAAGTGTGGGTGGATGAGGTCCTGAGGGGCATGGTTTAGAGATTGGTGGGAATGGTTGGACTCGATGATCTGGTGGGTCTCTTCCAACCTGGTGATTCTATGATTCTATGACAACGAGCATTATGAAACAAAGAAATTACATGCTCCTGCTTTGTTTGTTTGGAAAGCAAAGGGGAAAAAGCTCGCAATGGCTTAAAGATGTTTTCCTTCACCTGTCACGTCACAGGCTACGAAGCCAAGAGAGAAAAACCTCAAAGTGTATTATTGTTATTACTAAGAGGGTGCTTGCTGCCTCCCCGCCGCCTGAGCAGGGGCTGAGGGAGCGCTGCCCTCAGCCGCCACGAGGGGGCGCTCGCCGCCCGCAGCGCCCTCCCGGGGAGCGGGACGGGAAAGGGAGGTAGCAGGGAGCGAGGGGCAGAGCCCTAGAGGCTTCACCTCGCCAGTTGTCACTGCTGAGCGGTGCCAGCATCGCTTCTGCTCACCAGTGAAACCACCCAGCGCTCCAGCAAAGCTTAAGTGGTTCAAGGTAAAAAAAAAAAAAAAATAAAAATGAGGTTCTTGCGAACAGTTTTCGGCTCTTCTCTATATACCAAATGAGTATTCTTCAGCAATGGGAGTGAAAACGTTCAATAACCTCCTTCTGCGCTCCGAGCCCAGAAGACCCCAACTGTATCCTGGGCTGCATCAAAAGAAGTGTGGCCAGAAGGTCAAGAGAGGTGATTCTGCCCCTCTGTTCCTCTCTTGTGAGACCTCATCTGGAGTATTGTGTCTAGTTCTGGAATTCTCAATGTAAGAAGGATACGGAGCTGTTGGAATGGGTCCAGAGGCTACAAAGATGATCAGAGGGCTGAAGCACCTCATACGAGGACAGGCAGAGAGTTGGGGTTGTTCAGCCTGGAGAAGAGAAGGCTTCAAGGAGATCTTATAGTGACCTTTCAGTACCTGAAACGGGCTACAAGGAAGCTGGGGAGGGACTGTTTACAAAGGCTTGTAGTCATAGGATGAGGGGAACAGGTATAAACTGGAGAGGGGCAGATCTAGGCTTGATATAAGGAGAATTTCTTCACTGTGAGAGTGGTGAGACACTGACCCAGGTTGCCCAAGGAAGCTGTGTCTGCCCCATCCCTGGGGGTGTTCAAGGCCAGGTTGGATGGGGTCTTGGGCAGCCTGTCAGACCTAGTGGGAGGTGTCCCTGCCCATGGCAGTGGGGGTGGAACCAGATCATCTTTAAGGTCCCTTCCAACCCAAGCTATTCTATGATTATTACTTTTCAACCTGAATGCATCAAATCAAATCAAAGAGATGGGAACCAAGTATCTCTGATCAAAAACCATCTAACTATCTAACATGGCTCTAAAGAGTAAGGGACAGCTGGGCACGGTGACACATGTAGGTATGTGCAGGGTCCAGAGGGGAGAGATCATGCCATACCACTCTCTAGAGCAAACAGAACACAAAGATCTTGTTCACAAGAACATCAGTCAGTTTGCCATCACAACATTTTAGGTCAGCACCCTACTGAGCCACAGTGTCAGACCACTTATATCAGGAGCAGGCACTAGAAGGATAGCTTTTTCCTTTATAAAACCATTTCGTTTAAACATGTTTTGCTGTCAGGAGGCTTCACCTCCCTCCCATTCCCCATCTCCCAAAAAAAGTTCAGAAGCTGCCAACAAAGTGTCAAACGGCGGCTTCGACACCACATGCTGCGGGGAGACAATGAGCTATGGATCAGTACAGGCTAAAGAATATAAGCTGCAAAGAACAGAGTTTGTGTTATATTGTATTTAAAAGATGCAAAATACCGATTTATGCCTGACACATCTCACTGATAGAGAGGGCAGGTATTGAAGCAGGAAGGCAGACTCTTCACCTCCTGAGATTGCAAGGGACATGCGTTTTTTCAGATCATAGAATAATAGAACAACCAGGTTGGAAGAGACCCACCAGATCATCGAGTCCAACCATTCCCATCAATCACTAATCCATGTCCCTCAGCACCTTGTCCACCCGTCCCTTAAACCCCTCCAGGGAAGGTGACTCAACCCCCTCCCTGGGAAGCCTGTTCCAGTGACCAATGACCTTTTCTGTGAAAATGTTTTTTCCTAGTGAATTCTAGACCTTGGACTAAAAGGTGCTACAACTGCACTGAAACGTTGTTTCCAGCACAGCTGGACTTGTGGCTTTCCGTGCTACCTGCTGGGCACAGAGGGCCACAGAAAACAATGGAAATTCATGAAAAGAGAACGGAGAAAACAGCCTGAGTGGGCTTTGGATCCTGGCACGAATTTAAAGAAGTTCCTCCATTTTCAGTAGTATCATCATAACCTGGCGAGGGCCAAGCCAGCTCTGCCTTGTAAGTAAGTGGTTTACAGTGGGTGCCTCATGCTCATTCATGGGGCACTTTCAACATGTCCAGCAGGCCAAGCAGCCAGGAGCAGGGGGATCTCCTAGTTTTTAAATTCAGGGATTTTTTACTGTTTCTACAGTTCCTTTCTTTTAACAGAATTCTACTGGCAATATTCTGCAATCAGCTTAAAAAAATAATTAAAAACACTAAACATAACATCATCATCACCCCCCATGACCAAAAGGCTTATATGCTGTTGGAAGACACACTGAGAAACAGAGCTCTGATGTTTTAAGTGCAATCTGCAGTGCCCTTTCTCAGTGACAACCCAGACGAGTGCAGAAAGATCAGAATAAAAGTAGCAGTGAAGTCAAAGCACTGATTAATCCCCTGCAGCTCCCTTCGCTCCAGCCCACTCGCGTGGTTTTGCAACCCTTTCTCTTCATTCCTATTCTATGTGAGTGGCAGCAACACTGACCCACTAGGTTTGTGTGTTACTAGACAGTCGAATGAACCAGAGCAGCAATCCAGAGCTGAACTCTTTTGGTTCTATTAATATTAAAAGAAAGAAAAATAATTAAAGCCTATATTCCATTTGCTCTCTGTGACATTTAATTACTGAGGATTCCCCACTGAAGGGCAGTGTTTTATTGACAAGCCTGCGCTGCTGGCTAACATCTACTGCTCAGCAGCAGAGCAGTTCGGCTCAGTACGTGAGCAGCGTGACTGGGGAAGCAGACATACCGCAGACGACATGTCACCTGATAATCTACTGCCTGCAGGTGTGATGGGGCCTGGAGAACACGCTGCCCTTCTGGCTGCTTTTGGGACTGCCAGGGGTACAGCGGGCACTGACGAAACTGAGATCTGCTCCCAAAAATCAAAATGTAGACACCAGACATGGGACAGTATAGCCAGAATGAAGTCAGAAAAACCTCTCAGTCTAAACACAAACCCTGTTCAAGAAAGTAATCCTCCGGTAACTGCAGGTGCTGCCATATTGCATTAACTTTACTTGCTAGAGCAAGCAGGCAGTATATTTCGTGCCAGGCTGCCACCAATTTGAAGAACATTGTGTAGCTTAGGACAACATGAGCTGACAAAGGCTGTTTCAAAGCATTGGGAAGTCCTTGGGTCTGGGATTTCATTTTTGCATCCAGAATAAACAGCAAAAGGCAGCCACAGGTGCAGATGGAGATGACTGAGGACAGAGGACATTTTAAAGCAACACACTAAAACAATTATCTCAACCAATTTAGACAGCTACTGAAGTTTGGATACTACCATAATAACCTCACCTGAACTCGGTGTCCCCTTTGAAGAGGCTGGACTACGTGAGTTCCCAAGGTCTCTTCCAACTTGAAGGACTGAGTGATCTATGATGATTCAGTGGGAACCGCTTAAAGCGGAGGCAACTGACAGACTTTACCCACACCAGGCAACATGGCACATAGCTAGTCCTCATGGGTTCCAATCTCCTAAGTGCCTTAGGGTTCTTCTGTCGTTTTCCGGGCACGGCACAGGTGCCATCCCAGCCTAGAAGGTACATTTCTTACCTTCAGAAGATCCCCAAGTTAGTTCCCAGAGGCAGCAAGCAACCTAGGGAAATGTCATCCGAGCTCTGAAACCTTGGATGCAATCAGTCTTGAAGGGGCCAGAAGTGCTATCTGTGCCAAAGACTTGAAGGTCACAGAGGTCTGGCCCAGAGAAGCTGCAGAAACTTGGCTCAGGAGAGAGGACAGAAACTAGCAAGCTCCACAACCAGCTTCCTGGGAACACTCTTTTAGCAGATTAATAAGTCTTAAGTGCCACTTTGGGGTACCTGGCTGATGTTTTAGAATGGGTTGGAGGCTTTTTTCTGGGCTGATCAGGTTTATTTTGAGAGTTAGTCCAGAAGTAAACACCATCAAGTACAAGATGTGACATTTTGACAGGACTGCTACTCTCTTTAAAGTACTCTCTCCAGCACGCTCTGTTTCACAGGGTTTATACATGTGGCTTGGATGGATGTTTAGCAGATACTCTCCTAAAACATTTGAAAATGAACCCAAGGGAGACTTTATGTGGCTAACTGAGGGCCAGAAAGTGATGGTGCCCACTCAGAGGATTCCCACATGTACAAGATCAGTCTCCTACATATTCACATACGTTAACAGCCTGATCTAGTGGGAGGTGTCCCTGCCAAGGCAAGGGGGGGGCATGGAATTAGATGATCATTACAGTGCTTTCCAACTCAAACCATTCTATGTTTCTATGATTAGACTCCACACTGAGGATTGTTTGAGTTTTCTGCTGGGATGAAGATGGAAGGAGTACAGGCAAGCGAGTAGTTGGAATTTCATTGATAGCAGAGGTGTATCAGGTCCAAGGCAAACTATTTTAGTTATAATTTTCCAGTTTATGCAGGAGGCACACAACACAAGTACTTCACTCTATATACATGATGAAGTTTGTGCTGAAAAAATCAATGCAGAAGGCAGGAGAGTTTGCTTGGGACTTCAGGTAGACTCCCATGCCTTTGGCACATATCAAAAGCAGCAACTTACAGCTGCTGCTATCCCAGCCAGCCACAGATCAAAATACAGTTGTTAAGGAACAACATAAGAATTAATTCTGGTGTGGAAATAAAATAGAAAATAGTGATCTTGCTTTCTTTTTCACACTGTCCACTTTCCTCTTAGAAGTGGCCGTGCCACTCCATCTACCTGAGCTCATCACATCGTGCCTGAAATACAATGATAAGGTTTTAAGAGAAGTTACAACTACGAAGAAAATTAAATGAAAAATAATGCCATGAGGGAATGAAAAGACCTGAGAAAAGCAGTCTCTGTATACCAGAGAAAGCATGCGAAACCAGGCTAGACAGAACAAAAACCCCTGAGTCATCATCACAGTAACCAAGTATCAGAAAAGTGAGGCAGCACAGTCATGAGATGATTTCAAACAGTGCTGGGGTCTAGTTTATTTCCACAGCCAAGACCAGAAGAACAACATTAAATTATAGCACAGTGGTTTGCACTGAACACAGGGAGCAGCCAGTCCAGAATCCAGAAGCACGTACAGCAGACAAGTTGCTGGACTATGTCTACCCTGTGGTGTAAACAAGCATTCTGCCTCTCAAGTGACTATCAGCGTTAACTGGACACTATAGGAGGGCCTCCAGTCATAGAGTCATATAGGACAAGGGCTCTCCCTCGAGAGTATGTACTGCATTTGTAAGGATACACATTCTGTTGAACGAGTTGCAGTTTGCCATTCACACTCACACTTCATGTTCCTGCCATCCTCTCAGGAGCAACTGTGCAACTCAAGCACATCACAAAGGTAGAAGGGACACGGAACTGTCACTCTTCACCAACGCAGAGGTGGAAGAGGCAGCAGCACTTCATGAGAATGGCCAGGGTTCCCGAAGCAGTAGGTAACTGAAAAGGCTGCTGGTTTTGCTACACGGTTATGAAAATGCAAATCTGTCTCCCTTCCACACATGCTGCAGAGTGCCTTCAGACAGCCTCATAGAGAAATTGAATATTACAATACTGTTAAATAATTATTTTCATACCAGGATGCCAAAATCACTCTCTAGCAAGACAGCAAGAGAATGACATAAGTAATGATTTAGCAAAATCAAGTTCAGCAAACAGCTCAACCTCTTCATTCCTCTAATAAAAGAAGTTCAGATTGTAATTACAACTCCTACAAAGAAACAAATACAATGACGCTGACTTAACATAACATTATGTTGTAACACACACATACCTCTGTATTAAAATATAAATTCACAAAATATACTTTTGAGTTAAGCTGGAAAAAGTAAGTTTTGAATAATACCTTAGGGAGCCAAAATTAATACACACCAGTGTTTGAATACAGTAAATACGAAATGAATGGTATTTTGTGATGTCGTGAAAAGAGGAAAGACAGAACAAAAACCAGTCATCTTTCTTTTGTCTCTTCTTCTCCCTCCTTTTTTGAGCCTATTCTCAGTATCTACTTACAAATTAATTTTCAAGGACTTGTGCTGCCTTCTGAAGAAGTCACAGAGTCGGAAGAATTCCAAGCAGATTACTGAAAACTAAAATCATCATTAACAAATGACAAAAAAATTAACAAATCAAACATCATTAGAAGAGATACAACATTACTTCTTATCTCATCCACACACGGAACTTCATCATTATAATGCAGTCATTGTAATGCATTTGCCTTCCTTCTCTTCCCCAGAATGAAAACTTTGCTCAAACACAATCTGCTGACAGTATTAATTAATTTGGAGAGGTCAACTCCGGCTAAAAGTCAGCAACAGGCTTTAATGAACTCATGGAGTGTAATTCTGCAGACTTCTACTTCAAACACAAATATCAATGTTGTTGTATTAGAGTAAGGAAGAGCAGACTCTGCCTTTTGTACCCATTAAGCTGCCACATTTCATGGAGAGGGAAGTTAGAAATCGTTTTACTTGCTGCAGCCATTCAAACAAAATGTGTTGGATATCTCAAGCTGTATGCAATTCCATTATGTACCTAAATTGCTGTTAACAATTAATTAAACTATCACCAACAAGGATGAATATCCGCTTTTAAAGCTATGCAATCACACTCACCTCCTGCAGAGGTTTAACACAAAGGAATACACTGAATAAGACAGAAAGATTGTATACTCATTAAATATATATATATATATATATATATATATATATATATATATTTGCTTCCCCCACATTTAAAGTAGCGTTATAATAAATGCAGTAAACTTACTCTTAAAAACCCAAATACTGCAGTAAATATTGAAGACTCCAGGAAATTTTTTTCAATTGTATTAGGAGTCTCCTTTAGCTGTCCACTGCCGCTGTGCTTTTATTTGTTCTGCAGAGGGATGCCAACAAAGGATCAGCCTTACTAAAAGCATGTAAACTTCTACCTCCCAGCATCTAGCAACAGTACCATTACTGGAAACTCTCATAAAGGAGATGTATACAAACACCTGGAAATTTAACACAATGAAAACAACTACACAGTAAGCACAGGGAGAAAGTAAATCCAGTAACACAGAATCATAGAATAACCAGGTTGGAAGAGACCCACCGGATCATCGAGTAAAACCATAACATCACTTCAGAGTAAGCAACCTCCGTAACAACTACAGCAATAGAAGCTACTTGCTAAGAAAGAGGAATTACAAGAGTTTTCTGAATATAAAACAAAGCCACAAGTAAGAAAATGAATGGCCATACGAGCAAATAGCAATATACTGCTAGTAAATCCCTGGAGGGTCAGCACAACTAAGAATACTTAGCAAGTCCTTTCTGGGCTTCCTTCCTGAACATGAAGATAAAATACAGTGAATGCATGAAAGCAGCTATGAAGAGGTTCAGAGATGCTACTGAGATCAATTAAAACCAAATAAACGAACAGGAGAATGTTATTGCTGACAATGAAAACAAAGTTCATTGAAACCTAGTTCCCTCAGCCGCTCCCCACAGAGGCCAATTTTATTTATTTCAGAAAATAAAAATAAAATAAGTAGTGAGAAAATGCAATTTTAATAATTTTCTTCCAGTAAGGAATAAAGCAGGTGTTGAGAGCAGAAGCAAAACCCACATCTGCTCCACTGCAATGGCAGGCCCTGCCTGATCAGATAGATATACATAATACACATTCTGTACACGCACAGATTACTCAGAATCTAAGGAATGCAGCCCATACCGCTGGGAGACCATAAAAATATGAAGAATTCACAGTCTTTCCTGCAGTGCAGATCTGGAATGCCTTTACTGTTTATGCAGTGTTACAATAATAGTAGCCCCAAAACTACTGTCAATATGATTAAAGCCAGTAGTACTCCTGGCCCCTTCCAGAAAGTCATGAGGTTTACATATCTCACCAAGATTTGAATCCTTTTAGTTCTGTGCACAAGGTAGAAGCCCACCTGCTCCCTTCACTTGGTTGAAAGGTTGAAAGATGAGAATTATCACTGCTTTTGTATGGGATTAAACAGGGATAATATCAGACCAGCCCTCTTTCCAGGTTTGCAGAAGTTTGGATGCCATGAGATGCTTGTGAGCTATTGACTTGTGAATAACAGCTACTACTTGGCCTACAAAGTCACTGCCCGTCTGACTGATGGTCTTGAAAAAAGCTTCGGGGTACATGAAGTAAGAACAGAGTGTCTACAGCAAAATTGTTTTCTGTCTGGTTTGGTAGCATAGGGAGGCAAAAGAGTCTCTATTTGGCCTTGTAAGGAGCCACATTCCTTCAACTGCCTCGAAACAAGTTTCAGGGGATAGCCACATTTATATGCGCCACACAGATAATGCACTTGAAATGCTCTGAGACTGATATGAATAGGAACTATTCTTCCCTTTAATTAGCATTTTTGCCAGATGAACACTGCTGCAAAGCTCTGAGATGTGGAGTCCTCCTGCAAGTTTCAAGAGATACATAGCCAATGGCTAGAGTATCCCCCAAATCAGAAGATTTCCTTTTGCAGCCACAATTTATTTTGTCCACTTGAATGAAAATAAACTCAATTATCAAAATGATCACCCAGGGTAAGGACAAAACCAGTGTACTACACCAGCCCTGAGGAGTCATACATAAAACTCAGCTGTGTGATGTTCTTTGGATGGTGACTAACATTAAAAACATTGACCATGAAAAAAGAAAATATATTAGCATACTTCCAAAAAGACAGCTTATCATAAAAGGGCTAATTTTTTTAACAAGTTAAACAGATGATCACACACACACAACGTAGTCATGGATGACTATTAGAGCATTTATATAAGTGTAAAACTTCACCTTAAGTTCTGATGTGTAGGAAAAGTATGTGTCTATAAAGGCAGCAAAGACACTAGTTACACTGTTTAAGTGTTGGTGTTCTTGTATTACCAGACGCATTGACAATTAAATAGAAAGACAGTATGGATTAAAGAAAAAAAAATACAAAAACATTGGCTTGTTTCCTAGCAACAGCTCAGCTAAAATTACTTAACATTTCTACTCAATCAAATGTAAATTTGACTATGTTATCCCTTAAATGTTGATTATAACAGCCCTTTTCAAATGCAAATTCAATGTGTAAAGTGAATGTAAACGTTGACAAAGCTGATACGGAAAATCTCCTGATTAACATCATTTGCATGTACACAGAAACATTATTACAAACCTTCTAAAGATAGAAGGAAATGGAAATTAGATAAAGAATCACCTTCTCCATCATCTCCTTCCTCCCCGCTTTGTTTAACAGCAAAGCAGACAAAACTATAAAGCCTTTTGGATTGCATGTAAAATTCAAACAGTTTAAAACTGCAACGAACGAGCTGTATCTGAATGCCATATCTGAATGCCATACCTTGTGACGTTAGCAAACACAATGGAGTGAAAAATTCTACTTTATTTCTCAGTCATAGAACTTACTAGCTATAGGAAATACATATAGAGCAGAGGGGACTGTAAAGCTTACACCACCATGTCCAGCTTGCAAGTTTCCTGGCCTCATTTAACTGCAACTGTTGCATGAAAAAAACAACAGGAGGTAGGGAGGAAAATGAACACACCTTACTCCCAAAGTCTAAAAGTTTGTACCTCACACAGTTAGCAACTACAGCATTCAAACACCTCAGTCAGATACGTACTCACCCATGACCAGACTAATTTTGCACAAAACATATAGAAGATGCTTCAAAGGAGATGTTGAAACCTATCTTCTTGTCACAGCATTCCACTAATAGGGCATTAAAATACATTGTTTTGCAATATTCACATTGCATCAGGCTGATTTAGAATCATAGAATTGCCAGGTTGGAAGAGACCCACCGGATCATCGAGTCCAACCATTACCACCAATCTCTAAACCATGCCCCTCAGTACCTCATCCACCTGCACCTTAAACACCTCCAGGGAAGGCAACTCAACCACCTCCCTGGGCAGCCTGTTCCAATGCCTGATGACCCTTTACCACTACTTAGTCGAAAGTCTACAAGGCACTGAGAACCTTCAGCACAAAGCAAGTCCTCACAATTAATCTCTTCAGCTGAGAGTGTTTTCTACTAGCCACCACCACCCTTCCCTTCTTAATCATCTCAAGAACAACAAGAGGCTAACATAGAAGGTTTACATCCATGGACATTAAACAGACTTGTGTTTGGCCATAGGATAAAGTTTTATTTTCCACAGTGATGCAGGCTTGATAGCTCACTGTGCCATGAGTGCGCTAGTCCAACACAGATACACAATCAGGATTTGCACAGCATCAGCTGCATCAGTGCAAACTGGACAATTTAGCACACATCAGCCATCTTCTAATGCTTTACAGTGCTACCTTTTAAAAAAAACCCAAAAGCATTTTCTCCCTCCGCTGCACAGTTTTTAAATACAGTTATTGCAAGTCTGTTAAAGATTATCTTTTCTATCCAAGATGAGAGTTGCTACTTTTAAGTATTTTAGACAGGACATAATTGTTTCCCTGTACAACCCTAGGCTGCAACTTTAGTAGTATCAGATCCTAAATGCTGAAGTAGAAGACTTTATAAATAGAGGAGTACAAGAGGTGAGTATTGGGAAGGCATAAAATGTTTGCATCCATATTAAACACAAATTATCCCCTTCTCAGTTCAGAATCATGGGTTTGAGACAGAACTGAAAGTGAATTTGAGGCTTTATCAAGAGCGGAGAAGGAAGGGAAACCCAGGATGACACAAACAAGAATACCTTATCCTCCACTGCCAAGTCCTACCTGCTCCCACACTGCTTACAAACTTCTTACATGTATGTGCCAGACAACTATTAGCCAGCGTCCAGTTTCAAAGCTAAAGCTGATGTCTGGAGAGGCATCCTGATCACATAAGGCAGGTCTTCTTTAGCAAAGCCTGAAGCAGTAGGATCTCCAGACCTTACTTCACTGGTCCTCCCTCCACGATAACACTGCGCATTTACTGCTCCATCTAAATCTTGCTTCTGGTAGGAGAAATGAGCAGAATAACAGACTTTTGAGAAAATCTTGAGATACTCTATTTTATTTTTGTTTGGAAGTTTTCCAGGAACCCTTTCAGTGTAGTATATACACATGAAAATTAATACTGTTCTCTCCTTATTCATACATTTTTTTCAAGTGACTTACACAGTCTGAAAGCAAAGGTCAGTCATGCTGGAATCCGACAAGCCAATGTACTGAAAAAGTAACTTTATTTGACCATATGGTACTATGATTAAACACACAGCAAAGTACTCTTTGATCTTATGGCACTCTCTGCATAGATTGCTAACAACCAGACTTTTCGAAACTATGTTTTTAGCTGGAAGACTAAAAACAATCTGAAAGACCTACATCATTGACTGCATGATTTACTATTAATAACACCAGCAGTGTATGTGATATGACAGCTGTGCATTGAAAGAACTTTAGCACGTGATTTAGTGGCTAACTGGACTTTCACCTCAAGACCATGACACAACAGGTCAAAAGCTCATAGCCACAACAGCGACTGAATGAGAGGAAGCAGTCATGGCTGAGCCAGCAGGACATTTGCAGTTAGGAACTAAAATAATTGACGTTTATGCAGCATTCAAAATTCCTGGCGAAAAGGCGCATATACCAGTAACATGAGAAACATTTGCTACAGAACAAAACTATGTAAACCAAACAGAGGCAACACATGCACAAAAAGTCATCCTACACCATATGGATTATCACTGCCAGAAAGTTCCAGAGGCAAAGATTTTGAACAACTGAAACTTAAAGTTGGCAGAAATTAGTTTCATGCAGACAGGGAACCAACAATCAACCATCACTAATGTACAGATCCCTGTTCAGAAAGAAAATCTCACCTCAAAAGAATTGCTGAGCCTCAGGTGAGGTACTGTGGGGACTGCTAAAAATTGATAGTATCATTATTCAAACTGCATGATGCACAAAGGTCCCAGGCTTACAGAAAAACAGAATTCCTTAAATTAGCCAGAGACACAACTTTTACAGGAAACAGAAAAGTTTTATTCTGAAAAAAAGCACCTGAAGCCCACAGTTATACCTGTAACTTCTCCTTGGATATGCCTAGTGCCAGCATTCAATTCAATATACTTAGAACAATGACAGATGTGAAAGTTAATTTAAAAAAGGTTTTATTACCACTCATCATACTCTTAAAAGACCACAGCAGGACAAGTTAAATGTTCCTTCCTTAATTTTCATATGCAATAGAGAACAGCAAAAAATGTGGTAAACTGGACACTGACATAGGAAAGAGGAAAGCTATAAAAAGAAAAATTAGAAGAATAAACCCAGATTTCAAAAGGAAATTTGAATAAAACTTGTAAACATTACAGAAAACTAGTCTTTTAACACTTCGTATTCTTAATGGGAGGCCGTATCAGAATGTTTTATAACAGAAGCCAAAACACTTACAAACAGGATTACAAGACAGAACTGCACAACCACCTGTGTGCTTTGAGGATCCAGAAGCCCTCATTTAGTCCTGTGCAGAAAAAGGCTAAATCTTCAGCACAAAAGGGTTAAGGACAGACCAGTGCTAGAGTGGCTAAGGGTGGGGAGCAGCAGTTGAAAGGAGGGAGGAAAAGACTGGAGGGAAAATAATATTTTTGCAGTCATTTGTTTTAACACAAGTTCCTAACTCTCCTAGTGAATTATTGGAGAAAATATCTTCTTTATTGGCACCTACAGTCAACAGAATCAAACCACACTTCTATTCTGATCTGGGAGGTAAATATGGCCAAGCAATGCAGCTCTCACCCTCGTCCTCTAATTTCAGGGGTAACATTTACCTTTAGCATGACCTACAAAACAACAAAAACCCTTCTTCTGGTCTTTGGATATTAGAGTTCATATGAAAGAAGTGACATAGATTGAAGAGAGGCAGAGCTGGAGTGCATATAAGACCCTGATTACAACCACACACACACTTTTAAACTACACCTGCAACCACTTCAATCTTTTATTTTGCAGGCAAACCTCTCTAGATTTAGAAGAAGAAAAAAAATCCTAATCAAAACCCACACACCTGTGAACAGCATGGTGACCTAGAAACACTGCCTTGCATCAGGATGGAGAAGACCTTAGTCACCATTCACTTTCTCAACAGAAGGTGGAAGCATGGGGGTGTTAGGTGAGGAGGAAGGCAGAAGAGAAAATAAGTACGTGCTGTCTTCATGGCAGTGTCAGACTCCACAAGGTGGCCTTAAGCCAGACCAGAACATAGTTTTCATTCATAGAAAGAGAACCTATAGTTCGTCCAGACAAGCTGCTCATCAGCATTCACTTTAATCCCCAGTGACTTCACAACTTAACCCCAACTTTCTGGGTGAAAAGCCATCATTTTGGCATCTTTTAATACAGCCCTGTTTTAAGACAGCTAGTTAATCTGTTCTCACTAGTAAATGAAAGAAATCCTTTACCTCAATCTCAAAGACTCCATTTAGTTCAACTCCTGAAGCTTACAAAGAACACAGAAGATACCTGAAGTGTGAAAATGAAAATAAAAACACAACAGAAGAGAGGAAGGTGGTTTGCTAACTGCAGGAAAGAGTATTCCTTCTACAACTTCTGTCCAACTACTGCCTACTTTTTATTTATCTATTCTTTTTTCTTCCAGTTTCCCTCTTTCTGCAAAGATGACCTGGCAGCACTACATCTTTGTTATTCAATACAAAGCCAAATATAATCAGATCATTAAAAAGCAGATAAACGTATTCCTCCAACAGCTAAAACTCTAGTAGAGTCAGAAATAGCATTTTCACTCCCCATCTGGGGCCTCCATCTCTCCCTCACCTTCCTAGGGCTATTTTTGGCATAGGCTCCTAGTCTAAGCACACACAATGGAACCACAATCCCATCCTTTCACAGAAAAAAAAAAAGAGGAAAAACAGAGACAGAGACCTCTAGCTCACAGCAATTTTGTGCTTCTCCAATAACCCATCTTCCCCCTTAAAACTGTGCAATCCGTACCTACTTTGCCAGCCTCAGCAGCTTTACTGACTACACACAATGCTCTGCTGGTCTTCACAGCAGTGGTGTGTTGTAGAACTTCTCTCTCATGCTTGCAATTATCTTCAGGGTATGACTTCTTTTTATTTGTTGCTGGGTGGTTTTCTTGGGTCAGATTCAAGTGCTCCTAACACACACCTTGCAGCAGCTTCTGGTTATCAGTGTTAAAAAGCCAATAAATTATAAGCCAAATTCAAGAAGCTACAAGTAAGAATATATAAAAAAGTCATTAAGTCCTACTGTAGTCAGATGATGTGTCAAAGTTGTTCAACATTTATCACATCCAAAGCTCTAATGGGAGATCCTTTAGTATAGGAAAATCAAAAAAGAAAGAAAAAAAATCAATAATATATATAAAAATATGTTTCTATTTCTATAAAACTAGAAAACTCAAAAGACATCAAGAAATAAATGCAGAAACTAACAAAAATTGTAAGTCCTTGGAGCACTTAATAAATTTTGGATTCAGGAATGGTTTCATAGACACTGCTCTGAAATTAAAGTTCACAGACACAACATGAAACTTAGAACTTAAAAGACTTGGCTGCCGGGATAAATATTTCTGGTTCACCTCACCTACCCACATACTTGGACCACTTAAGAGTTTCCTCCTTCACAACCAGCTGAGAGGAGATAGTTATCAAAGCCTCAGCAGCATGATTTGTGTGACAGATAAAAACAATGGTAAGAAGACTGTTATTGTAAACATCTTTTTTTTTTAAATAAATGCAATCAGAAATAGCAACTATTATCTACTCTTTCTGGAGTCAAACCCATTTTGAATTCCGTGGTCTCTCCTCCTTGAAAGCGAAATTGGACTTCAGTTTCCTGCCCAAACCAAAAACCAAGTATCTATTTATATGTAACATTTACATGTAGACAAAGCAAGTGTAAACATCCTTCATGCATGTATATGTTTGTTTCATGTATATATGTATACATTTATTTATGAGCATATATCTCCTGATACGTGCATTGGGATCTTTTCAGCAGAGAAAATCTCCACATGCAATCCAAAAGTGTCGAGGATCATTTAAAGGTTTTGCTTTTGAGAGATGTAAACTACCTCTGTGTCCTAGGTGCACAAATCCTTCCTGACCATGCACCTCCCTGGCATCTCACAAGAATTTCTGTAAGGAAGAGAAGACCCAGCCCTGCCACCGGCCCAGGACTGGTTCCAACTCTTGAGTTGATTCTCCTCCTCTATAGTTTGCTGAGCCATGTAATCCTTGCAGTCACTTCTAAATGTAAAAGATACATTGCCAAACGTTAATGTTCATTATTACAGTCAATCAGTTGAACTATAATTCTACCATTGTTACCTACCAACACTTTTCCTGTTCAAGTGCAAGGTATGTTTACCTTATTACTGAGGAGCTCAAACATTTATTTTCTTTCATAATAAAGTACTCCTTTCCTCCTCCCACCTAAATCAAGGTGAACACTCATAAATCAGATCAAGATCTGGAATGTTTTCACTTCTACAGTGATGTGGCTAGATCCAGGAAATCTAGAAATTAGGATTTTTACCAGTTTTAAGATTGGTTGAAAGATTCTGAGGAGGGGCTCTTTGTCAGGAAGTGTAGGGACAGGATCACGGGTAATTCTTCTAAGCTGAAAGAGGGGAGATTTAGATTAGACACTAGGAAGATATTCTTCACAATAAGGGGGATCACTCACTGGAACAGGTTGCCCAGAGAAGTCTTGGATACCCCATTCCGAACGGCATTCAAGGCTGTTCCTCTGTGGTCCATACATACATAGAAAAGCACTGGTCATCTCTTCCTGGCAATGCATGATCTATTCACCTATAGTCAGCTAAAGCAGTGAGAAATTGCAAAGAAAAACATAAGACTCCAAATGCTCAATGCAGATCAACCAACTTTAAAGGTGAACGTACAGAAGAAATGATGGAATTTAGAAACGATGCAGAAATCCCTACCTAGTCATAAGGCACTGATGATATTTAGAAGTCATTTTTGGCACATCCAGTTCTTTGGAAACACTGGATATATGCCAAAAAAATAAAGCTTAATATTGACATTTAGTATTCCAAACTAGTTATGGAGTGCAGTGCTGGTAATCCATGCTTAGGAAACAAGGAGTGGTTTTCATTTTCTATATCCAGTTCAAAATAGCACCATTAAGCTGACACCACCATAAGCATACATCAGCAGGAAAAGACAGCATTTATCTGAAAATCTTTACTCTTTATCAGAAGACCTCTGTATAAGCTGCTCCCTCAAAACTGGAACTGATAAAAATCATCAACTACATACATGCATTTGTTCAGCATGAGACCTGCAGATCACAAAACGTGTAGGAACGTCTTCCTTCTTAGGAAATGCCCACAACTTATCCTCAAATTCAAGGCCTGAACAAACAAGCCACTATGCTGCTTATCCAGCTCCTTAAACTGTGACCATCACTGCAGCTATAGGAACACAAGTACAACTGACAAATGTGCACTTAGCAACCTATCTCATTATTACTACATTTTTATGGCAGGCAAACACACAGACTTGTCTCTGTTCTCTTCCAACCAAGACATCTGCTATAAAGTCCACATCCTCCTCCGCTCTTGTGAGGCTCTACTTGGAGTACTGGGTCCAGTTCTGGAATCCTCAGCATAAGAAGGAGATGGAAATGTTGGAACAGGTTCAGAGGAGGCTACAAAGATGATCAGAGGGCTGGACCACCTCCCACATGAAGACAGGCCGAGAGAGTTGGGGTTGTTCAGCCTGGAGAAGGTTCTGGGGAGACCTTATAGCAACCTTCCAGTAACTGAAGGGGTACTAAAGGAATGCTGGGTAGGCGCTTTCTATAAAGACAAGTACTGACAGGACTAGGCTATAAATTGGAGAAGGGAAGATTTGCACTAGACATTAGGAGAAAATTCTTCACAATGAGGGTGGCGAGACACTGGCACAGGTTGCCCAGGGAAGTTGTGGATGCTCCCTCCCTGGAAGCGGTTTAAGGCCATATTGGATGGGACCTTGAGCAGCCTGGTCTGGTGGGAGGTATCCCCGCCCAAGGCAGGGGGGTTGGAATTAGATTATACTTAAGGTCCCTTCCAACTTAAACTATTCCATGATTCCAAGAAAGAAGTCCATCAAATCACTAAAAATGCAATGTTCTCCAATCTGTGCTACAGCATAGAAACAGCTTTGTGCTGTCCCCTGCACCATCTCCAGAAGAAGTGTTCACAGAAGGAGGATGGAGCAGACTCTATGCAGACTTAACTCTCACTACCACATCTTCTTCCTCAAGCCATCAGTCAGGAAGAGTTTCTAAGCTCAGTTTAGTCACTCTAAGTTCTACAGGTTTTCCACATAACAACTGATCACCTTTGTTTAACTAAACCAGAAACACCAATTTTAAGTACCAAATGAAGACATTCTGAAAACAGATGGTCTTTTGCAGAGTGAAGAGCTTAATGCTTCCTAAATACCCACCCTTTTAGAAAAGTATCTTATGCTGATTATTGAAAAACTAGATTATTGCCATCCCCCAAATCACTAGCTGTCCCCTCTCAATGAAAACTCACAAGTGTGTCTATTCAGTGTAACATGACAGTGAAAGTGTTACAAAGAGAGCAGTTATGCTTTTCTCTGGAATACTCAGCCCAGCCACCACTTATGCAATCGGAGGCACCAAACAGTACATGTGTGTCAGTGTCAGCCAGCACTCTATGTTCTGTGAGATATCACATGGGGAAGCTCATGCTTTTTTGAACTTACATAGATATATGCTCAACTGGAAGTAGCAGTTCTGCCCAGGTAAGCTCATACTGCTTAGGACATGTTACTCACTAGCTATTTTGTTTGTAGGAATCCTTTTCCATATCCTACTTCACAGCCATGATGCCGCAGAATCAACTAGTAGAGAATAAGGAGACAGGAGGACTATGAGACTTCAGTTGCATCTACCTAACAATCAACAACATATGGTTCTCTAGTGCACAGTAAGGATATCAACAGAAAGCACAGCTCCTTTGTCATGCTCCAGGACACTTTGTGACTCAAAATGTACAATACACAGCAGTTCGACTTCATGCATTGTTTTAAAATGGGGGACAGCCAATTTGCTGTCTCACATACTTGGGAGAGAGAAGTCTGTCTTAAAAAGGAATCCAAATCAGATTTTTATCTACCCAAATATAACCATGAAACCTTCTGGTAACAGTCTTCATGCTTATATTCAGCTCTTACTAAAAAGTGAAAAAACAAACCAATCTGAAAAACAACCACCTTACTCTCTTGAGTGCTTGTCATTAGCTCTGCCTACTGGATTCTAAAGGCTGCAGTCACACAAGTTGTGCAATTGCTTAATTCCAGCAGCTGAAAGATGGGAAGCTACACTGGGCTTAGAGTGAATAAATCAGTGCATGGGTGAGGAGCAGAGGTCTACAAAAACAGTCTCAAAATTAGCCGCAGAATGCCTGCCAGAGAAGCTATTATTAAGAAATCTGTTCTACTAAACTACCTACTTATGACAAAGTACAAAGCAACCTAAGGGTACCCAGAATGGAAGGTCGTTATGATCTTGAGATCTGCTCTGCTGTGTAGCCACTGAGAGAGGAAAGTTAGGAGGAAAAAAAATTGTAAAAGCTGGCGTGCTACAAAAGCAACAAAACAAT
The DNA here is from genome assembly GCA_033558105.1 of Coccyzus lansbergi. Lineage (NCBI taxonomy): Eukaryota > Metazoa > Chordata > Aves > Cuculiformes > Coccyzidae > Coccyzus > Coccyzus lansbergi. The sequence goes on from JAUMJK010000307.1 coordinate 238,734, forward strand.
ATCTGTTTAGGAGGGACAGGCCATCAGCCCAACATTTAATAAATCCAAGCATTCCAAACAGGATGGTTTTAACAGTGACCTTAAGAGAAAGTCTGTTGTATTCTTGGAAGAACAGGAAGAGGTTATGTCATATCTGAGAGAGGGATTGCTTATTTCTTCACCAGGAGTGCTTCAACAGAGAGTCAGTAGCTGAGAAACAGTGTTTTAAACACTGCCCTTTGGACGGTCTACTTGGTTCTCAGGATCTTGAGCAGTAAAGCCAAGCAAAACTCTCAAGTTCTGTCTCAAAATTAAAATATTGAAGTAATCTACATTCAGATCATTAATGCTGCTCTTGAGGAGTGTGATAGCACTATGACAGGCTCCCTGCAGAAGAGGGAAATTCACAATACTAAGACGAATTTAGACAGCTTGAAAAGACAGCTGCAGTAACCTACTGACATAATCTGATATGAGGAGGTATTTAGTAAAGTGGATAAAAGAGGGTTTCAAGATAAATTAGATAGGTCTTTGAGGGCAGTCTACTAAAGATTCTTTCGGCATCTGTTAAGAGCTCTGAATCACACTGAAGAACACACCTCAAGAGAACTGAATGAACAACTCCAAGCTTCCAACCCCAATGTAAGTCAGAAGAAAGTGGGTGGCCTATACACTTGCTTCTGAATTAGAGATGCCTCTGACTAGCAAGAAAAAAAAATGGTTTCTATTCAGGCAGGTAACTGTCCAGCTTTTGAGATTCAAACCCTAATTAAGACCTCCTTTTGAAGACCTCATTAAAAAAAAAGCAGACTCCTTTGCCTTCCACAAACTCCTTTCCTTCCTTGCTTCAACGTCAGATTTCTTAATCTTTACTCCTTGCTATACTTTGCTTCTTTTTTTTCTCTAGAAGGATGAAAGTGAAAATTAGGAAAGCCATTTTAGACATTAGTAAAGAATGAAGCCAATATGGACAAGTCAGAGCTTTCTTGACCCCAAAACCTGGTGTTTCAGGACTAGTTCTTCAGTTTGAAAGATAAACAAACATCACACACATGAAGACAAGAAAGACACCTTCTGTGTTTATAGAGCTAAAGCGCTACACAGGGGCATAATGGTGTAAGTACAGTAGATCATACTATGCCTGTGTAAGCATCCTGTTCCTAAGCCATACTTGCCCTACAGAGCATCCAAGATAAATAAATTGGAACAATCAGTATTCACAAGAAAAGAAGGCATTGAGATTTTACAGGATGAAGGGGTTCAGTGGTTCCAGGACAGAGGAACGGCAGCAGCAGTGATAAAGGCTCCAATAAACCAGTCATCTGTGGAGTAACAGGAGAAGAGAACAGAACGAACAGTCAGAAGGGTCCAGCAGTAGGTGAGCACAGACATTGGCTGGAGATCATTATTTTTTTTGAAAGCAGTAACAGAACAGCAAGCAATTTCTGATTTGCCTAAAAACCCCTAAAGCCAGGTAATCATCAACTCTGCCACAGAACGCATGCAGAATGCCTGTCTAGGTGGATATTTATTATGTAAAGGGCAAAATGCTTTGGGCACCCTGAACCAAAGTCTGTGGTCTGTGCACACATGTCGCAGAACGCTCTGCTGCACACAACTGCTTATCAAAAGTTAAACACTGCCTGAGCAGAATTTCCTCCACAGACAGCAACAGGTAGGTATGGAATTTACAATCCTTTTCCTTCCACCACCAGTCAGATAAGAAGAATAAGGGGGATAAAGGGAGTTGAATTTTCCTGGTTTAGGAAGCAAATCTAGGGAAGAACAGAAGGAATAAAGACGTAAAGGTCCATCTTTGTTCAACACATCAACACAGATGAGGGGAAAATAAAATTAATTCCCCCTGCTATTATGTATGGTATTTTTTCAGTTGCAAAAGGTTGATTAATCCCACACAAATGGAAGGTGTTTTTTCTTATGATTCCTGTTGTTAACTATCTTGTGTCAATTTGCCAAAGGCAAACTACGTGGGCTCCTCCTAACCACCTCTCTTCAGCTTACACTTTCTATCCTAAACTGTCTATCCTGCATCACCAAAGCTTTCTGAAAGAAACAGTTACTTGGTGTTCAACTACAGGTAATATTTTAAAATCATTCATGCAGAAAGATCAGCATAAATTGCTGCCCCTAACTGATGCAGCAAGTCTAATGAAATACAATGACGGTATAATAAATTTTAAATTAACACACCACATAAATTAACAATACTTTCTAGAAAACTGTATGCTCGATTCCATGCCATGGTTCTAGAAACACAGCAACACTAGAGAATATAAACAAATACTAACACGCCTTCAATATTTATGCACAGCTGCTACTACAGAACAAGCAATTGCAAAATTATGTGTTTGGGCTCAGTCTTGAATTCATGAGGTACCAAGTGTCTTTAGCAGCCACTTATGCCACTGCAGGCAAAACTCCACTCCTTTCAGTATCAAGAGTTTGGGGGCAAGGGAATTTGATTTCCAAATGCGAATGCTACTGCTTCCATAGAAGCACAGTCAGGGAAGAGGCTTGCCTTTGTTTCCAGAACAGTTAGTGGTAGTAAGCAATCCTGTGACTGGCACACCGTGCTTTTTGCAAGAAAATAAGGAGTCACCAGCTGTACAACCACCACATTTCAAAGGTCAGTGGAATAATCTAGAATTAGGGTGATAACCGCTATAGAAACTGCACTTTTTATTTAAAAAAAGAAAGGAAGAAGTCAAGTTGCCACTGAGGAAAAAAAACCCGCAGCTATCAATTAACCCAGTGTACCATTCATTACGCTTATCAAGCAAACATTCACTTTATTGTATTTGTTTCAGTACCTGAAATGCACTTGAGGCCATACATATAGTTCAGGTATAACAAGAGCAGATACAGAATTTCTCGTCCATCTTTTCCGCAATGATTTCTGACTCAGAAATACGAAAATCGCTACAGAATTAAAATTCATCAGATAAAGGCTGTTCAAAGGCTTAATTAAAATCCTATCCACAAATACCTTTCCCCCCATCCTGGGTATCCAATTATTGTCGCATACCTGAACTAGCTCTTGATACTTAATGCAGGCTCTGGAAGCATCTTGAGCAAACCATTAAAACTTCTCAGCATATAATTGTGTTCCAGACCACAGTGTCCAACACAGACTTAATCTCCTCACCGAACATATTCTAAAGAGACCCCTGGGTAACTGCCCCAAGGTAAATATCAGCAAAGGCAGGACATTTGCTCAGTTCTGAAGACAGACTCTTCACAATCTCACAAAGACTTTGCCAGTGAGAAAGAGGATATTCTGGATAGCTGAAACAAGAACAGGACATTACATACTGGTTGCTAACTCTCTGAATAGCTGCCCTAAGACCGAGAGCAAAATCTCAAACCACTGTCAAGCACGGCTGCTGAAGACAGAGCACAAGGACTGCCGACAGTGTCGGCTCTTCCCATCTATAAGAGCATTTACGTAGTTCAGGAGTATTTAGTCAACTTAAGACACTTTGAGATATAATGAAAATTGTTATTACCACTGCTAGGACTGTGTGGAAAGATTCCTACAGCACACCTAGAAAGTCTCTCTAAAGTACAGGAAGCACTTACCCTGCGACTGGGAAAAGGAAGATGCCCTAGCATAGCATTGTGAAACAGAACTGTAACAAAAACCCCCTAATCCACGTAATATTATCATCCCACTCTCCAGAACTACACCACTAACTTGCTCTGTGTCTTCCAAGGAGTATAGAGTACTCATAACTACACTAGAATACCCCATACCACCCTCATTTTTTTTCTGGAAGGCTGTGCCACCATGGAATTTTATTTTAAACACCTTATAAGCTCTTCCACCAAACATCATGGCAGTACTACACACTTTTTATTTAACATGTTCCTGTCAACTGCCTGATCCACTGTGCCACATCCATGGTACTCTGCATTTGGATGATCACCCCAGCCTGAGAGCACTACCCACATACTCCTAAGCCTCTTCTTCTTTCCATGCACTCATTGCTCCAGAGATTTTTTTGCTCCTCTTCCACAAATCCATCTTTTTTACATTAGCATACTCATTAAGTGAGTCAGGGAGCTCTTGTAGTATGTCTCAAACAAATTCATGGAGACAAACATTTATTTAAGATTTTCCTTAGAATTCTGCTAATTGTTCCCCTCTCCATATTCTATGTAAAAAACCAAAATGTTCAGATAACGAATACCTGAAGCCTTGGCAGGAAGGCTCTGGAGGCATCCCAAAAGTTTAATGGGATAAACAGGAAGAAAAGCTCTTGGCCCAAAATTGAAATAGAGACAAGTATAAGATTGGTTCAGTGTTATTTTTTGCATCACACCTATGACCTTAACAACTCTCAAATTACCCAGATAACCCAGCACAGCCATCAATGATGTCTGTGAGGTAGCAGACGTTCCTCTACTCAACAGCAAGTTAAAGAAGTTGCAATGCTTCTCTAACAGATTGCTAGAAAAACATGTACATTTTCAAGGTTTCCCTACAAGTCTGTCACCACATTTACTGGGATTAATGTCAGCCCTTTCTTTGATCTGAAGATAAAGGAAGCAACATTGGGCCTAATAACATGGTAGGCAGCTTTAACCTGCAAACAGACAAGCATCTCCAAGCCTTTAAATGAATTTTCAGGTAACTTCTATAACACACATATGATCAGACAATGACATACAGAAAGATTACATCAAAATAAATGACTGAAACAATGACACAGAACTGTTTTCTTCACTGAATGCCATTGTCATCTACCACATACAGGGCTGAATTCATGCTCGTATACCCATGTCAATCTCATACAGTAGAGAAATCAGATCTCTTGAATCTTAAGGGCAGTACATCCCTGTTCCCAAGTCGCAGCTCCACCTGCTTCTATCAGGAGAATTTCCAGAAAGCAAGGTAGTGACTACAATACAAACTTCTGAAGAAGTAAGTGATACTTTACATCTATTTCCCCTTTTCACAGCATACTTGGATATTCAGCAGTTCTATTTTTGTTCAATGAATATTTACTATCTGTTGAAATATACTGGGGGAAAAAATTTCCAGAAGGAACAGAAATGATTGCAGCTTCCTCAAGTTCAACAAAGGGGGAGGAGATGCGGGGAGAAAGGGCAGGGGGAGGAAGCTAAGAAGTGTCCAAGTATTTCCTAAATTAAAAAAACATTTCATCAGAGTAATTTCAGCAATGCCAACATTTCAAAATGAAAGTGCTCAGCTTTTCATGAAAATGTCTCAAAAAAATAGAGATGGTCTCTATTAGCACACAGTGAAATCTTAATCATAAAAAGAAGAAATGTTTCAAAATTCATCCACAATTAAATGCTGGTCTTTCTGGCCATAGAGAACAGACCAGCTTAACTTCAAAGTCCAAGTCTATTTTCTCCATTAAATTGATACATTTCTTATTGTTTCTACTCCATCCTTTGTAACACAAGATAGAATGTTAAAAAGATTAACTTACACCTGTATTTTAAGTATTTTTTCAAGGAATTACAGTATCTTAAATTAAACTGCACAGTAGTAATGTAATAAACTCCCATTCTAGGCACTCATCAGAGAGAGAAACAGCACTGTGGTGTCATCAGCATCTCTGATGAAGAAATACATTTACCTTGTTAATCACGGCACAAAGTTGTTAAGGAGTTTACTGAGAATTTAGGGTGAAAAACATAAAAATTAATAGCAGAGAAAATTCATTAAACCATAAACTAGAATATTTTCTCTAATCTACAGATGAGAATATTGCTCCAGCCTCTTGTAACTAAAGAAAAGTGTAATAAACCATATGCACTCCCCCAAAGCATTTCCAAAAGTTACAGAATTGAATAAGACATTAGTAACAGGAGTTGGTTGTTTAATTTTAATTGTGCTATTATTCACAGAGATAGTACCTTAAAATTAAGGAGGTTTTTTTTTGTTAAACACAGATGACTTATCAAATCAATTCTCTAATTGCTCCCATTTCAAGTTTACTCTAAAATCTTCGTTGCTTGCTTCCTCCAAATGTGTATAGCTGTCATTTACTTAGATATCTAGCACTCAAATTTTGAATTACTGGTGCTTACTAGAGACAAAACTAATTCTCAGTGAAACACAGCTTTTTCCAGAAAAAGAATTATAAATAAAGAAAAATAAAGCACATTCAGGAACAACATAAAGAGTTCGCTGGAAGTAGCTGGCCTCCAGTCCTTATTTCTTTTGCATTAGAGTATTCCTGATTCACTTGTTTGTATTTGCATTACATTATATAGAAGGAAGGAATTGTAAGATGGAACAGATATGTTTCTACATCTTTTAGCAATACCTCTTCCTCAAATTATTTTTTATTATAAAATTCCTAGTCTTTTCACATTCTCCAAAAAATAATGACATAAAAAAAGACAATTTGACTGTCAGCCACCTGATTTTTTTCACATTTCTTGTAAGGATTGCAGGTTAGCTGCGAAAACACTGTCTCACCCTGAAGAGTAGGTATGACAATAACTATAACTTTCCCCACAAAGGTAAGTAAGCCCAATGCAAGCGAAGAGCAACACTACTGCTATAAGTTACCTGATGTTTCTTCAGTTTTTCATTTTGTGAGCCATATTTCTTTAGGGTTGCTAGTGTACAAGAGGAACAATCCCTGCTGAGAGGAGGGATGTAGCCCTGCAACGGGCCTCACCCAAAGACACTCAAGCTGACAGAGGGAAAATGAAAGATCCTTCTTGGCTTTATATGAGCCCTTCAATCTTAAAAAGATAAAAACCAGTTTGCAGCATGTTCACAGATGTTTGTTTTCAGCCTTTTCTTCCTAGGAAATACGCTATTCAAACTTTACACCATTAAAACATTTCATGCTTTAGCCTCAGCCTAACTGGTAACCTCAAAATCAGAACATATATCACATCAAAGAAGTATCAAAAATCTTGGTTTAGTTAATGTTTAATGGCAATTCCATTTACCTTAGTGTAATTTGTTACAAATGTTGCACCTACATTTTATCACTCTCTAAGTTCAAACCCAATGAGCAAAGGAAACCTGACCCGCAACTGGAAAATAGTCCAAACTCCTTCTCTGCTTAAGATTGTGAGTAGAGGGAAAAGCCCTGATCAAAACTGTTAGTCAAAAACGGCTCTATTCGATTTAAGAGCCTTCCTGAAGTAGGAGAGCTTTCCTCACCACACCAGCTTGCAAAGTGAATGAGCAATATCCTTGGAGTATACATCATTCCGCTTCACTGTGAAATACACTTCCCATAAATAACAAAAATTACAACTGAAGAAGTATTGGGCAGAGGATGAACTTAAAACCAACACAGCCACAATTAATTTTTTCTAGTTGTTTTCCAAGAACAATAATTACTCCTACTGCTGAGGTAAACACATGTAATTGTTAATTTACTTTGCACAGTCACAGCTTTATGTGCAATATGTGGCAATAGCATGGTAATAAGGCACAGGTCTGTCCGCCAGTTTCCAGACACTGAACAGAGCATCCCATATCCCTAGTTGCCACATCATTCAGTGTGAAAACCCCTGAGTTAAGATTTACCACCTCTTCAAAACATCTCAAACCCAAACCTTAATTTACACATTAAGCAAAATGCTAAAAAAAAGTTACATGACAGTAATTATTCAATTTTCATGATCTTCTGAAGAACTCAGCTTTATGCAAGTGAAGTCTTCCATACAGACTTACATCTGCCAGGCCTTCCATAAATGCTGAAGTGTGTAGCCCCTTGTCCTCATCACTAACAACAGAGCTTTAGACCATGAGCTCCAATACAGAAGCTGTCATCTACGTCACGCTGCACTTTACCCAATGTGCTGGTGAAGGTGGGGCAACACAAGAGAAGGGAGCAAAGCAAACTTTTCAGCAATGCTAAATGCCATTTTTGCATGTGCTGACAGCCAGTTTGAAATTCAATACCTTCTACAATCAAAGTGAAGAAGCAGCCCATCCTTTATTTTCTCAGAAATTAAGAGGGCCAACTTTAAACAAGTGGCATGTATTCAGCAAACCACTCCACACCCTTGGTATAGAATCTGGCCCTCTGACTACCTAATAATAAACAAGAATTGAAGTTATTTAAGGTAGCAGATGCCAAAGTTATCACCACACAGGGATTTTCAGAATCCTCTTCCCTCTCTTCATGCCTGAACTTTCCAGGTAGTTAGTAGTTTATATACAAGATTTTGGTCTGTCTTCTGCAACTGCTCTTTCACTGACTGAGTTTTATTTTTCCTGGTAATCCTATCACTTACAAAAGCAGCCACAAGTACTGTTCTGCTGCAGGTCCCATCATAATGTTTAGGAATTGGTCAACTCTGATGAGAAGCATCATAGCTCCCACTTCCAACAGCAGTTCTACACAGATACCTCACTTGTAGCTATTCGACTCCAGGACTTGTTATAAAGATCTGTCAAAATCTAGAGCAACAGTTAATTTTTAATAACACAACTTAATTTGTGTAACTACTGCATAAGCAAGTGGTCTCTTTTTTTTTTTCTTTCTTCAAATTCTTCCAGGAGTTTCAGGGTGACACAACTAAACTCTACTTCTGCTAAGGTAAGAATGTCTTGAGATTTATCTTCTGTATCTCTTCCTATCCACCCTTCTCCATCACATATTTGTACACACTTTTTATTCACATCCATTTGCTTAATGCTCAATAAGCCTCAAAGAAGCAGAGCTGCTTAAATCAGCCACATACTACACAAGCGCATACAGCACACCAATACGTGTCATGAACCAAGTGTACACACACTGGATCATACAAGCAACAACCTCATCTGCATATGTAAATAAAAATACTCTTCATTATAAATGCCTAGTAAAAAATAAATAAATAACTTTATGTTGTCCAAACCTGATTATGAGATTTAGCTCTAATATTGTCTCTTCAGCATCGGAGTAAACTTACAATTATCTCTAAGGGGCTACTTGACCTCCCATTCTCAAGTATGCAGTTCACCTATGGGTAGACTGATGAAGAATCAAACCACACAGGGAGGGGGAAAAAATGAACAAAACCCAGAAACCAAAGTGTGCGGCCCTCTGGACTTCTCTGAAGAGCTGAAAACAGCCCAGAGGATGACTTATATCAAAATAAGACTTAAACGTAATTTCAGAAATGCTCTATGGAACCAGAGGTGCTGCTCCTAACATCATAGCCAACACCACCACCAGAACTCCAACAATGCAATAAAATCTGCCACGTTGTCACAGCTTAATGTTCACCAGTTTGGGGTCGCTTTGTATTTTCTCCTCGCTTAACAGCGCTCAGGGGAACTGATTGGATTAAGCCCATCCCACTCTACATTGTGAATATGGCAAATAGCTGTAAATGAGGTCTTTTGCTCCCAGACTGGAAACATTAGAAAAGTCAACTACGCTACCTGCAAAGGAACCGCAGCCAAAATCACAAGACAGGGAGACATGGCAGACTAACAGCCCCCTCCACCTTTCTCAATACACTTGCAGAGCAGGTAAGAGCACTTCAGGTTGCTTGGACAATGTGCTGAAAGATAAAACTCACAAAGAAGCATTTACTAATCAGTTGTTTTAAATCAATGCCTATTTTCAGATGTAAGCTACAGAAACTATGAATGCAGGGTTTTTAAAAGAGTTCCTTCTCAAGAATGTGGTCTCATTGCAGAGGACACCAACAGGGCCACAGGAAAGACCGTAGAGCAGTGCTCCAGAGCCAGCTTAACTCTTCAGAAGTCTTCAGTCTCTAAATGCAAAACCCAGAAAGCAGGTGATGTGCTGATAGGCACTTAGCACCACCTCAGAGCTGAATATATCATACACTGGGCACAACTCTTCCAGGTTATCTCCACTAGTACTTTTTCATGTAAGTCGTAATTTATCAGCAGGACACAAAGCTGCAGGAGGGGGAGAGGGGCAAGCCCCAAACAAATGTACACTGAAATACTTAATTAGTATATGAATATTCATTAACGTTATGTTTTTGACTAAGGAAAGCAACTACAGAATCCCTGAGATGCCAAATATATTCTGATCTCAGAATGCCAGAACTGTGTTTCCTTAAACTAAGTTGAGCTTTACTTGCAAGGCTAACCAAAAAAAGATCCCTTGATAAGTATTTGTTCCCACTTTTTCAGATGCACAATACAGCTCTGAAAAACAATAGAATTCTTAACAGCACTCCATTGATGATACGAATGATTAATAACCCATTCCATCAAATGTGGTAGAGCAGCAGCATTGCAGCAGCCAGACCATCAAGATCCCGTGCCATACACACCTCCCACCACAGAGCTGTTTGCAGCCTCAAGTTCATTAGCTGTGCTGTAACACTGCCTGCCCAGCAATTGCCCACTTCAGTTTAAACTAATAATGGAAAAATAACTCAATCAAGATTTCTTTATTCCTGCAGCACACACAGAATGTCCAAAGCAATGGGTGTTTTATATGGCGTGTTACTCCTTGCTCTACAAGCCAGAAACTACATTCTGTTTTTAATACGACAAATGTCAGCAAGAATTTCTAGACCTGTATTATAGCAAAAATTGGATGCTGTTTGCATTAGACTTACTGAGAAAGTAAGTCCAACATAAGCTCCTAGTCCTCTAATTTCCAGATGTCTTCAGCAAGGTTAAGCCCTTTCCGGCAGAATGCTTATTTGATGCGTTTTCATCAATTCTCATCCTTCAGGCTGTGCCAGGAGACCCTCACACGCCCCAAACCGTAAGGCTGAGCCTCCATGAGAGAACTGGGATCCATATTCGGTGTCCCTGGTGCAACTCCCTTCTAATTATTAGTGTGCCACATAAGTGAGTAAAATACACACACTCACACCTTTTAATCACAAGCAAGTAAAATTAAACCTGCCATCACGCTGAGTTGCAATGTTACAGATGAAGCACAAGCAACCTTACATCTTTCTCCACCAGTGTGTACTCGGTCAGCTGCATGTGTGATGTTGTACGTGCAAAGTTTCAGTCCCAAGTCCTGCAAGTGTTGTCAAATGACACGCTCAATTAAATGTACGCATGTGCTGAATCTGTAATACTTTCCTAATTTTGAGGCAGGGAAAAAAGCAATACTGGCTATAGAATTAAAATACACAGTTATTGGGAAATTACAGTATTTTAGCATGTAGTTCTCTCTGAAGAGAAATTTAGGAACCACTGATCAGGGATTAAAGAACAACACACAGACCACATAAATTGGACCATATCTTTTCTGACAGCCTGTGCACTGTGGCACCAAGGGGCTGATAAGCCACTTGTGGGACACACAAGATGACTGATGAACTTTCATTTTGGCAAACTGTTTCCCCTAAGCTTTTCTGGCGCAATGTGATGCACAGCGCGGGAAAAGCTAAGAATCTAAGATTAAAAAAAAACAAACTCAACTATATCACAACAGTATGCTAGCACCACGTTGAGTCATTAATTACACGTTTTTGTGGTATGTGGTTTTGCTACCTCACACCAAGCATCGTGATAATTACGAGAACCACGCCTTTTATCTCGCTGACCTACAACATTACATTAATGTAACATTACACTGGCAATTTAAACTTCAGTGACCTTTTCCAGATACTTAGGCCTGCCTATTAAAACTTAATAAACTGAAACACAGGATAGGTTTGTTGCCGTCAACACAGGAAAGGCATAGAATCACAGAACAACTAGGTTGGAAGAGACCCATCGGATCATCAAGTCCAACCATTCCTATCAAACACTAAACCATGTCCCTCAGCACCTCATCCGCCCGTGCCTTAAACACCTCCAGGGAAGGTGACTCAACCACCTCCCTGGGCAGCCTATTCCAATGCCCAATGGCCCTCTGTGTGAAAAACTTCCTCCTAACCTCTAGCCTAAATCTAATCTCTAGCCTAAATCTAAATCAGCATACATCTGCTGGAGAGAGTCCAGGGGAGGGCCACAAAGATGATGAGAGGGCTAGAACACCTCCTGTACTGGAACAGGCTAAGAGAGTTGGGGTTGTATAGCCTAGAGAAGAAAAGGCTCCAGGGAGACAGTAAAGCAGCCTTCCAGAACTTCAAGGGAGCCTACAGTAAAGCCATGGAGGGAGGCTTGATCACGGAGAGCAGTGACAGGACAGGAGGGATGGTTTTAAGCTGAAGGAGGGGAGACAGATCAGATATTAAGGACAAACTCTTTCCTGTGAGAGTGGTGAGGCACGGGAGCAGGTAGCCCAGAGCAGCTGTGGCTGCCCCATCCCTGGGGGCGTTTAAGGCCAGGTTGGATGAGCAACCTGAACCAGTGGGAGGTGTTCCTGCCCAGAACAGAGGGCTGGAACTGGATGATCTCTAAGGTCCCTTCCAACCCAAACCATTCTAGGATTCCATGACTGTTCCGCAAGCAGGACGCCGTCTCCTCACGCTCCCACTCAGCGGGTCCTTAGAACTTCTGGACCTCCCCACGATTTTAAAACTCGGTTTGCTTCAAGTTTAGCCTTCAAGGCTTCAAGCCCCGCACTTTATTAGCAAGAAGAGAAAGTTGGCTGCGGGAGGGGAGGCAGCGCTGGCAGCACACCTGCCGGGGAGCCAAGGTGCGGGGGGACGGGCGGGGACCGACCCTTCCCGCCGTCTGGACGGCGAGTTGGCGCCCAGGGGTAGGCGCACCGCCCCCTCCTCTCCCGCCGCTCCCCCCGGGGGGCGCCGCCCGCGCGGCCGAGGGGCGGCCCCTGCGCACGCTCCCTCCCGCCCGCCCACGAGGCGCGCGCACCGGGGGAGTGGGGGGGGGCAGGCGGTGGCGAGTCATCGCCCCGCGGCGGCCACACCCCCGCGCGCCCCTGCCCGCAGGTGATTGGGGGGGGGCTGCACCGCCGCGGGTCCCAGCGCCGCCCGCCCGCCTCGGGTCCCGGTACTGCCGCTGCGGGTCCTAGCGCCGCCCGCCCGCCCGCCGTGGGTCCCGGCGCCGCCCGCGGGCTGCACCGCCGCCACCGCCTCCCGCCCGGCCCCGCGGGCTGCGCCGCCGCCGTCCCCGCCCACCGCGCCGCTGCGCTCTCCCAGCCCCGCTCCCGCCACCGGCCCTACGGCGCCTCCCGCGCTGCGGCGGCCGGAGCGCGACCCGTCCTCGCCGCCACACCTAGCAACGGCGCTGACAGGACGCAGTGGCGGCGGCGGGAGGAGGAGGAGGGGGAGGAGGAAGCGGAATGGCTGCCGCGGCGGCGGCTCCCTCCCTCCCTCCCCTCCCTCCCCGGAGCCCTGACAGCCAGCGCCGGGGCGGAAGCAGCAGGCGGCGTGCTGTGCCCGTCCTCCCTCCTCCTCCTCCTCCTCCGGGCTCCCGCACTCCCTCCTGCCAATGCAAACTAACTCCCCTCCGCCGGGCTGCACGCGTTTCCCCGCACCCCCCCGCGCCGCCTCCCCCGGGAGCCGCTCCACGTCGCCCGCAGGACACCCTCCTCCCCCCACCCTCGCCTCCCTCCGCCGCACCTTGTGCCGCCCCCGCCGTGCAGCGCCCCCGCCGCCCTGCCCTGCCCTGCCCCGCACCGATGTGGTTGTCCTCGATGTGCTCGATGAGCTCCGCCAGGGTCGGAAAGTGGAGCCCGCAGCCCCCGAACCTGCAGGCGTTGGAGAAGAAGGAGGCGGCGGCGATGCCTGTCATGGTGTTACATCGAGATCCCCCTGCGGTGCCTGCTCTGCCGCGGGGGGCGGGGGGGGGGGGGGTGGGGGGGGGGGGAAACGGGACGGAGAGAGATGGGGAGCGAGCGAGAGAGAGAGAGGGTGGGGGTGGGGAGGAGGAGGTGGCGGCGGCGTCGGGAGCGGCGGAGGGGAGGGACGGGCTGGGTGGGGGGAGATGAGGCAGCCGCAGCTGGGAGGAGGGACCAGCGCGGCTCCGCAACAGCTGTGCTGCCCCGGCGGCGGGAGGAGCGGGGCACCCGCGCCGCCCCCCGGGGACACCGAGCCCTTCGCTTCGACCCCTCGGCGGGAACGCGGCACCCGGACCCCAAGGCGGCCGCCGCCACCCCCACTACCGCGTCGCGGGGAGGCGGCCGAGGGGCGGCGGTGGCTTCCCCGGGGCGGCCGGAGCGCGGGGCACCTGCGACCCCCTCCCGCCGGGAGGGCTCGGACCCCGCTTAAAACCCAGCGAGCATAGCCCCCCGGCCTTGTCCCGGTCCTCCCCGCCTTGTGTCCCTCCCAGCCTTGTCCCTATCCCTCGCGCCTTGTCCCGGTCCCTCCCCGCCTTGTTTCCCCCCCGGTCTCTCCCAGCCTTGTCCCGGTCTCTCCCCGCCTTGTGTCCCCCCCACCCCCCGGTCCCTCCCACCCTAGTTCCCCCCCAGTCTCTCCCAGCCTTGTCCCGGTCTCTCCCCGCCTTGTGTCCCCCCCACCCCCCGGTCCCTCCCACCCTAGTTCCCCCCCAGTCTCTCCCAGCCTTGTCCCGGTCTCTCCCCGCCTTGTGTCCCCCCCGGCTCCCTCCCAGCCTGGTTCCCCCCGCCCCGGTCCCTCCCCGCCTGGTACCCCACCGCGTCTCTCCCAGCCTTGTCCCGATCCCTTGCGCCTTGTCCCGGTCCCTCCCAGCCTGGTCCCCCCCCCGGTCTCTCCCAGCCTGGTCCCGATCCCTCGCGCCTTGTCCCGGTCTCTCCCACCCCTGTCCCGGTCCCTCCAGCCTTCTCTGTGCTCGGGCTGTGTGGCCCGTGGGAACACCGGTGGCACAAAGTCGCACCTAAGCTCCCTCCCAAGCCCCACGTTGACTTCTTGTCTCCAGAATGCTATTCAGCAGAGAGGCTGACTGATTAATTGATTTTAATGAAGGTCTCCCTAGGCTCAAATTCACAGACAGCTTTATTTAAAATTAAAAGGGAAGAAAAAAAAAAAAAGAAAAAGTAGAGATTGCTTGTCAGGAAGGCTTTCCTCCACCTCCCCTCCACCCCCCCCTTCTGTTCTAAAATTGTCTCTTTTCCATATTTATTTTGTTCTGTGATATTATTAATAGTTTTGAGCAAAAGTGTGACTATAAAAAGCCTCGACATCTGCATAAGTCTCTCTTAATTGTACAGACATAAGCTGTTCTACTGATCCCAGTGATGGGTAACGGTCCCAGGCTGTTCACATCTCTGTAAAATGAAGTGTGCACGTAAGAATAAGCAGAGTCCTTGCCTGTTTTACCAACTGTGTTGCAGGTGGGGATGACCATAGCATCGCCTAAATCACAGAATCAGAATGGTTTGGGTTGGAAAGGATCTTAAAGACCAACCATGGGCAGGGACACCTTCCACACTATCAGGTCACTCCAAGTCTCATTCACCCTGGCCTTGAACACCTCCAAGGATGGGGCAACTTGTGCTGGTGCCTCACCATCCTCACAGTAAAAAAAAATCTTCTTAATATCTAACCTAAATCTCCCCTCTTTCAGTTTAAAACTGTTCCCCCTCGTCTTGTCACTACACTCCCTGATACAGACCACCTCCCCAACTTTTCTGTAAGCCCCCTGAAAATGCAGTGGAATGGCTAATGAATGGAAAGATGACTATTTGTCCATTTGCTTAAAGCGTGAAAAATCTTGGGGCTAGTTCCTAGTGTCCTGTATACCTGTCATTCCTGGAGACAAAACAAGCTTTATCTCGCAGCATAATTTAGTCATAGAATCATAGAATAACCAGGTTGGAAGAAACCCACCAGATCATCAAGTCCAACCATTCCTATCAAACAGTAAACCATGTCCCTTAGCACCTCGTCCACCAGTGCCTTAAACACCTTCGGGGAAGGTGAATCAACCACCTCCCTGGGCAGCCTATTCCTATGCCCAATGACCCTTTCTGTCATCATCTTGCATATTCACTTTTAAGATTTCTGTCTTGCCTTTCTTCCAGTCACACGTTTCTTGATGTATGAATACACTCAATTTATTTTATATGAAAGAAAAGCAAGCATAAGCCCTATTTTCCAGAGGAAGAAAACAAAGCCACAACCATCGTGTGAAGAAGCCTTCTTATACGTGGCACATAGTTTGCAAGTAGAGTTTGCATAGTCATGGGATGCTGAACCAGAGAACTATAACAAAACTGTAGTGTTTTCACTTAAGAAAAAAAAAAAAGGTAACATGGACACAGAATAGTCCACAGTAGGTTTTCAGGGTTGACTTTTGTCGACCTGTAGTCTAGGAGGGTTGGAGAACTGCTGCTGTTAGGCATTTCATGAAAATGTGTAATTCTTTTGAATAACACAAAGGGATTTGGTATCAGACATCTGTCATTTGACCCACCTCTTTCAAGCGTCACTACTCCACAGCTTACTATTCTTATTTCACTGACCTCTTTCTGATGGCATCAAAGGAACTTGCTCTCTATGAGTTGACTTAGCAAAGGAGGAGTTGTTCCTTAATAAGACCATGATCCTGAAAACTCATGTCACATAAGCTGCTACCATGAATAATGCTACAAAATCAGGTATGTGCAAGTGCCTGTGTGGATCACGATATAAAGCATCTTCCCTTATAATTTGCAGTTGTGGCTAAATTGTGCAGTTGGACACATAGGCCTTTTTCAAACTATAGCATTGAACCCTCAGAGCTGTTAACAATTTCAGGACTGTAGATTTTATGTTTTTGTTTACATATGAGTAGGTGCTCTCATTGATTGTCGATGACTAGCATAATTCAAACAAAATTTCTAAGGCAGGAAATCAAGATTAATCATAATGAGTATTAAATATAAGAATCCCATATGGATGGTCTGTTGAGGTCACCAGTGACGTGGTTTAGTTTATTTGTTATGAAATAAAACTGTTACAGACATTGGGTTGGTATCAATACCTTTTAAAGGCTATTAATAAAGAACACTGGTTACCAACAATGAAATCAGTAGTTTTGTAGCTGTCAAGTATTAAACACTCATGGTTAGCCACCTGCTAGCAATAGACAATATAATGATTGCTTTGTGATGTGTGAACTTGTTCAGTTAGCTGCAGGTCTCTTTTCATTCATTGTTTGCTAAATTCACTGGATTTTTGAGACCTTTTGAGTAGGGAAAGCACTTAACTCTTGCAGAAGTTGGGAAGAGCTGAAAAGTCAGGAGTTACTCACTGTTCCATAGGATAAGGATTCAGGTCAGTATCTTTTTATGTAAGTACTCCTCCTACTCCGTAGGACTTGATTTTGTAGTGGTGCTGTAGATATTCAGCTTCAATGGCTTCACTAGAAGTTAGGATAGTTAAACATAATATTCTTTCTTCCCTTATGATATAAGCAGTTGTAACAGTCACCCTGTTATTTTTTTATTTCTCTTGTGTAGAGTCAGAAAGGGTTTCTTCCCAGCATAGTTAAGGGCCTCCTGCCCCTGGTTTTAGCGTCAGGGCTTGCCCTGCAATTTATGACACGTTATGTCCTGATAATAAGTAGTGTTTGTAGAAAGAGTATGTACTTTTCCCCATGTGCTTTTTCCTTCTTTAAGTGTCTGGGAGACAGAGTAGTTTTGTCAAATTTCATATCAGTAATAGATCTGTTCCAATGTCTTTTAAAGTTCTCTACTATGAATGATAATTTTTTCATTCGAGCTTAACTAGGGTATCCTTGTGATGAACTGGCAGATTAAGAGAAGGTGCTCAGAAGCTACCACTGTCATGTGGTTCTGAGGGAGAAAGAAATAGAAGTTGGACCCAGGTGATTTGTCAAGCCAAAGGTAACTGTTGAGTAGATCTATTTCAGAGGTGATCATAGCTGTCATAAAAGATACTTCAAATAAATGGAGTTGAGAACAAAAAGCTGAAATGGCCGGTAGGCCTTGTTTTATTTATTTCTGAAGAGGTTATTTTGAAGGCCCCTGAGACCTTTAGTTTAATGCTTATTTCAGGTTAGGTAGACTCTTAGGCACAGCTCAGAGCAGGGCTGCTTGTGAGAAGGGTGTGCTGTTGCTATTCAGGCCTCAATACAAGGCTGAGGGCTGAGTAGATTTCTAGATCATCTGAAAATCTGCTTATATTAATATGCTTATAATATACCATACATTAAGACTGCATGATTTCTTCAGTAACTTCATATCTTTGTGCCTCATTTTTGATGTAGTGAGAAATGTGTAGAATAATTTTAATTAAT
Source organism: Coccyzus lansbergi (assembly GCA_033558105.1). NCBI lineage: Eukaryota > Metazoa > Chordata > Aves > Cuculiformes > Coccyzidae > Coccyzus > Coccyzus lansbergi. The sequence continues at coordinate 256,747 of JAUMJK010000307.1, forward strand.
TTCTTCCTCGAACTGGTGAGTTGTGGTCTTGGATCCCTCATCTCCTTAGAAGATCTTGCTCTTAGATCTTTTTCAATTAGTTTTGACTGCTATTCTTTCTAATAACCATTTTTTTACTAGCAACTTAGTTATGTTCTGGTAATTAACAGCTGTAGCTGCTGGACCTTATCTGAGGATGGAGTGCTTTTAGACCCTCATGCTGTTGTGGATTCCTGAAAGGTGATCATTCTATCCTGATGCTCTCTGAAAGTCTAGTGGTCTGAATTTGAAAAACTGGCTAGTTGCTGTCCTTGATGCTTTGTGGTTGATAAGACTTTCATTGAACATACTACCCCTCTTTTGAATAGTAAGGAAAAGTTAGTACTTGCTTCAGACTCTTACTTAAAGCATAGTTGAAGTACTTATTTTCAGCTACTTTTATAATACTGGAGTGTTACTGAGAAGATTGTTATGACTCTTGCACAAGGACGACATAAATCAGTGTGCTTTTTTTAAATTTCAGTCTAACTTCGGTTCTGATTTTTACACTATTGAAGTCATACTTGAAAGTGTCTATTTATGTTTGTTCTAAAGACATAAATATACCAAGGTTAATTGGATATTACAAGGAAATGGTTGGCGACACCTTCCACTAAAAAAACGATTCACTGATTCATTTTTCAATGACAATTGTAATAATTTTGTTTCTTCTTGCCTCTGCATACTGGCTATGTAAGAAATGTCGCACAATTTGGGACGAACAGAGACATATCACTGCTGCAAAGTCATTATACAAGTAAAACATCTTTATGTAGTTTGTGTCACGAGAATCCTATTTTTAATTTATACTGCTGAATTACTTTTCTCTTGGCAGTGCACTATGTAGCTTCAGGGTGCAATGGAAAACTGAACGTTGAGCTGGGAAAGGGCTGTATTCCCCACTAGTTCCAGATGCCCCAAAACAATAGATAGAAATCCTGCTTAGTCGAAGAGATTTCCACATTTTCAGAAGGACAAAGCTTCAGCTAAACAGGAGATCAAAACTGCCTCTGTATTTCCAGTTACCTCTAACCTAGAAAAAAAAGTCTTGTTTTGACTACTTCAGGAAATTTGGAGTTAACTTGATGGTATAGCATAAACCACTGCTGTAGTGTTAGTCTGCCTTGGAATTACAAAATGCAAGCTATTTCAATGATCTCTTGTAAGAACCCACAATTACATAGGTATTGAATAACCTACTCTGTTCTTACTATGGGCTATAGTGGAATATTTTACTAAAACCTTTTTTGTTGTTTCACGTACATGATCAGTGGTAATTAGCATATACTTTTAAAATAACCAGCTAGAAAAAAACCATAATTTTCTGTGTTTATCTCAGTGAAAGGTAAACCTGTTCTTCAATGAAGGTTAATAGTCTAGAGTGAAGCATTCAGTTTAACAGCTTTTACAGCACCTCAAAAATGCCAGTATGAAATTCTGAAATTTTTGCTTTTTCCACTAAATTGAGTACACAACTTGTAACCAGATTTCATGGCACCTACGGACATAGTAATTCACAGAGTCAATTAAAAAAGGCAAATTCATTCAAAAATGTATTGAGAGTATAGTACCATTTTCACAAAAAACCAAATTCTAAATTAGAAGAAGTGCTTCCTAGTTTTCTTTGTTTGGAGTAGAAGTGTCATCACAGCTGATGGAGTGTCAAACCCTTTTATCCTTTCACCCTGGAGATCATTTAGGATGATATAATTACAGGATGATATAAAACAATCCTAAAGCAGCTGTAGCTTAGATCAGTAAGGTGGACTGGAAGATGTGGAACACAAGTCCCATGTGGTTTAGTGACATCTTGTGTTTTCCTTCCTATACTAATATTCCTCAACTCTAAATCAAAATTTACCTAGGAAAATCCAGGTCCTTCATTTCTGGATCTCCTTGTCACAGGAAGCTGTGTATTTTAGAGCCTACAAATTCAGAACAGAGTCTCTTCTGTTTAGCCTGGGAATTTCCTATTTAAAAAATCCTTCATTGAGACAAGAATACAGGTGGTAGGGAAAATTCTGCACTGTGGCATAGATACCAGCAAAAACCCACTTGCTAAATTGTACGTAGAGTCAGAGCATCCCCAGTGTTCAAACAGGTAATTACACAGGGAATTCCTGTTCTTAAAAGACACACTTTTCTTAGATTATTAAAGTAGATTAGGGAGAAGACTTGGGCATAAAGTTAACTTTCATCACTAGGGATGATTTACAGTCTGTAAGAGAAGGAAACCAGGTAACTTTGGTAACAGGAGACTTGGCAAGTATTGACTGTGGAGCTTGACTTCACTAGAAAGGAGATCCATGATTCAGAATAAGATCCGTTTTTAAATGGAAGGAATATCCATCTTAGTAAACCTCCCATGTGATCTTCTGTGGTGAATGAACTGTCAGAAGCTCAACTGCAAGAATATTGCGAATCACCTGCAATCCCCGCCGAGGGTGGTTTGTCAAAATGAATGTGTATTTCTTGTGACAGCTTAAATCAGAAATACAAATAACACACCTGTTACCATCACCTGGATTGTGAAGACTGAATATGATCACTGCAATTCTGAACAAAAGAACAGAAGAATATTAACTAGGGAAAATTCGTGTGGTTTTCCAGCTATGGCTAAGGATGTATGAAAAGACCCTGCCCTCCGCTGAATGGATTACTGTGTGTGGTTTGCTTGGAATCGCCTGTTGAAATCCACTGGAAGTAGGTATTGAACAGGAAAAAACAAACAAACAAAAAAAAAAGGGAGCAAAATCTCTGGAATACTAAAATGTAATATTGAAATGATGCCATAAAAAAATGCTGAAATGAAGAAGAAACTCATAGGTAAATAGTACAGTAGTAAGGAGAAGTAAAAAGGAATGGGGAGAAAATTTGAAGGGTTATCTGAGAGAAATATGGTAAAGGACAGGTGATCAAGGATGGAGATCTAACATTTCCACAGAATATTTGCTTTCTGCCATTCTGGGAAAGGGGTTCAACTCTGTACCATAGAAAATACGAATGCACACTGAAGCAAGTTCCAAGATGACCTAAAGGCTGACATGTTTCCTTCAGAGGAATGCATAGTTCTGATGGCTTCAAGCATTCTTCTGATACCTTTCAATGATGATTACATCATAAGTGTTAGGTTAAAAAAGAAAAAAAGTGTGTTTCCACAAAATTTATCCTTTTCCTTACCTGCATAACAATGCACAAGGGCTGGAAGATGCAAAATGCATAATTACTTGTAATCCCCACTCATTTTGTGTATATTCTGACTTGAGTATACCCACTGACTTCAGTGTGATTTTAAGTATTGAGAGCTTTGCCAAATTTCATCTGTAAACAGCTGCAGAAGCTCCTGCTTTACATAAACAAAAAACTAACTCATCATAGTCTCAGCAAGTCATGGGTCTGCTTTATAAACAAACAAACAAAACTGCCTATACATAATGCAGTATTTGGAAACAAACTTGGACATTATTCACTCTTCAGAACAACTCTTGATTTAGTTACCTCATATGAAATAAAAGAGGCTAACATACTTCTGCATTTGATGTCAGGAACTCCGAGTGAGGGAAAGTGTGAAATAAAAGGTAATAGATTTGTGGTATTTTAATAAGGTATTATAAAGCACTGGTAGAATGCTAAAGTGTCTTGATTATTTCCAGCTTTTGTGTCTGCATCCTGCAAATTCACCGTATTTCAACCTAGACAAATTACTGACTGTCCAACAACAGATTTTTCAAACTACAGCGCATAAAAGAAAAAGCAATGTTCCGTGGCCGTAGAGGTACTTAATATTTCAGAAGAGAAAAAAAGGGGCATATCCTAAGTGCTACTCACTTTCCATTTCTTTCTTACTAAAGTCATGATGGTAATACACATTGACACTGCTACAAAGATGTATCTACAGGTAACAATCCCAAAGTCTTCAACAGTTGTTTTTCCCCACTTCTGTGTGTATGTATTGTAACTAGACCATAGACAGCCCTACAAAACTAGTAAAGGATATATTGAAACAGGAATCCTTATCCCTTATTTGCAAGAGCTTTCTGCTCTTTTTTGGAGTTCAGATTACATGTGCTTCACTCTCTGTACACATCCATCTTCCAGCAGATTGTTTGAACACCCAAAATTGGGTACAAATTGTACCGAAAAGACTTGGAGAGCTTAGTAAACAAAAAAACTTTATTAGTTTTTCACTGAAAGAGGCCCACTAATGGATACATGAAATGTTTTTCTACATAGATTTTTAATACTTCATTTTGTATGGTTTTGGGGTATATGTGAATCTATCAAAGAGGAAAATTAGAGGCTTCTTACATGCTTAATAGGTGTGACTCCTTATGATGTCAGTAAAAACATACCCAGAACCACTGGCAGGTTCATACTTTGCCTTCAGCAGGTTTGTGTGGCACATTTCCAGCTTAGCTATAACTTGAGAAGTTGTATGCTCACACTGAGTTGTCTTGGAAATACACACAGATGTTGCCTCTTAAGCTTCAAACCTGAAATGATTCTGCAATGTACAAAAATAGAAAAAAATGTAATTTAGTTAAAAGTTCTTAGCATGTATCAATAGTTTCTTTCTGTCTCCTGAGTGGGTTGGTTGACAGATGTTGCTGGCTGGCCTGCATTTGGTAACGGTTCTGTCCTTTGAGCATTGTCACTGTAATTTTTATATGGATGGAAGAATAATTAAATCTTTAAACATAGTGTATTATGTGGGTTAGAAGGACTCTACAACTACCTGAAGGGAGGTTGTGGAGAGGAGGGAGCTGGCCTTTTCTCCCAAGTGACAGGGGACAGGACGAGAGGGAATGGCCTCAAGCTCTGCCAGGGGAGGTTCAGGCATAAGGAAAAAATTCTTCCCAGAAAGGGTCATTAGGCACTGGAACAGGCTACCCAGGTTGACTTGCCTTCCCTGGAGGTGTTTAAGATGCGGGTGGATAAGGCACTGAGTGGCATGGTTTAGAGATTGGTGGGAATGGTTGGATTCAATGACCTGGTGGGTCTCTTCCAACTTGGTGATTCTATGATTCTATGACTCTTTCAGCTGCAGTAAACTACCATAGATCCATAAAAGTTGTTGGAGCTTTCATTTGGGGTAGGATTTTTGAGAAATATTAGACCTAACTACACAATATAGTACTCTGGCTGTACCCACGCTGCACGTTTGCCTCTGCTGATTTAGACCCTGATCGTAGAAAGCAGATGGATTCCTTTCCTCTGTCCCTTAACTATCCCCAGCTGGAGACAGAGGGGTTCCATACCTACATGGGTTTACATGCAGTTTACCGCTACTTTGCAATATGAATGTTTTATGGGTATAGTTCTATCTGATCTGCAGTGTCAAGCTAACAAGATTGGCAGTGGGGAGTTTACGATTTGCTTTGTTTTGGTTTTGTTCCAATTTTCTTTTGTTTCTGCTGTCTGGGAAAGCAAGACCAAATACTTTCTTCTCCTTCCTCTGGGATGTTGGTTTGTTTGATAAACATATTAGGAGGACTATTAGTACTTGGGCAATATTGTCAGTGGTGGTCTTGTGCACCTTTGATGGGAAAAAAAGGGATGTCTCTGGAGGACCTCAGGAGGCTACTGTGTGGGTGACAGTATTTCTCTAACTACTATAAGTGTGGATGTTGTGCTACTGACCACCGCTCTCTAGATTCAACCAATTTCCTTAATTTCTAGTGACAATATTTTCCTAGTTATTACCCAATATTTTTCTCATTACCCGTATTATCTAGTGATTTTCCATTGAAATTTTGAGACAGCATCCGGCCGGTTAACATACTATGTTTTGGCCACAGTGCTGCTTGTCCTGTGTTATTTTGTTTACTGAGCAAGGAATAGAATGGGGACAAACTGGCATATCCTCCTGTAGAAGGATTAAGATCTGTGCTGACAGTATTAAGCCTCCCTCTCACTGCCTTGGATCACAAAATGGGCTACTTGCTACTAAAAGTGCATGAGGTACCCTTTGAATGGTGGTATTCTTACCTCACTGGCCATTTCCAGAGGCCACAGGTTGTAGCCTCACTGAATTCCATACAGTGCCTGTTTATTTCCCCTTATTCAATGTGTGTAAGTGGTCATTTCAAGTGCACATTCAGTGTCTGTTGTGCTCCATTTCCACACTAGGTAACCAAGCTGTTCTATTGGTAGCAGGAGAAAAAGGTTGGGATGGATAAGGAAAAAGCAGTTGTTACTTAGTTAAGGCAAGAGCAAGGTGATAAAACAGCTAGAGGAGTTAGTGATGGCTTATGTCCCATTGATTTCAGGATATCGTGAACTACCTATTAGACAGTTAGCTGCTTATCCTCTCCTCTTTTGTCAGCAGGGATAGAAGCTGCCTGTTCAAGGATGAGGAGGCTGTACTTATTTTTTGGGATGATCATTCTCATTCCATCTTGATACATAAGGAAGGATTTCACACGAAGGGTCATTAGGCACTGGAACAGGCTGCCCAAGGAGGTGGTTGATTCACCTTCCCTGGAGGGATTTAAGGGACAGGTGGACAAGGTGCTGAGGGACATGGATTAGTGTTTGATAGTTCTTTCCCACCCACATTATTAGTCTTCCTTATGGTCTGCAATGTTTGCCTTCTGGTTTCTGGACTCATTTTTAGATGTTGCTTTGATCTGTAAAACCATTAATGACCAAAGTTTGACTAACCTGATATATTTACTGTGATATACTAATACACCTGAGGCCAGTTGAGGTGCCTGACTTGAATCCATAATTTTTTTTTCCTGTTTGCTGATCCCTTCAATCTTTTCTAACAGAGGCACTGACCATGGCCTTGATTTTTCTCTTTTTCTTTGTATTCATTAGGATTAGCACAAGGATTCTCTGGTATTCCTAAATTTAAAGTGGGTTGAGAATGACTGCTCTAAGGGAAGAGCTGTGCCAAGTTTAGATTCCTGTGGGGCTTTGGGCCATTGGATCTTCTTCTTTCCTTGGTTTATAGTAGTCCAAGCTATTATATTTCAAGACTACCTTTTCTCCCTTGCCTGTAGAAAATGAGTGTTGTTTGAGCGGGGATTGGAGGTTTGGGATTCTGGGAAATGTTCAGAAAGTCAGGTTTTTAATATTCTTTTTATATATATATATATGTATACATATATGCACACACATATATGTGCTTACATTATTTGTGGTAGGACTTTGATAGGTCTTATTTGCTTAGTGGAATGCTTGGGTTTTCTGATAGCGGCTGTTCTGAGGGTGAACCTACCATATAACCTAGCAGGGAGAGAGGATCATAGTTTGTAATTCTGGACTGCAGAACAGTGCCTTGCTCCTTCTTACAGCACTAACTGGAGAGTCAAAAAGTAATCCTATTAGAAGGACTTAATAATACCAGAGGCTAGGAGAACCTGAAAAAAGGGTACAGTGGTTCTATACAGCAAAAAGCGTAGGAGTAAAACTTATCAAATGCATAATGATTAACAAATCTGTGTAAAGTACTTCTAACGTATTTCACTGAGTTGGATTTAGGTGTTGCCTAATACAGATGAAACGCACCTTAGTCATTGTTTCTCTGTCTTTTTTTGCTAATTAAAAAATTCCTTCAGCAAGATCCCAAAGCTTTAAACGAGAAGCAAAGTCACTAAATCTTTGCAAACAGTTCACCTAGAGCTGAATCTGTTCCTTTCAACTCCATCTTGAACAAAAGGAGAGCAATCAGGTTGCATGCTCATGAAGCAATTGGTTACAGCTGTATGTGATGCTTCCTTCTCTGAAAATAAAACTAGGTGGGGAGAATTTGCCATGCCTGATTTACTCAGAAATGCAACTGGGTACTTTAAAATTAACTTCTGTTATTTTAGAACAGGGTTTTTTTTTGTTGTTGTTGACACTGATTTTTCTTTCCAGTGAAGTATTTAAAGTTTACATAGCTAAAGATTTAAGATTATCTGAAAGTTTCCAACCAGGAATTTGTGCTGACCTAAATACATTGTGGGTTTGTCTCTTTTTTTTTTTTTTTTTTTTAAACCCATTTAACTCAAGCCAATGCAACTTCTTTGTACAAACAATCTTTGTATAATCAGTGAACAAGAACAGGCATTAATAAGTACCCAGGCGAGGTGCGGTATCCTTTAAAAGTCTTTTCCTTCTGAACTGAATGGAGACTAGATGACTGGTGTGATCAGGAAAAGGCATCAGGGTAGAAAATAATGAATATACGCAGAAACCAGGATTCTACCTGTAGAAAGTGCTTATCATACTATCTTTAGCACCTCTGCAAATACTTGCAGTACTATTTTGGCCCTATTTAAATCACTAGAAGTGATGCATGGATGATAAATGAAAAAGAGCAAAGAAGTCTGTTCAAATAAAATCTCTGGAAGCTTCTTGATTTTCTCAAAAAGGCAGCATCAAAAGTATCTTTGTTCCTTGCTATGTTATATGATAGCAGTGAATTTTTTGGGGGAGTAAATTAGTTATTTTGGAGGGAAGCAAAATAGAGATTCCCTTCATAATGCAGCATCTTCCCAACCATTTTTATTTTTATTTAACTGCGTAGTTTTACAAAGCTTAGTCTGCTGTATTATATCCAACACAAACTTCTCTGCTTAGGTTATGCAGTCACAAACCTCTACAAAGGTGCTTTATTTGGTTTAGATACGGCTTGGTCTCCATTTGATTAAAGCAGTTGGTATAACACAAACTGAAATGAACCCAGCCTGGACCAGAATAAGACTGTCCTCACTACTTTTTTGCACAAAGGTTATACCAGTGAAGAAAAGAGTTCCCCCCTTACAGGTGGAATAATAATTCTTTGAAATAGATTAACCACAGAATTGAAAGCAAGCTCTTTGGATAGAGCTCATCTGCAGTCTGCAGAGGAGAGAAGCTGTCCTGTTGTAGAAGGAAGTAATCTTCAGAAAGGTCCTTCTCTCCACAGGAGAATGTTCTAGCTTGTCACTGCCAGCCCACATTACTGAACATCAGTGGTTTTTTTGTTTCATTTGTTCTGTGTGGTGGCTGTATGAACGTTCACTGTGCGTGTTCAGGAGTAATGGTGTGGTTAATGCTTATTCCCCAACCACTTAATGTTTTGGGGTTTTTTAAATAATCTGAGCATTTTCAAAGTTTGGCTTTTACCTTTTTACCTTCAACTGGGAAAAGCAACTACAGCGTGTATTTTTTTTCACCCAGAATTAAACTTAAATTTAAGACCCATAGAAACTGACCTTTTTCCCCCGCTTCAGATACAGTCAATTAGTTAAATTAAAATTAAATGTAAATTTACATTTAAATTTACAGTGAAAGTAATTGAATAGAAGTACTGAGGGCCTAAAAATGAAAGTCTAATCAAAAGACAATAGTACTTTGGAATGCAAAGTATGTTTGCTTGTCTTCTCTCTCTGTCTCATCTTATATATGTGAGCGTAAGTAGCACATATACAGTATCGAATCTAGAATAGCCTTTGCTTGTTACTTCTGAGTTTGGGCCTCTCCAGTATAAGGATACTGATGTACTGTAGTGGGTCCAAGGAGGGCCACAAAAGTGATCAGGAACTGATGCGTATGATGGTACAGGGAGCGACTTTCTTTAGCCTGCAGAAGAGAAAGTTAAGAGGGAGGATGCAGAGAAAGCAGAACCAGACCAGAAAGCATCCTAATGGAAGGATGCAGAGAAAGCAGAGCCAGACTGTCCTCAGAGGTGTACTGTGACAGGAAAGTGACAACAGATGCAAATCACATCATGGGAAATGTGGTTTTGATATCAAGGAAATCTTTTTCACCATGAGGATGGTCAAATATTAGAGCAGGTGCCCAGAGAAGGTGAGCAAGCTTTGTTCTTGATGAGAGCTTGAATTTGGCTAGGGGAGCCCCTGAGCAACCTGCTCTCGGGAGGGCATTGGGCTAGACAGAGATCCCTTCCAACCTAAATTATTCAGTGATTTTGTGGTTTTAATGATGAATGGCATATTGCTTGAAACAAAATCTAAGTCTGAGTAATTAAGCAGTCCTTGCCACCTCCTCTCTTCCTGAAAAGATTTTAAAATCTCAAAACCTGCAAAGATTGCCACGAGTCTTCTCTGTACAGTACAGCTGACCTAGGGAAAATTACAAACAATTTACAGCATGGGAATATTTTTAAAATGTGGTCCTGTTATGAGCTACAGCTACTGAAGTAACTTTTATTAGTCTGTTACTTAGAAAGATCATGGCATCCTTTAAGTTATTTGGGCCAGAGTTCTTTCACAAGTTACTGTTTTCCTTCAAAAAATATCTAGTTTTCCTTCCAATGGAAAAGCTGGCCTACAGAATTTTATTTGAAATGTGTGCTGAAATAGTATGTTCAGTATACTTCACATTCCTGAAGTGTTGTTCATACTTGTAGCCCTGGGAAACCATGGGAGTTTGGGTTGTGATATGGCCTAAGAATATCAGTTTGTATGTTTTGTAAGCATAGATTCTTGGCTTTTATATTGTCACTGTAAGTACCACTTGAAACTGAAATCCTGGCAGGTTTTCTAAAGAAGTTAAGACTATTTTCTGTAGCATGTGTATCTTTGAATGAGTTTCTGTAATATGGGAACTGGACTATGAAAGTATTGAGTAAGGCCCTATCAATCTTCAGTATTTGCCAAATGACTATGCTGCATTTCATAAACCAGTACCTTTTACCTCCCTCTTTCTCCATCTGGGAATCACAATATGACTGAAGCAAAGCCTGTAATTTACTGTAAATAAGCTACATAACTTTTTCAGAGCAATCAGCTCTCATGGGAGCTTTCAGCCTCTATGCTAATATACATTTTAGATTCTTAGGGTCTTACGTTTTTGACTTTGCTTTGGGGTTTTTTTGCTGGAGCTTAAATAAGCTTCCATTTTTTTTGTCTGAGATTTTGCAGATAACTGCCGATCCATATGTTTTTCTGTGAACCATTTCATTGCTGTTCTGTGCACTTGCAAATAAACTGCTTATGGCAAAGTTAATCATCACTTTAAAAAGACTGCAGCTTTACTGCTGAAGAAGGTGGTCCATTTTTGCTGAAAGACAAGCGAAAAAATAGACAGATAAATGGACTGATGTCAGCTATGCATGCGAGACAACTTGAAGTATATTCACTGTTGAAGGGGTAACAACAAGTAATACTTGGATTTCTCAAAGACATCAGGGTGTACTGCAAAGTCAGACTTCTCTGGGTGAATAAAATATATGTGGCCCAGAGGAAAGAAAAGAATAGCTGTTACAGAGGACTGTTTTTCTGTAGGCTTAAGTCCATTTTGACAAGTGTTGGTGAGGGTATCAGAATCCCTGGAAAATACTATTCTCTGCTAATTTACGGGACAGTTGTTGTGCAAAACTTCCTATGCTGACTGCCTTGACAGCTTGTCTGAACATGGGAATATGTGAGCAGTTAAATCTCTGCAGAACTTTGGTGTCTCTGTTGAATGTGTCATCAAGTTCAAAACTTTATAAATTAAGTCTCTGTTTTGGCTTCTCTGTCATATCTCCTAGATGGAACTAGGAAGCATCAAATAAATAAAGTTGGCTTGTTGTTCTGGCTTGACTCAGATTGGTAAATTATACCTCACTGGCAGTACTTAGCATGTAACGCCCACAAGTAAATACTAACTTTATCCTTTCTGCATTGCTTTCTTGAAAGACAGGTTTATTAAATAAAACGTTGCCTTTTTATTTGTGTTTACAAAATCCACCACAGGGATACGCATCCAAGACCTTCTGAAATAATTCTGTTTTCCATAAGTGGTTTATGCAATCAAGTGTCTCATGTTATTCTTAGAGGAATGGATTCTGTGTATGTGATATGAAGTTACTTATGAAAGTAATGAAATTATTAGCTTGACTAGATAGTATCTTAAATATTCAGTATATAGTGTATTAATTATTCAATATATGCCTCAATATAACTTCAAAAACCACACACAGAACCACAGAATGGCCTCTGGAGGTCGTCTGGTCCAAACTCCCTGCTCAAACAGATTCTCCTACAGCCAGTTGTCTCGGACCCTATCCTGATGGCTTTTGAGTAGCTTCAAGGATGGAGATTCCACAACAAACCTGTACCTATTTTTGGTCGCCTACACAGGAAAAAAGGTTTTCCCAGGAAAGGGTTCAAAAGGAACCTCCTGTGTTTTGGTTTGTGTTCACTGCCTCTTGTCCTGTCCCTGTGGACCACTGAAAAGGGCCTGGCTCCATCTTCTTTACACCCAAAAAGGAAGACTACATAAAAAATAGAAATCTAAACAGAAAGTTTCCATGGAAAGTTGCTAGCTTAGGCGCACTCAACAGTATAATGACAAAATTAAATTTAATTCTGTTCTGACACTAGGTCTGCTAGAATCTCCTTTAGAATCATAGGAAAACGCTGCATAGTCTTATTTCTCCTTTTATTCACACATCAAGAATATAAGCTCTCTGATGTGAGAAATCGTGCACTCTAATTCCAGTTTTTGCTTTGTTTCACAAATCAATGTGAGTAATAATTCATGAACTTTTAAAGAAGCATGGTGTGTTTTGGTGGGTTGTTTTCGTCCCTGAAGATGTTCTTTCACAAGTGGAATGATAGAAAAAGACTGTTTTTAACACACCGGGTAAGATAGATATAAAATGTTATACATTACACTTCCAACTTGAGACAAATTGTTCTGCTGATAGTCAAACAGTAATTTGCCATAGCTTTGTATATTAAATATAAGATGGGATTCCTACAGGCAAAATACTTGTTTTAATTCACAGGGGAATGAGAATTAAAATTAATGGATGGTGAGGGAGAAAGTGGTGTGCTCATGACCTTAACCTGAGGGCTTTTGTGTGTAAGCTGTATGGAGCTCAAGAGGTATAGATGGGTAAGTCGTTGCACTACAGATTTCATAACAGTGATTTTCTCATCAGATCTTGCATGGATGCTTCCTCTGTACTTAGAAAACTGCCTTAGATGGAAGGATTTTCTGTGATCAGCTGGTCAAAGGATAAAATCTACCCTAGAGTAAGATTTCTTCACCTCTGTGGTGTGATCTGAAGATCTCATCACCTTGGCTAGATATCAGAAAGAAATTTTTCACAGAAAGGGTCATCAGGCACTGAAACAGGCTGCCCAGGGCGGTGGTTGGGTCACCATCCCTGGAGGTGTCTAAAAGACGGGTAGGTGAGGTGCTCAGGGCCATGGTTTAGTGGCAGATAAGAATGGATGGACTCGATGATCTAAGAGTTCTTTTCCAACCTGGTGATTCTATGATTCTGTGATGCTATGAGATGAGCCTATTAGGAAGGCATGCCCCCGAGCATATAAAGGAATGAAGCAAGAGTGAGGTTTTTAAAATGTTCTCGCACTGGATGGTCGGACTGATAGGACACTGCAGCGCTGTGGGGATAGCCCTTCCTTCCTTCCTTCCTTCCTTCCTTCCTTCCTTCCTTCCTTCCTTCCTTCCTTCCTTCCTTCCTTCCTTCCTTCCTTCCTTCCTTCCTTCCTTCCTTCCTTCCTTCCTTCCTTCCTTCCTTCCTTCCTTCCTTCCTTCCTTCCTTCCTTCCTTCCTTCCTTCCTTCCTTCCTTCCTTCCTTCCTTCCTTCCTTCCTTCCTTCCTTCCTTCCTTCCTTCCTTCCCTCCCTCCCTCCCTCCCTCCCTCCCTTCCCTCCCTCCCTCCCTTCCCTCCCTCCCTCCCTCCCTCCCTCCCTTCCTTCCCTCCCTCCCTCCCTCCCTCTCTCCCTTCCTTCCCTCCCTCCCTCTCTCCCTTCCTTCCCTCCCTCCCTCTCTCCCTTCCTTCCCTCTCTCCCTTCCTTCCCTCTCTCCCTTCCTTCCGTCTCTCCCTTCCTTCCGTCTCTCCCTTCCTCCCTCCCTCCTTCTGAAAGGAATGATAGGGAAACAGCAGTTTATTTTCTTTCTTTGATGATACCCTATACAAATAGCTACTATGTTACACAAAACTGAAGTAATTCTTTCTATACATAACAATTTGGGGAAAATGGCTACCCTGATTGCTTCAGAAGTCAAACAGCTACAAAGACAGTGTCTTGTGGTCAAGCCCAGCTATCTGCAAACCTTATACACAACTCCCCTGATGACATACAAAGAAACATTCAAAGCTTTCAAAATCAAGTTTGCCTCGTTCAGTAAATGTCAAAATTAAGGCTAAACCAAACGTAAGTTAAACCTGAAGCACAGTGCTTTTAAATTTGTGTTCTGTGAATGGTTGGTGGACTCTAGGGCTTAGGGCTTTCAAAACTCTTCACCAGTGTTCCTATACATACAACAAAGCAAGGGAAATAGCCTAAATGGAATTTTGAGTGTTTGGTTTACTTAGATGAAACAATCACAGAAGTGCTGCAAAAAAATGATACCAAGAGTTTTTCAAGAAGCTTAGGTGGTCCTTTAACTAAAACATAGAAAAGCACCTCCATGACATTTCAGAGAACATCTTTGTGGCAGAATTAGGGAGAGAAACAGATCTCCTGGAATGGGTCCAGTGCCCTAGAAAGAGTAGCTTACTGTTTGCCCGATGCAATAAATGAATTACAGAAAAAAATATTATGTGATAGCCTGTTTTCTGCTATGTATAGAGGGTCAGAGTTAATTCTGACATTTTTAGTATTTATTACATGGGCAACTTAACTTAATTAACATTGTTTTGACTGCAGCAGAATTATGAACAACTGAAAGCAGAAATTTGAAACACAGTATTAGAGCTGTATATAAGCTTGTTTGCCACAACCCTGCCAGAAAAAAATAAAAAGATATTTGATGTAGCTGTTCAGTTAGTAAACTGTATTACCACCCAACTGATATCCCATAACTTGGAATGGATCCAAATCTTAGTTCATTTCCTGAAATAAGTCATGTATGTTTAGCCTGGAGAAGAGGAGGCTGAGAGGAGACCTCATTGCTCTCTATAACTACCTGAAAGGAGGTTGTAGAGAGGACGGTAATGGCCTCTTCTCCCAAGTGACAGGGGACAGGACAAGAGGGAATGGCCTCAAGCTCTGCCAGGGGAGATTTAGGCTAGACATTAGGAAAAAAATTTTCGCAGGAAGGATCATTGGGCACTGGAACAGGCTGCCCAGGGAGGTGGTTTATTCACCTTCCCTGGAGGTGTTTAAAGTGCGGGTTGGCGAGGTGCTGAGGGACATGGTTTAGTGTTTGATAGGAATGGTTGGACTTGATGATCCAGTGGGTTTCTTTTAACGTGGTTGCTCTATGATTCTATGCCCAGCTAAAAAGT
The DNA here is from genome assembly GCA_033558105.1 of Coccyzus lansbergi. NCBI lineage: Eukaryota > Metazoa > Chordata > Aves > Cuculiformes > Coccyzidae > Coccyzus > Coccyzus lansbergi. The sequence goes on from JAUMJK010000307.1 coordinate 271,954, forward strand.
GGTTCCTCAGCTTTGGATTTTAGATCAGAAGTTATGATTTTTTTTTTTCTGTACTGCTTGAGAGATAATCTGATGGATCCTTCCCACTTAGGAAGCAGTCCACATGGAAGCAGAGCATGGCAGCTGGGATTCCATGGCCTGTGCTCCTTGTGGAAAGATTGTCAGTGTGGTATGAGGAACAACATCCCGAGGAGCACCTGCTTTTGTTCTGCTAACATTTAGGCAAGCTCAACTATCTTGGATTCCTTAGCTCCTCCATTACCCTAGAGTATGTGTGATTATTTAACCTACCTTTTTCATCAGTTCCATCATGTGTGCCACTGTGATGGCCCCTGAAGTTTCAGATCCTCTGGCATGGATCCTATCAATGTAGAAATCATCACTCCATGGTTTTCTGTGTTAACCCATGAATATATGTCAAATCTTATTTGGGGAAGTTATCTCTAAGGTTATCCATTGAGAAGCGCTGACCTGAAACTCAACAATGAAAACTTAAGGTGTGGCAGTATTTTTATCAGATGTCCACCAGCAGCTCAGCTAACAAGCAGCTCATTTTGCAGAGAGCATGAGATAATTGTGGGCTGGTAAGTGGTTTGATTGTACTTACTAAGGCTAGGTTGGAACAAGCAGCTGAGAGCCAGTGTCTGAGGTCCCACCATCAGTAATAGAGAGCTTTAATTTCACCGATTGCTGTGTTTTTGTATGTGACATTAGGAATGCATTGTGTAAGTGTCTTACTATAAAGGACTAAGCTGCATTACATTCTGAAATTTTCTGTGTCAAATTCAGGTCTTGATTAAGCTAGTATATATCTAATGAAATGAAAGCTCTTCATTTAAAACATTTTAAACCAACGAAGAATCCAGCCTTCTGCTGCTACAGAGTTTGCAACCTCATTCTTAGATCTATACATGTAACAGGCACCACACATTCCTGATGAGGATACTTCTTATTTTTACATCTGGTACAAGCCCTTTCAAAAAATTTGTTTGCAGATTTTGATATTAACAGAGTTCCTGCCGTAAACTGTGCTATGATGAGAATATTTGTAGAGTTCAGAGCAAATGGCCATTATCATCTGAGCAGCAATGTGAACTAATATGAAGAATCATAGAATCGCCAGGTTGGAAGAGACCCACCGGATCATGGAGTCCAACCATTCCTATCAAACACTAAACCATGTCCCTCAGCACCTCGTCAACCTGTGCCTTAAACACCTCCAGGGAAGGTGAAACAACCACCTCCCTGGGCAGCCTGTTCCAGTGCCCAATGATCCTCTCTGTGAAATTTTTTTTCCTAATGTCCAGCCTGAACCTCCCCTGGCAGAGCTTAAGGCCATTCCCTCTTGTCCTGTCCCCTGTCACTTGGGAGAAGAGGCCATTACCCTCCTCTCTACAACCTCCTTTCAGGTAGTTATAGAGAGCAATGAGGCCTCCTTTTCTCCAGGCTAAACACCCCCGGCTCTCTCAGCTGTTCCTCATAAGGCCTGTTCTCCAGCCCCTTCACCAGCTTTGTTGCTGTTCTCTGGACTCACTCCAGAGCCTCCACATCCTTCTTGTGGTGAGGGACCCAGAACTGAACACAGGATTCTAGGAGCGGTCTCACCAGTGCCGAGTACAGATGGAGAATAACCTCCCTGGACCTGCTGGCCACGCTGTTTCTGATACAAGCCAAAATGCCATTGGCCTTCTTGGCCACCTGGACACACTGCTGCCTGTTCAGATCCCTTTGGAGCCTCCTTACTCTCCAGCAGATTGACCCTTCCACCCAGCTTAGTACCATCTGCAAACTTGCTAAGGGAGCACTCAATGCCTTCATCCAGGTCATTGATAAAGACAATGAACAGGGCTGGACCCAGCACTGAGCCCTGGGGAACCCCACTGGCCTCCAGCTGGATTTAACTCCATTTACCACCGCTCTCTGGGCCCAGCCGTCCAACCAGTTTTCCACCCAGGAGAGTGTACGAAGAAATGTGGGGTTTAATCTAGCTACATTGTTGTTGTTTTTTTCCTTTTTTTTTTCTTAAGCATTGTTTTCTCTTTTGGAATCAGATCCCTTCCCTCTGAAGTCAGTGGAAAACTCTTGTGTAAAGCAGAACTTGGACTGAACCTTTAGCATAGGCGGTTGTGTTTTTTTTATTCTATGTCTTTAAGACTAAAAAGGGAGTATGTAGAATAAAAAAGACAGCAGAGCGAACATTAAAAAAAAGAAACTTTGAAATCAGAAGTTTTACCGATTATTAAATACATTTACAATAAACTACATAGCAGATAGGAAATGAGATTGGGAGGGTTTTAATGTAGAGAACATAGCTGCACTTAATGAAAGATGAACAGTCTCCATTTGGCAGGAGTGGCAACTAGTGGGTTTTGGCTTTTCTAGTCAAGGACTGTGGAAATAGCTAAGCAGGCATCTAAACTACATCTTGCATGTAATATACTGAGCCTACTCTTTATTCTCTAAGTCATAGTACCACCCTATTTAGCAACGTTGCTTGTGTCCTTCTTAAGAAAGCTTCAGAACTGCCAGATCGCTTTAGCAAGAAATCTGCAGGTCCGGGCTGTTTCCCTAAAAAAAGTGCTGCTGGCAACTGGCACAATCCCTGCTGCAGAATACCCCAAAGCTGAGTGTCCCCTGGAGGATTTAGAATCTGAAAGGACCTGATCCAGAGTTCAAGCACATTAAAGAAAGCAGAAAGATGCTAAAAACTTCTTGTACAGAGATTAACTAGAGCTCTAGGTGTAAAGTAAATACAGATGAATGCTATCCCATGGAATTAAGAGAGTGCTTTACTATGGAGTTAAAGAAGATCATGGTGTTGTCCATAAGTGAAGAAGGTCTCTATAAGCATATGGTCCCAGCGACACAAATATTCCCTTTCCTAACTCATCTCCTGCCAAATCATAGAATCTTAGAATCACAGAATCATAGAACAACCTGGTTGGAAGAGACCCACCGGATCATTGAGTCCAACTGTTCCTATCAAAGACTAAACCACGCCCCTTAGCATCTCGTCCACCTGTGCCTTAAACACCTCCAGGGAAGGTGAATCAACCACCTCCCTGGGCAGCCTGTTTTTGTGAAAAATTTTTGCTAATGTCTAGCCTAAACTCCCCTGGCAGAGCTTGAGGCCATTCCCTCTTGTCCTGTCCCCTGTCACTTGGGAGAAAAGGCCATTACCCTCCTCTCTATAACCTCCTTTCAGATAGTTATAGAGAGCAATGAGGTCTCCTCTCAGCCTTCTCTTCTCCAGGCTAAATGATTAGATTCCTGTGACTGTCTATGTGAATTAAGACTTGGCCTAGAATTTGAGCTCTGATTTCATTGCTGGTGAGGATTTAAAAGTCTCTGTCACAAGATGAAGGATTTAATTGTTATTTTGCTTGCCAGTCTCTCCAGAGAGACTAAAGTGTGTGGGAGCAAAGGTGTATATGTCACTTGTTCCAATGGATAACTGGAGGACCTCCAAATCTCCATAACCAGTGATATAACACTGTTCAGCTACTAAAAATTCCACAATCTTTAAGTGGAAAAAGTAGAATTCCCTTCATGCTCCTAACTTGTCATCTTCTGCATAAAATACTTCTCTTCATAGATGAGGTTTCTCTTAAGAGATAGGATTTTCCCTCTGTGTTTAATCATTCCATCATCCATTATGTAGTCCATCCGCCCTCTTGTGGTTTCCTTTTTGATCTTTCCACTTTTACTTTACATTTTTCAGAGACTTCTTGACTATTTTATATTTCCTGTTCTCTAAATGTGGGATGAGCTCACGAGTCAAGTTTAACCTTGCAAAGCATTTTCCTAGTCTGAGTAATTCTGAAATCCACTTTTAGTCTTAGATAAGACTGGAAATAAGTTGCAGCCCTGGAAAGACATCCAATGTCATCAACAATATGGTCAGTTCTTAGTTTTCACAGTTGTTCTAACAGCCTGAGGGGAAAGTCCTTTCTCCTAATTCTAGAAGTTCTCTGTTCCAGGTGGATTTTTAAGGTGTTTCTCAGCTGACTTGCCTCTTCTGGGGATGGCAAATGAGTTTAGAGGGGGGCAGTTCTAAGAGAGGTGAAACGGTGGAGTTTGAGAAGAATGTGTGGCAGATGCAAAGAGGTCCTAACACTTTCTATTGGAAATAGCACCTTTAACTAAAAACTAAGTGTAATGACCTCTTACCCCGCATAGCCCTTAGCCTGATGAGCATTATATTCTGTGTGTTAACATCATTGATGCCAATAGGGCTATTTGTTTAAAAAATGCTTTTAAGAGTGGCTTTGCATTCACCTTAGCAAATCAAACTCTGTAGCGCAATAGGAGGAGGATGTGTTGATGTGTGTTTTTACCATGTGATACAGGGATACTCATTGTATCAGTTGATTGTAAGGGGGAAGAAGTGTCTTCTTCCTCATTATGTTTGTTCTTCTAAAGAAGCAGTTAGTCAGTCCTGCCGTCATCACAAAAGGACGTGTTTGAGAAGAAAAGTGTTTCCCAGTGTAGCGCTATGATGCTGAACACAGATCACTGAAAAGAAATCAAGGATTTGATTCCTGCTTGCAATTTTGACCTTTTTCAAGTGCTTTTCAAATCTGTTCCCGCAGATGGTGCAGCTGAGTGCACGTGGGAGGTGGCTGGCAGGAGGCAGCCGGGGTTATTCTGCAGCCTTTAAGAATGGACAAGGTCTCAGTGGTTCTCTTCTAAATACTGCATTGTACAGGTGTTTTCAGAACCACTAGAGGTGGCTGAGATGTGTGCTAGATTTTGCTGATTTATATACTAGAGACTTAACTAATTTGATATTTACTTTCTTTGTATTTTAGCTTGCAGGAGTGTTTTATTGTGATCTACTTCTGAACCCCCTGTTCCACAAAAAACATCCACAATGCCATGAGCCACTCCCATTCTTTAAAACTCCTTTGAGAGTCACAAGGAAGCAAAGTGCCCCAGTATTTCACTTAATGAGATTCATTAGGTGTGAGTGTATGGGAAGTTCAGTGCTGAGAAAGCAAAGTGCCTGTCAAAAGTTCCCAGATGGAGCACAGAAAGTGAGAGAAGATTGGACTGCTACTACAACCTGATATTCCTTAGTTTGGAAAGTCTAACTAAATATAGTTTCTGAAAGTACCCCATAGGCATTTCTAAGCCTATATGAGCTCTGAAATTGAGAAAGTTGGAAGATGCTTCAAGAGAGCCTCAGGGCAGAGAGGTGGAGGGTGTTCATCCTACACTCAAGTTATACTGGCTGCAAGCCAGCTGTAAATGAGGGCTAGATACAGCTATTTTAGCAATGTCCTGGGCTTCAACTACCGTGCTGTCCGCTTCTGGGACAACAGGCTCTTGTGTCAAAAGAGAATTGAACTCCTCCATCTGATTTTCTACTCACAGCCACTGCGAATGAATTCACACCATTTGTTACTGTATCACAAATCCAAAACCTTTCTTTCCTCTGCATTTGGATTAAATGCAGTAGAAATATAATCCTGGCTTATTTACGAAAGGAATTAAATGTAATAGAAAGCAAAACTGCAAGAGCTCTTCACTACTCATTGCTTGCACTTGCTGAAAACTGACTTGACTAAACATATCTCAAAGGGTATGTCTGATGACAGAAGAGTAGGATCTCTTCATTTGAATAGAAAGTTTACTTGCTGCAGGCTTTCTTATTCACCAGGCTATTTGAGTGTTAAATTGTGATGTAACACAAAGGAACTTCTGAAAACAGACAAATAATAAAGAAATAATTGTATTGTATTTGCATTTATCCTTTGTTCTATATAAAGTCAAATTCTTGTCAACCAAACAAAAACCAATTCACCAAAAGACAGTGCCCAGCCTTACAAGGACTGGCAGGAGCACCAACAGACATGTACTTCCACATCTCAAATTTAGTTTAACTTTAGTAAATCATAGGTTTCTGCCTTCTGTGATTGTTTTTTGTTCAGGATGAGGATTTGTATATTGAAACCCAAAAGGAGAGCACATAGTTATTACTCTTCCCCTTCTTCCACAGAGCAAAAATAAACTTATGTCATCGGGGTGATGCACCCTTCTAAATGGAGCTCCTCTGGTCTGAGCTATAAAGTGCAGTCAATTCTATCTACAGACAGGTGCTCAGATTGTGTAGGTGTAGGGAAAGAAATGTACTGTCTGTGGAACAAGTAAACAAACCAAATCCTTTCCTGTGGACGCCTAGAAGTTAATGGGTTTTTTCTGTGTTATCAAAAGAGCTTAGTTGCTTCCCTCCGAAGTCAGGGGTAGAGGGAACTGAAATAAAGTCATTTAATTTTTTTCAACCTGTTCTAAAAGCCTGTTTAACTTAACTTTTGAAAGATATAAAAGAGTTTTCTGTTCATTTTAGGACAAAGCTTCTGTTTTATGTCCCAGATCTTGCCTCCAAAATACGACATCAGTTGATATTCTAAACTTTTTCCAATAATGAAATTTTACACATAACTGGACTATTAGAAGCCTGCAGAGGCGTCAGCACTCATGAGAATAAATTTGATCAGCAAGAGTTACTTAATGCTACCCAAAAGTTATGGTAATACCTAGAATTCTGGGCTAAATTTTGTGTAGAAGTAACTGGCACAGTCCTAGTAACTTCTGTGAAAACTCACTGCTGGTTACTACCACGAGAATTTATCCTGTTTTTTTGGTTTTTTTTTAATTTATCCTATGGTGTTCTGTTGGCTGGTCACTTAAATTTAGTTACTGAAAGTTTAGTTGTCCTGAGTCACTGCAGAGGAGTAAACTGGGATTCGTGTATAGGCTGTGTTTTTTCTAAGAAATGCCTGAGGAAAAGAAAAGAAATATGTTAAAGCAGGTCAATTTATTATTCTGCATTTTACTTGGGACTGTGTATGAAAAATTAAAGGCTTTTGAACTATTTATACTACGGGTTTGGTTTTCAATTGCAACATTTCTCAGTTTAAGCACGCGTAGTGTTTATTAAGACAATACCAATGGAAAATAGTTCTCATGTTGCTTATTATACCCATAAATGATGTCACAAATTTTCTGACATCATAATATCATAGTTCCAGATAGATTAGAGTTATAATTCTCCTGATTTGTTGACCGCTGATATGAACAGTTGATGATTGTTTTATACAGAAATGGTTGTGTTCAGTTAATGTACACTGGTGTCATTACTCACTGTTAGGTTTTTCCATTAATGATAGATAAAGCAGAATCATAAGATTATTACAGAATTAATACAATCTGCTAGTAGCAGAAACAAGAAGTCCTGTTTCTGAAGTCAGACTGGACCAGTATACCTGGAATTTAGCTAACCTTGAGGTAAGAAAACTGCAAACAGCCTAACCAACGATAGTGATGACAATTCATTTGTACCCCAAGAAACAGCAGTGTGATACTATCAAGGCCCATCTCATTTGTATTATGCATATCACTGAGAAATTAGAGTGATTTTAGAATAGGGAAATTAAGACCGGGTAATTTGAGGCCACTTTTCAACAGTTTACGCTGTTAAGGAATATTAAAGGCTTTTGCATCCGCAGCCAAAATGGGTATCTCCGACTTTGGCAGGACTGCAGTAACTTACACCAAATCCAGCTGCCGTCTAATCTGTATCAAGTACTGTTCTCTAAACCTGCTCATGTGAAATTGTAGGCTGGTGGTTTTAAGAGGAAATGGACTACATCAGTTCTCACGTTCAGTGTAGTTGTATACATTTTTGTAATGATAGATGGAAATTAAAAAATAGCTGAAATCAACAGGAGAGAGTATGAGCTGTGGTTTTGTGTTTTTTTGTTTCTTGGGTTTTTTTGCTTACTGATATTCAAAACTACCTTGAAGAATATAATGAGACGGGTAGCTTAAAAACAAAGTGTATTCTCTTTTTGAGAGTTTTGTGACATTTCTGATAATATAAAAAATAACTCTAGTGGCTAAGGGGAACCAAGTTGTATAACTAGTGTAACAACCAGCTGAGCCTTCTGTTTGTGGTTTGAGTTCGTCTTGCACTGAGGCTGATGCAAGTGTTACTACGTAAGATAGCCTGTAATAAAAACAAACCCCAAAAGTTTCCCGTATATCACCCTTTTCTCTTCCATTTCTTTGAGACACTTTTTAATACCCAGCACTCCTCAGAAGTTCCTTCTTTCATTCCAACCCCTTGTAACTTTCTGGTACTCCTAAATGGCTCATTTCTTGCTCAGTCTGAGGCTCTAGACCCACACTTCTAGACCTTCTAGACCCACACTGGACAAGCCTATCAAGTTATTATGATATTTAATATTTTCAGTTCAGCTTTGTGATGGCTATTTAGATGATCCTGGAACAGTTCCAAAAGACTGACAATAGAATGGTTAAATTGTACGTAGTCAGTTTTCAACAAGTTTTAGAACAAGTTGTGTATTGAAACCAGTGATGTTCGTCAAGGAATTTTTAAATCTCACTATTTGAAGATGTACAGGCATGTAATGAAGTTAGTGGAATTGCATTTCCCCTTCAGCTCTTTTCACTGCCTCTGTAGTGTTTTGGTTTTCTCCTTATGTTCTGAGGTTTAAAAAGTTGGCAGCAGGGCTCCTTGTGAGTGCATTAAAAATGTAGGTGAACCCAGTAAAATGGTGTTACAAAACCTTCTGGTCCCACTGAGAATCAGCATCCTTGGTGCTAAGTAAGGCATAGCTGTTACAGTATCACTAGTCTGTTCTTTTCAGGTGATCAGAACATTAAAGAGGAAGTACGAAAAACATCCAAACATCCCCTGACGTCCTGACTGGGCTGGGTGCAGCCCCTCTGGCAGTAACACTTGCAGTTCTAGTGGCTTATATCAGCAAAGCAGGTCCTGTCTCTATAAACACCCCCCGCCCACCCCCCCCCCCCCATTAATTTTGCTTTCCAGCCTTGTTTGAGGTCACCTAAGTTACAGGCTGATATGGCATTTGCTACATCAAGTTAACTTGACTAAATTGATAAGACCCTGAGAGAAGTCTAAAACCACCAAAGAAGCAAAAGCGAACTAAAGGACAGCGGAGAACACTAGTCCTGTAAATTCTAGAACATAGAAGGGCCCTTGGAAAAGCCGTCAAGAGGGGAGCGTGGCAGCTGGCAGTTTCAGCAGAGAAATGAGGTATAAAATAGGCTTCATAAAGTCACTGTTCTTTCATCGCAGTTTGAGGTCAGGTCACGGCTAAAGCAGAGGGAAAAGGAAGGGACAGTTTTCCTTGTGCCATTCCTAGAGGAACCATTAGAAATAAATGAAAATAGCATTTATTTTTCTATAAGCAGTTTTAATTCTTGTAGTAAGATATACTCATATTGGCAATGCAGTGAAACAAGCCTCCTTATATGACTGTGTTTTTCTTTTCTGGCAACTGTAGTCTCAAGAATATCAGTTAAGGACTTTCTCCAGCTGCTGTATTCACACAAAGAAGCAATATAAATGAAAGCATTATTGCTGCCAATCATCAGAACCTCTGAAGGAACTTCTGTCCTCTCTGAATACTATGGGGCACAAACATTGGTTACTATTGAGTATTATATTTTTAGTGTTTATCACTGTAAATGCCACAGCTTTGAATAGATAAAGACAAGTAGTGTTATAACAATGGAGTAGCAACCTCTACAATGTCCTGATTCTTATAAACATGCACCCCTTCTGTATGTGATATTGTGCTACCACTCCCAATGGGAAAGGCTGATCCACCTCTTTCACTTGAGCTGACTCCAAATTATTTTTCATAATTCTTAAGAAGATCTGACAGTTCTCTCTGTTGTAGATCTCCTTGGGTCTGTCTTTGCCGAGTAGTGAAGTAAGCAAAAGGCCATCTCAGAACCAAATTTAATGCTAAGTAAGAAGAAAGTACAACCTGGATAAAGGAGCCCAATCTAACACAACAGGTCACGCTGTGTATGTGTGGCTCATGGCCATTAGCTTCCTCCCCTTGTTTTCTCTCAGAAGTTCATGAATCCCTGAGCAACCTAGTCACTTCAAACAGGTTGGACTAGGAGTAAATATGCCTGTGTAGGCACACCTCAGTTTCCTTAAGGACCATGTCAGCAAGTCAGTGCTATTTAACTAAATCACTGTATTGATTTCTGAATTGATGCTTCACTGTAGTCAAAAAGTAAACATCCCAGTATAGTGTTGTGTACCTCAATCATCACCTCTTGCCCGACAGCCTTTCTTCCATCACAAGAGGTATGGTTGAATTTCCAATATCACTCAAAAATGCTACATCAGCACACGACAATGTTTTGTTGTAGAAAGGGACAGATTTTGACAAATCCACAGAACGATGTAAAGAAATAAATTTTAAAATCTTTTGTTTTTAAACCCACACATTCCACAGTGGTTGTGGTTGTTTGTTTTTTTTTATTCTCCTGAACTGGGTAGAACTGGAGGAAAAGAGCAATTGGGAACTACCCAAGTTTAGATGTGCTGTTGCAGTAAGATGAAGCTTGTGCAGCTTCACCTGAGTGGTGAAGTGTGCCTACTCCTCCTATCTGAATGACTCATACTGATGCAAGATCTTCACCCAGATGTGACCCTCTGTGGCTTTTATATCTAAGATGCTCAGCAGCATGTCTACTTGAAGTTACTGCTCACTAAATCACTTTAACTTGACAACGTCTTTCCAGGGAGAACAGATTCTAGTGCTTTTTAATAGTTTCACAAAATCAATACAGAGGTCTTGGTTGTGTGTGTTTACTACCACTTGTTTGAGTCAGGCTGTATTATATGCCCAAAAGACAATAACCTTCAGAACTAAGTGTGTAAATCATCAGAGGCCTGGTCATTCTTTTTCATACCTTTTCATTTTTCATTTCATTCCAGCTGGAATTGATGCTACCTCAATAAAGCCAGTCTATGGGCTGGTCTTGAATATCAAATATAGTTGTGATCTTAAGTGACCTGAGTCTGCCACTTGAATTAGTCTCTGTCGAACTAGACTTGGCCCTTCCTCCTTCCCCATAAAAATGACTGAAAGAAGAGTTCTGCTAAAGTTGGCAGGATCCTCTATAATATATGTGCCTGTGTAAAGACAGAGAGAGGACACAGTGCAGCCACTGCGCCTCCAGGTCCTCTTCCCACCCTCCCTCCTGGCCATGTGCGGTTCCATCCAAAACCATGGACAATGTTTTTCTTGGCTGTCACAGGTGTGTCCTAAATTGAATATACCTCAGTGTCCCTGGCAGGACAAAGGAATGTTCAACCTCGGCGAATTTTGCTATTCCTAGTGAGCAGGAGAGCCCATGTGAGGTGGTTGAAGATCTCTCCACCAGAGCCCTCTGGGCACAGAGAGAAATGATAAGTTGGCTCTTGCCTCTGTGAGAACTTTTTTTGTATAACTGAAGATATACACCCATTTTGAATTCTTTGAACCACATGTTGAATAGATGATCTGTCTCCTGTTGACTTACTGTAGGATTTTGCTAAAACTGTGAATGCAAAAGTAAAGCTTTGTTAGTGGCTTTCCTCGGTAGGATGGATATTAGAAAGAGATTAACTGAAGTTAAAGAACTGTCAATATCTTTAAAAAGCTCATCTTATGTATTTTAAGAAAATCTAATTATTCAAGAAATCGTATAAATATTATTTTAAAATGTATGTGTTACTTTAAGAAAAGTAAAGAAAGAAAAGCAAAGAGAGAATTTTAATTTGCTGAAATCCAAAGATGGGAAGACTTGAAAAAATTATTCTCTTTCTTTATAAAAATTTAATTTTTCTTTTAATCCTTTGACCATCAGTGTTACGTGCTGTGCAGTCTTCTGAATGTAAAATGTAAAATTCCCTTCATTCAGAATTGTAATGCATTGTCTATCTATACTTATATCTCACAAGCTGCCAAAATACCAGTGGGAGATACCTACCCCATGTCTCCTGCTCAGAAAAAAATGTTGCATCCAAATTGTTGTGGTATAATAGTTAAAGCAGATGATATTTCTGCAACAAAGCTTTTGCTGGCTGTAGATGAGCTACCTTAGAACAGCATTACAGGCAATGAGTGTTTCCTGCTCAAGTGCCAGCAGGCAGGAGGTCAAGGATCTCCAGTCCCACGGAAAGAGGATTGCCACTGGGTGACACACCTTGTGGTGTGCAGGAAAAAGCCTTCCTTACCATCACTGGAGGGACAGAATTTATCATCTGCTGAAGTTCAGCAACTCTTCTGAGAAAGCTGGTGTCAGATGCTATAATGGTGTTGCTATTGTTTTCTCAGGTATTCTACAAAGGTAATGGTTTAATCAACAAGCTGCCATAAGATTTAATTTGTTTTAAATGAAGCTTGTTTTCAAAAGACATGCTTTTTTAATAGAGAGTATTAGCTTAAAAGGGTATATCCAGAAATTGCACCAAACTATAATGCGTGTAAGTGCCCAAGCCCAGAACAATCCCTGACAACATAAGTTACTTTGTGCCATCCATCCCCTCCTCCTTTTTCAATGCCGTATAAACCCAGAGCTGAGTCTAACATGAGACAAGGCAACCAAATTATACGGGAATTCATATATGTGTTATATGGCTTGCTTGGCAATGAAACTGTTTCTATATGGTTGGACTTGATGATCCGGTGGGTCTCTTCCAACCTGGTTGTTCTATGATTCTGTCTTGAGTGTTGAGGGAAGGAAAAGAGATTCTCCTGCTGCTGAGCTTGTGTCTTCCACCACACAGCCCCCAAGAGGTATCAGTGTTGCCTGAATTTTGCAGATATAGGAATGAATTTTTGCACCTAAAAAGACTCAAGAGAGTAAGGATAGACTTGTGAGACACTAGATCAGGACTCAAACATCCTTGTTCAGATCTTAGCTTTATTGCAGTCTTTTTATTTTCCATACTGGGCAATTCACTCAGAATAAGAATACCTCTGTCTGAAGGTTTCATTATACAGGATTGGAGTTACTTATGTGGACTAACTTTAACTTAACTCAGTCAGTCGTAACTGTTGAGAATGGCAGCATGAACTTTGATGCACTACTGTAATCCCCTTGGGTCTGTGAACAGACATTCAGTAGGGAACATTTGCAATTCAGATGTAGAACACCACATTACTTGGGTATTGCATGGCACAATGCTTTGAAGTTTCGATCTGGAGTAGGTTGTAACGTGAATAGTATTTTAGGATGACAATGGATTCCAGAAGTGACTGCTGCATGTCCCAACTAGCTTAGGGACACATAAATATTATTATTGCCCACAATTTTGTCTGTCTTGTCTACAAAATGGAGATCTGTTTGGGGCAGAAAATGCCTTTTATTTTATGTTTATACAGCAAATAAGGCTTGGATCTTCATTATAATTTGAAACAGTTATTGAAGTCATTGAGACACCTCCTGTCTACATCTGATAGTATATTGTTGTTTCATGAGTCTGTTGCATGAAGCCGTCAATGGGAATTATCGCTGAACTCTTCTGCAGGAGGGGATTTGGCCAAAAAGAAACCATCCACAGGTTTCTCAAGCTGCTTGTATGCTCTTGCTCATTCTCATCTCTTCTGCATAGCTCTCATTCAGATGTCCATTTAACGTGGCAAAGAATATTCTTCTGTTTACATTTGGTGTTCCACGAAAAATTAATAGTTTGTGTCTTCTTGAAACAATACTGAGTGGATAATGACCACTATCTTCTCTTCTCAGCCTCTCATAATATAGACCTTGTTTTATCTTGATCATTAGATGATATCTGCATCTAATCAGAAAAAACCTACACAGTTAACACTCTGCTTTCAATTTTAATGAAAAGAAAAATGTTTATAGTCTGAACCCAAAATGCATGCTGCTCTGAATATGTCCAAGTTATTTACTAGGTCTGATATTCTATGTACATATTAGTGTTGTTAACTTTGGCAGAAAAGAAAAATAAAGTAAAAAGTTTCCATTTCCGCTGTTTATAAGAGATTCAAAAGTCTTAGTGTCGTAAATCACCTGACACAAATAAAATGCATTGTTCAGTACATGAGAATGTTGTAACTTTACTATTGGAAACAGTTACCTAGCTAGGAACAGAAATCTGGGAAGGCCACAGGTTATGGTAGATGGGCAATGACAAAAGGTCTGACTTTACAGCACATCGTTTGTATTGCAAATGATTTAAGGCAGGCTCAGAGTTAGACAGGCTTGGGTCACATTGAATGAGCTGGTGTCCACCCATGGCTGCAACTTTTGTTAGAAGATCATTATAAGCTGCTACTCAAAGCAGTGGCAAATATCCTTGACATAAGGAAAAATTCTTCACTGAAAGGGTCATTAGGCATGGAACAGGCTGCCCAGGGAGGTGGTTGAGTTACCTTCCCTGGAGGTGTTTAAGGTGTGGATGGATAAGGTACTGGGGGGCATTGTTTAGTGTTTTATAGGAGTGGTTGGACTCGATGATCCAGTGGGTCTCTTCCAATCTGGTGATTCTATGATTTGCCCAGTACATGTTTCATCTTCATGAAAAAGCTCAAACCACACATATATTTAGGATGTGTGCAAGGATGTGGATGTGTAAAATCAGCACAACTGTTGGTATTGGTGTCAGCCTATGCTTGCTCACTGTAGTGGTTCTATGTTTGTAATATGCTGGATATCTGTATTTCACAGCAATGGTGTTTGGTAATCAGAGGGATTTTCCTTTTCCCAAGGATTTTAAGGGATCTATGAACCAGTGGTTGAACTGCAGAGTAGTCCAAGCCAATTTCTTGCAGGAAAGGAAAATCTATGTGTTTTTTCATTTTGGAGGATTTTAAAAGAGCAAGGTAAAGCTCAAGACTGACTGTCTCTAGAGCTGTGTGAATTTTCTTTGTTTGCTTTGTGCTATTGCTTCCAACTATTATTAGTTCTGTAACTTGATTTGCACTGACAGATTCAGCGACACCATCCTTGTTTTAATGAAATTCTAGGATGGGAAACCTTACTCAATGGCTGGTTCTCTTGATTACCTCTACTGTTGTTTGTTTCATCGGGTAAGGGACTCTAGAAATGAGAAAATTACACTGCACTAAGTTAATGGAAAGGGGCATGAACATTGCTCACCAGGAATGTGTTGCAACTTTCTTCAGATGATAAAGTCTGAGCTTGCTGTGTTCTCTCTACTTTCTCAACTACTTAATATGATGCCCTTATTACCCTTATTATGGTTGTTATGCTATTTCAAAGTAGCTAGAATGAATGCAGCTTAGGTATATGCATCATTTTGAATATTCTTCTATTCTCTCTCCCGCCCCCCTCCTTGAAACATCTAAGTTAAACATGTAGTTACACAAGGCTATAAAATTATTACAAAATGATGACTTTGGGCTAAGACCTTAACTCTTCTTGAAAGCTTGAAACAACTGCTTTGCAAAATCCTTGTTGTCTGTGTAAAGCAAAGTAGAAAATTCTTTTTCTTTGTTTATGCTTGCATGTGCAAGTCTGAAGCCAGCGGTAAGATTTTTTGTGTGTGTCTTTCCTTTTCTCCTTTGTTTAGTCCTGAAAATCAACCTAGAGTACTGAATAAAAAATTCTTAAAACAGAAGGAAATATTTCACATTCAGGTTTTGTCAAAACATGAAATAATTCAGAGAATTTTTAAAGAAAAATGTTATCCCAGAAGAATTCTTATCTATTAAATGTATCTGTGCCATATCGGTCTTAAACACAGAACTTCTATAAAGTTTCTATTAAAACTGACATGCTTTGTTACCTTAGATTAATCTTGTTTGCAAAGCAGAAATAGAACTTGTAGGAATTTCATGGTGTCCTTTACTGATTGATGATGACCCTAGCTGACCTGTTTTACTCACTGAGAAGACAGACCACTCATGCTGTCAGGTCCTGTGTTTCAGGAAGCAGTAACCTTCAATTGAAAGGCAGTAATTAACAGCTACATGGAGTAACTTCATTCATTCTTCCAAGTCAGGTCACGGGTCTCCTAGTCTGCCTTGCATTTTGCTGACCACAGCTTGCTAGAGAAGATGATGTTGCAAACATGTAAATTAAGAAATAGTTAGAAAATTACATTATAGAACCTTTGTTTTTTCCCTGCTTGTTTGTCTGTTGATTTTTGAATAAGGATGCTAGTATTGATGCAACCCTTCATATTATCTTCTGGTATTCTGGGATGTATGCCAGTGAGTGTATTGAACATACAAAACCACACTTACCCAAAAACTGAAAAAAAGGGAAAAATACTCTTGCAGAGAAAAGTAGTGTTTTAATTTGCATGTTATTACTTGGGGTTTATTGCCGCTTATGGAAACAAGTCCATATAGGAAGAGTTAATACTTGAAGTGCAAGCAAAGGTCACTGCTCTGCAGAAAATATGTGCCATTACTTTACCTGCACGGATTGCCCTGAAAGACAAAGTAGTAGGATTGAATTCTTGTTACTAACCTCTACCCTATTGTGCATATATTTTGCTATCTATTCTCTGATTTGTGAAATGTATGACCAAGGTAACCCCTTATCAAGTGCCAGTTGAACTTGAGTGGTTGTCCTTGTGTGTACAAGTGCACAACAGAAGCAAGGTAACGTACCTAAGAGAACTAAGCTAAGTTGCATCAAGCGACATTGGCTGTGGCCTAGGAGTGAGCATAAAGATAAATACTGCACTTTCAAACTATGTCTGTATAACTATAAAGCATAACTATATCAACATTAATTTTGTCCTTAAAGGATAGATTTTGTAGTTCACATACAGAAAGGTGGCATCAGTGGTGCCTACCGGTTCTGTAATCTTTTTTTTCTATGCCTAAAGTAATTGTGCAAGATTAATTTTTTTTTTTTAAGAAAATAGGTTTATAATATCGAAGAGCACTGGTCTGTCATCTGCAGGGAAAAGAATATAGCAAAAATCTAAGCCCCAACTTGTGTTTCTTATCTTAACCTGTGCTGTGCCTTTCGCAGAAAGTAATCCTGGGACAGACAACTTTTGAAAATTGCCTGTATCCCACTTGGAGACAATATTGCTTCTCTGCATAGCTGGTCTGCTAATGCATCTAAGCAGCTAACCAAAGAAAGCTCTGTACTTCAGCCATGGAGTTTAGCCAAAGCCTGCATCCTTTCTAGTCATTAACTACATAATCTTTTGATATATGTCTGAAGTATTTACAGTTTTTGCATGACCAAATGTTTTCAGGTTTAACAAAACCCACACGCCTCTGTAGTGTCTATGGATTATCCAGGTCTTACATTTCAAAGCTTTGCAAGAGCCTCCCCTTATGTCTGAGAGGATATAAATAGCATTCAGCTTAATTAACTTCAGCAAAGGCATGTTGCAAATAGATTTGCTCTGTTATTGCCTTTCTCCATCTCTTAATTTCAAAATGCTAAGCTTTCCAAAATAAATGTATCAATTTTTTTTTTTTTGGAGGAGAGGAGAAATTTCTTCCTGTTTCTCACTAGGGAGGAATTGTTTCAATTTGAATGTTCATTTTATTGGTGAGAAAGTAGTGAGGAAGTGAAGTTATTGCTGTGGTGGACTAAGGGTATAAGGCAGGTGAGATTGTGGGTGAATTAGCAGCTGGTATAATACAATTACCACATTTCCCTGCAAACTTCCTTGTTTTTTTCCTTCTGTAGCACTGTTTAGTAGAGAAAACGTAAAAAAAAGTCACAATTCCTGAGCCTGTTGACGTACCTAAAGATCTTGCACCCCTACAGTGAGAACATCGCTCAAGGCAGAGGGCTGGACATTCTTGAGTCTGGCTACAGCCACACCAGGCCAAATCTCCTCATAATTTAAACCGTTTTTGGAAGCTGTTTCCGATTATAGCAGCTGCCGTTGGATCATATTCCTCTCCCTACGCACACCCCATCTTAGTCACGGAGGAGTGAGGTTGTCACTGGAGCAGCTCCACACACAACCACTAAGCATCTTCACCCTGGAGGTGTTTAAGGCATGTGTGGATGAGGTGCTGAGGGGCATGGTTTAGAGATTGGTGGGAATGGTTGGACTCGAGGATCTGGTGGGTCTCTTCCAACATGGTGATTCTATGGTTCACACAGCATGGGAAGAAGCCTTCTCTGCCCAGTGAAGAACGGAGCGGGTAGTAATAATCTGGACTCACAACTGAAAGGTTACTTAGGAGGCAATTGTTCTGGTTTCTCAAAAGCTTAAAAGGCTGTAGGGTATATTTTCAAAGCCCTGTGCAGTATTTCAGCCACATGACTCACTCATGTCAATAGGAATCATGTTGTTAAAACTTTGTGCAGTGCTTTGAAAATGTATCCTTATGTGTCAATTTTCTTTTCTAGGCAAAATTATCAAAAGCAGACCTTGTGGGCCATTTTTTTTAAAAGAAGATTTTCAGTATTATGTGCTAATAAATCAACAGTATAGCAGGCTTGTTCTGCTGTTCCTTCCTCCTCCCTCTCCTCTTTCCATTTTATCATTGACTTTGATTGTATGCAGAGTTATAGTAACATATAGTTTTTGCAGACATTGCCTGAAGGAAAGGAACTGCAAAATCTCAGGGACTGGAGTGCAAATTGTGTGAAAAACAACAGTTGTGATATAGAGGGATAATATTTGCTGCAGCATTTCAGCTATTAAGTAGAATAAGTAAGATAAAAAGACGTATTTAGATTTTTTTTTAAGGACTGTTTTCATTAGCAAATTACAATAAATCAACCCTTATTCATTAAAAAAAAAATTTGGTTTGAAGGATTTGCAATTACCTTTTCAGGAAAACTCTAGGATCGGCTAATAACAAAATATCGGATAACAGGAGTTATGTGCTTAGCAAAAAACCAAACCAACAGAAAGAGATCTCTGGTTTCCCATGAAGAATTATACTTCCTTTGATTCTATTAAACACAAAGAGAATTACCCTGAAACGCTTGTAAGCTCTGAACTACAACTGAGGGATTAATTGTGTATTCCTATTAGCTGGATTTTGTATTTGTTCAGAACATGCTGCTACACTTTTGGCCCTTCCTCCAGAAGTCAGAGACATTTCCAATGTTTTGTTTATTACTTGTGTAGAAAAAAGGTGCATAATTTCTATAAGTTGGAAAGCTTTTCGCCTTTTGATCACTGGTTCATATCTGACCTGGGAACCACATTTTAATTTGAACTAATCTCTGGAATAAAATTATTGCAGTCTGTATGGATAGCGTATCATAAGCCTCTGTAGTTCCCTTTCTCTGCTGGCAGCTGTTCCATTCAGTAACTGCTCTTTTACAAGTCTCAGCAAAGACAGAAGACTACAATTAGTCTTTTTCTCTTGAAAGTCACTGTTGTGGAACAGTTTTGGACTACTGGTATTAAGAAAGCTTGTATGCTGCTGCTTTGTGACTGTACACGGTGACTGGTAGTCAATCAGAGCAGGAATGTCTCTTGGATAATCCAAGCTGAAAAGAAAACAGATCTGTCATCATGATTGCTAAATAAGAGAATAAGAAACTGCCAGAATTCTCCGCTAACTAGACAAAGGTAGATGGAAGTACTCCAGAAAGGATAAACAAGGTGCACCCATCTGCTTACCTGCTTATTTTAATCTTCATTTTTCCTTTCCAGAAGGAAATAATATTTTTGTGCAGTCTGCTATGTTCCTTAGCTTTCTGATGGTAGTGGATCTTAGCTTATGTTATATCCTAACTTAAAAGACTAGAATAGTTTTATTTAATGATAATTCTGTGTAATGATGTCCTCCAATGTTCCAAAACCCCGCTATTTATATAACTTAAAACATGCTCCCTCTTATGACTTCACAGAAGATGGCATAGTGCCACTGAAAAGTGGATATCTGGATTATAACACCAAATGTAAGGATGCCACAAGGGTTACTTTGACAGAGACAAGTTCCTGCACATTTTCCAGTAGTCACATTTCCTCCTTTTTCATTTATAACACTTTTATTTTTTTTTACCCTTGACATGCAAAAGCTTTTTAATATGATTTCTCTGAAGCGTTTGGAAAAGTCCACCACCTAGACTATCTCGCAGAGCCATATTGGTTTTGGGGTAGACTGTTCTTAGGGAGTTAGAGAATATAAGGTGGTCAGTGAAAAATTTGGAACTCAGTTCTATACCTGATAGTCAGTAGTCATCCAAAGTATAATGCCTAGGACAAACCTGAGGTAGAAAAGTTAGTTTGATTTGTCGTTTTACCTGATGTAACGTATGGCCAGCAGCAGTTATTTCAATGTAAATAGTGAAATAGAGAGAAAGAGTAGGTTGAGCAGGCTCATATACCTTTTTCAAACAGATATCTAGTTATTCAGCATGAATAGCACTCTGAAAATCAGAAGCTCAGCTCAAGCTCAACACAGGGCTCTTTCTCATCATTGTCTTTTGATTATCAGGTTAATAATTTCCCTGTTCCTATAATAATTCTTCACTGTAAAGCTCAAAGCACTCTAGAAACATTGTTTTACTCTATGGGCTCTTCATGAAAGTGCTAAAACTGGCACATGAAGGGGTCTGTCTTCTGACATGCTGCCCTGGAATCCTGCCCTTCCCTGGTGCTGTTGTTGGTGTCATGCTCCCTGCCCTTCCTCTGTTTGCAAGGTGTCTGTTTTGTTATCTGCAGAACACCAAAAGATTCTACAGAGAGTTTAAAAGCCTTTTGTGTTTGGATACCACGGTGATAAACGTAATAGCAAACTTCAGTGAGAGGAAGAGTGCTAAGTTTCTACATGTTATGTTTTGGGGTTTTTCTAAGGTATCAACAAAAGAAATTGTAGTAGATTTCTATGCACAGAGGTGCTCACTTTTCTAGATTAAGTTGATGTACTGTATATCTCATTATGTTACAATCATTACTGTTATTATTAAGTAATCCTACTACAATGCTTTCCACATTGAGAATGAGGAAATTCTATTTGTATGAAGGTAATGCTGGCTACTTTCAGCTGTGTGCTTCTGGTGGAAACACAAAGAGGAAGCTCTAGAAATAATAACGCAATATGTATTTTGTGATGACTGAAGTCATTTTAAAACACAAACGCTGTTATCCAGTAGATTTTCATGCTTTCATCGGGTGAACACATTGCCTCATTGCCTCCTTTTCAAAAGATGTGTCAGTTCAACCGCTAAAACTCAAAGTAAAGCAAAATATATGAATCCATAGTGAAATCCTAGGCAAGCCATATTCTGTCTAATTTAGCCTAGTTAGTAAAATTAACAGAACACATAGTTTGTTTAGTCTTTCCAGAGGTTAATGTCTCACTGCTTCTGATATATTCCACCTCTGACTGCTTGTCTTGTTGTACTTATTATTTCTGTAAGTTCAGACTGTATTTTTGAGTTTGTCCTTTGCTCTTCTATCCATTGGAGGAAGCAAACCCTCTTTTGTATTTATCCTCTGAATTAAAAGACTTCTTTCTTACTAACCACTCTTCCTCTGATGGTTATACTGTTTTCCCTTTGATCTAGTGTGTGGCAACCAAATTACTCCAAATAATATATGACTGGGCTGATACAGAAATTGAAAGGCTCGAGGACCATGTCAGCTTGCTAACCAAAGTACTTATTGCATCATATCTGTACAAATTATTAACCTGTCCCAGGCTTCTATTTTTGGAGTATATGAGGAAAGGCTGAGAGAGCTGGGGTTGTTTAGGCTGTAGAAGAGGAGGCTAAAGGGAGACCTCATTGCTCTCTACAACTACCTGAAAGGAGGTTGTAGAGAGGATGGAGCTGGCCTCTTCTTCCAAGTGACAGGGGACAGGATGAGAGGGAATGGCCTCAAGCTCCGCCAGGGGAGATTTAGGAAAAAATATTTCATAGAAAGGGTCATTGGACACTGGCAGAGGCTGCCCAGAAAGGTGGTTGACTTGCCTTCCCTGGAGGTGTTTAAGGGATGGGTGGACAAGGAGCTAAGGGACATGGTTTAGTGTTTGATAGGAATGGTTGGACTCAATGATCCAGTGGGTCTCTTCTATGATTCTATGGAGAGTGGACACTGGGCCTGTAATCACTGGATTGACAGTAGGACATCTGTGCACTGGGTTCATTACATGGATTGATTTGGAGATCTCAAGATTATTGTCAAACAACTGAATTGCTCACAGAAATGCAGCAGTTTGAATGGGCGATGCCAGCTAGGCTGCCGATTTGATCAAAAGCATGACTGAATCAAGTACCAGAGTAGCAGGTAGAAAGACTGACACAAAACTTTTCAGTGGCAATCCATGAATTCTGTACTCTAAACCATTACAGAAAGAATTGTAAGAGATGCTGAGTTAAGTCAATTTGTTTTTAGAGAAAATAAGCATAAGGAAAAGATAGCTTAAAGTCAGTCACCCCTTTGGCAAATTCAGTTTAGCCTTAATTAATGGAAAACCTGGAAAAGTGTGGAGTGCTCCCATACCTTGAAGATTTGCACCCCACAGATCCATGGGTCTGCCAAGGTCTGGCACTTTGCCTGGACTAATAAACTCTCTGACAAGCAGGAGCACTGGGGATCTGTGTGCCGAGATACCCTTGTGGCTCATGTCTGGCAGAGCTTAATGATTCAGGTTCAGCATCGTGTGAGAGCAGCTGCGCTGCTGCTGGACCTGGTCCCAGAGCTGGCTCAAAGTTTCTCAGCAGCACAATGACTCAGTCTTGCAGTGGTGGCTGAGAAATCTTGGAGCAGGTAAAAGAGAGTCGGGGAGAGAAGGGAGATTGGGAAGAGTTATTAGGGATTTCATAGTACTGTTTGTGGAGGGGCTTCAAAATTTTGCTTTATGATTTTGCTGAGGAAACAGAACGGATGGAGTTGGTAATATTTTGGGTGGAGAGCTGACAGGTTTGGGGATTTACAGGAAGCTTTCGCTCTCTGTCTCTGCTTCTGGGAACCCCTTTCAGTTTTGTTTCATGAACGTGGAGCCTCCTTCTCTTTAGTCCATCTTCTGCAAGGATCACGGACCTTCTCTTCTCTCATGTAGTACAGTCACCGTCTCTGATCCCAGGCAATTATTTCATCTCTAGGGTAGAAAGAAGGCCAGGAAAGGCAATAAGGGAAAGCAACTCTTGTTTTCGAAGCCATTGCTGAGGGCCTGGAGAAGCCCTGGGAGCCCTGCTGTGCTACAGACTATACTTGATGCTGGTGCCCACCTGTAGGCAGGTGGATGCCCACCTGTAGGTGGATGTCTGGTCTGGCCTCAGCCCACCCCTAACCCCAAGGGGTTGCAACATGCTGTACCTGCTGCCCTCACAGCTGCCCTGCTCCTGACTGGAGCTGTGGGATGAGTGTAAACAAGCTGCAGCATCTTACCACTCTGGCTGCTTGTTCTTATTGCTCTGTAACTGCAAGGTAACTCATGGTTGTATGACTTCCATTATTGAAAATGTTTTTAAAATGCCAACAAACCCATTTTAAAGCATTTTCCTAAATAAAACTGAAACATTTATGGAGTTATATTCAGGATTATCTCTGATTTTGGTAGCTACAATATTTATCATATTTCTAGACACTCATGAAACCAGATGCTATTGCCTTATATTTTCTCTTGTGTCATATGTACTTTTCTTTCCAGACCACTTTGTGTCTCTTTTCAGTATTTTGTTTTCTATGCAAGTTTTCTTTCCCTCCCATAATATTAATTTATTTCTATTCACCTAGTTTTTATTGAGTGTGTGTATGTGTGTTCATTCTTCTGCAGATGTTTTTCATTTGTCTTTTTGAACAGTTTCCTCTGGTTATATCTTTCTTTTTCCTTTTTCTCTCAATAGTAAGTTACGAAAAGAAATAAGGACAGCAATTTCTGTAGCAAAAAAAAATACGGTTTTAGTACTTGGTGAAAAAATTGCAAAGTAATTAACGTTGTTGCAAAATTTTCTTAAGCAAACTTCAGAGTCCTTGCAGCTGTAGAGCACGGTGAATGAAACCAAGCCCTTTGGGGAAGGTGAGCATGAGGTCAATGGGCCGTGGAAATCCCTTTCCAACTTCAAAGAATTGAGCTTAAGATGAAATGTCACTTCATCTGTAGATATTATATTAGTTTCTCTTTTTTTAAATGTCTTTTACTTAAGCTGCTGTCTCCTTTGTTTCTTCTCACTTTCTTCCATTTCCTATTTCTTGTTCTGCTTGCTCCTTTGTTCCACCTGCTGTCTTTCTCCACCTTATCCTCCTGCACGACCAGCACTAGTGATGAAGGTCTACATGATGCTTGCTACAAGCACAAAGGAGCATTGATTGTGTTACGGGTCACTAAGGGACAAATAGATTCCAGTTCTCACAGTTTTCACACCTCTGATGCACTGGGGAATACTGCTACAAGTATTTGAAATAATGAAGGTTTTGATCCAGTTGCTGTGTGAACTGAGATGCATAATTGCATGTATTTTATTTTCTATTCCAGTTTTTCTGTGTGTGACTGCGTGTGTTAATTTTACCAATCTGGTTTTGCTTCAGGTGCCTCCAAGTACTGTTTTCACTAATACTGTTATTACATTTAAGTTCTTTCCCCATATTTCATGAAAACTACCAGCTAAAAGATCAAAAGCTTTTCTGTGGAAAACAGATTGTTTAAACAGCTGAAATACTTACATGTGTCTGTGTCTACTGTAGATTTCTATGAAATACTAAGCATCACACATTTAGGCATCTGCCATCTTCGAAGTGATTTCTGAGTAATGGATGTGAACAAGTCAGCTCTTCAGATGGCAGCTTTCCATAACTGTATTCAATTTTGGGAGTGCTGT
Organism: Coccyzus lansbergi; assembly: GCA_033558105.1. Lineage (NCBI taxonomy): Eukaryota > Metazoa > Chordata > Aves > Cuculiformes > Coccyzidae > Coccyzus > Coccyzus lansbergi. Next base: position 296,503 of record JAUMJK010000307.1, read on the forward strand.
TATTTGATACTGCTTCTTTTTCTGGTAAATTTTATTTCCAAATTTCATTTTCATTATGTTTCTTTTTTTTTAATACCAATTCCATTATCTACCCCAAGGGAGAAACCAAGATAAGTCCTTTTGAAATAATAATAATGCACAAACTACATTTGTATTCTTTTAAAGTTGGGATTTATAACCTCCCTCACAGATAATGGAAATTCGTAACAATAGGCTCATCTGTGTTCAAGACAAATGGAAAAAATTTCGATTGACTTCAGAAGGTTTTGAATTGGGACTTGTACTGTGGGTTTTTCGAGTGTCAATGAAGCATTCGTGCTTCAAAATATTTCTATAATTTTTTGTCTTGCATTTGTCTTTTCATTTCCTTTCTGAATTTTTGGCTTCAGAAGGTTCTGCAGAATTGTGCATGGAGAAAATCCAGGAGTTTTATGCTTACTACATTTGTTTTTTCACTGACTGCCTACATAGTTATGTCTAATGTAAACTAGCATCCATATATATATTTTTTCTTGATGACTGCTATTTTTTTTAGTTTGTGGTTAGTTTTCTCTTTGAAGCAGACAACTCTGACATTTTCAAATTATCTCTCCATGAGATCTTTCTTGATGTCCTTTTTCACTTCTAGTTCTTAATTCCACCTTATTTTGGAGTACCTTTATTGAGATAGCACTCACAGTACTGACTGTTGTTGCAGAGGACCGTGAACTCCTGATATAAATAATGGCATTATTCATATGCCAGCTTTTCTCACCTCCCCTTATTTTTGTGTCCTCTTACCTTCTGTTTGCTTTTTTTTGACCTTTTTGACCTCTTCTGGAGAAGAGGAGGCTGAGAGGAGACCTCATTGCTCTCTATAACTACCTGAAGGGAGGTTGTAGAGAAGAGGATGCTGGCCTCTTCTCCCAAGCAACAGGGGACAGGACAAGAGGGAATGGCCTCAAGCTCCACCAGGGGAGGTTCAGGCTGGACATTAGGAAAACATTTTTCACAGAAAGGGTCATTGGACACTGGAACAGGCTTCTCAGGGAGGTGGTTGATTCACTTTCCCTGGAGGTTTGAGGCACGAGTTGACGAGGTGCTGAGGGACATGGTTTAGTGACAGATGGGAATGGTTGGACTCTATGATCCAGTGGGTCTCTTCCAACCTGGTTGGAAATTCTATGATTACCTGGTTGGTAATTCTATGATCTGGGCATTGAAGTGACTTGGCTGTCCCAGGCAATGTCTGGGTCCCTCTCTTTAAATAAAACCGCCAATTTTGAACCCAGTAGTCTTCAGGGAATAATTTTTAAATCTCTCTACCCATGGATGGTGGACTCTCTTCCAAAATCCCTTGATTGTTCTTTTATTTGCTGCTTAAGAGGCTTCATAACAGTTTTAATGTTTCTCACAATAACTAGTAAGTACACCTCCTGGGCTGGTGGGAAAAACTCCGCTGAGGGGAAGAATGTCTTTTTCTCTGTAAGTTTAAGTAGTTTTTTAACAGCATTATGTGTGAGGGCGGTGGTGCTGTATTGGGCTCTAATTCAGCATACTGTTCTCTCAGATGTCAAAATAAAAGGATTTTTAATCCAGGAATAGCTTGTTTGCAAAGTAAAACATTCCAGTTATTGCTTTACTGTGTAGTTGTTTATTTAAAAATGTCGTTGATTTTTTTTTAACTTTGCATTTCAGTGGGGAGGTGGAAGGAGAACAGATACCTGGATTTGCAGGTCTTTGTGTGTGTACACATATCTCTAATTAAAATAGAACAGATAAAGCCTTTAATGGTTTTTTCCCCCTCAGAATACAGGAAAAACAACTTATGTCCAGCTGAAAGCACAGTAGATATTGCTTTCCTAGAGGGAACTTCTATTCTCAATGTTTACTATTGGTGTAACACACCAATTCCCTCTCCTAAGGTAGGAATTTTGTTAACATTTTTTTTGGGGGGTGGGGGGAAGAACAAGCTTCTTTTTCATGTATTTGCTTACTCAGTTCCTATGAGGATTAACAACCCTCCTCAGCACTAGAGACTTTTCTTGACACTGGTGTTTCACGATGCCCTTTGAATTCTTCAACATTATTGTACATTTCCTGAAGGCAAAGTAAGAGGAAATTACCCAACCTTTCCAAGTCAAGTGTGGGATTGAATTGAGCTGATGAAGAATTATGTTTACTGATTTTAGGGGCCAAATTTGTTTAAATTTTACCCCAAACAGATCAGCTATTTCAGACTTATGCTGAAGTAGCAGGGCAGGTTTTTAGCTGCAGGTCTGAATTTGGCAGATACACTGTAATAAAATCAGTTATTGGAACTCTAAAAATAATAACAGGTGTTTTACCACTTCTTCAACAAATAGGTTTTGAGACACAAGTTTCTTCAAGAATAGAATAATTTAAAACTTATTTATTGTGTCTGGCAGAAAAAAAATCTGCAGCATTTTATCTTGGATCTGCTATTAGTGACTCACGGGTCAGCTTCACTGAAAGACTAGACTTGCCCTGCTCCTTATAACTTGGCCATAGGTTTTGGAGGACATCTGCAAATCATTGAATGAATCAGAAAAGTACAAATTCACAATAGTTCTACTCTCTTGAGTTGCATTTGATATTTCCTGTTTTGTGAGGTTTCCTTGGTATCTAGCACATAGGCTGCTGTACACCAGCTGCTCCCAGTGACTCAGATCTACAGAACTTTAATCGATTTATCTTGTCATGATTAACTGATTTCTATACTGGAGGGAGGACGTTACCATTTTTTTTTGTGAGTATAAATATTGAACAAAGGTCCCTTGTATTTCTGTGTAGTACCAACCATGGTCTTTCATGTGTTCTCTATTATAACTGCATGGCCCTTTCTCCTCATTATCCCAAGTCCTATCATAGACTCTTAGCGAAGTTTTATCCTGAACGTAAGATATTGTCAATTGTAGACTGGTTTTGGAGCCCCAGTGTAGGGGGTACTTTTTTTTCCTTTCTTTGGAGTACCTATTTTATTCCAACTAATTTTATTTAAATACTTCAACTTATTTTCTGGAAAGAACAACAAAGGGGAAAACTAAAAAAGTGTAAGTTATACCATTGTGGATTCAACCTGCCTCTGTTTACAAAGTAAGACAACTTACTTCTTATTCATTAGTGCTCTAAGTGGAGGTGTTTCTTTTTAAAATGTTGCTAAAAACGTGGAGACCCCTGTACAATTTCACTACTTATTTCCTGCAGAAGCTTTTGAAATCTCACTTATCTGTGGGTCACAAGCGAGGCACACTTCTATGGAGCATAATATGTATGAGACAGATAAAGATTGCTACACATGGATATGTAAGTATATATATCTCCATATGTATATATGCACATTTAGTCTATCTGTTAATCTTTCTGTGACACCAGGTAAATTCCAAGAGGCTTTTAAAATTCAAAAAGGTTACAGGTACCAGAGGTAACAGCATGCATGTTAAACCAGTTCTTCTTCCAGGCTTTCACACATCTTCATTTCAGTTGCTGTTGAAGTCATTGATTGAGCTGCAATTATTCTGTTTCTCTGCCATAGGTGTATTTATCTGCATTTATACTTAGATGAAATAAGGGTGACTGATTCACACTGTGATGTTTTAAAGTCCCCTAATAGCAGTACATACTGCTTCATGCTTTCCTGGCTGTGTGCATCTAACCAGTGTTACTCTTTCTAAGTGATCCCATGGACTTTTTTATTATTTTTCTTGAGTGTGCTCAGTATTATATTCAATAATTGCATTATATATACAAACATATAATATTTTCTTCAAACCAGCAATGCATTAATGCCTACATCAATTCAAATACTAGACTGTTTTTGCTTACTTTTCTCTTTTTTAATAGTTTTTCTTATTTGTCACTTTTCTTCTATGTATTCTGAGGAAAGATACTATGGGTCAACTGCATGGGGCTGAAGGGATGTAAAGAATCTTCGCTTGCTTCCTTCTCCTTGAAAAGCCAATTTTTCAAGAGGTGCCCATATCCTGTGAAGTCCTTTTCCCCCTTCAGGAGCATTTCCCTGATTTCTCATAGTAAAAGATCTGTCAGTTGTTTCTTCATTTTTATTAAGAAAGGACCAGTATTCAGCTCTTTCTAAAACACAAAATATATATGCCTTTTCATAATAAAATAATTTCCATTAAAGCACTGTCTGCTTACCTTGATAGCGATCTTGGAGTTAATTTTTAATTTTTTTTTGGTAGTATCTATACCATAGTCAGGAATTTTAAAAGAAAGGATGGGGAATATTTTTGCAAACTGCTTATGACTGACTTATTGGTTTTTGTCAATGCTTTTATCATATTGTAAACTCATCGTGCTTTCGTATTTTTAATTACGTTATTAGATCAAATTCAGATAACTTCTAGTACAAATTCTCAGTCAAATAATATTCTTGATGTTTGACTCTTGTGAGTGTTATATTATACTGCACCCTTCATGGGAATAAAAGCAGCAGAAGACAAATTTCTTATAGTCAGCAGATATTAAACATACTTCTTTTTATCATATCAAACATACTACTTTGTTTTCATCCATGGTTTCTTAGGGTCTTTGGCACTAAAAATGTAAATCATTCCTGATACTAAGACTTGTCAATAGCCAGATACTAAATGCTGTGTAAGCCAGACTCCCATGAGACGGTTGCTTTCACAGAAACATAAGGCAGCCATGTGTATGAATACTTCATCCAGGTGTATTAGGCAACTAATTTATTTTTTTTCACACATTAACTTATTAAAAAAAACCCCCAGCCTTATAATTTTTGACTGTTGGCCTTACTCTCATTTTTAAAGCATCACAAAAGCTGATGGGAGGCAAGACGTTTAAGAACTGAATATTCAGGCTTTTGATTAACAGTACAGGCTTTTTGTACTTCACTTTGATGGGTCATATTCAATCACTTTAGGTTTTGTTACACCATAATAGTCTTCAGGAATTTTTCTAAAATTAGACCTGTAAGAAACACTTGATGTGAAATTGCTTGGATTTGAATATGAAAAGTGTCTGCAGATCAGCACATTTTGGACAGTGCTCTGCAATGTCTCTGAAAAGGGCTGTCAGACATGGGTATGAACATAATTTTGCATTGTCTAGAAGTCTGGAAACATTTATAAGTAGATTATATAGATACATTTAACTTGGAGTGTTTGGGCAGGCAGTGGACAAGTGAAAAAAAAATCATAAGCCTCAAAAATATGTTATTCATTTCAAGTTTAGCTCTCAGAAATGGTGGCTGAAGATTACTTGGTTTCTTTTCTCCATGGAAATAGTGTCTTGGATTTTTGTGATCTGATCAACAAAAATAAGTAAGCAACTGCCTTTTGGGGTGTTAGGGACTACTAGCTAAGTCATTCAAAGAAGCGTGTAGAATCTATCGATCACCTAAATGTCAGTGACTTCACATTAGAAAAATCAAGACAACATTGTTTTGCTTTCTACTGTAATGTATCTGCCAATCAAGCTGAAGACAGAGAGGGAGAGAACTGGCCTGTTCTTGACACAGGTGAGTTAGAGCAAATAAACTGGATATGTTCCCTCATTCAAGTACTTTCAGCAGGATGCGTTGCTGATGGGGATGGGTAAGAACAAGGAAACTTCAGGAATAAGGCACGATATTCCAGTCTGAGACTTTAGAGATGTATATAAATATTTAGACTTTTTTTCCCAAAATAATCTTCAAGCCCTTTGGACTTTCATCTTATTCAGACAGGTAGATGATCATAAGTTAATCTGGTCTTCTGTAAAAAGCTCAGGTGGCCAAGAAGGCCAATGGCATCTTGGCTTGGATCAGAAATGGTGTGGCCAGCAGGTCCAGGGAGGCTATTCTCCCGCTATACTCAGCACTGGTGAAACCAGTCCTCGAATCCTGTGTTCAGTTCTGGGCCCCTCACCACAAGAAGGATGTTGAGGCTCTGGAGCGAGTCCAGAGAAGAACAACAAAGCTGGTGAAGGGGCTGGACAACAGGCCTTATGAGGAACAGCTGAGAGAGCTGGGGGTGTTTATCCTGGAGAAGAAGAGGCTGAGGGGAGACCTCATTGCTCTCTATAACTACCTGAAGGGAGGTTGTAGAGAGGAGGGTAATGGACTCTTCTCCCTAGTGACAGGAGACAGGACAAGAGGGAATGGCCTCAAACTCCACCAGGGGAGGTTTAGGCTGGACATTAGGAAAAAGATTTTCACAGAAAGGGTCATTGGGCATTGGAACAGGCTTCTCAGGGAGGTGGTTGATTCACCTTCCCTGGAGGTGTTTAAGACACGTGGACGAAATGCTGAGGGACATCATTTAGTATTTGATAGGAATGGTTGGACTCGGTGATCCAGTGGGTCTTTTCCAATCTGGAGATTCTATGATTTTGTTTTTTTTCAGGCCAAATATTTCTTGCACTGTAAAGGACTTCAACACAGAAGCAATGCATTTTGGGAATCAGGACAGAAAAAAAACTGTAGACAACATTTACAAAAAAAAAATTACGTAAAATCTGCCTTCCCTCCTGCTCCCTGGGTCTTCTCAAAGAAGCATATGACTTCTGTGAATGGACAGGTCACACATTGAGTAATGTTTTGGCTCCACGTTTACAGGAGAGGTAATGGATGCTGGCAGGGCAGCACACTGGGAGATCTGTCCCATCTGTTAAGATCTGCTACAGACTCTGTCGGGGACAGCTCAGTGTATTGTCTTTCTATGAATCATCATCACCCCTCTAACAGTGTGCAGAATTCAGTTCAAGCATAGCTGGTAATGCTCTGGGTATATGTTAGGTAAGAAACCTATTTTCTGCAGTTCCTGCTCTTTACTGCTGTCCTATGAGTCTTAGGTTTTAAAGTGACTCTTGTATCATTCTTCTCATCTGAGGGTTGCTGCTATGGTACCTTCTAGAGGAGACTCACAGCAGTGGAGCACATTCATAGCAGCTTAAACAAAGGACCTGTAATGTAATATGTTTTCTTTCTTTTTGTTCTAGTTTTACTTGTTTCTGAGCAAAGAGTCATTCAGTGACTTTTCCCCAAGTTTGAACATACCAGGAGTGAATTTGGCCTGAAGACGGAACGTGATATAGTGGACAGAATGTGAATTAGTAACTTGGAGGTTAATGAAATCTGAATGACCAGTGGAGTTTCTCCAAACACACTTTTAAAATGCAAAAAGTAAGTTCTCGCTCTCTTTAATCAGATTATTGGCTAAGGTTCAGGAATCATTTGGCAAAATTATGTGGCTTATTCAAGCTCGGTTTACATAATAGTTCATAATGGAGGAAAACCTTGTATCGTGATCAACCTTCAAAATCACCACCAGCCTTCAAAATTCCAAACTAAAGTATAAAGAACCACAGAAACGGATATAGCATTGCCCAGAGAAATACCTTTATTCCCACAGAGCTCAGCTGTAATAAGCAGAGCTCATTGTTTTAAATGAAAGGTTTTAACCTTCAGAAGATCACAATTTTAATAAGCAACATTCATCCTGTTTTCCTTTGTGTAATATAGTTCTTTTCCTAAGAAAGTTAGAGTTCTGATAGGTAAATATTGATATATATCTATTTATAATTAAAGATTGCTTTTATGCTTCATCTGTTTGGGGGTTGTTCAGCCTACAGCAAAGAAGTCTCTGGGGAGACCTTATGGCATCTTTTGAGTACCAAAAGGGGCCTTGCAGGAAAGATTGGGAGGGACTTTTTACAAGGGCATGCAGGGACAGGGTGCTGACTTTAACTGGAAAAGGGTAGATTTAGATTAAATATAAGGAAGAAATTCTTCACTACGAGGCTGGTGAGGCACTGGCACAGGTTGTGCACAAAAGTTGTGGCTGCCCCATCCCTGGAGGTGTTTAAAGCCAGGTTGGATGGGGCTTTGAGCAACCTGGTCCAGGTGAAAGTGTCCCTCCCTGTGGCAGGGGGGTTGAAACTAGATGATCTTTCAGGTCCCTTCCAATCCAAACCATACTATGATTATATGTATATATATTTGGGGTTTTTGCATGCCAGACTTCTAAAACTTAAGGAAAATTCCTAAATGTTACTATGTTATAAAACAGTAAATGATATCTCTTATTTATTAGAATCCTTGTTCACTGTTGGGTAGAAATGCCTTTGGATGGAAAGAGAAATTAAAGTAGTAGTGCAGCAAACTGGCTTTCTGAAAACAATCTGATCTGCTAAAATAAAAAGTATGTGGAATGCATTGGATGCATATAAAAAATATGATTCATTTAAAAGCGATTTATTTTAAAGAAATGTGATCGATAAAAGGTTCACTTACTATTTCTGGTCATTTAGTCCTCCAGAATTTTAGAACTAGCATGTCCCAGCCCCTCAGGCTTTTTATTCATATCTTGGAAAAGGAAAATAGATTTTCCTACTATTCAAGTCCAAACCAGTTTCTCAGCTTGAGTGAACTCGTTATTGACTTGGCAAAACTGAATAAATAGAAACTAAGAGGATGTTCAGTCTAGAGCAGAAAAAGTGTGTATATCAGTTGTGAGTTTATTTTTTAACATATTCTGTTTCCACGAAATAAGGAAAAGACTCCTCCAACTCAGTACTTTGTATCTGTTGGGGAAAAAAGCTTCAACAGCAAATACATATGTCTTTATTATGATTATTTTAAAAATAATCTAAATAATCTGAATTTAAAGAGAAAAACGCGTGACTATAAGTTCAAATTAAGCAGTTAAAATGTTAAGGGGGAGAACTAAATAAAAAAACAGATTTATATGGCAGAAGCATCTTTGCTATTGTTTAAAAAGCTCTTGTTGACTTTGAGAATAAGCAAGTGCTCAGAAAAAGTGCAGATGGGCTTGCATCCACCAGCCACTTGAACACTCACTAAAACTTGCAAACTCCCTGTGAGGGTGCTCCCTGATTCTGGAAACAGGCAGGCAGAAAAGCCTTCGGTGCTTTTGTGTTACAAGGAATTTCCAGCTTGTGCATTAGGTGTCACTGCTGCCTAATCACTTGGGATGAAACCACCTGTATAATGAGCTAAAGCATTTAAGACATAAAGACTTTTTCCCTTTCCTCCTTTTGCTAGAATCCCTCTGTTCAGCTTTTCCTCAGCTGGGGTTTTTTTTTTTCCCTTTAGTAAACAGCCCTGGGATAAAAGTATCTAAAATGTGATGCTCATCAGAGCTTTTGGAAAGACTGACAGCCTCATCACCATGGCCTGTGAGGTCCGGGTAAAGCTGCACAGCACACCTGAGGTTTTGTGCAAGAGGGGAAGCATCCTGACGAGCCAAAATCTCCTATACTCTGATAAGGAGGCTTCTGTTTTGTAGGCAAATAAATCACACTAACAAAAATAGCACAAATAGCTGATTAGGGGAACATCCAATTTCAAAGAAACATGGATATATAAGACCATCGGGTCAGACCTCAAAAAGGGGCAACTACCCACAGGAGCAGCATAGCTCTGGAGGGTAAATATTTATGTGCAGGGGAGAGCAGAAAGGTTTTCTAGGTTTGTCTGTGAAGCATTAAAGTCTTCCTAGGTATTTTCATTGCAGTGTGCGGTAGTGTCATAACTCACAGGTTTGAAGCTGTTTAAGGTCATGCCCTCTTACTTGCTCAGGAGTGAAAGTCAGAATCCAGGCTGCAGGGCTCTAACTCTTTTTCTGATAATGCAGATGAAAGCTGTTCTCCTTAGTGCCCAAAGCATGTCATTACTTCCCCACAGTTCCTCCAGAGTTGTATTTTCCTGACCTCATTCTGTTTCTTTGATTACGTACATCCGTTGGGTGATTCAGTCTGTGCAATCTTTTGCATTTCTGAATAGCTTTTTAGCTCAGATGGCTTTGAGAAATCTCCCTCCCAGTGTGCTGCTGATTAACCAGTAGTTCTCGCCTGGGTTCATAGTAGGTTCAGAAACCTACTTGGTAATTACTACAAATGAGGAAACCCAGCCCAGAACCAGCCTGTCTGCTAGAATGTCTTTGAGAATTGGCAGCAGAGGTGGCTTCAATAGGTATCAGTTCAGGAGAATAAAAAAACCCAAACAACCACTGTGGAATGTGCAGGATTAAAACCAAAAGATTTTAAAATTTATTTCTTTATTCTGAATATTTTATACCAGGGAAGTATGATTAAACCATACGAAATGATAATTATAGTACCTTCCTTACTCTTTCAGAACTAAGAATACTGAATCCTAAAGGGAAAAGAGATTTGCCAGGGTTTTAGGTAAGATCTGAAGGCCTTCGTACAAAATAAGATAGGCAAATATCTCTTAGAAAGGTTAAAGTATCACCTATGAGCTGTGAAAGTGCCCCACATCCAGGGGGAGGAAGCTTTCTTGACTTTTAGAGTGGGCCTTCATGGCATCCCAGGGGATGCTTCTTGTCCTCTGTAGTGCTGAGCACAGCCCCTTGCCAGGGACCTTCCGTGAGGCTCTTGCCCGCTGCTCTTTTACTACTGAGGCTCCACTCACGCCCTGGTTCTCCAGGGTTCTCTTTCCTGTTGCAAGTTTATAGTGGGAGTGAGCTCTGCTCTCCCTTGGCTCCATTTCATAGAATCATAGAATCACCAGGTTGGAAGAGACTCACTGGATCATCAAGTCCAACCATTCCCATCAGTCACTAAACCATGTCCATCAGTACTTCATCCACATGTCTTAAACTTCTCCAGGGAAGGTGAAACAACCACCTCCCTGGGCAGCCTCTGCCACTGCCCAATCACTCTTTCCGGGAATTTTTTTTCCTAAAGTCCAGCCTGGACCTCCCCTGGTGGAGCTTGAGGCCATTCCCTCTTGTCCTGTCTCCTGTCACTAGGGAGAAGAGCCCAACTCCCTCCTCTCTACAACCTCCTTTCAGGTAGTTATAGAGAGCAATGAGGTCTCCCCTCAGCCTCTTCTTCTCCAGGATAAACACCCCCAGCTCTCTCAGCCACTCCTCATAAGGCCTGTTCTCCAGCCCCTTCACCAGCTTTGTTGCTCTTCTCTGGACTCGCTCCAGAGCCTCAACATCCTTCTTGTGGTGAGGGGCCCAGAACTGAACACAGGATTCGAGGACTGGTTTCACCAGTGCTGAGTATAGCGGGAGAATAGCCTCCCTGGACCTGCTGGCCACACCATTACTGATCCAAGCCAAGATGCTATCGGCCTTCTTGGCCACCTAGGCCAACACCTCAGTGTTCTGGCTTATGCAAAAGGGCTCCAGGCTGGCTACTCCATCAGGTGCTGCCAGTTCCCCGCAATTTCTGCATGGAATACAAGCACCAGGCAGCAAGGGAGCACACAGCACGCAAAGAAGCACAGTAGAGTTTTTTGAAGTAAAAAAGTACAATTGTCATCAATATGTGCCATAACTCTGAAAAATCTCTATGGTACCACATACCTCTTCTTCTTTTGTGTGTGATTGGTACCAATTCTCACTCTTCAATCCTCACTTTCTAGGAAAGAGGGACTCATCAATCCTCTCTTTTCAGGAAAGTGGGACTGCTTGGCCTGTATTCCTGCTGCTACATTCTGTACCTCTTTGGCTTCTCTTTGCTAGATTACAAGTGATTTTTTTCCAAACTAAGCTGAAGTTAAACATCAGCCAGCTCCTGGCTACACCTGAACATTGTGTTAGTGCGAGCATTGGCTCTGCAACAGATTCAGAATAATCATATCAAATCCGATCAAATCAAATTCTGTTACCACTTAAAGCCTTTCTGATTTGTGTCCTTGAAAATGTTTTTGGAGATGAAAAGCCCTTGGCATTTCAGTCAAATAATGGTCTTGTCATTATTCAACTCCATCATGAGTGCAAGGAACGGAATAAATTCTGCTGTGTAATGCATTATGCATGACAAGCTATGACCTAGGTCTGAGAGCATCCAGAAGAGCAGCTCTCTGCAGCACAGGTCCCAGGCCCATCCAGGAGACAGGGTGAGAAACATCTAGACAGACCTACAGCATTGCTCAAGCAGGGACTGAAGGTCCCAGGTTGAGCTGAGGCATGTGCCCTAGGCAGGAGACTATGTGGATAAAAGCCCCTGGGGATGCCAGTCCCTGCCATTGAGGTCTGTGAGCACCGCAGGACCCTGACAGAAGCAGACTCACACTGCTCTTATACTGTCCTTTAGACATTTATAGTTGGCCACCTTGGAGACTAAGTATTGGTCTAGACGGACCTTTGGTGTGATGGGGTATTACGATTCTCATTCTCTCTTGTTTCATTTTTTTTTTTCCAAGACAAACTGCTCAGGCATCAGTGAACGAAGGGAAGATAGTAGATTTTCTGGGATTTAGTAAAGCTTTTGATATTGTCCCACACAGCATCCTTCAGGTCAAGTTGTTCATCTGTGAGATGAACGGACGCGTAGTGCACTGGGTGAAGAACTGGCTGAAGAACAGAGCTTAAAGGGTTGTAGTGAATGGGGCTACATCTGGATGGTGACTGGTCACCAGTGGTGTTCCTCAGGGATCAATTCAATTTGAACTTCATGAGATTAGCACAGGCCCACCTCTCAAGCCTGTCAAGGTCCCTCTGAATGGCATCCCTTCCCTCTGGTGTGTTGACTGTGCTACGCAGCTTGGTGTCACTGGCAAACCTGCTGAGGGTGCACTCAATCCCACTGTCCATGACTACGACAAAGATATTAAACAACACTGGTCCCAATACTGACACCTGCAGAACACCACTCATCACTGTTCTCCACTTGAACATTGAGCCATTGATCAAAAATCTTTTAATGCTACCATCCACCCAGTTCTTCATCCATTGAGTGATCCATCTGTCAAATGAATGTCTCCCCAATTTACAGACAAGAATGTTGTGTGAGACACTGTCAAATGCTTTGCACCAGTCCAGATACATGACATCAGCTACTCTTCCCTTACCCACCGATGCTGTAGCCCTGTCGTAGAAGGCCACCAGATTTGTCAGGCAGAATTTGCCTTTGGTGAAGCCACACTGGTTGTCTCCAGTCCCCTCCTTATTTTCCACATGCCTCAGTAGAGTTTCAGGAAGGATTTGCTCCATGACCTTGCCTGTCACTGAGATGAGACTGACTGCTTCATAGTTCCCTGAGTCTTCTTTTTTTTAAAAATAGAAGTCATGTTTCCCCTTTTCCGGTCAGAGGGGACTTCATTGGACTGGTACAACTTCTCAGACATAACGGGTAATGGCTTAGCAACTTCATCCACCAGTTTTCTCAGGATCTGCGGATGCATCTCATCAGGTGCCATGGACTTGTGCACCTTCAGGTTCCTTAGATGGTCTCTCACCTGATCCTCCCCTTCAGTGGGCAGTTCTTTGATTTCCCAGGCCCTTCCTTTGTCTTCTGTGACTTGGGCAGTTTGTCTTGAGTTTTTGCCAATGAAGGCTAAGGCAAAAAAAAATCATCAAGTATCTCAGCCTTCTCCATATCCTGGGCAGCCAGGTCTCCTCTTTTTTCCTGGAGAGGGCCCACATTCTCCCTAGTCTTCTTTTTATCACTGACATACCTATAGAAGCTTTTCTTATTGTTCTTGACATCCTTGACCAGATTTAAGCAATTATATTATTAAATTATTTAAGCTATTAAATAGTTCAATGCTTATCCACATCCTCAATGTTTAATTTTCTTATCTGAAGAAATAGCAGAAATTTTACTGAATTGTAATTTTTACTGGTGACTTCATCAGGCTACTTTCAGATGGAAACAGTAACTTGGCTGTTACTGTTCAAAAGCTAACATTATTAATTTTAGTAATTTACTTGTCAGAAAATATGGAGTAAAGAAGATAACTTACTAAATCATTGTTTCGCATGTAAAATTAATGAAGCTCATGACTCTATGAAAGAAATGACAATGATATCACAGACGAGGTCTGTGCATCACAGCCACGGTATCTTAAGAATCATGTAAGGTAACCTCTCTCCTCAGAAGGATTTCTGAAAGTGCCCAGCCACTTTCAGAGCAATCAATGAGGGATGAACTCAACAGAAACCACACTCTCTGCAGTCTCTGTGTCTTCTCATGCCTTTGAAAAGTGAATGTCTTTTCTGCAATATGTGATCCTAATGAAGGATGTACTCTGTTCAATGATTTCAACAGGGAAATCTATTTTCTTGGGGTTTTTTGTGTGGTTTTTTTTTTTCAACTGTCTTACACATTTCTCTGCAGTGCAAATGAAGCAAAGATTCTTCATGCTACTGTGAGCTAACTTAAATGCTCAGGACAGATTCAGGTAAACTTCTTTTTTAATATACAGCAGAGTCTGGAAGTGCTTTCCATCAGGAGAAATGCAAATATCAGAACTTGGTCGATTGCCAAGACTGAAAATAATGTAAATATTTAATGTAGTGCATGACTTTGCAATATACATATAAGGTGAGCTGACCTCAAAAGTTTCCTTAACTACATGTAACTAAAGAATAGCACCTTTTATCTCACTGGAGTTTAAGGAGAGCTTATTGATTCAGAATATTTTTAAAGCATACGTAAATAGCTTTCAGGTATTAAATCTTGCCCTTAATGTAGGGTGTTATAAAATCAAATGTAACTTTAACCAGGCTTCTTTTTTTTTTTAATAAAAATATATTTAAATAGGAAAAACTACTAGCTGCTGCAAAGCAGCAAGTATTATCCATCCTGTTAGAATTGTTTAAAAATGCATCAGTTTTATAGGTTGTTTTGACTCACACAAATTAAAATGTATTGGGCTGGCTGAGGGTGGTGAGGCTGATAACCTGTGTCCTTCCATACAAGAGATTAAAGGTCTGGTGGTTAGATGGTGAGTTTAGTGTGAGCATTTTAATCATGGAGACAGGTTGAACTGAAGCCCTTAGATGGAGAAGTCATTTTTTGCCTTGGCCAGGAATATAAGAAAGAATTGTAGGAGTTGGTAGACTGGCCATGAAAAACAAAGACTGCTTCCATGACTCCCAGGGGGATCAGAATCCCACCTTCTTGGCAGGGTTGGAAACCAATCCACGTCTTCATTTGAAGAACAACAAGGTACTTCATTCTGGGGAACCTAGTGCCTTGTGGAAGAGGTAGGAGCAGAGCCAACCTCTACATGCTTTCTGTGACTGTGGCTTGCCTCTTCTGCCTATGTTCCCTGACAGCCAAACTCATCCTCGTCCCCTTCTCCCTGCTCCTTCATCTACAAGGAGTATCCTGGGCAGTGGGTGATGCATTAGCCAGAGGCTCTCTGAGTTCCGAATGAAGCAGGGAGGAGAGGTACGTAGAATGGAGAAGAGGATGTATGGGTTGTGGAGAAATCTACCGCCATCTCATACATCCCTTAGACAGCAGAAGCAGCACTGGTAACAGCTAACACAGCCCAGTCACGCTTGTCTCGGTGAAGCTTGGTCCACTTTTCACACGTGTAGTGCAGCAGCAGGCGAGTTAACAGGCACAGGGAAGTGATAGACCCAAGGAGAGTTGTTCAACAACCTCTCAGTCTCCTCTTGAATGGCAGTATCTGTTGGGACCTTCACCCTGGGGACCTTATTTCCTTGGGAAAGGCTGAGAAGATTGTTATATCTGGACAAAATATTGCTTTTCTTTGCAGAAATTTCTCTTTAAGAGAAAGGTGTTTAGAAAAAAAGTTAAAACTCAGCATATTAAGCCTGCCTCAAATGGATGTGTCACTTTTATTGGAATTCTAATTAAATGTAGACTCATAAAAAGTATACTTTCCCAATTTAAATACGACTTGCTCTCACATCTATACGATTCCAAAACTTATGACGGCAGATTAATGGCTAGGCTGAAAGTCTGTCGTAACCTGGTGGGATAAAGCTAATCCAAATCGACTATATGCCATGATTTTATGACACACAATTATTGAAAAGTACAAGAATAATTAAGTGGAAATAGAATAGAGGAAGCATTTTCCTAGCTCTGGCAACTGTGGGCAGAGCCTGCCACCCGATACGATTGGTTAGAATAGCAGGTCTAGAGTACTAACAGATTTTCATGCTACTTTTTGAGAAAACTATGGCTCAAATAGTCCGTCACTGAAACTTATTTTGAAAAAAGGCATGACAGCTTTGGCAGTTCTAAAACAGAGGTTCCTTGTTTAACTGGGTGACACTAATTATAGGTAAGAGTTCTATAAACACACTCCTTTTGTTCTCTGGAAGCTGGACAATGTGTAATAAAACTCTGGCATAACAAAAATGTCACCTATAAGTAAACGGAAAATAACTGCACTTGTTTAATTGAAGACAGATAAGAAAAAAAGATAGGACCACTTAAGCTTATTTCTGAGGCTTTGGGTTTTTTTTTTCTTTCAGCAATGCTATTGAAACGGTCTATGGAGTAGCTCCATCTGTGGCATTCTGTGGTGTAACTTATGTGCAGGATCAGACGTGCACTGATCCAAGCTAATCAGCTCTATAAACTCAAGGCAGCAATTCTGGTTCATATGTCTGCCTGCTCTAGACTGGATAGAATCACAGAACAACCAGGTTGGAAGAGAACCACCATATCATCAAGTCCAACCATTCCCACCAATCTCTAAACCATGTCCCTAACCACCTCGTCCACCCACACCTTAAACACCTCCAGGGAAGGTGACTCAACCCCTTCCCTGGGCAGCCTCTGCCACTGCCCAATGACCCTTTCTGTGAAGATTTTTTTCCTTATGTAGAGCCTAAACCTCCCCTGGTGGAGCTTGAGGTCATTCCCTCTTGTCCTGTCCCCTGTCACTTGGGAGAAGAGCCCAGCTCCCTCCTGTCCACAACCTCCTTTCAGGGAGTTAGAGAGAGCAATGAGGTCTCCCCTCAGCCTCTTCTTCTCCAGGATAAACAACCTCAGCTCTCTCAAGTGCTCCTCCTGTTCTCCAGCCCCTTCCCCAGCTTTATTGCTTTTCTCTGGACTCGCTCCAGAGCCTCAACATCCTTCTTGTGGTGAGGGGCCCAAAATCTCTTTATTATTATTATATCTTGCCTTGACTGTCATGGAACTCTTTCAGCCTGTCCTCGTAAGCCTTTTTTACTCAAGTTATTTCTCTGCAGGCACAAAAGTCATTTGACACTTTCACAGGGAAAGCAAAATCAGAGGAAGAGACTTAGGGATACAGCTATGGTGCAGAGGTTTGGGCTAATGATTACCAAGGTTACAGAGTCATGTCAGCATCATGTTCTGGCTGAGCCAATACATCCTAGCGAGAGTCTGAACTCAGAGCTCACATGGGCTTTCAGGACAGCATTGGGATGCTTGCACCAAGCCTGTACCCCTCCACACAGACAGACCAGCTTAATGAAGACTAGTGGGATATGCCTGCCTTGTGTCTTTCCATTGCATAAGGGAGACGTATGCTAAGTAATGTTGCATTCTTACTTGCAAATAAGAGTGGCCAAGTATACATTATATATATACTTTTAATATATATACATTATATATATATATACACACTATATATTGGTGTAGAGAGATCAGACTTTAAGTAACAGCTTAAACCATTTCTTACTACTTCTGCAGAAGGGCTAACCCAAAGTCCCTGAGAAACCTCCCTCCCTTGGATCCACCTCTCATCTCCAGCAGGTTCAAGGAGGTTCTTCTCCCTCTGTACTCAGCACTGGTGAGACCACTCCTTGAATCCTGTGTTCAGTTCTGGGCCCCTCACCACAAGAAGGATGTTGAGGCTCTGGAGCAAGTCCAGAGAAGAGCAACAAAGCTGGTGAAGGGGCTGGAGAACAAGTCTTATGAGGAATGGCTGAGGGATCTGGGGTTATTTAACCTGGAGAAGAGGAGGCTGAGAGGAGACCTCATTGCTCTCTACAACTACCTGAAAAGAGGTTGTGGAGAGGAGGGAGCTGGGCTCTTCTCCCAAATGACAGGGGACAGGACAAGAGGGAATGGCCTCAAGCTCTGCCAGGGGAGGTTCAGGCTGGACACCAGCCTGGTGATTCTATGATTCTATGATCTCATTGTGTGTTGGAAATTCACCTGCTGAGCTCCAAGGTGGTGCTGCAGCAGCAGGTCAGCAGGCAGCGGATTACTTGGGTACAATATGTGAAGTGTGGTGGCTGTGGGCTATGTTTATGAGATTTTTGCAGGCTGCCTTGGGGCTGATCTATCCAGGGTGGTTTTCACATGTCTATTTATTCCAAAACCTATCCTATAGGCCAAATTGTATTTTAATAATCTGAGGCAAGGTATTGTAGCTACTTTCTTGTAAACATTGTGAACTCCAATTATCTGGATATTTTCTTGAGTTTTATTGGCATGAGTCACAAATTCAGTAACAGCACAATTGTGCTGCTGATGGCACTGTGGACAACAGTAGCAATTTGCTGCCCTTCACCTTCTCCTTTCTGCTGCCCCATCATATCTGCTCTGGTTTTTGTACTGAAGAGCTGAGTGTTGCGGGAGAGGGGAGCAGTGGTGCAGGAGGAGGAGAGTGGTGATGCGGAAGAGGAGAGAAGTGATGTGGGAAGAGGGGAGCGGTGACATGGGAGAGAGGAGTGGTGGTGTGGAAGATGGGAATGTTGATGCGGGAGATGGGAGAGGTGGTGCAGCAGAGGGGAGAGGTGGTGTGGGAGAGGAGAGCGGGTCATGCAGGAAGAGGGGAGCAGTGATGTGAGAAGAGGAGAGTGGGTGATGCGGGAATCATAGAATCATAGAACAACCAGGTTGGAAAGGACCCGTTGGATCTTCTAGTCCAACCATTCCTATCAAACACTAAACCAAGTCCCTCAAGACCTCATCCACCCGTCCCTTAAACACCTCCAGGGAAGGGGAATCAACCACCTCCCTGGGCAGCCTATTCCAATGCCCAATAACCCTTTCTGTGAAAAACCTCCTCCTAATCTCCAGCCTAAATCTCCCCTGGCGGAGCTTGAGGCCATTCCCTCTTGTCCTGTCCCCTGTCACTTGGGAGAAGAGGCCAGCTCCCTCCTCTCCACAACCTCCCTTCAGGTAGTTGTAGAGAGTAATGAGGTCTCCTCTCAGCCTCCTCTTCTCCAGGCTAAACACCCCCAGCTCTCTCAGCCGCTCCTCATAGGTTCTGTTCTCCAGCCCCTTCACCAGCTTTGTTGCTCTTCTCTGGACTTGCTCCAGAGCCTCAACATCTTTCTTGTGTTGAGGGGCCTAGAACTGGACACAGTATTCAAGGAGCGGCCTCACCAGTGCAGAGTCCAGAGGGAGAATCACCTCCCTGGACCTGCTGGTCACACCATTTCTGACAGAAGCCAGGATGCCATTGGCCTTCTTGGCCACCTGGGCACACTGCTGGCTCATGTTCAGTCGGCTGTCGACCAACACCCCCAGGTCCCTCTCTTCCTGGCAGTTTTCCAGCCAGGCTTCTCCCAGTCTGTAGTTCTGCATAGGGTTGTTGTGGCCCAAGTGCAGGACCCGGCATTTGGCCGTGTTAAACCTCATGCTGTTGGTCTCAGCCCAGCGGCCCAGCCTGTTTAGGTCCCTTTGCAGAGCCTCCCTACCCTCCAGCAGATCAACACTTGCACACAGCTTAGTGTCATCTGCAAACTTGCTAAGGGTACACTCAATGCCTTCATCCAGGTCATTGATGAAGACATTGAACAGGGCTGGACCCAGCACTGTGCCCTGGGGAACCCCGCTTGTCACTGGTCTCCAGCTGGATTTAACACCATTTCCCATCAACCCTTGAGTCCGGCCAGCCAACCAGTTTTCTACCCAGGAAGAGCGATGATACGGGAGAGGAGAGCGGTGATGTGGTAACAGGAAAGTGGTGATGCGGGAAGGGGAGAGAGGTGATGCGGGAAGGGGAGAGTGGTGATGCGGGAAGGGGAGAGTGGTGATGCGGGATCGCAGAACGATGCTGCGGGAGGGGAGCGGCGGCCGGCAGCCCCTCTAGAGGGAGCCCTCCGATGAGGAATGGCCTGGCAGGCAGGGCAGAACCAAAAGCACGTTCCCTCCTGCCGTCCTTTTAAAAAGTAAACGTGCCCGAACCCCGGGGGGAGCCTGCCCCAACAAATCCATCCCTTCTTTTCCGAGGAGCGCTATTGCCAATACATTCTAACCATCCCCACATGGGGCTATCGACGTGACTTCAGTTCTTTGCTAGAGTTTAACGCTTCGGTACGTGCTTCAAAAAGCTGCTCAGAGATTCGGTTTGGCTGGAAATACTGACTGTGGGATGTTGGTGCTTGAGCAGATGGGCCGCAGATAGAGTTAGCAAGAAAATACAACGGGGTGTGCGCTGCAACTAATACCTCTTGCACATTTTGACCCCAAGATGTGAGATGAAAGGCGAAGTGCCTTTAATTACAGTTGCAGGAGTGCAATTGGCAGCCTGAGTGATTCCCTGAGATTACAAAATATGCTTGTATTGCTAGGGATAAGGGGAGAATATAGACAGAAGCATTTAATCAACCACTTTTCAAAAGTACATCTGTGTTCTGAGAGGGTTTTCGAGCTTTTCATAGAATCATAGAACCACCAGGTCGGAAGAGACCCACCGGATCATCGAGTCCAACCATTCCTATCAAACACTAAACCATGTCCCTTAGCACCTCGTCCACCCTCCAGGGAAGGTGACTCAACCACCTCCCTGGGCAGCCTGTTCCAATGCCCAATGACCCTTTTTGCAATTACTGCACTTAAATTACCAGATAGATTTCTCTTTTCAGCAGATACTTTACCGAGTTTTCAAATAACATTTACTGGTGTTTAGTTTCTTTTAAGCTGGTTTCTGCAGAGCAATAACAAAATTTTAGGATAACTACTATAAAACAGAGCCATACTAGGTAGCTTACACCTAGAAAAGCTGAAAGAACTGAAGTGCTGGGACCTAAGCAGCCTGCGAAAAGTGTGCTAGTTAGAGCTTTTTGCAACGTGGAAATAAACATGAAGTTTTACGTGACTTTCCTTTATTACTCAGTAGTATATTTTAAAACTCCAATTTGGCCTGGAGTTGTGAAGAACATTAAATATGTTACCAGTTGGAAATACTACTGTTTACTTTAAGTGGCACTTGTAAATTAAAAATGAAATAGAAAATCAAACTGAAAAGAGAAATTCATTAAATTGAAATAAGCCTGGGTGAATAAGAGCAATATCTCATTCAGATGAAAAAGCATAGGGCAAAAGCGTGTTTGCTGGAGACTTTTTGACCTCCCTGTGTAGTTTTTAGCCCAACACTTCTAAATGGTGTAAATACTTAAAAGTTCTGGGTATTTTCACTTACTATTGTTAGACAGAAAACAAACTCCAGTTTCTTCAAACCTTATTTCGTTGAATGTGTCTGAGTCATAGGAAAAGTCATTCCATCATGTCTAGAAACTGTTTTTATTCAGAGCACTTGTCAGGAAAGAAAATAAACAAGTATTAGTTCCTGCCACCATTCATTTCAGAACAGTTACAACCAATATAATTGGGTCTCAGATTTTTTTTTTTTAAAAAAAGGTCTGAATGAAGAGATATAAGATTATATGTGTCAGTTGCTGAGCATTTGGCATGAACAGCTTTTCCAACACTTGCTCTGGTTATTATAAGGTTTGAGCTGTAAATGACTGCATTCAGCAGCCAACCTGTCAGGTTGGAGAGCTTTTCATTAAATGTTTGATCTAGAAATTTTTAATCAGTGCACAAATAAAACAAATTATTAAAGCACTACATCAGCTACAGTAGATGTAATTGGGATGAATGGGGTGATGTAACTGGTCGGGAACAGCACAAGCATTCTTAATGGAAGGCCTGCAGCTACAGAACTTGTTACCACTAGAGATGAAACAGAGCCTGAGTTTTAACCTGTATCTTGAAAATGGTAAGATGCATCTACTGAGGACATTCCTGAATAACCTGGTGATAAATCATGTACATTGTACAGCTTTACTGGAGAAGCTGGGGAGGGATTGCCTGCTAGAATGTGTCTTGTTTGTGAAATAATACTGGGGTTGAGCATGTGCTGAAAATACAGCAGATTTTATTTGTGAAAGAAAAATCAAGTGGTTTATATTCTCAAATTTTTACTGCTGTTCTCTGTCTTAGATGAAGGCAAGTCTGTAAGATCTACTTTATGAAGTTATCTAAGGAAAACTATTTTGTGACTTCAGTACATTAATCAGGAGTAGTAGTTATAACTGTGCTGAAATCAATGCACCTACTCTGACTTCTGTAGCTGAGGGTCTGATTCAAGTATTATTAACATTTTAGCTTAAAAACAGCCGTTCTTTTAGCTGCTGTGGTTAGTGACATTACTGAAAATAGCAGCAACAAGGTGTTGCAACTAGGGTAACAATTAAAAGGGAAGCTCATTTACATATGCCAGATTAAAAATCAGCACCACGTAACAATCAAACACTGTGTTACCCTGTGCTTCCTAGCAGATTCCTTTGGATGGTTTTGTTTGGCATTTATATCTAGGACTTCTGTTTATCTGATTTTTGTTTCCTGTCTTTGAAGAGATTAAATTAGGAAAGCTAATGCAAAAGTGGGGAGTTACTTTTTGCTCTGAAAGTTGCAATAAAGCTAATGTTTCATGGCTGAAAAGTCTGCCTTTTCTCACTCTACCAGTAGCTGAGAATGAGGCTGTTGCCTGTGGGTTTGTGCGCTTGAAGTCCCGAGCTGAGGCAGATCAGTGAGTGTTCCCACCATCCAGCTCAGGGGTGAAATCTCACCCCCACACGAATCACCAGAAATGTTACTGCTGTTTTCAGAGGAGCCATGGCTTTGCTTTTAAACCTTAGATTTGGCAGCAGGCGGAGATCTCAGCAATCTGTGTATCACAGGGGTTACATACCGATCAACCGCCTGTCGGCTTCGTATTGGGCTGAGCATACAAACTTTTGCACATTTTCTTCTTCAGCCCCAGATACAGCAGAGAAACTCACACTCTGCTCTGATCTGGAGCCTCACAAGCTCTGAAACAACAGGATAGAAATATGCCTGGAAAATGCAGGATCTGTCAAAGTTAAGAACAGCTCCTGCGACAAAAATTCAGTGCAACAAACATCTGGCTCTTGTTCTCTAGACACCTAGATGGAAAGGCACCAAAGATAAAGGAGAGAAACATTTGGTAAAAAAATCTTGCAGCTCCCTAACTTTAAGCCTGTTATAGTTGCTGGGCTTTGGTAGTGCCTCCCTGGAGGACCTGGAGGGGTAAGGAGCGGCAGCCACAGTGGGTAGGAATGGTGCCAGGGAACTATTATTAGTCGTCTTTGGCAAATGTGCCTTGCGTACTTGGTTTTATTAATTGCTTTAAGATGGACGGTTGATTCACCTTCCCTGGAGGTGTTTAAGGCACGAGTAGATGAGGTCCTGAGGGACATGGTTTAGTGTTTGATAGGAATGGTTGGACTCGATGATCCGATGGATCTCTTCCAGCCTGGTTTTTCTATGGTTCTATGGTTCTATGGACGCTGGTTCTGCCATGGTGCCTTGGGCCATACGCAGCCCCGTGTGTAGCTGTGCAGCCTCAGGTGGCTCTACAGCTCCCAGCCCCAACAGAGTTGCTCTGTCTCCCTCCTGGTGTGTCTTTCTGGACACAGAATGTACCTAATACAAATTTCCCTCCCTTGTTGTCTTACTGCTGCTGTACCTTTAAAATAAATGTTTCTTTCCCTTTCCCCCCCCATTTCTTTAAAATTTAAATTTTATCCCTTGCCTTTTGAACAGCAAATTTTATCTTGTGTGCCTTATCTCAGGTGAGATAAAAATAGTGGCTTCACTCCATCAATGTAATAAGTTGTGTTAATATCACTGATACAAGGCTTGGCTCACAGTCTGCATTACCCCATACGGGTTATGTCTGTGCAGGCACAGTCCATAGATACTTAAAAAAAACTTCTGCACATTTCAGAAAAAATAATCTGTATGATGAAGTAGGAGCTTTTAAGAGCTGTCTTAAAATAAAAGATTAAAGATGCCTTCCTTCAGTTTTAAATGGAACTTTTCCGAGATTGAACATCTTGGTGTAGTTTAGTTTTCATATTGCTTTTTAAACGTAATTCTACCAAAGTACAAACCAGTGCTTATACGCACTGAGAAAAGCATTCGAAGTGTGAAAACCTGTCATATGTTTCTCTAAATATGGCAAACAAAAATATAATTAGATGGTAGCATTCACCACCTCTGAAGAAGGATGACTTTAGTACAGCCAAGTATCTGATAATATCCCTGTAAATTTTGATCAGTTGTGTTTCTTCTTGGATTCCCCGAAGATGTCCCCATGTACTACATCTCATTATTTGAATGGATGTTTCTGCTTCTCTCTCAAGCCCAACACTTCCAAAAGAAACACAGCTCCTTAGGAAATGTTCAGCTCCTGATTCCAAAATTACATCCAGAGTCTTTCTCTTCTAGAAATATTTAATAGCAACAGACACCTAGACAAACTTTCTCTTTGCAATTTCATTCCTGAGTCATTGGTGGCCTTGGCATTTATCTTTCCATACGTTTTAGTAGCTCAGAGTACTTCTTCACTGTCTCTGATCATCTTACTGGGTGTGTGTCCCCCAGTGGAGAAGAACTGGGGTGTGAACACCGAGTCAACAGTTAATAGTAAAACTCGTATGAGCATCACCGAGCCTAGGATTTCAGAGTAAGCCTTTTTCCCTTTGTGTTTCCAGCAGGCTTCTTGCCATCTCTTAGGGCTTTCTGCAAACAAATCGATGTCTCAATCAGTTGGAATTATGTTCTTTTTTTTCTACTCTTCTGCACAAAAATACGTTACTACATTTCTGTGTTTTCCCAGATATTTTTCCTAAAGAAAAACAGCTCTAGAGCTGTCTTGCCATTTAATTTGCATTCTAATCCAGTGATCTTTACTGCACTGTTTATTTCATGTTTGTACTGAGTTTCATTGGATCTTCTGGCAAGAGTAGTATAAGTTTTCTTTCCTGACATTAGCTATTTATCTTTCCTACTAAAACAATACTTGAAACTGTCTAGAACTACAGCTTCAGAAAAACAAGTTCTCTCTTTTTACTTGATGCACCCGTATTTCCTAAAGGTGTTTTCTAGTCAGCCTTATTACAGTTGAATGATTTTTAGTGGTGCTGTTTCCTTAAAGGTCCTAGGTAATCCATCCTGGATGTTGAAGTGCATACATCTTTTTCTAGTAGCAGAGAACATGGATAGCTGTTTTATCCCCCATTCTGATTTTAATTCAGGCTCTGATACGTCCATTCCAGACATACGAGTGGGGATGATGGGTACTCTGTGCCTGGTTCGTATGGTGGTTTTTCAGGTAGAATTCCCTTGAGTTTAAGGTGGGGTTTCATTGAGCCAGAAGGATGAGATTTAATTTCTGTGCTTCCCCGTTATTAGTGCATACAGACCCCCATCCACCCATACCTTCTTGTAATTTATTTTTGGGGACTTGAGAGACTTTTATGAGGACAAATTTATGAGGAATTTACTTTTATTTCTGCTCATGTGAATGAAATACATCATTTTCAAAGGAAGGAATTAGTCACTGTATTATTCTGTATCAGGTAAGTCTCAATTGGGATTTCTTGTTTATGTACATAACATGTTAATTTGGTTGCTATTGTTGCTATAAGCTGAAGTTCAGCTATATGTGAATATGTAACTTATTTAATATGTAAGAAAACCTTCTCCTTGGAGCTTTCACTGCCTTTCATGTATTTTGGAAACCTTTTTAATTTGCTCATTTTGAGTATCACATTTCCAGTATAACTGTCTCTGGAGTATGGAGTATGTTGCTTGATCTGTGAGAGGAGTGAGAGGAGAAGAGAAAATCAGGGTTCATGACATGTACCTTGTCTGTTGTTCTTCTCAATTTTCTGTTGCTTACGTATGTAATTTCTTTGTTTTTTATACTACTACACTGAAGTTTGGAGACAAACTTAATGCAGTGCAATATAAAATACATGACCTGCAAACATTTACCTGTCTTGTTTTCTTGCTTTATCATTTAAGATTAATGAATGTCTCCCTTTCAGAAGTGAGGGTGTTTGAATGTTTCTTCTTTTCAACCAAAGAACAAAATGTATAAAAGAAACTTAAAAAAGTAATAAGCAAATCATTCAGGAAGAGACAAAGTTAAAACGGATCTGTTTTTTTAATGTCAAATATGGCATATGCTTAGAAAATCCAATCTGGAACTCACCTATAAACAAGTTTTGTAAATGTTTTTCTAGGAGTAACTAGGAGAGGCATTAATGCCCAAGTCTCAAGTCGCCAAAACATTTGCAAACTACTCCAAGTATTTTGCTGTGATTTTTCTCTGGTGTAGTCACTCGTTGGACCCTGCTACATTTTAATGATTGATTACAGACACAGGATTAAATCTTGGCTCCAGTGAATCCATGGGAGTTTTCCTATTGACTTCAGAGAAGCCAGGATTTTACCCCTGGATTTACAGCAGCAAAATGCAAAAAACTGGACTCTGTACTTTAGCTATAATAAAATGCATAACACATTCTGTATTACAAGAATGGACTCAAAGCTACAACCCTTCTTAAAGCAATTTTGTGTATCCATGAGCTTTTGATGAAACTAATGTTCTTGCACTTCTTGGGGTAAAAGTAAGAAAAAAAATGAAACTGCTGATGTTGTTTTGCTATGTGTACCTAGTATTGTAATAGCAGTTCATCCTAAATTAAGAAATGAGAAGTTAATTTTTTTCATACACCAGTAATATAATCTTTATGTCACATGTAGAAGAACCATGTAATTTATATAGTCATGATATCAGCAGTAAATTCTTAGTGGCAGATAAGGCTTAGTAGCACAGTCTGATTTTTGTTTAATGTGATTTTTAGTAATTTTTTCTTAGAATAATAATTTAACCCTAGGGTCACTATGCATTTTTATTTCTCCCTCATAGACACCCTTTTTGCACATGTCTAAACCAAAACCCACTAACAAGTTATTATCTTTCTTTACATTTTTTCTTTATTTTTCTTTGGTTGTGTGAAGTGCTGGCAGTGCTTCATGGTAGCAAACACCTTACTTCTGCTGCACTGTTGTGGGAAACCTCAGCTGGTCCAAGGAGTTAGAGTGTGTGAACTTAAACATTGGCCTTGAATAGATGCCTGTATATCCTTGGAGAAGCTGGAAGGCGCCAAGAAGAGCCGAGTAAACAAGATTAGGAAACTGCCAGGCCCCAGGTGGAATCACCCAGTTATGAAGTTACAAATGAGAAGGAGTCATCCAGTTATGAACTGTCGGTCTTTAGCTAAACCAATCGTACATGGATGTGCAGCTCGGGAAAGGGTATAAAAACTCTTGTAAAATCAATAAAGATGGTGTTTTGGCCCACAACTTCTACATGTTGTGGATTGCCCTGACTGCGACATACTGTCACAGTTTTGAACTTTGCGCTTGCGTGAGAACTGCTGGAGTTATTTGTCATCGTCTCTTTTCAGCCAGAAAATAAGGTGGAAACCTGACTCTCCCTGCACATACCCTAACTAAGCAGACCATGCAGAGAACTTCAAGAGGTGTTGTAAATCCACTAACTGGGAGGAGGCTCCACTGCAGTCTCTCTCCAGCCCTCACCTGTGGGCTAGAAAATAAGCTTCTGACTGTCTGTGCTTTCACCCTTGGCTGAAACAACTTGAATTTCTGTGGGACACCTTTGCTAGGACAGTTCATGTATTTCTCTTCTTCTCTTGGGTTTTAATCATGTTAGTGTAAGTGATGGTAGAAGTGTTTGAAATAGAGTACTTGTGGATTCTCATGCAAAATGTTTTCCCCCTTCTCTTCTAAGCAGCAAAAAAATGGAAGTGAGTAATATGAAAGTGTGAATGAGCCACCTTTATAGCACATTTAATGGAGGAAGAGTGGCCTTTGTATCTCTGATATTCTTGACATCCTCAAGAAGAGAACTGATAAGAGTCTATTCAACAGAAAGTTAGTTGCACTTATAAGATCTGTAAGATCTTTTTGTCACACGATTCCATCATTTCTACTCACAAATACAGCTGTTATGTTATTCCAGTCAATTAATAATCAGAGATACGATCAAATGAGGTAGATTAGAATTTATAGGAGAAATTGTTTTTTTTTTCCTTTTACTTAAATGTGGTCTTTAAATTAGACTCTTAGAATTTCTTTCACCTCTTATTTCTCATTCTGCTCCTAAGACTAAACAAACACCCAACCCTGACAACAAAAACCAGACTCCAAAGCCCAGTAAAAGAGCAAAATAATGATACAAACCTACATATGACTGGAGATGTAGTATCAAAATGCATGAATCAGATCAGTTTTCTATATTCGTGCACTAAGCAATTAAATTATAATTAGGAGTATTCCAGCAAGCATAACATTAAAAAGCATAAAAGAATTCATGTAGGGGCTCTATAGGGGAGTAATAATATGAATAATTTTGTGACCTCATCCCAATGAAGCATGAAATAATGGTGTCTGGGTATGGACAAAACAAGCTGTTCTTTGAATTGTTGTGAATATAGAAGGAAATATAAGGTCTCTCTTTTTTATCCTCCTGGAATAGACCACATGGCACACAGCTACAATGAAGAGATCGTTCAGCAGAAAGGGACAACTTCCCATGGCCAACTGTCTGTGGAGAACTGTATGTGGGACAGCTCTATGCAAGAAATCTCTACATGGGGAGGGTTAGGATTAGCAATGCAATTAAAGTTTATGGCTCCCTGTGTAGAATTGTCCCTATGGGGAGCTGGCTAGAGAGTTATCCTAGACCTTCCTTTTGGTATCTGAGATCAGACCCACTTATAGAATCATAGAATCACCAGGTTGGAAGAGACCCACCAGATCATCAAGTCCAACCATTTCTATCAATCACTAAACCAACTTGGAGAACCACTGTGGACACATTCATGCACAAAACATACAGAGTTAAATGACATTGCGTGTCAGAGCCAAGCAAACCTGTATGCTCAGCACAGGCATCAAGAATAAATGTATGTGGAGATCTGAAGGAAAGGAGGTTGGACAAATACAGGATGCTTCCTAATATACTAGGACCTCTCAAGAGCAGAAGAAGAGAAAGGATGTAAAAAGAGATGGTCTTGCAGTTCTAGGCCTGGCATGTCTTGCCTTTTGTCACTGAGTTAAGGAGGCCAACATACATCTTCCTGCATGGATTAACTTCCATCAAGGTCTTATCTGTGGGAAGGACTGTGCCTCTCTGTTCTCATGCCTGTTCTTTATATATGGCACAAGCGTAACCCACTGCTCCTGTTAAGTTCACCAAGAGTAAGGAGGAACATTGAGTAAGACTGATTTTGGGTAACTTGAGAAGAGCTAAAAGCTGTCATCTAAAGTGTTTCTTAAAGCTCAGCTAGATGTACTCGATCAACATATCTTCAACATCAGTTAAAAGACTGTGCATCCTTCCACCATCAGCTCTATTGCTTCCTACAGACACTCCAGAGCGTAGGTCAGACAGGGGAGCTTGGGGTTAAGTGATTAGATACTTGACAGGCAACCTTCCAGGAAATGGAAAAGAAGTGGCAACGTTTCTGGGTTGTGGCTTCTGCAGTGTAGTTGTGGTAAAATGCAAATAGCTGCTGTTAGTCTCTCCCAGATTTGAGTCACCTTGCCTTGGCAGATAAACACTGTCAAAGAGAACATGAATCCATTATTAGATCCATTCTCAGTGTCACACAGTATTTGTAGGTGTGCCAGAGTCTAGGACATCATTCAGAATCAGGAGAGAATTAACATTTCTATCTGATGTCATAAAAACCAGGAGGTACTACTAGACATCTTTATTTCCAGAAAACATGTGTTGAATAATACCATTATGGGCCTAAACATGCTCCCATGTAAATCAATACTACCGATACAGGAAGAATAAACAGGGCCCTTTAGCCTTCTTCTCTCACAAAGCAATTCTTTACATTGCAAGAGCTCCTACTGAGACCCTTCATTTTATGTCACCTGCTTAAGACACAGAAATGACATTAAGTAATGATAAGACCATCAGATGAATAGGTGAGGAGATGTACGTAGAGCAAAGACACAAAGATATGACTTGCTTGGTATCCCACGGGACCATTTCACCTTCCTGTGGAGCATCACACTTCCCTTTCCTCTCCAGCCCACTGGAGAAATTAGATGTTTGAGAGGAAACATGGGCTATCATTTATATTTCAGCTAAAAGAAGGTGTTTTTTTAATGTTGAATACTACTTAACTTCTGGTTCACTCTACTTATTCTCCAGTGTCTGTCTCGGTACTCTTCTGGTACTTCCTAGCAAACCCCTGAAACCATAGAGAGTACTTGGTTCCCTTTGCAGTCTGTTACTATGTTTTAGTAATAGATAACTACAGATGAGAACCAGTAATAATTAAGAAATCAAGTGTCGAATAAAAACACAAGATTTGCATTTCTTCGAGATATTACTAGGATTATTATACAGTAAACAGCATAATTTGTAGCTCCCCTTAAAAGGCATTTTACTGTTATCATAGATTAAAGCATACGTTAAGGTCTAGAAATCAGTTCTTCCCCTTATCATTTTATTTCTAAGGTTTCATTTCTGTGTGAGTAGTTTAGATCTCTACTAAGGAGAACAGAGCACTGAATGACTTTTTTTTTTTTACTTTTTGCAGGTAGTTTCTTGTGATAAATGTGGAGATCTCAAGTGTCTAGTAGCATGTGAGGAGGTAAATAAATTACTGTTTGATTAGACTAAAAGATATTGCTGAAAAGCACTTGTAACAAGATAATTGCAAGTGCTAAAGTTAAGAGCAACACTCAACGCTGGCAGCAGCTTAGTTAAACATGTGGTTAATGATGTTACAGGTGGAATGGGTATGTAAAATATTCAGCTGTGCCAGCAGTAAGTATTAATTCTTTGTGACAGCAGTAGTGTCTTACTGAGACTGATATTTGACATACAAAACTCATACAATTATTTTAATATCTTTACTTCCAATGATTTCAATGATATGACAAAAATGTTACATGTTTGCTGAAACAGCACTCCTGTCATTTACTATCAATCAAATAAAATGTCATTTTAACGCATTTCACTGCAAAAGTCTGAGTAGTTGTCATACCAATTAAGCTACTGTTGTAAAGAATATGTTCTTACTTTAGTATTTTATAAATGAAGAATAAAAATGACAAAGATCTATCTGGGAAACATTTTTTAGAACATACGATACAGAAAAGTAAGTAGGGATTTTGCCATCATAAGTAAGCAAATTTATAAAGCCTGAGTATAAAGATAGAAAAGCAGCATATGACTTTCTACCTTTCAACTGGTTATGAAACAACTTTACAGATAAAACAGGTAGTGCCTCATGTAGTAGATTGCTCAGTACTTTTCATTCTAAGTTTCTTCAATCACAGTGAAATCTTGCCAAGTTTTGAACCATTCAGGATAGAATTTTCCACGCCAAATGCCTGCCCTAGGTAGGACTATTCTGGAAAGCTGCTTCCAAAAGACAGTCATTCCAGAAACAATATTCCAGAAAAGGTAAGTTTCCTTGCCTATCATTATCCCAAACCTCACAAGGCTTTGCTTTGCTAGGAACATCTAGTGCTTTTGAAGCAGGAACTGGAAGTTGTGCAGAAAGATTGCCTCCATGTCACTGGGCGTGTCTTTGATTCTTCTCTAAGATTTGCCCAGATTTGTCCCCTGTATTGAGCATCCTCTCAAGTTATGGCTTGTCAGCTGAGCTGTGGTAACTGGCTCTGCATGCCGAGTAGAATATCCTAGTCTGAGCCACCTTGACAAGAGTTCGCGTGAAAGAGTTGTTTTTCACAGTGGCAACATTCAGCAGACATCAGCTCAGCCAAAAAGAAGTAACTTTGAAGGCAGGGGGAGTTCCTCTTGTCCTATCATCACCCTGCAGTCTGCATCATAAAAGAACTCAGCAATTACGTTTTCTCAATGTTTCTTCTTTGGTCTGTGTTCTCAGGCATTTTGTCCTCGGTTAGCTGCTCAGGAACCAAATGCTGAAGTGGATGCAGAATAAAACAAAGCTGCTTCTTTTCACATTCCCATCAGAGATCAGAGTAGTGGTCTTAGGATGGAGAGGAGGTTCGTAACAGTCAAGATGAAAGCAGAAATAGGCATGGAAAAAGCTGGAAGAGGGAGAAGAGCAACAGGAGCTGAGGGTGACAAGTGAAGCAGAAGGTGGGCATGGGGGGAAGCAATATTGCAGCAGATTTAAACCCGAGAGGAACTGCTGACTTTATTCTGTGCTCATTCCTCACCAGTGCTACAGCTCATTTCAAGAGTCAAGAGTCTTCCTTCAGGACTCGAGACTCATTTCAGGAATCCAGAATCTCTCTGCTCTGCTGTCAGTGAAAACCAATGTAACCACCTATCAAAGCATTTGTCACCACCCTCCCAGCTGCAGACACACAAACTGCTGCTGCAAACTGCCTTGTCTCTTCGAGTGGTGGAGATCTGTCCAAATAGGTAGGTGGTATGTAGAGTTACTGATCTGACTAATGCAGCGATCTCGCTCATCTTGTTTTTAGGATGTCTTTTTGCACAACAGTCTGCACAGGGCAGAAGGACATGCAGAATATTCAAGTCAGGAACTTGAAACAACATTTATTAAATTGAAGCACATTGCACAAGCAAAACAGGTCCAGTTATTTACTCACTGTTATCTGAGTACAAGTCACACTAAGTCTACAATATGTTTCATAAGAAAGCATCATTACTAGACTGATAGCATAAAACTACGGCCAATACTTCACCTAGCATTTATTTACATTTATCCATTTCAAATTTGCCATAATTGATTCTTACTACACAAGTACCTGCGGGATTTGGGCCCTGGTGCCCTTGGCTGGCATCTGAATTCCCCATCGCCAGTTCCAGTCTGGTCTCATTGAAAAAACCTGGAGATTAAAAAAAAAAAAAAAGCAGTGCCTACTCCAGAAAAGCCATCTATCAGCCACAGTCCTGGCTGTTCTTCTGTAAGAAACACGAGTACATAAATTGTATGACGAAATCTCAATGACAGATGCAGAGCTGCTTCCTGCACTTAAATCTTTTTTTTTTTTGTCATGGCCTTAAAAAAGTGCAGTGTTTCTGTATTTTAAAATCCTTCCTGTGTGACAGAAGTAACTGCAATTATTAGTTTAGTCACCGCTGTAGTTTATAATTTTAGGAGGTTTAGCAGTAAGGCAGTTTCCAAGGATAATACCTGACAAAGCGAAGGCTTAAAATGACAGCAACATTGAGCCTTATCCTAAGTAGTTAAATGAGTTCAAAACCTATCATCAGTCACTGATAGGATCTGCTTCTATCTGCTTAAATCCTGCAGAAAGTGCCAGTGAATTGTTAAAAGCTGAGGATGGCTATTAGATAGTCTAATATAAGCCAGCGAAAGAATAGTATTACTAGGGGTAAAGCACTGTATTATTGCCTTTTATAAAGTAGTTCCTGATTTGATTTTGGCAGTACATGTTACATTACTCTCTCCCCTGTTAATTGAGCATCGGAGAAAAACCAGACCAAGCAATACATTGTAGATTCTAAGACCCAGCCTTGAAACACTGAGGCTGCGTCACAAAGTCATTCTAGGCTTAGGTGCTAAAACACTGCGTCGAAATTAAGTCATACCTCCTGGCATGAATCAGCAGCTAAATCCAGTTAATTAGCATGTGTATCTTTGATAAGAATGCCCTCTCGATAACTACTTGGGTGCTAAAGGAACCTCCAGACAGGTGCTAAAGAGACTGCTGAGGAGCACTGGGCTGAGACTGAGGAAATGATCTTAACACAAGAAAACCCAGAAAAGAAGGCACTGAAGTAGTTACAGGAAGGAGCAATAAACTTGCCACTGGTCATCGTCCCAGAGAATTACAGACACCCTGTCAGCCAGATGCAGAATGTAGTTGTTGAAGAAGCAGTGAAATCTCTGATTTTATCAGTTAATACTCTATCACCACCTGCCGCAGTGCCCCTCGGTCTGCCCCACCACCCGAATCCTGCCGGCAGGACACACGTGGACCAGGCACTGCTGAAGCAGGTGAGCAGGGATGGACCAGGCACACCTGAAAGCGGTGGGCACACATGGACCAGGAACACCTAAGCAGATGAACGTGCCTAGACCTGAAGCAGGTGGGCACGCGTGGACCAGCCACACCCGTAGCGAGTGGGTTTGAGTGGAATAGGCACAGCTGGAGCAGATGGATTCAAATGGATCAGGCATACCTAAGCAGGTGGGCATGAGCAGACCAGGAACACCTAGGCAGGTGGGCATGAGCGGACCAGGAACACCAAAACAGGTAGATATAGAATCATAGAACAACCAGGTTGGAAGAGACCCATCGGATCATCGAGTCCAACCATTCCTATCAAACACTAAACCAAGTCCCTCAGGAGAGATGTGCGGACCAGGCACACTTGAAGTGGGTGGGCACACATGGACGAGGAACACCTAAGCAGGTGGACACGTGTGGACCAGGCACACGTGAAGCAGGTGGATTTGCGTGGACCAGGCACACCTGAAGCAGGTGGACACACATGGACCAGGCACATGTGAAGCAGGTGGACACGCAAGGGCCAGGCACACCTGAAGCAGGTGGGCATGAGTGGCTTGGGAACACCTAAGCAGGTGGAACCGCATGGACCAGGCACATCTGAAGCAGGTGGATTTGAGTGGACCAGGCACACCTGAAACAGGTGGATTTGAGTGGACCAGGCACACCTGAAGCAGGTGGATTTGAGTGGACCAGGCACACCTGAAGCAGGTGGACACGTGTGGACCAGGCACACCTGAAGCAGGTGGGCATGAGTGGACCAGGAACAGCTAAGCAAATGGACTCGCGTGGACCAGGCACACCTGAAGCGGGTGGCAGTGCATCCCCAGGACTCCTTCTCGGCCGCCGCCGTTTATTAACCGCTTCCCAGGAGAAAAATCCAAACCGAGGAGTTGGGGTCCGCCGGCCCGAGCCCCATTGGAGCGCGGGGAGGGAGGCGGGTCCCGAGGCTCGGAGCCCCTCTCGGGGTGCGGAGCCGCGGGGACCGCGATCGGGGGCAAACCCCGCGGCGGGAGGGGGCGGGACATCGTTTGCAGGCTGATTCACCCCCGCCCCGCCCCGCAGAGCCGGGGGCCGGCTCCCACCAAGCGCCGCCCCGACCCCCTCCTCCCCTTCGCTCTCCCCCCCCCCCCCAGCCCCTCCGCCCGGCACGGACCGCAATGATTTAGAAGTTCAGGAATCCCACGTGACGTCACGGAGGGTGATGTAATGCTTCTCTAAATAGAACGTATTGTAACCGTCCCTCAGTCCAACGTGGTTCCTCCGGCCGCGCCGCCGGTCCCGTCCCCGCCGCGCCGGCCGGTAAGTTCCTAAAAACACGGGGCGGCCCCCGCCGAGGCGCCCGGCGCTCCCGCGGGGCGGTCGAGGGGCAGGGGGCGGCCCCGCCGCTCTCCCCTCCGCCGCTGCCTCCTGGGCGCTGCGGGGAGAGGGGCGGCCGGCAGCCCGGGCTCCCCTCCCGCACCTCCAGGAGTTGGGGAAAGTCGCCGCGCGGCGCTTCCCGGGGCTGCCGGACGGCGGGATGGGAGCGGGCGGCCGTCTCGGGGGCCGGCGGGGACCCCGCTCCCGGCTGTCCCGGGGGCAGGGACCCCGCTAGGAGCAGGTGGGCACCCCGCTCCCGGCCGCCCCGGGAGGCGGCCGAGCTCCCCGTTCCGAGGCGCTCCGGGGGTGCGGGCAGAGACCCCGGTCCGTGCGGGAGGGGACCTCGCTCCGAGCCGCGCCGGGGTGCGGGCAGGGACCCCGTTCAGAGCAGTCATAGACCCGGCTCCGAGCCACCCGGGTTGCCGGCAGGGACCCTGCTCGGAGCTGCCCCAGGGGTGCAGGCAGGAACCCCATTCGGGGCGGGTAGGGGTCTCGCTCCGAGCCGTCCCGGGATGCGGGCAGGGAGCCCCTTCGGTGCGGGCAGGGGTCTCGCTCTAAGCCGTCCCAGGATGCTGGCAGGGAGCCTATTCGGTGCAGGCAGGGGTCTCGCTCCGAGCCGTCCCAGGATGCGGGCAGGGAGCCCATTCGGTGCGGGCAGGGGTCTCACTCCGAGCCGTTCCGGGGTGCGGGATGCGGGCAGGGAGCCCATTCGGTGCGGGCAGGGGTCTCTCTGGGAGCTGCCTGGGGTGCGGGCAGGGAGCCTCTTCCGTGCGGGCAGGGGTCTCGCTCCGAGCCGCCCCGGGCTGCGGGCAGGGACCCCGCTGGGAGCTGTGCGGGGTGCGGGCAGGGACCCCATTCAGAGCACCCCCAGCCCTCGCTCCGAGCCGTCCCGGGGTGCGGGAGGCTCCCTGCGGTGCCGGCAGCGACAGCCCCTGAAGTTGCGGCGGAGTTCGCCGGCCGCGGCCGCAGCCCCGTCGCTCCCCGGTGCGGGCGGCTGTTCCCGGGGATGCTCCGGGCAGCCCCGGCGGGGTCCCCGCTCTCCCTCGGCAGCCCCGGCGCTCCTCATCCCGGCTCCGAGCTCCCCCCCCAACCCGCAGCTCTCCTCTCTCCCGGGGGCGTCTCTCTCCCTCTCCCCAGCCAAGTTTGCGGGACGGTTAAGAGCTTCGGGGGTGTAAGAGGAGCACTTGCTCAACTCCTGCTCCTCTATTATTTCTGGCCAAGCTTGGCGAGAGATCCTTCGTCTCCAGGGCTGCGTGTAAAAGCTTTACAGTCGGAATGAGAGAGGTCGTTCGAAGCTGCGGGTTAGGAATAAAGGAAAGATGAAGTGTCCGTTTCACAGAATCACAGAACAGCCAGGTTGGAAGAGACCCGTCGGATCTTCTAGTCCAACCATTCCTATCTAACACTAAATCAAGTCCCTCAAGACCTCATCCACCCGTGCCTTAAACACCTCCAGGGAAGGGGAATCAACCACCTCCCTGGGCAGACTATTCCAATGCCCAATGACCCTTTCTGTGAAAAACCTCCTCCTAATCTCTAGCCTAAATCTCCCCTGGCGGAGCTTGAGGCCATTCCCTCTTGTCCTGTCCCCTGTCACTTGGGAGAAGAGCCCAGCTCCCTCCTCTCTACAACCTCCTTTCAGGTACTTGTAGAGAGTAATGAGGTCTCCTCTCAGCCTCCTCTTCTCCAGGCTAAACACCCTCAGCTCTCTCAGCCGCTCCTCATAGGTTCTGTTCTCCAGCCCCTTCACCAGGTTCGTCGCTCTTCTCTGGACTTGCTCCAGTGCCTCAACATCCTTCTTGTGGTGAGGGGTTTGTTTATGTTCTTTTATTTTTTTAATTATTAAATCCTGACTGATATTAGGAGTGTTGCAGGCGGTGAGATCAGAAGCTTTCCGTATATAATCGGTGACAAGCGGTGTTTAGCTAGATGAAATTAAAGCCTAAACGGAAAGAGGCTAATTAACCGCGACGCATCTTGCTTTTGGGCTTTTGAGATCCCCCTCTAGGCTTGAACCGGCCTCCCCTTCCCTCCTCGTTCGGACAAGCAGCAGCGCAGGTAATGAAGGAGGAGGAGGAGGAAAACTTTCTTGTAAGAAACTGTCATGCAGAAATAATCCACAAACAGGGCTGAAAAAAGCCGGAGAGGTGGAAGGGGAGAGCTGAATGCAAAAAGTAGAGTGTAATTCGAGGGGGGGTTGCCTTTCAGAAGGATTTGGTTTATCCTCAGGAGAGGAGTGGGCAGTGGTCAAAGTCCCCAAATCTGTATTTTGTAACTTTTGTGCGGTGAATGAGGTTGTCTGTATCAAAAGCTTGAAATTCTTTATTTAAAAAAAAAAAAAAAAAAAAAAGGCTAAAATCCTTATTTGTGACTCCTTAATCCTAAGGGGAGCTGTGCAGGTCGCAGAGCACTAGGGAAAAGTGTGATTAATGATCAGTGATAAGTGATTAGCGGTTTTATTCAAACTGTTACCTCTGACCAGAAGCACACATCAGAGGATTAACAGGCTCTTTAGATAAATGCTCATTAGTGGAAGGGGGAAAGCAAAGATAATAGGCGTGCACACAGGGACAACTTTCTAGGAAAACCATTCCTGTCTCTGGCATAATAAGCTCTATTAGCAGAAAGGCTTTTTAATTTAAAAGTTGCTTTTATCTTGTAAATCAAAGATAGATGTAGACGTTCGCTGCGCTATTATAACCTAAATTTTCCCATATCCACTAGATTATCTCAGTAGTGATATTTTACTTAAAAAGCCCCAAACAACCCAGTTCAGTCTTTAAGAAACCGAACGTTCCCGAGTGCTCAAGTCCTGCATCCCGAGGCACCTGCTCCCAACGGGCAAGAGCAGAGCCTGCTGGCAGCTAACTAGATGGCGCAGTCCTGTTCTTTTTGAGTATGTGGTGCTTGGGTTATGAACTTAGCAAGTAGCTGCTTGCTAGGTGTCCTTCAGCATTTACAACAAAGTTGATTCTGTACTGGGTTGGAGGCTAGACAGTGCCACGAGTCTGTAGTCACATTTTCCATGTCAGTTCATCTAGTGACTTAAAGGCTACTGGAAAAATTGGTCTCATTTACTGAAAGAAACGGCGAGTGCGGGAAGGAGAAAACGAGAGAGGGGCAAATAGCTACAGTCCAGGACATAACTCTTGATTGGACTGTTTTATAGTGCGTTAATGAAGTATGGTTCTGATGGCCTTGATTACTGAAGGCTAAAAACTTTGGGGAGTGTTTCCCCCAGCTATCACTGGTAAAGTGAGGTGTTCTTTAAAACACTCACTAACAAGAAAGAACAGTTGGCGCAGTAGTTGAACAAAACAACTTGGACGGGACTGTATTCTACAGGAAATGGTAAGGAATCTGTTTTTATGATAACTAAACAAGGAGTTCTCTTTACTCTTACCATGTGTGGATTGTGAAGAATTGATAGCTAGTGCTGTCCATAGACTTAGGGATGTTTCTGCTGTGCCACTAACTTAGGTGGGATTTCTGTTTGTGTCAAAGCATCAAAGTTTCAAAAGCTTAAATAAAAAAATTGAGTGAAACAGGAAACAGAAATAATGAACGTATGGCATAAAAAAGAAACTACTGGAGTCTCTAGTTGTTACACCTTTAATAAGAGGCCATTAGGAGTAGTGAGACTAATGCTTAAAATCAAGAAGTTTTGTAATTTCATGTGAAAAAAGGCAATAACCTCTGTCTGCCGCTCTTGAATATTGGATGGCATTCTTCCAGTGGTTAAAATTCCAGTATTTTAAAAACTTTACACATTTAGAATGATTGGAACCCTTTCTCCCTCACCAAAATATCCATTAATACTTCAGCTTCTATTGGTTGAACTCTACCTCTGCTAATTTAACCTAGGGAACATATAACTACGTATAGAGATAAAAAGAAAAGACAGAGGTAAGACTGTACATACCATTTTATTCATATCGCCCTTTATCAGGACAACTTTCACAGATAAAGTATAATAGATACTTTTTAATTTCATGTTCCATTTCTCACTTTGAGAACCTGAAACACACTTGAGTTGCTCACGTTTATCCTGTGCACTGCAGAGGAGTCTTCTGTAAAAGGTTGTTTCAGTGAGAGCTAGAGTTCACTCCGGAAAAGAGAGAGGCAAACTTGCAGTGCCTTCAGAAGGCAGCTCTTCATACTCAACCTTTCAGTTTTGTGTGGGCAGAATCTCTGTGAGCTCAGTAAGTCTGGCTGAAAGATTTGAAACTTGGTTATTAACTTGTCTGCTCGTGGCCCCCTTTAAAAACCTGTCTCTGCGCCCCTAATCAAGACATGAGGAGCTTAAATATTGGAAGAGTTCCTGCGAGGTTGTTACTTCTAAAACAATTTATTGAATCAAAGACTTGTCCTCTAATCTTTGTTGTCCTAAGCCTCCAATACCTGTTAGTTAACTTTCTGGATTTTCTGTAAACCTGTTGCTTTGAGGTTTAATACCTGTTATTAGCCGTCTTTCAAGCTTAATTTTAATTCCTGTGACAGTCTTTCCTATGAACCCTTTATTATTGGAAGGTTTTTTTCTGGACAAGATTTTGCAATAAAAGAAGGAAACTGTTTCTACTTAAATAATTTTTTTATTATTATTAAGGACCATAGATTTGTTATTGGAACAAAATGGTAATTTTACTCAAGGCCTACAAAACTGACTTTTCTTGTAACTTGCTACAGGAAAACTCTACCCAGTAGATGCAGTTGTTGGAATATGGTCATGTGTATAAAGCAACAGGTCTTTCAGTCCTTTTTCATATGCTCAGGTGATTCTTTTTGCTTTGGTTTGGGTTTGGTTATCTCGTACTAATCAAATTTGTTTTGGCTTAATCTTTTGTGTATAAACTGTCATTGCAGTGAATACCTCAGAGTCCTAGTGGAAATATTTTAAAACCTTGTAGATTCTGTCAGTCTTAAATGCTAATGGCAGAGCTGATCAGAAAACTTGGTAGGTTGTTGCCACTCTGCAGTATGTCAGTTAATTTCTGTTCATTTGTCCTCTCCCTCTCTCCATGCTGTATGATATTTAACAACTGCACCTCAACACTCCTCGATTTCCAGGGGAAATATATTCTGCTGATATATTCTGCTCTGCAAATTATAATGCTTTTAGGATTTGAGCCCTAAAAAAAGTGGTTTTAGGGCTTTTGCATTGTTCTGCCTTGAGAAATGACTGAAGTTGGTTGCAAATTGGAAGCAACAGTTTGGAATAAGGAAGATGAAAACATTTTTTTTTCCTCTTACCAGAATGTATATTGCTATACTAATTTACAGGTTTTAAGGTGTAGTATTCTCTGGCACAGCCAAAACAATGATCTCAGGCAATATGTTATTGTGCTGTATTTGAACGTTAGCTGTGTTGCAGCAGTAAGTACAGAAACTTGCTTTTGTAGATTTGACTTTGTGAAAACAAATTGCTGTTACGGAAATATTTTTCTTTCTATTTATACATGCAATCAAAGAAACGATTTAATTTGTCTCAGGTGTACATAACAAGCACAACATAACTTATGTAAAGTAATTACTGTAGTGATGTGGTGAAAAGACTTGTTGAAGCAGATAAGCTGTTGTGTCTTGTTCCATCCAAGGAGCTGTTCTGTTGGTTTGCGCGCTGATTGTTTGCTCCTATCATGGTTCAGGTTGAAGGGGTAACCCTGACACTTTAATATAATGGGACATTTTCTATTTTTCATTAAGGTGTTATTTTACTCTGTAATTAAAAATATTGAGAATCAGCATTTTTTTACTAGCCATCACATGGGAAATGCAGCTGTTGTTTGCCCTTAGAGAGTTGAGAAAGGATTGGTTGCACTGGTTTGTAGGTTTCTAGATGGTGATATCAAATACTATTTTATAAACATGAAGAGATTTTCCAAGGATTTTGCTGAAGGCTGTAGGATTTTCGAAGTAAAACATTGAAAGCTTATGACAATTTCCTTAGCTTAAAAGATGTTTTGCTTTTGGTTCTTGTTTCCGCCTTATATTTTTTTGTGGGAATTTGTTCAGGAAGTCAGTCTTGCACACAGCTTCAAAATAAATGCCTTGAAATGTTGTCATCAGCAGTGTTTGTCTAGGTGTGCAATTTTAATAATCTCGTCCTTCGAGACCGCTCATGTCACTGTTGTGACACCCTTTCACCTAAGGTGATTTGAAGGTGTGGGGAGCAGCCCCACTTGGCCAGAGAGCCCTACTCAGCAGGTGATAAAAACAGCGATGTCTTTAGAAGAAGCCAGGAGAAATGAGATTTGAATTTAATTGGGGGAAAATACTACAAATCCTTTATTGCCTTTGCCAGCATCGGGAGTTGATTCTGCTTTTCTTTGGCTCTGAATGTTTTCATTACTCTTAGTAGGGTACTGAGACCTCTGTTAGCTCAGGAACTGGTTTGATCTTGGCTCTCTACCCCACATAAACTCCACAAACAGTTTCTATCGACTTTTTGTCCTTTGCAGTATTTTCTGAAGCATCGTTCTTTGTTCACATCTCAATTTCTTTCCTTCCTGAGGACCTTCTCTTCAGGCGCCACCATACCATGAACATTTTGATGCAATTGAAGTGCGTGGTCCCAATCTCAGTGTATTTGTGTGTTTTGAAGTTTTCTGTGATGTGCTGAGCTGAGACTGAACATCCTTGAATACACTGCCTAAATTCAATACCAGAGGCATCGGACAAATGTATTTAATTAGGCCGATCATTTCCTAATTTAGAGGAAGAAGTGGCTTTTTTACCAGTTTACCGAATGAGCTTGTGGCTTCAGTTACTCTTCCATTGCACGTAAGGCAGCATTTGTTCATAGCCAGCTTTTTTTCTGAGCTGTTTGCAAATACTAAGAAATAGTTTGGCTCGTATGGGAAATTAACACAGACCAGTGGTTCCTAGATTTAAAATATGATTTTTTTTTCTTCTGGTCAAATATAAGTAATGCTAGCTAGTATGTAATGCTCAACACAGGGGGCTCTGTAGCACAACAAATGGAATCTGAGATTAGGTTTAGGATGTGTTGTATGGAGTGGCTATAACACTACATTGTGCTTTCAAATTCTGAATTCACATCCCCATAGGTACCACTCAGAAGTGGTTGGTATAATCTTGGCCCGCTTTTGCTTCTGGTCAGGTCAGTGAATGAATTTATTACTAAATATGTTTAGGAGCCTAGCAGGAACTCCAAAGGTGACCTGAATGTGTGATGGCAAAGAGCCTGGAATTGTGCTTGTCCAGAAACAAGCACTGTCTGCATAAAAAACTTGGATATCCCAATACCTCACCTATAGGAAACTTCTTTTCTTGGAATGGGAGTAAAATACAAACTGAAGAAACTTAAAACTGAGCAATGGAGTATAAGAAAGATAATAAATTGCTTTGTTCAGGAATATCTTTTACTACTTACTGTTTAATTTCGTTACTGAGTGAATGTTTTAGAAAGAAGAAATCTTAGTTAAGGCTTTGTGAGGATTTCAACCACCACATCAATTTCCTTTTTTGTGACTTAAAGAAAAGAAGCTCCTTTTGCTGGTAATAAGGTGGGGGCCTGGGTAGGGGAGAAGGCATTTGCACATTTTTATTTTAAGGCTGAAGCAATCAGGATCAACATCTCTAGAGACTTCCCTAATTTCCCAGAGTGTGTGCAAAATGAGGGAAAATAAGGGATTTTGAAGTTAAAAACAAGTTAAGGAATTTTCCTTCTTTTTTCACTTCTATATCCTTAAATATATCTGTGTAGCGCTTAAAGGTTATTTTATGCCTGTAATTAAAGAAAGACAATTTGTGTTTTTTCTTGGCTGTGCAATAAATAAGTATTTTAAGAAGCAAGGGGGGGAAAAAATGGATGGTGTAAATCCTAAACCACTTGCTACATTTCTCATACTGCTCTTTCATTCTTCAGCACAAATAAAGCAGCGCGTGGACTCATGCGTGAAAATAGGTTAAATTTGAGTAATTGTTGGTTTATCACAAAAAGCAAGAGAAAGCAGTAATTTAACTATTTTGATGTGAATCTTGAAAAGACAAGTTTCTCTAAATAACCTTCTATGAAAGTAGAAAGGATCAAAAGATCTCTGCGTTTTATGACTGGATAAGGAGAATTACATTCTTGTGGATTTAAAAAATATCATAGTAGTGCCTAATTCTCCACTCACCCTGATACAAATCTAGAGCAACTCTATTGAAAGCCATAGAGTTACCGACTGCTGTAACACTGCATTGAGAAGAAAATTAGATTCACGGGGTCTATTCTGAACATAGCCTATCAGTTGTGCGCTGTGCAAATCCCATTATTAAGGCAATAGCCTGACATGTCATGTTAAGGACGGCTGTTTTCCCCAGATGAACACGTTTGTAGCTCTCCTCATCTTGTGGCTACTTTTAAGGAGGCAGGGGGATATTGAGAATACTTATTTTGTGCTCAATTAATATTCCTTCCGTGCACTCTCCTTCCTCTCATGCGCTTTATGTGTGGGTGCGCAGTCTGCACTCTCCATCATCTATCTGTCTGTGTCTCTTTGGCCGTGACAGTCAACCACTCTGGATTCAAGCTTGTACAGCACAGGCAGCAAACTCACCAAGATTTTCAGTTAAATGTGGAAGGATATAATTCTGCTCCTAAATATGACAGGTGATTTTGCTCTTGATGGTGCTGTTGTGAATTGAGAGTAACACCTTCGACTCCAGTTATGTTTTGTTTGTGGAGTTTTGTGTATGTTTTCAAGAGAGATGGAGGGGAAAGAAGTGCAATGTTGCCCTGCAGGTTTGAATAAATTGATTTGTTTGCAGCACTGGAAGGTGAGACCCAAGCAACTCAAGCATCCTGCACGGTTCCTGGACTGACCCACAAGTGAAAGCAGATGAAGTCTTTCAGAAACAGGGAGAAGTCTTGTCACTGCCAGAGCTATTCCAATTTTTTTTTTTTTGAACAACAATCAACGGGGAATTTTGAATTAAAAAAGAACATTGAAAAGAGTGATAAATATATTGTGTCCAGGGTATAACCCCTGCCTCCTCCAGTCCGAATCATGTACACTGACTTCCAGTTTTCTTCATTTGACCCAGGATATGTGGGGTCAGCTCTGTAATTTTTAAAACTGGTGTAATTCCATTGACTTCTCTGAAACTGTGTGGTTTTGAGGATATTGCTCACAGTTGTTTATTAATGGCACACAACAGGCAACTTGTGCATGTAATTTTTTGTAGGAGGATGGAACCAAAAAGTTTTGGGCTTTGTAACAGACTGTGGTGTAGATGGACCCTTAACAATCCAGAGGTTAATTTATAAAAAAAAAATGAAACAAACTTACAACTATTATTTCATTGCCAAACATTTCAAAAAAGGCACTATTTATGTAGACCCTATATAAGCACACATTGTCTTATGTTCCTTCTGCTGGCATTGCGTTTGACTAAGCCATTATTCTCAGAGCACTGCTGTGCTGAGATCATCAGTGATGATGGTGTGAAAACAAACAAGTTTTAGCATGAGAAGTCACTATATAATTTGACAG
Source organism: Coccyzus lansbergi (assembly GCA_033558105.1). Classification (NCBI taxonomy): domain Eukaryota; kingdom Metazoa; phylum Chordata; class Aves; order Cuculiformes; family Coccyzidae; genus Coccyzus; species Coccyzus lansbergi. The sequence continues at coordinate 341,169 of JAUMJK010000307.1, forward strand.
GGAGGTTGTCGGAACCAAAACATCCACGTTAATTTCACCTCTAGTCAAAGCAAAATAAAAATCAGCTTGGCTAGTGCAAAAAAATACAGTTTTGGGGGAAAGAGATTGGATCTAATTCTGTGCGGTGCTGTATCAACTAAAAGAAGGACCCATCTAAATCCCCATTAAAGTTAATGGCCATTGAGGGCACTTGGTGACTAGGAGCATTGTGTCCTTTTTCTACAAAGTTTAGTAAAATTGCTGAGATGAAACTTAATTCCTTATTATTTCAAACTCCTAGCAAGTTCTTGGGAGAAAAGCTGTCTTTGTTCAAGACCGAGATACCCTCCATCTCTTCAATACAGAGCTAAAAAAGTATGTGCTCTATTTCTGTAGCCCTCAAGGAGTCCTTCAGCATGAAGAGTGACAATTAGAGCTGATATTCTGCTCATAACTTAACAGTACAAAAATTCTGCTTCAGAGAACATTATTTCTGGTCTCTGTTACATCACACAGAATACAGAGACAGTTTCCTATTTTATTCTATTGAAAGTATTCTTTAATGTTATCAGGAATTATTTTATTTTCCTCAGTGTTAAATTAAAAAACTCTGAGACTAATGACTGCAGCTACATTAGTCAAATAGGTGCTCTGTAAAATAAGCTATGAAGCGATGTGCATGCCACTTGTCCATTTCCTCAGTGAAAAATTATGATGGGTTCTTTTCAACATAAATAGTTAAAATCAATTAATCCCAGATGAGTCAATTGACTTAATTATACCCTAAAATTGAATGGTTCCAGATAGTTTGTTTTGCTGCCATACTGTGGCCTTTCACTTGTACCTCTTACTCAGGTCTAAGTTGAGTTGAGCTTGTAGGATACACAAGGAAACAGTTTGAAAACATTGCTCCCTCTGTAGCTGTTGGGATGCTATGTTGTGTATTTTCCCTCTATCTCTCTCACTGTCTGATTCTTTACGCTTTTTCTTGCCAAAAAGCTGGTATTCCAAAATATTAGGACAGCCTGTTTCTAGGCTGTCAGTCTTCCAGTTCTCATTTCAGAGTTTTTAGTCAATATGCTCTCAGCCAAATGCTCTTCAGCAGACTGAAAGTTTTTAGAGACCGAAGAAGCCTAGAAAAAAATATCTTGGGAATTATAATTAATGCTAACTGAATTTATAATAAGGACAACAACAGATATGATGATCATAGAATCATAGAACAACCAGGTTGGAAGAGACCCATCGGATCATTGAGTCCAACCATTCCTATCAAACACTAAACCATGTCCCTAAGGACCTCATCTACCCATGCCTTAAACACCTCCAGGGAAGGTGAATCAACCACCTCCCTGGGCAGCCTATTCCAATGGCCCTTTGTGTGAAAAACTTCCTCCTAATCTCCAGCCTAAATCTCCTCTGGCAGACCTTGAGGCCATTCCCTCTTGTCCTGTCCCCTGTCACTTGGGAGAAGAGCCCAGCTCCCTCCTCTCTACAACCTCCTTTCAGGTAGTTGTAGAGAGTAATGAGGTCTCCTCTCAGCCTCCTCTTCTCCAGGCTAAACACCCCCAGCTCTCTCCTCATAAGGCCTGTTCTCCAGCCCCTTCACCAGCTTCGTTGCTCTTCTCTGGACTTGCTCCAGAACCTCAACGTGCTTCTTGTGGTGAGGGTCCCAGAACTGAACACAGGATTCAAGGAGCGGCCTCACCAGTGCTGAGTACAGAGGGAGAATAACCTCCCTGGATGATGCCCGCCTTATCAAGCTAGTCATATAAATAGATTTTTTTATTTTCAATGTCACTGTCCTACGTTGGTTTCAGATAGCTTAAATGTATTGAGAATGCTTTGCAGGAAAGTGTTGGTTTGGCATGCTGAGTATGATGAGCTCCTTGTTATATCTCTCATTTCAAGGAAACACCCTTCTTATAGCAGGGGGAGATGTGGCATGGGGAGTGCTGCTGAGCCGTGTGGCTTTGTTGCATGCACTGCACAGCAGATACCAGCATGGCAGTTGGAAGCCACCTTCTGCCTTTCCCCAGTAATAAAACCACCAACCACCGGGGTTCAGGTGCTTTCAGAAAATCCAAGATTACTAGTAAATCTCTTAGGTAACTCTGGGATCAGCGCTTAGAAAACAGCAGTCTATGACAGTAAACTGTTCATGTCTATGTTTACAGAGGCTTTGGTGCTCTGTAGCACCCAGAATAGGTATGTATCACACGGAGAATGCATTTTGTAAAATATTAATTGGTTATAGCTTGATATTGCAGCATTTTAAGAGCAAATCCAAGGCTGCAATCAGGCAAGCTGGTTTGGATGGACAGACTCCTGTGTTTGTAGTAAATGATAAATGACGATGTGTTATGTAGCTTATTGCTAGGGGAGGTAAAGTTAAAATCAAGTGCTCAGTGCTATGGAAATACCAGATCTTTGATAAAGTGGTGAAAGAGTAAATTGAAAATGAAAATAGCAGTACTTTTTTTTGCCTTTTATAATTCTGTGGGTAGCATTTTCCTTGTACACCTAGTGCCTTCCTAATAGGCCTCTTTGAAATATATACTTAAAAAGTGTCATCCTTTTCGTGCTCACATTAAAATGCTGCTTATTTCTCCATTTAACGACCAACTCTACCTAAAGCCATCTGTGCTCTCAAGTATGCGAGATGGCCTCTAAAGTGACAAGGTCCTGACAGAGCCTCTTGTCTCTTGCCAAGCCCCATATTTAGCACTGAGGGGATTTCCTTGCCGTTGTACAGAGAAGGCAGTTGGGCCACGGGGTTTCTCTGCAGCCCCATCAGACCCTGAGTTAATTCAAATGTTAGTTGCCGGGGTTAAGGTAGGTGTCCTGCAAGCAGTGGCTTTGGAGGGGAGTTCACGTGTCCTGTGCAGACAGGTTTGTGACTCTTTTTTGAGGGAAACAAGTATTCACTGAAGACTTTTACATGAAGAAATTCACTAAAAAATTGAAGTTCTGAAAGTGTTCAAAGTTACAGGTCAAATTTTGTGACTAGCTTTAGCCAAAATGAAAGGAGAGGAAAATATGTGGAAAAAGTCAAAATATTCAGTTTCGATATGTCCTTTGGAAATTGACTTAACATTAAGGAAGACATGAGGCTCTAAACCTTTCATATATGAATCATTGTGGTTTTTGTTGCTGAATGAAGTCTTTTGGGTTGATGTAAATATATTTATGTTCATCTATCTATATTTGTCTGCTCTTAGTTTAAGGAGCTTGGATTTCTTTACCATTCTCATGTGCACAATATAACATTGCACACATAAGATGAGGCAAGCTGCTGCAAAGCTGTGTTGGTCAAGAACTCCAAATGGTTGTATAGAGATCTTTTGCTGGCCAGATCTCCTGAACGTTTCCTAGGACTTGGTCTGATCTGGTTTGATCTGACTGGAACAGAGAAGATGACAGCCTGCCCTGTAAGGCAGTGTGAAATTGTCTTCATCAGCTGATAGGGTTGGATAAAAATAGCTGAAATAAGCCATGTTTTTGTATGGCAACTTCACTTAGAATATGTTTAGTAGAGGCTGTCCTCTAAGAATGCTACCAGAAATACCTTGGATTTGTTTTTTTTTTTTAAATTAAGTTATTGCGTAATAGTTAAACTCAGAAACTGGAGTAAATAGAGTAATAGTCTTTCTGGTTATGATACTGGCTTATGCTTTTAGGGTCTTTTTATATCTTCTTTAGGGAAAATGTGAATTGTTTAAATGAAAACCTCTTGTTGGGAATTAATTGGTAGAAGTTCTGTAAAAAGGTTAGATTAATTTGGATATTCAAGGATAGATCAAAAGGGAGCTGAAGGAACAAGTAATGTTTTATAGGTACAGAATTTTTATTTGCCTTTGAGCAAATTAATTTCTCAAATTTATCATGAGATATACTGGGCTTTTGGGGAGGAATAAATTATTGCTTATTCTAGTTAGCTGTGGAATTGCCCTTCTTGCAGCTTTTCTTAAATCATGTGGAGTACTTAATCTCCGTGTGATGGCTCTTTAACTTGTCTTTTCAAGTGTGTTTTTGGTGGCTTGATGGTATGTAGAACATTTCCTTCCTCTGCTTCAGCATTTCTAACCAAAATCTGGGTATGTTTGAAACCTTAGCTTATTCACACTTCCTAATCATAATCCCCTCGGTTTCCTTGTCAGCACCTTTTTGTGGTATTTCTCTGGACACCTCTATCTAATATCTCCAGAGGTTATTCTACAGAGTAACCTTTGACAAGATCTATTACTTACTACTTACTGCTTTTAACAAGGTGAAAGGAGGTCAGGCTCTGTAAAAGGCAGGCATTATTAGAAGACTGCTGTAGAGTCTCTCAGTGGCTTGTCCATCTCTTCTGGGAGCACAGTCTGTGAATCAGCTCAGATGCCTCCTCTACAACATAAAATTATGTTTATGACTGGCTGTGATCATATGTAGGTAACACATGTCCTTGGGAAAGTGGTTACTACATGTGTTAAAAGGCTCCAGGTTGTTTCTCTGTAGCCTCCTGCTGCATCCACTGGAATCTGTGAGGATTTTGGTCAGCTTCAAGTGTAACAGGATTTCAGGCTGTTAGTTTTTGCGTGACCCTTTCATTTGAGCTTCATGACTGACGCTAATGACTTTTGCTGCTGCAAGAATTGAATTGGTAATTTGGTTACCTCTCTTGTCAGAGATCTGGATCTTCTAATTGAGGGCTGGTGTTGTCTATTTCTTTAAACAAATTCAGATGTAAAAGCCACTGCTTTCTGATTTGAAAAAACAGATCGCAAAAATCTCACTTTGCCAAAAGAGTAACTACAAAGTCTTTTTGGTTGACATTGAAAACCATAGAGCTTAGAGAAAACATATTTTCTCTTAAAGTAATTAAAAAGCTGAGAAATCATACAGGAGGGTTTAAACACGTCCCAGAGTTACCTAAAATGCAATTTAAAAAAGATGTGTAGGCACTTTATCTGTGTGCATCCTCTAAAAATGAATGAAAAAAAACTTTCTAGGGAGCTTTAAAATGTCTCAGTCTGGGATTTTGTCAATGGACAATGATTTTTTGGGCTGGTTCTATCAGTTACTACATCTTGTTCCTTGATGATTTCTCTGTACATAGGACCTACAAAAACCTGCTGCTATACCTTTCAGAGGTGTAGTACAGGAGAAGAAAACACTATCTGAGACTTATCAATAAATCTTAAGGATTTTTCCTCTTATCGCCAAACACTGGAAAGCAGAGTAACCTGGTGTTAATATAGTTTTCACTTTCTGTTCAGCCTGTCAATCAGCCACATGCAGCCAGTGACTGAAGTGATCTGTGCTGAGATCGAGTTTCAATTTGGTTTACCTAATGGGATCTGATTGCCACATGACTACTGCACGTGTGTGGCATGGGAAGCTGAGGCTGAGTCCTTTGCAGAAATTAGGCATGATGCTTGTCTTGAAAATACCTAAAGTTATATCTAGGGAACACCGCACAAAGCAAAAGAGGTTTCATTAGCATGTTATTCCTCATGTTTTGTTGTTTTCTGTGTCTGCAACCTCCCCAAAATTCATTCATTAAAAATTATGTGTGGGATTGTCTTGGCATATTCCACTTTGCCGAACTCACTCTTGATTTTTCAGCATGCAGACAAGCCCTTTTTAATTTTTGGGGCAATGTTTTTAATTTTATGTTTTATTTTAATTTTTAATTCCACCTTCCCATTTGGTTCAAACTCTTTGTAACAGGACGTCTAGTAATTTACCAAGCAAATTGGCCTTCAAATAAATGTTAACATTAAAAGCCGAACCCGGTGGGCAAAATAAGGGCTCTGTCCTTGCTTGGATGAGCAAGCGTTTGCAGAATGTTTCTTTGAGACTGAACCCTGGAGAATGAGACCCAAGAAGTTGTAAGGTGCCTGGATTTACCAGTGTGGCAGAGCAGGGGAGGGATAAACAAATTCTGACTAACAGAGAGGTGGAAGAGCTGGCAGTCAATTTTCTGGTCCTTTTTGGAGTGAAAAAAGTGAAGACTAACCTAGTGAGGGCTTTGGAGACATGAGGTGGGGCAGAGCCAGGGTTGGGCTAGCTGGCAATGGGGTGAAATTTGCTTTGGGTTTTGTGGAGGCTCTGAAAAAAGCCATGAAGTCCACCTCTGCTGGTAGAATCCATCCCTGTTAGAAACTGTTACCCTTTTAAAGTAAGCCTGAGTCTTAACACAAGTTTAGTATGATGATCTGAGTATTAGGATTTGTACATTTTAATTTTCAGCCACAAAAGTAAGGTGCTACCAGAACAGAAAGGAACTGCTTTCCCCTTTCTACCCTGTTTTGACTATGATTAATAACATCTGATTTGTGTTCTGTCAGATAAGCTTGTATACGTGCTTCTCTGTTTGTTTGTTTTATTTTGCTCCGTAAACCAGTTGCAAAAGTCCTACTGCTCATTTGTGTGAAACCTTGTGCTGGCTTAAAGGGGAATTCCACCTACAATTGCAAAAAAAAAAAAAAAAAAAGATGCAGAGCCTGCACTGGGGCAGTGGGGAGGGTGGGGGTAGGAAGTATGATGCTGTCTCTTTCTTTTCACATCTGTTTTCATGCTTCCTTTTGCTAAAGATTTTCAAATATTACCAGTGTTAGAAACGGTGTATGTCCCATTCTTGTTGCATTACGCTCCAAGGAGGATTTGCGTGGATGTTACAGTTTGGTTCAGATGCAACAGAAGACTCTGCATGATGGGCAGTCTGTCGCTTAAAACTAAACTCCTGCTTGGCAGTTTCCTTAGTCAGATTCTACTTGGCAGTCAGCTTTGTCTTCAGCCTGCAGTTTGGTGTCTGGGAAGTCTCTCTGTTGAACTATCAAACTCTTATCAAGTGTAGAAGATTGTGAAGCTGTAAATACAGAGAGAGTCAGTACTTGGAATGGTCGGTAAAGGTCAAAGAAGGCAAAGTTTAAGAAAAAAGAAAGGAAAAAGAAAAAGGCCCATTGAATCTTAGTGGGTGTGGTGACTGCGGAGATGAATTTTGAGTCACCATCCCTTGAAGTATTTAAAAGATGTGTAGATGTGGCACTTACGGTCATGGCTTAGTGGTGGACTTGGCAGTGTTGGACTTTATGATCTTAAAGGTCTTTTCCAACCTAAACAATTCTGTGATTCTGTGAATTCCTTTGACTGTTAAATTTTGTTTGTGCATAGCCTGGTTGGGAGAATTCAGTTAAATTAAAATGCACTTTAAGTTTTCTATAAAGTATCTGTGTGAGGGTCAACTTTATGCAAATGAAATTACAGCTACAAATCTATTAGCAGTTGAGGAGCTCACTGCTTCCCCTCCACAGATACCTAAGTTGAGACTGAAAAGAAGCAGCCACAGGGCTTTCTGTTCAAACTGTTTGCTTTCATTGTAATTTCATTGCCTCGAACTTAGAAATGAGAGGTCTGCTTGGCCTGGCTGTGAGCTTGCTTGTCACTCTGGGTATTTTTCTCAAGTGGTGGTTGACCGTGTGCTCCGTTTGCATCAGCTGGAGCAGAAACCTGTGACCTGCTGGGAGATGAGGCTCTTCATCAAGAGCTTGGGCTATGTTAGCTTTTGCTGCTCGTTTGACTCCTGTTTAGGGGATCTTCGAGGTCTTGGGGGGGGGGGGGGATACATCTCTCCTCCCTTCACAGGTATCTGCTGGATAGGGGTGATGCAAATTCCTTGCCTGCCTTGCCTTTTCCTGCAGTGTTCTTGGTAAGTGGTTTGCCAGGGGCTTCCTGCCTGGGCACAAGCTGTGGCACATAGATCAGGGAATTCCCCCAAATCTAAGGTCATCAAAATTACCTCTAAATGTGGTATATAACAGGAAGCACCGGTTTATCAGAGCAGAAGGAGCATTTGCAGGTTTCTGGAGGTATTCAGTGGTGGCAGCAGTTTTGGTAGGTGGTTGAGTGTTTCTTCCCCACGAGCTTCCCCTTCTCCTTTCCACCAGGCTTGGAAAATGAAGTGTGGAGAGAAGCTCTGTGCTCCTCGAGCAGCATTTTCTGGTAGCCTCCTGTGCTCTCTCTCAAGGCTGCTGAAAAAAATTCAGAGGAAACAGCTCCAGGTGAATTGGAAGAAGGGTGAAAGCCTGGAAATGTGATAATATCCAATCAATGAGGTTCTCAGCCCCTCCCACATCTCCAGGCTAAAGTTCATTTGCCATAAGATAAGGTAGGTTTTCTGATCATGAAAAGAATGCTCGAAAACAACATTGGCTTTAATTTCAAAGCAAAGGGTAAATGCTAAGTCAGATAAATCAGTAAGTTAGTGAAGGTGTTTTATGTCACAAGACAAGTTCTTTTCTGGCTGTAAACATTGTTACATTATTTACAGTATAATACTGTTGTTTATACTTTTTGTCTATTAAAACAAATTTACTTTCAAGATGATTAAATGCTTTTAATTTTTAAACATTCTCTTTACCTGGTTGTGTGGTGATCGTGATTCCTTGTGGAATAAATTATTCAGATTAGGTGATTCTCCTGTGCCAGTGGGGTAAAAAAAAAAAAAATCTTGCAATAAATTGGTACCGTATTAAACCAGATTGCTGCTGTTTCTGCTGTTGTGCTGGGACTCTGCTCTGAGAAGCCTGTAGTTTCTGCATTTCCAAAGGCCTGGAAAAATACCCTCATGGAAAACTAAACATAGTGGCTAATGAAGGCTAAAATTGTTTATACTAATCACATCAGTTGGAAAATGATCTTCACTCAGCAACTCTTTTACCAGCAAATGAAGGCAGCAGTGAGTGTGTTGGTGTGAAGGCTTGGGATTACTTTCCAGCAACTTCAGGCGGGCTCTTGCTCTGTATTCTGCTGCTGGCCTCTTCTCCCAAGGGACAGGGGACAGGACAAGAAGGAATGGCCTCAAGCTCTGCCACGGGAGGTTTAGGCTGAACATTAGGAAAAAGTATTTCACAGAAAGGGTCACTGGGCACTGGCAGAGGCTACCCAGGGAGGTGGTTCAGTCACCTTCCCTGGAAGCGTTTAAGGTGTGGGTGGATGAGGTCCTGAGGGGCATGGTTTAGAGATTGGTAGGAATGGTTGGACTCGATGATTCAATGGGTCTCTTCCAACCTGGTGATTCTATGATTCTGAGTGCATCTTATCCTACTCTTTTTGAGGGCTTTTCAGTTATGTGGTTTGTGTAAAAAAAAAAAAAAAGAAAAAAAAAAATTATTAAGTACGTGCTGTAGTTTGTTGCGGTAACAGTCTGGGTTTGTTGCCTTTGCTGTGCAGGCTTTTTGACTGCAGGCTACCCACACCTCAGAGATGCTTTTTCACATCACTAAACATCAGGCTTGGTTGTTTCACAGGCCTCTTTAGCTGAAAGTTTGGCAACCTTGTGGCGTTCTCTTTTAAACCGGCCAGAAGCAGGGAAGTCGTAACGCTTGGAAGCGAAACGTCGCTCCTCGCCCTTGCGAGGTTGCTTTAGGCAGCACTGAGCGCTGCTCCCGGCGAGTGAAGCGTGAGGCCCACCTCGAGCCACCGCCGCCGCCTGCCTGCAACTCGCCAGCAGAGGCTGCTGTCCGCCCGCTAGGCCCCGGGGATGGAGGGCAGCACCCGCACTGCCCAAGGGCTTGGCAAAAAACAAAAAAAATCACAGAATCGTTAGGTTGGAAAGGACCCACCGAATCATCGAGTTCAACCATTCTTATCAATCACTAAACCCATGTCCCTCAGCACCTTGTCCACGCGTTTAAAAACCCCTCCAGGAAAGGTGAATCAACCACCTCCCTGGGCAGCCTGGTCCAGTGCCCAGTGACCCTTTATGTGAAATTTTTTTCCTGATGTCCAGCCTGAACCTCCTCTGGCGGAGTTTTATGCCATTCCCTCTTGTCCTGTTCCCTGTCACTTGGGAGAAGAGCCCAGCTCCCTCCTCTCCACAACCTCCTTTCAGGTAGTTATAGAGAGCAATGAGGTCTCCCCTCAGCCTCCTCTTCTCCCGGCTAAACACCCCCAGCTCTCTCAGCCGTTGCTCATAAGGCCTGTTCTCCGACCCCTTCACCAGGTTTGTTGCTCTTCTCTGGACTCACTCCAGAGCCTCCACATCCTTCTTGTGGTGAGCGGCCCAGAGCTGAACACAGGATTCGAGGACTGGTTTCACCAGTGCCGAGTCCAGAGGGAGAATAACCTCCCTGGACCCGCTGGTCACACCATTTCTGATCCAAACTAAGATGCCATTGGCCTTCTTGGCCACCTGGGCACACTGCTGGCTCATGTTCAGTCACTGTCAACCAACACCCCCAGGTCTCTCTCCTCCTGGCAGCTTTCTAGACAGACTTCTCCCAGGCTGTAGCTCTGCATAGGGTTGTTGTGCCTCGAGTGCAGGACCCGGCACTTGGCTGTGTTAAACCTCATCCTATTGGTCTCAGCCCAGTGGTCCACACTGCTTTGGAGGGGAACACTTCCTGCGATGAAAAAAGCTATCTTCCTCCCCACAAGAAGCCCAGGCAGGGAATATGGCTTAGAGAGGGCTGTTGAGTTACTTTTAGGAACTGAAAGCATTTTTTTCTCCTGTGTTAATTTTACACCCATTCCATCTATCTTTATATTTGCTGCAGCAGTGTTTGATCTGGAGCAAGGTCTTTAGTCTGTCAGTTTGTTTCATGTATGCAAGTGTGCAATAGTAACTCAAGGGACTCCAAGTCAGAGGCATATAGATCTCACTGAAGAGCAGGAAAACTACCCAGAGAATAGAATGTTTGCACAATCAAGATTGAAAGGCAGTGAATTAATGTGTTCCTGCCACGGAGCATTAAAAATACTGTATATGTTAAGAGGAATCCTAATATTTTTGTGATAATACACTAATACGTAGCATTATAGATATCAATAATTCTTGTGTATAGACAAAGAAGAGGTCTGGTTTTTTTTTTTCCAGGAGTGCATGGAGTTTAATTGGCAAGATTTAGATCTTGGGCTTGTTCTCTTAGCATAGTAGTAAATCACTCCTAAGTCTTCAGGAGATGCTGCACAAATTCTGCTGACTATCAGTGTAAGGCTTCTCATCCAGCAGCTTTGATTTATTCAAGGATAGGTCTCTTGCCTTTTGAGAACGTACCATCTGCTTAAATTGTGTTTACTATATGGAATAAGTCAGCATTTTCCTGGTGAATTACAGAAAATTGATAGCCTGACTTAGTCTCTTAGTGACACCTGTTTAGGAATAATTTGTTAATTGCTGCTCTGATGCTGATTCTTGTGTTCTTTAAATGAATAGGTTTAGTTAATAATATGTACTAATTTACTGAATAGCTACTCACTGTAATGCAACAATAATAAGTTGTAATTACCTGCTGCAGTTATTCCACTCTGCTTGAAGGACTGAGCTCTGGAGGAGGGGGGGGGGGAGAAATACATGGGAGAGAGGACATCGTATTCTTCACCACTGTAAAGTCACATTATTTGTTCACGTCAAGAAGCTGTAGTTTGTAAATCCACCACCCACTTGATTGCTGTTGGAAGCCTTTCTGCAAAGGAGCTCTGGCAAGATACAATCCCAGAGTCAGCCTGCGACTGCAGTGCTTGTATTTGCATAACTGCTGTTCCAAAGCATGTAACATGTACATTTTAGTCTAGTTACTGGTCTAACAGCTGGCCTATGCTGAAAATGATTGAAAATATTTCCTACTAAGACAAGGGGTGTTTCATTTTTTTTTGTGAAGTAATTCTATATATCTTATTATTATGCCAGACTGAGCAAAAAATACATATCTGACATTCTAGCGGACTATGTACATACGTGTATGTGCTTTTGATAATGCTGTTTGCTTAGTATACATGGAAATTGGTCATTTCTGAGTGTGAGACTTGAAAGTGAAGCCAGGCACATGGGTGAAAATTGAAGGTACTATGTTGGGTATCCTCTGCTCTCACTGTGGTCAGATGGAGCTGTCATTGGTCAGCCAGTAAAATGTATTTGCTTTGGACCTACAGACTGCTGCTGTAGGCCAGATTTCTGTCCATGAAAAACTTTATGCAATTGTAGTGAGTCCTTTTATTGGTAAATATTTAGTTGCTTTGCATAGTTTGCTTTTCACAGCATGTGTTACCATATACACTGGTTTTGTGCAGAACCCTTAACACAGGTAAGAAACTCTATGTACTAGCAGTGCGTGAGTAAAGGTATAATTAGTCACTTCCCTGTAAGAAATAATTTGTTTACATAAAAATAATGTAAACAAATATCTGCCAACAAGTACAATATTTAAACAAATACACAGAGTACACTACAGACAGGAGAAGAATGATTGCAATATTTGTCATTGATTTCCCATTTGTTAGTAGGTTTATGAAGGCAACACTTTTGGCTGCAACTGGGAGAGAATACCGTTTGGTTTATAGTTTCCCACTTCTCTACACTTCTACTGGAAAATAGGAAAGAAACTCCTGCTATGAAGGGGCAGTGGCCACTACAGAGTATGGGGGTATTTAATGTACAGTATTCTGGGTGTTAATGTGAGTTGACACCATGTTGCTAAGAGAAACTACTTTTAGTGGGATAACTATTCACAGCAGTATGGCAGCTTTGGCTGTCATTGAATCCAGGTGCACATAAGCTATATGCATGAGAGTAGTCACTTGGCTGATCTCACAAGCGGATTTGAGGGGGGTTTTGTTTGCCTGGTGCAGGCTGTGTTGTTACTCACTTGTGACTGGTGACTAGGTGCCCATTGGTGGCTTAGGATTGAACTGCTTGGATTGCTCTAGTTGTCTTAGCTACTAGATCCTTCTCAATTTGACACACTCTTTCCTCCGCTCCTTTCCTCCCTCTCTCTCCTTTCTTTGCTTCCTCCTTTCCTCCCTCTCTTCCTCCTTTCTTCCCTCCTAACACAAGCCTGTGGGTGACTAGCTTTGTTCCTGGGCTTTCCTCTTCATGTTTTTCCTCTGGTTACTCTTTATATTTGTAGTGCCTTATAGCTGGCATCTCACACCCATCTTTGCCTGTTTTCATTATCTGGGTTTTGACTTCCAGGCTCCCCACCTCCTCCACCCCCTGTGCATTGCTGGATATTAACTGAGTACAAGCATCACATTGCTGATGCATATCAAATCTGGAACGATGGTCAAACACTCTACCCACTTGTGTCTGGGTGTTTCTTGGAGGTTTTGGATTTCTTCGGATTTAGCACTGAGTCCCTGTGTCCAAAGCAGGAAGTCATATTGCTTTTCCAGTTCAGTTTACTGGTTTTCAGCCTCCTCTTGCGTTTAGGAGTAAACAAAACCATTTCTAACAGTCCTGAAATGCCTCTTCTTTAGCATCTTCCTCTACAATAAGAGCAACACTAAGACATGAGTCTCTCCTCATGGCTGGTCCATGATGTGACAAAGTGCCAGACCTACTTTTATTGCCATAAACAAAGATGCCCTGGATATATCTTGGTTGTTTTCCTCAGCTGTTGCTAATGGTTTTTGACCTCCTTACTGTGCTTTTTTTTCTTGGTGTTTTTGTATTTGTGTACATAATACAATTTTTTTTTAGGCCCCCCCTCCCCACCCTGTTTTTTTTTTGCTAAGGTAGTTGGTCTAGTCTTTACTAGTTTGTACAGGTACAGTACCTTTCTGCAGGGTTGCTGGATTCAATGACTCTCCTAAAACATGAAAAACTCTGCATTTTGGCTTGGTTTTGCTTGACTCTACCTTATTTTTAAGGTGCTCTTGTCTTTGAAACAACCTATATGTTCAGTCAGAACACTGCATGACCCACAGTGACTGTTCATCCCCTGGGTATTAGATGAAGGAATCGCGGTGTTGTATTGCATTCAAATCAGTGTCTCACTCTGCCCTGTTGCCCAGCGGTGGGTGGTACTCTGGTGAGTCATCTACTATAAATGCCAAATGATAGCATCTTTTGCTTCATGATGTTCTTATTGGCAGTGTCGTGCATCACCAGCACTCAGGCACATTTCTCATGTCTAATATTGCTGCTCATCACAATTGCAGTGATCATGTTGCAGCTGGCTCCACAACCCAACTGCAATCTAGCTAGTTGTTTGATCTGGTGTCTCAGTTGCAGATAGTTTTTCTGCATAGTATTTGTACACAGACAGTCTTTGCTTAAGTTACATTCCATATAGTCTTCTCCTATAGGAAACTTTATCGATCCTCAGTCACTGTATGTAGAACTGCATGAACTACCCACTTGCTGTCCTGCCTGGGATTACTACAGCATTAGTATAAAGCAGTTCTGTTTCCCACAGTTGTCTATCGTCTGTGCATTTTTTTTTCTTTCAGTGTTTCTTGATGCTTTCCAGATCCTGTGCACAGGATCAGGGTGCCAGCAATCTCAGTTGGTCTGTCTTTGTCTTGCTCACTACATTCGTCAGATATGTCTCTATGTACTTAATCTTCACTAGAACCTATTGTTCTGATCCTTTCCTTGTGTAATTCAGCCGCCTGTGTTGTTCGCAGATATAAACCTTGGGTTAAATTTGTTTCCTCCCATTGATTTTTCTACAAATGCTTTTGCCCTAAATAATGATTTTTGTGTCTCTAAACTTGAAGTGAATGGCTGCATTCTTAGTTCTCTATTGCAAGCATCCATTTGTTCTTAGTGTCTCGTGGCATCAGGTTTGAAGTCACAGAACTCACTGCATGCAGTTTATAACTTTCCCCAATATTTCCAGCATTGTAAACATGATTTTCCCCATTTACTTTTGTCCATTTCTTCCCTATACTTTTCACTATTATACTAGGGGAATGATGGGACAGTATAGTAGTAGAGCTTTTAAAAATTTGTACAAATTCATGTTTTAGTCATAGAATCATAGAATCACCAGGTTGGAAGAGACCCACCGGATCATCGAGTCCAACCATTCCTATCAAACACTAAACCATGTCCCCCAGCACCTTGTCTACCCGTACCTTAAACACCTCCAGGGAAGGTGAATCAACCACTTCCCTGGGCAGCCTGTTCCAGTGCCCAATGACCCTTTGTGTGAAAAACTACTTCCTAATGTCTAGCCTAAATCTCCCCTGGTGGAGCTTGAGGCCATTCCCTCTTGTCCTGTCCCCTGACTGCTGCCATGTGTTTAATATGTTGGGTGCAGGTTACTAATGCTAGAAGATTCTCTTTCTAAAATGAAACTTTTTAAAAATAAGAAATAGTCTCTTCCTGTTGTCAATGCAAAATGCTGCATAAAGCCTATTTAGTTTTCTGAACTTGTGGGAATGGGAATCAACTGTTTTTCACTTTCTGGCCTAAGGGTGCATGAGGATACCCTACATGCTGTATATGCCCTAGGTAGGCTGGTGCGATGATACTATGGTGATTTAGTATAGAGGACAGTCAGGGACCTGTGCATGACCTATGGTGAACCACGTTGATGCAGACCTGGCTGCATCAGACCCACTCAGATGTCTTTATGATATGTCTCCTGGTGGTCTGAGTCCTACAAGAGTAAATTTCATGTGGTACAAACTAGTCTACACTGATCTTATGATAACAGCTCAAGCAGGATAGTGGTACTTGAAACACCAACCTGACCTCACAGCCCTGCCAGAGCCTCACGGGCTTTTGGTAGCACCAGGTACAGTGTTTCTCTGTGTATAGAATAGTTAATCCATTCAATCTGGTTAGATCATCCATGGATAATTGAATGTTGAGAGTGCTTGTGTGTGATGAAACTTAAGTATGCAGTTGAGCTCTTTGATGAACTTGGGCACTAACGATAACCCAAGGTGTGAATCAGTGGGGAACTGGAACCAGGATTCCTGGGACTTAAGTGAGAACGTGAAGAAAGCAGAGCAAGTAACCAGCTTTAAAGATGATTTGCAGAAGCAGGTGTGCTAATCCTGCAATCCCATCACTCATACAGTTAGTTTGGGAAGACCAAAAATACTAATACTACTCCTATCTTCTCTGGAAACGTATTCCTCCTTAATTTTTTAACCTTGAAGACTGTCTAATTTTATTTGTTCTGAACACAAGATTTCATGGCCCATCATGTCTTGTTTTAATTTATTCTGATACTGGTGCCACCTCTCCCCTCAAGTCCTCTTGCTTTTCTGCCCTGTCAATAGAACAGAGAAAGCACTACCTCTGTAACTTCTGATGTTGAAAGTTTATTTTGGCTAAGCTCTTTGCAGCTGAAAAGTACTTAGTATTAAAACATTATTTTACTGTGAATCTCCTGAAAGTTTTTAACTTTTCCCAATTATTTCCAAACTTGTATTCCTCCTGCATTTGCCAGATCTTGAGACTCATTCCAGATTCAGAGCCAATAACATTATCATTGTTAGTCAGAACTTGCGTGGAAAGGGCATTTCTTCCATATTGGCCAATACCATCATGGCATTGAACACTTATAAGGTTTTGGCCCCTTTTCTGAGCTCTGTTTCAAACACATTAATGCCAAAGGAGGAAAAGTAATTGGCTAAAACCAAGTGATTGTATTATCTTTTTTAAAAAGTCATTATGTTATTTTTTCTTGAGGGACTTCTCTTTGGATTGTTCTGTAACTTAATTTAAAAAAAAGGTAATCTTGGTTCAGAAACTCTTACTGGTTATGGAGGGGTTGGTACTTTGATTATAATCGTAGAATCATAGAATGGTTAGGGTTGGAAGGGATCTTAAAGATCATCTAGTTCCAACCCTCCTGCCATGGGCAGGGACACCTCCCACTAGATCAGGCTGCCCAAGGCCCCATTCGACCTGACCTTGAACACCTCCAGGAATGGGGCAGCCACAACTTCTCATGGCAAACTGTTCCAGTACCTCACCACTCTCATTGGGAAGAAATTCTTCCTGACATCTGGTCTAAATCTGCCCCTCTCCAGTTTATACCTATTCCCCCTTGTCCTGTCACCACAAGCCTTTATGAACAGTCCCTCTCCAGCTTTCTTGTAGGCTCCTTTCAGATACTGGAAGGTCACTATAATATCTCCTTGGAGCCTTCACTTCTCGAGGCTGAACAGCCCAACTCTCTTATCCTGTCCTCAGAGGGAAGGTACTCCAGCCCTCTGATCATCCTTGTAGGCCTTCTCTGGACCCATTTCAACAGCTCCTTCTCCTTCTTATGTTGAGGATTCCAGAACTGGACACAGTATTCTGGATGAGGTCTCACAAGAGAGGAATAGAGGGGCAGAATCCCCTCCCTCACCCTGCTGGCCACACTTCTGATGCAGCCCAGGATACAGTTGCCTTCTGGGCTGCAAGCATTCACTGCTGATGCATGTCAAGCTTCTCATTGACAAGCACCTCAAATCCTTCTCTTCAGGGCAACTCTCAATCATGTCATCCTCCATTGTGTCCTGAAAATGGGGATTGTCCTGACCCAGGTGTAGGACCTTGCACTTGGCACTGTTGAATCTCATGAGGTTCTCACAGGCCCACTTCTCCATATAATTAATTTATCTTTTTTTTTTTTCCCACCAGAAGGCAATCAGTATTTTTATGGATTAAATATGAATGAGGAAAATACAAATATTCCCTTGTGCTGGAGGGATATATTTCCGGGGAGAAACCAGCCCAGGAGTAGCTTTCGAACTTCTAAATCTGTTTTATGTGGTGTATAAGAGATTGCTGTCATCACCCAGATGCAGGAAATACCAGTGCTCGGTTTAAGGGGGACAAAGTAAACTTGACAATGGACTGAAAAGAAAAATAAACAATCGACCAACCATTTTTATAGCTTGTTTTTTACTCTTGCTTTAACAGTAACATTCACCTTCAGTTACCAGAGTTCTGTGAAACATCTGTATCAAGCCTTAAACTTGCTTGACCTTAGTTTAGGTTCAAGGTTCAATGTATTCCATGTGCATGGATGATTTTACAGATCCACAAGAGCTCTGACTCTATGCAAACCTTTTTCCCTATCCCAGATTTGGCCTCATTCTTGCTAAATAAATCCAAGGACAGCTTTCTGTCTCTGTCTTTCTTCTTCTGAAGATTGCTGCAGGGGTGCCCTTGGGGTTTGTGGGGAGTTACAGAGCTTAGGAATAAGGAGGAGAAATTTGTCTTAGAGGATGAAGTCAACCTACTGTAACAACTGCCCTGGATGGACTCCTTTATAACTTGAAGAATTGAATTTAAAGGCTTCAGTTTGTTAAATTACCCAACACAAATGATTCAGCATCTGCATATTTTAAATTCTGTACTACTTATCTCATTTATAAAATTGGGACAGATCTCTGAATGGTTCAGAGCAAGTATCTGAATGATTTCTTTCCTCTAGCTGCTTAGCTGTATTTCTTTCCAGGGCTCCTGGGGGTTACTCTAAAACTACATAACAAATAGTTGCATGTATAGAGTTCAAAATTTCGGTCTTACAGAACTGATGGCAGCCAAACCACAAGGCTGGAAACAGAACTTGTTAAAATTTTTTTTTAGCTTCCCAACACAAGTTATATCAATAACGGTTATTTGAATATATTTAAAAGTAACTTCTGTATACAATAGCATACAAGTTCAATTGATACAGAGTCATAGAATGGTTTGGGTCAGAAGGGACTTTAAAGATCATTCAGTTCCAACCCCTCTGCCATGAGCAGGGACACCTCCCACTAGATTGGGTTGTTCAAAGTCTCATCCAACCGAGCCTTGAACACCTTCAGGAATGGGGCATCCATGACAGGGCAACCTGTGCCAGTGCCTCACCACCCTCACAGTAAAAAAAGTTCTTCTTATTATCTAATCTAAATCTTCCCCCTTTTCAGCTTAAAACCATTTGATAGGGATGGTTGGACTCAATGATCTGGTGGGTCTCTTCCAACCTGGTAATTCTATGATTCTATGATTACTCCTTACTCGCTGCATTCCCTGATTAAGAGCCCCTCCCCTGCTTTCCTGTAGCCCCCTTCAAGTACTGGAAGGCCTCTATAAGGTGTCCCCTGAGCTTTCTCTTCTCTAGGCTGAGCAATCCCAACTCTTAGACTGTCCTCGTATGGGAGGTGCTCCAGCCCTCTGGTTATCTTTGTGGCCTTCCTCTGGACTCGCTCTAACAGGTCCATGTCCTTCCTGTGCTGAGGATTCCAGAACTGAACACAGTGCTTTAAACACAGTATATCTAATGTGATATCTTTTACAGCTATTATTTGAACACAAGTGGAGTCCAAGAAAAGAATGTTGAGAAAACGCAGCGTGTTTTCAGTGGTTTAGACAATGTCTGTGTTGGACTACCCCTGTAGCGTAAGATTCTCCACTCTCTTTGGCATCCTGCATCATGGATGTTTTCCACCTAAGGTCTGCATGTACATAGGTGGAGGGTTGTTCTTATAGGATCAGGCAGGTCACTGTGCACAGGGAAAAATACCCCTTTACCCATGGATGATGTGCAAAATTTCTTCTTGCTAATTCCAGCTGGTCCTGGGGATTGGAGGTGCCACATACATGGAAGTGCAGAGATTGGAGCCAGACTTTTGCTCTGGTAGAGCAAAACATTATGTAGTTGCAGAAAAAAAAAAAAACCCCAACCAAAAAACAGTGATGCATCTTGGACACTTTCTTAAAGTATCACATTTTCTCAAATTTCTTCTTCAAGAATATCAGTAGCAGCAGTTTCATGCATGGTTTTTTTTCAGTGTTGTGCCATCCATAGGTTTAAAGGTACTGTACAGACAGGCAGCTAGCATAATCATGGCTCAGACAGCTGTGGTAGCTTCAGGTATGGAGGAATGTTTTTTTCTGACTCCATACAGGCATCTTTGTGCTGTCTGAACTAATCCTGCAGGCTTTTCTTGGAGCTGGTAGAGAGAACGATTCTAGCTCATGATCCCTCTCTTCACAGTAAGGTTGTCTACATCAAGTGACTTTTGTTCGTGTGTCTCTCTTCATTGATAGTCGTGGAAGTTTGGGATGGTTGACTCAGGTGGGAATGGTAAGGATGTTTAAAATCCAGTTTATTGTGTGTGTGCCATGCTTGCAGCAGCCTTGCAGATTAGCATGGGTGAAGAGATTTCTATGTGGAAGGAGCATATCCACATCAACAGAGTTTTGCCCCACTGAAAGACACAGAATCATAGAATCACTCGGTTGGAAAGGACCCACTGGATCATCGAGTCCCACCATTCCTCTCAATCACTAAACCATGTCCCTCAGCACCTCATCCACCCATCTTTTAAACCCCTCCAGGGAAGGTGACTCAACCACCTCCCTGGGTAGCCTCTGCCAGTGCCCAGTGACCCTTTCCACAAAATATTTTTTCCTGATGTCCAGTCTGAACCTTCACTGGCAGAGCCTGAGGCCATTCCCTCTTGTCCTGTCCCCTGTCACTTGGGAGAAGAGCCCAGCTCCTTCCACTCCACAAGCTCCTTTCAGGTAGTTCTAGAGAGCAATGAGGTATCCCCTCAACCTTCTCTTCTCCAGGATAAACAACCCCAGCTCTCTCAGCCATTCCTTATAAGACTTGTTCTCCAGCCCCTTCACCAAATTTGTTGTTCTTCTTTGGACACACTCTGGCTGATCAACTCAAGAACAATGTTGGGATGATATTGCTTCCTTGATGTGAGCTAGTATCTCTGCCCGGTGTTGTATCATGCTGTGTAAACAGGCTTGCTCCCTCAGAATCATCTTGGGTATTTTGTGTAACTGTGTAGCAGTTGTACTACTAGCACAGGCATAACTTTATGAGGCAACAGACTTAGAGGTTAGCCTGTGATTTTATATACCTATAGGCATGCTGTTAAATCGAAAGCTTTGCACTCAGGAGGGTGGAAGTTTTGTTAGAGAAGCACAGAAGGCACTGGCACTTGTTCTTACCACTGAGTGGAAAATGCTTCTTTGCAGGCTGACAGGAGACAGTTTTCCTTCTGTGATAATTTTGCTGTCATTAGATGCTGGCCTTATTTATCAACACACCTCTGGGAAACTGTAGACTTCTGTCTTTCATTCCCCTATGATCAGTTCCATTTTTTGCCTTGAAGAAAATAAACTTTTAAAACAACTAGGGTTTATGGAAGAGGGTTCATGGAGCTGTGATAAAGCACTTCGGGCTGTAACTTACACTTGTTTCTGAGGCTTCACTTTTATTGCTTCAAAAAGTTCTCATGTGATCTCATTTTAGAGTTGGGTACTTCAAAGGTTGTTCAATCCATGTTCCTTCAAGGCTGCCGCTGCAGCCCTATAATTTTTTTCCCATGTTATGTTCTCCTTTTTTTTCTCCTTTCATCCTTGTTAACTGAAAAAAACCAAAGGGATTTTCACACACCAAAATGAGTAGTCTTGCAGTATTCTAGCCACGCTTCTTTAAAAGTTGCTGTAAAATCATAGTCCATGATGAATGCGTGTTTTCACATTCATTGCTACTCAGGCTTACTCATGGTAGATCTGCAGGCAGAACTATTAAAGACCTCCAAAAGGGGCTTCTATTTAAATTAGAAATAATTGTTTTAGTAACAATGATTTATCACACAGTTAAAGCTCTCAGTCAAAAAAGCAAGTTATACTTTCTTGAAAAAATTAAGTACGTTCCGTAAGTTACTTGTTAGTGAGAAGGACCACTTTTGGAAGGACTGACTTTTTTTTTTTTCTCTTTACTGTTACTCTGACAGCTCTCCTAAATTGAATCATTTGCTCCCTTGTACACCCAAGACTGAAAAAGAAAAATATAGGGTCTACTTAGAGCTAAACATTGGTGCTAGAAGCCAGGCAACCTGTGAATACTCAGAAACAATAAATTGAAATGAAGTAAGCTGCTTAGGAAATGCTCAGTAAAATTTTTCCAAGTTAACTTCAAATTTTAGATTTGTTAGTTAGCCCAGATGTTATTCCATGAGTAGACATATTTTGCTACTTCGTTTTTTACTTTCACCTACATAAAGGTGCAAACGTCTTAGATCTACAGCCTAGACAATACCAAATGTGTTGATGCAGTATCAAGGTGCCTCAGAGAAGGAGCTTATTTTTTTAAAGCACTGCAATGACAATAAGTTCATAACCTGTTGTGCACTGCAGCCACGTACATACTATGAAGTAATAAAAAAATTGCATAAGATAAACTGTTAGGTATGTAAATGCAAGAAGAATGGTCCAAGTTCAGAGGCTTCTTCACATGAGATCAAGGCAGTGCATAAGAAAGGAGAATATGAGGGGAGAAGGAGGGAAGTGTAGCTTGGGAATCTACTAGAGGAGGTGGATGTTAGCCCTTGGAAGGAGACTTGTAGTAGTCCCATTTGTTCTTGATGCTCTCTGAACATTTTTTTGTTCTATGCAGTTATGCAAAGTATTGTATTATTTGGATGATACAACCACAATTGGAGTTAAGCATTTTCATTCCCATTTTGATACAAAAGGAGGTAATAGAACCTATTTATAATTGCCACTAACTGACCTAAAAGTAAACCTAGGAGTATTAATATTCAAAAAGCTATTTGTGGCATTGATAAGTGCAAAATCATTAGTCAGTATATGAAACTGGTCATGTAAATAGCCCACTCTGTTGGACAAAACCTAGCCTTACCTATCAAAATATTGGATATTTGATATATCATGCAAAATTATGACAGCTAGGGTATACAGACCTAATAACCTTCCTATTGCTAACATATACTTGGAAAGAAGTATCCTACAGTAACATGGCTTTCTGAGAAGAGCTCCTGACATCTTCAGGTGCCAGATCGGAGGCATATGGGGCATCAAGAGGATCTGTAAGAACTTAGGATGAAAGGGTCTTTAAAAAAGTCCTCTGCAGTTTCAGACACTGAAGTCTTCACTTGTAATCTCTATCAAATACAGTCGCTGCTATTACTAACCTATAAAATCTGCTTTCACAGAAATGATACCACTTCAATTACACCTTCATTTTATGATTACGTTACCTCTGTAGCACAGGTACTGTGAAGTATAGATAGATCTGACCAGTTGATATAAAACAGACGTAGCATGTTAGCCGTACAGGCATATAGATGGTAACAAGATAAGTGGTTCTGTATACAAAGATCATGTCTCTGTGCATGTTTTGGTGTAGTGGGTTGTAGTATCCATATTATTTGTGGGTTTGTGTAGTGGTTATAACATTTATATTATTATTATTATTATAATTTAACTGTTAAATTATGATTACTTTCAAAAGAAGGGTATTTTTTCACTCTTCTGGTATAAATTTCAGAGATCTTCTGTTCCTGCAAGAGGAGGACAAAGGAATTATTTATTCATATACTTGTTAGACCAGCTAAACAGCCTATATATTAAGTCCTCTTTTTTAGACAGTGAGGCGATTATATGTTGAGATAGCATTTTAGGCTTTTTAAAATTCTATTTTAGGTTCTCATACAAAGAATTTGTTATTCATAACTCTCTGCACTGTAGTTCAAAATGAGATAAATTATATTAATTAAAAATGCAAAAAGCCAGATCAGTCTGTGCAGTCCATTCCCAAAATAACGATCTTGTATTTAAGCAGTACATTGTAACTATTTTTATATACATACATATATATATTTATTTCCTGGCTTTGCCACCAACTTTGCATGAATTGGGATAGATCTAAGATTTTTCAGATGAAGCTGCAAGTATAAGATACTTAAAGGTCCTTGCAGTAAATGATATTTTTTGACATCTTTAAACTCTGTTTAAAAAAAAAAATATATATATACACTTTTTAGCTTCTTATATATAATTTTGACACACTGTTACATCTTCATGCTGGAGACAATACTGAGAGAAGAATGAACAAAATAAAGTGTATGTGTCTGACCTTTTCTTATTTGCTTACTTTTAAAGATAAATATTCCCTAAAGGGATATGATTGGAAGAGGGTGTGTGCAGCATGTGTCAAAAATGAAGCCTTTTATAGTATTTCTGATTGGACACCTAAAAACTGGAGGCATGCTATATCACCACTTGCTCTTGAAAATCTCAGCCAAGATTTTTTCATTTTTCCCAGAAGAGCTATGGCCAGAATGGCTGAGTCTTGAAAGCTTTGTATTTACATAAGCGCAAGTTACAAATCTGTGGTTTTTAGAAATGTTTGAATTTCACCGCTTTGCACTTGCAGCATGTTATAAGTTGCTGTGAGTTGTTCGCGGATTGCGAATGTATAGTCTACGGAGAATTACTTCTGACTTTGCCTCTTTCTTTTTAAGAAAAGCAATTTTTTTTTCATGTGTGTTGGTTTTTAATATTGTTGTTTGTAGTTATGAATTGGTCAGTGCCAGAAATTTGTGGTTAATCACTGGCTGGGATTGTTTCATTTTGATGTGCTGCCTCCTTAACAGAAGTGATTTCCATTAGTCAGAAAGGCTCCTTTTTTACTGAGATGCAGTCTTCTGAGAAGAGTTCTGGGGAGTTCTATATTACTCAGATGTACTTGCAGCCCTTTAGGAAGGAAAGAATTGTCCCTCTACACTCTCCCAGTTACCCTACATATCTCCATGCACATGAACACAGACGTGCACAATCACTCCTGTAGTCCAGAGCTCTCCTTGGCACCTGTCAAGGAGTTGTCTCTGCTGCCTATGTGCTCCAAAGAGGGTTTCTCATAGTTTGCATGTACATTTACCTTAATGAGGGGCACCGTTCAAATGATTCTGGACATCAGATTTATCTCTCTGCCCAGTTTGCTTTTCAGTAGCTGTATTAGTCGTGAGTGGCAACCCATGTATGATGTCACCTGCTTGTCAAGTGGCAGTGGATCAACGACTGTATTTATGTGCCTTCACTTCTTCATCCCAAGTCTCCCACTGAGCTCCATCTAGACAGAAGTACAAAAGGTGTAGCTGTCTGGGTTTGTTGCAGAACTGTTGGTTTGGGAGTGCTCCCACAGGACTAGCAGCTGAGCGGTCTCTCCAACAAGCGCGTTGGGCTGTTGAACCCAAACAGTCCCCACTAATGGACATCACCGGGAAAGCTGTATGTCAGGCACCACAGAGGGCTTCAGGGGATGTCAGGGCAGGACTCATCTCATTTTCCTAGCTAGGGATCAGAGCAGCCCCAGGCACTGGCAGATCCCTGCCTACTTTGGGGCTCCTCTGAGATGCTGATGTTCTAACTGCAGTTGCAGGTACATAGAGGGAGGCAGACTTGTTTCTCTCTCACGCTTATAGAATCATAGAATCACCAGGTTGGAAAAGACCCACCAGATCATCAAGTCCTTCCATTCCTATCAAACACTAAACCATGCCCCTCAGCACCTCATCCACCCGTCACTTAAACACCCCCAGGGAAGGTGAATCAACCACCTCCCTGAGCAGCCTGTTCCAATGCCCAGTGACCCTTTCTGTGAAAAAATTTTTCCTAATGTTCAGCCTGAATCTTCCCTGGTGGAGTTTGAGGCCATTCCATCTTGTCCTGTCCCTTGTCACTTGGGAGAAGAGGCCAGCACCCTCCTCTCCACAACCTCCTTTGAGGTAGTTATAGAGAGCAATGAGGTCTCCCCTCAGCCTCCTCTTCTCCAGGCTAAACACCCCCAGCTCTCTCAGACATTCCTCATAAGGCCTGTTCTCCAGACCCCTCACCAGCTTCATTGCTCTTCTCTGGACTCGCTCCAGAGCCTGTTGAGGTGGTGTGGGGCCAGAACTGAACACAGGATTCAAGGTTTGGTCTCACAGGTGCAGAGTACAGAGGGAGAATAACCTCCCTGCACCTGCTGGTCATGCCGTTTCTGATCCAAGCCAAGATACCCTTGGCCTTCTTGTCCACCTGGGCCATTGCTGGTTCATGTTCAGTCCCTGTCAACCAACACCCCCAAGTCCTTCTCCTTCAGGCAGCTTTCTAGACAGACTTCTCCCAGGCTGTAGCTCTGCATAGGGTTGTTGTGCCCCAAGTGCAGGACCCGGCATCTGGCCTTGTTAAACCTCATGCCATTGGACTCAGCCCAGTGGTCCAACCTGTTCAGATCCCTAATCACACATTATCAAACACATTTGCATGACCAGGGTTGGAGGAGTGTCTCTGGCCCTCATGCGTACCTCTAAGGTCCTTGTGCTTTAGTTTGAGTCACTGGGAAGGCAGGGGTCAACTCTTTTGTTCTCGGAACAGGCATATGTTTGCAAAAATGTCTCTGCAGACCTGTATTGGATTCTCATCAAAGGTAGCCCCTTTCCTGCATTCAGTGCTTTAATGGTTGAGAAGTTTGCCCGAGGAGTTGCAGACACATCCAGGGTTGAGGTGGATTCCAGAGCCAAGCTGAGGGGTCCACAAGAAGGTGGGGGGGAGCAGCACAAAATGGTTTGTTTGATTTTCTTTTGGTGGTTGTTTTGGATCTCTGCCAAGCAGTTTGCAGGCTGTCCTGTGCTCTTTCTCAGTCAGGTACCTGGATTGCCAGGGCAGACAGTCCTCAGCCTTTGCTCCAGTTTGAGTTGGAAGCAGTCCTTCAGCGTTGTGGGGGCCTCTGATGTGTGTCAGAGGAGAGTGCTTCGGCAGCAAGCGTGACTGCCTCTGGCATTGCTTGCCTCTCCTGGTGGTTTTGGAATTTAGAGCCTGGGGAGCCATCTCTCATTGGCGATACCTATACTGGATGTGACTGGTGATTACTGATGTTGCTTCAGGTACCAGGAGAGTGAGACTCAAGTATCAGTACAGCCTGTCCCTCCCCAGGCTGTAGTGGTCCATAGTTTTTAACTGTTTCAATAAGATAGAAGCCTCCAGTCTGATGAAAAATCTCCAGAAGGAGCTGACTGTGATGTGTAAGTGGTTCACCAAAGTACAGAAAGTCTTTTTAAAATATCTGCAGCTTCTCCAACTGTATCTTTTTTTTTTTCCTGAGTTAACTTGTTAGTTCAAGCAAATCCTTGCTTACTGCTCTGCTTGCGTACTGCCCTTTTAAAGCCCAGTTTCGCTGTGCTATATTCAAGCAAATGGTAAGGGTGATTTGGAAACACTTTTTTAACCTTGTTCTGAAACTCAAACCCTCTCATTTTAATGAGGGTGTTTTAACGGTAGGATGACTCCATCTTTATATTCCTAAGAAAACATACAGATAAGCCTAAAACCAAATGAAACTCACACAAACCGAGTTATTATGCTGCTGTTAGTGAAACTTGTTATATGATGCTGAGAAATGAAGTGCCTGAAGATAGGGTGTATGCGTTGGAAACTGCCAGTAGCTTTGTAAATTCAGAGTGCTGCAGATCAGCCTGCCCTTGATTGTTATGGCTAAAAACAAGAGGTTTTAATGTCTAAGACTCTCTAGCGCTGAGTACTGCCTAAGGGGAGATGTGGGCTGCCACTGTTCTCCGCAGAGATTGTCTTACCATAGAGGATTTTATTTTATACTAAGAACAGTGAATGTTGAAGGTTTGATTCAGGATTTTTTTTTTGGTCATTTTGAAGGGAGAGAAGTTCCTGTGAAAAACAATCTTTAATAATTGTAATTAAAAATTGGTGAAAGTTAATAATTAACAGCTTGTGGCTGAGTTATTAATGGCCTCATTTTTCTATGTAATGAAAGTCTTAAGCTGTCTTGTATGTTAACTATAAAAAAAAGTAAAAAGTGAGATTGGCCATAGTTTTAAATAATTTTAAATATACTGAATTGCAGAGTTGTATCCATAAAATGTATAAAGTTGGTTTGCAGGGCTTTGGTTTAGGAATTATTTTATAAAATAAACCAGAAGGAAAATTTGGCCTGGCAGAATTTTCAAAGCTCATGTCAAAGCCCCTAACTGCTTCTGGTATGAAAGTCAGCTAAGCAGTCTTGTGTTGTTTTTTTCCCCCAGGATATCTTTTATGCTTTTTTTTTGCCTAATTTCTATTTGGAAATCCAAGTGTTTATTTGCATGCAAGGTAGGTGAATTCTTTTATCTATTTGTGTATCATAAACCAAAGCAATTAGCATACTGCAGTTACAGTACACTTAAAAAACAAAACAACCCTTCAAAACCTTCAGTCAATATTATTCCTGGAGGGAAACCTCTTAATTAAATTGCATGCAAACTACAACAATAGGCAAAGTTGTTTGGTGTTTAATAATAACTGTTGGGGGTGGGGGGAAGAGTGAAAAAAGTAAGCGTAGCAGAAAGCTTTGCATGCCATTAACCCAGGGATAGAAATGAGGTCAGCCTTTGAAGGGACAGACAACACACTTATCTGTCAACATTGGAAAGTCCCAAAAGATTAGCTTATTTGCCAGATGTTACTGGGAGTTCATCATTGACACCCTCTGCTTCATGGGCTTCGTCTCTCACCGCAGTTGCAGTTGCCTTTTCTGCCCTTTGCAGGCTTCCTGGAGATCTTCTCCAGTGCATAATGCTTGATTTTTTCCCTTGAAGTGTGCGTGTGTGGGTTGTTTCACAGCAACAGGCATGATGAACCATCTTAACTTGTGAAGATGATCTGAAGACTCTTTGTTTTTCTTTCATACACCCAAGATAATACTCTTGGCATAGGAACCACTAACAGTGAAACTTAGTGACTTCTACAGCTCTGGGAATGGGGCTGTGTTTGTGAAGGGGTTTGTAGAAGACAGAGGACCCATCTCACCATTAACCTTTGGGACGTGAGTGACAGTTGAGGCAGACTACCTGACAGGCTAAGCATCTTCTGTTCTTTTTTTATCCTTTGCCTGGAAAGTAACTATATATGTTTTTAAGAAGGCTGTTCTTATGTTATTAGTAACTCGGTAGGCAGCAGATATTGCACTGTGGTGACGGTAAAGTGTGTAACCCACTAAGAATTAGTAAAGAATGGGTGCTATTGGATCCATGTAAATAATGATCATAAAAGCCTAGAATGGCATTCTCTGCATGTATCTTCTCCTTTAAATCTTTCAGAGTTTGATAGTAAATATTGATTTCAGCTAAGCTAATGGTGACATTAACTTTATGTGTGTGTATGTGTGCGTGCATTCTGTGCCTCAAGGGACTGTGTCCCAAACAGGGGAAAGCCAAGACTTGCCTTTAGAGAATAGAGCAAATATGTTTTTCCGTTAAAGTGCTGTTAGTGGTTCTATCTTGAAGCAAGATTCCTGTCACTTTTTTTTCTGCAATTGTTTTGCAATTCCCCACCTCCCTTTGTGCAGAACAGTTTGTGAGAAGGATTGTGACTTAGGAAAGGGCAGGTATTATCTCCATGTTCATGCATCTGATCAAAGAAGTCTGAGTGTTGAAACTTTTTCAAAAGTGGAGAGTCTTTTTATAGCTTATGATTGATACAGCATTTGTTTGAATCCTGCTCTAACACAGTCTTCATTCTTTCTTTCCATTGGCTATCCCAAGACCCTCAAGTCTAACTCAGCCTTCTAACATGAGCAGCGAAGTCAAATACCTGATGATAAAGAGCGAGAATATTTGTTGATATTGAGATACACATGAAATTCTGATGTTGTTTGACTGCATGTAGACACTTAACGTTCTCCTTGACGTTTGACATGTGAAGTCCGTAGACCTAGATATTGGTTTTACTTCAGTAGTTCTGGGTTGGCTGTTGAATTCCTGGCACTGAATGTCTAGCAGAAGAATTGCACTTAGGGCAAAGTGATACACAGAGTGAGGTGATACAGGTGTTTCTGTTTGGTGCTGTGCAAAATGTAACTTTCCCTTGCATTGCTTGGCTCAGTTCTTACTTTGCTACAGGTTGTGCTGCTGCTGTGTGATCTGTTAAGCAAACCTCTGCGCTGTCAGTGAGGTTACAATCTGATCTCTTGTGTCATTTCAGACTTGTAACTAGGGAGAACAGGTATTAGGCTTGTTCTGCAAATGCCATCAGTGGGGGACAGTTACAGAGCGACAAGCCTGGGACCCTTCCAGGTCAGGCCTTCCCCATTTGGCCAATCGGATTGTGTGAATAACCATGTTATTCCTCAAAGTGTTTTTCCAGAGTCGAAGTAAAAGCCATCTCTCCCTATAATAAAGATCTGATTTCTCCTATAGAATATTTCTGTGCTGAGATAACTTTCATAAACCATTTTCAAAAGTGCTGGAGTTTTTTTATTTGTTTTGTTTTAAATTCATTTTTCACCTCTCTTTTCCTATTTCCTTTATTTTGTCTTTTGTTACCAGTGCTTAGTAACTCCATGGCCATTTCTGTAAAATAGCAAATCCTTTTGCTCTGTACCAAGTCAATCCATGATGACTTTCCTATACTGAAATGGAGAGCCCAAGAAATGTAAAATAATATTTAGACTTGTGCATTTTCACTAGATTTGAGATACAACTCATCCAATGTAGAGGACAATTTGTGCCCTCTACTAAGTACTCTTATCTTGCATTGATGATATACAGCACTGGATTCTCATGCTGCTGTTATGTGGGAAGGCAGTAGGTTATCTGTTTGGGTTTTTTTTTTCTGAGTTTCTTTTTCAGAGGTCGTCAGTGGTCTGTGGGCCTCAATTCCATTTTCTTCCTGTTTTTCGTTTCCACCAGTGGCTCCTTGCCTCCAGCTCCTTTGGGGTTTTTCTTCTCCTTATTTATCCCCCTCATTAATACCAGAGTTTTACTAACTTCATTTGTGTTCCCTTTTGAAATTTCCTATCTCTGCCCCTTCTTGTTTCAGTCATCCCCAGTTCTACTCTTTGTTCTTGAGAAGAAAGCAGCACTGTGCAAGCAGATGAAATGCAGGAGGCAGCTATTTGGTTTTCCGTGATGACAGAAACGGTAGTTTCCAGCAGCTGAACACTGAGCATGGGAGCAAAAACTTCTCTCCCTCAGTTGACTTGGAGGCAATTGGATGTACCTGGGAGAAAAGACAAGAGGGAATGACCTCAAGGTCCGTCTACCAGGGGAGATTTAGAATAGACATTAGGAAAAAAAATTTCACGGAAAGGGTCATTGGGCACTGGCACAGGCTACCCAGGGAGGTGGTTGGCTCACCTTCCCTGGAGGTGTTTAAGGCATGGATGGACAAGGTGCTGAGGGGCATGATTTAGTGTTTGATAGGAACGGTTGGACTCGATGATCCAGTGGGTCTCTTCCAACCTGGTTGTTCTATGATTCTATGAAAGACATGGGACAAAACCTTAGGAGGTTTTCCCTCCTGCTGGGAAGCCTTCCTAGCACTGAATTTCTTTCAGAAAGACACTAAGCAAACTGGGTGGTTGTTCAGAAAGTTCTAAGATGTTTGCCAATATGAAACAAGCATCTTTTTGGTAGTCCATTTGCAAGTTATTCTGAAGCATGCCAGTGGCCAGTGACTTTAAAGATGGCCAGGGCTAAGTACCAGCATGCCACAGATGCTGCAGTTCTGCTAGCCGTGGGGAAAGGACTGAAGCGTGCTTGCTGTTGAGGCAATTCACACATCAACCACTTTTTAAGAGCACTCGGCTCTGCCTGAAGATTTATGGGGCTCTCCTCTTTTTAAAACAAATGAATAAAGGCCCGAGCTGAGTGTTTTTCCACATATAAATGTCATAAATGCAATCACAAAAACTCCACTGAAATACCAGTGAGGAATCAAGCCCCAGCTCAAATGTGCATCATATTAAAGTCCTTCTTGGGGACTCCAGACACAAATTGCTTTCCAGCATCCAGAACCATTTGGAAACGCTTTAATCATGAATTGAGAGGGTTTCTCATGGAAACGCTGACAGACCCTTCGTTGTAGCAGCTGAAACAGGCAGGGCCGTGATAATGAGCCCTGTATGTGGAAAGCATGATGCTGGTTTCAGAAAACAAGTGCTTCCACTGAACAGCCCATGCTGACGAAAACCACCGTGCACTGTTTCAGCACGACGACACTTAAAATTTTCTTTGCTTTTGCAAGGACATATTGGAAACAACTGTAGGCATTAACCCTGTGCGTACTACACTTCCAAAACTAACAAGTCTTAATAACATTTGTAATAACACTGTAATTATCTGTAAATAATGCTGTACTGAATAGCTACTACTAGCAGTTTAAAATGCTGCGTGCACTAATGGACTTACTTAATATTCACAAGTACAGTACAATCATGTCTCCTCTCACATTTGAGTCATTGTGGTCATGACTGTAAAAACTAGGTGATGCTTCATTTATTGGTCATGTCTCTGCATACTGCTGTTAACACTAGCGACTGTGTATTTTGTACTTGTATTTGGAAATCTCAGTGACCTTGGTCTCACCAGGCTGAAGAAACCTGTCTTGCAAGCATGCATCCAGGTGATTAATTTCAACAAGCAGGTTGCTTATAAGAGTGTAATTACTCAGTTGTGCAAATGGCAGAGTGGGTACACTGACCTGTACTAGACACATTGTAATATACACCTCCCCATCAATTCTTTTTCACTGCTAATCAGAGGGCTGAAAACCTTGCAACATTTAGACAGCTTGAGGTTGAAGGCTGAAATGTCACTTTTAAAAGAGGGTTAAAAAGGTCACACAGCTGCAAATAATAATAGCCCAATGAAAATCAGATTCTTACTGCAGACCGCTTCAAGAATAACATTGAAACAGGAAACAAGCCTGCTTGATGTTTTTACCAGTATGGCAGTAAGATTACTGCTGAGTTTAAAAAGGGGGGGAGAGAGACAGAAAGGAGCATGCTTTCTTGGTCTTAGATGCTAGAACTGTTTTTCTGATTCTGAAAGGATGATCATGGGGCTCTGCGAAGTCTCCTTGAGGACTCTGAGGACATGTGGTACTCCCCTCTGGCTGCTGCTGAGAGGGGATTGCAGTTCATGTTCTGAGGGCAGTTTTGTTTCTTTTGTTTGCCTTTTATTTCTTTGTTATGTTCATGCATTCCTTGCTGTGGGCTTCAGTTTTATTAATTATCTTATGCAGAAATCAAGGAATAGAGGAAAATCCTGGCTTGCTGCAGAACTTGTTTCTCTTGTGATGTGGCTTAGAGATTTTTTTATATTTTCTTCTATATTTTTGCTTATTTATTTATTTCTCTACCTAGAATACATTAACTTCTGCTGAACAGAGTGATATTTAGGGAGAATGGCAGGCTACAACGGTGTAGCAGATTTCCTCACTTACACATTCTGCCAATAAGGCTTTTTACATGGTCACAATAGGGCAATAAATGCTGACAGATGTTGTTAACATGTCTGTTAAAATTCAGCCCCTTTTTCTGCTGCATAATGCATTCATGCCTATTGTTAATAATATTGGAACTAATGCTGACATATCAATATTAGTGCTCGCTCACGTTTATAATCCTTTGAAGAGGTCACAAAGGTGTAATAAATTAAGGTATTGATAGCAGAAATAAAAAATTAAGTCCTGAGAAATCTTTTTAATTTTTCAGTCATCATAGATTTGCCTGATATTCTTCATACATGTTAATTGTAGCATTCATATGTAGTACTATGAAAGGTGTGTGAGTGTGACTTCAATTTTTAAGACCCCAAAGGTTAATAAGCACCTTAATTTGGATGGAAAGGTTGCTGTGATTTGTTTTCATTAGGTGAATTTAAAATGTTGCCATCGGTTGTGTTATTTCCTTCGTGCATGTTGAACCGCTTGCACACACTGTGGAAAAAGGAGACCTGGCTTGTGTGGCCCAGCGACACGTAAACTGTGGGAAGTGAACTGTGTGCCAGAGGCTGTGTACGGCTGTCTATAACCTGAACGGAAGGATGGGGGATGCACATGTGCGTCTTGAAAACAATGTCCTGCAGACTGTGATGTGCACAACCAAAACGCCTCTGTTGCTGACAGCTCCCATCCTGCTGCAAACCTGGAGCCAGATCCTGCGTTGCTGGTGCATCTGCAACTCTTGCAGAGTTCAGCAGAAATGGGGGCTGCAGGAGGATTATTACTTTTTTAGCTTTTTTTTTTTAAGTTTAGTATCTACAAAGAATTATCCTTGTGGGAACCAGCATTTGCTTGTGCATTTGCAGTCAATGACTAGACATTGAGTCTGACACCTTTTCAAAGTACGGAGAATAAAACCTAGGTCCCCGTTTTCTTGGAGTGAATCCTCATGCTCAAGATTCTGATCATCATCGAGTATGTAACTTTGGTGCTTAGTCTATGCTTGTCTATCTAGATAACCTTGAGAATCATTGAATTGTTATCAGAGCATATACTGATAGGTTTAGGGACTAAAGCTCAAGCTCAGGGTGGGAAGGGAGCTCACAGACTTGCAATGCTCAATGAAAAAAACAAACCCCAAATAATTCCTGGTAATGTTTTGAAATTCACTTGGACCCTTGGGACCAGAATTGTTACTCTCTTGTTTTCTTTAACTGCATCTCATCCATTGTTCTGCTATTGAAAATGCAGTTGTCACTCTCCCCTGAGGAGGGGAGAAAGGAGTAACAGAAACCGTTGGCAGTGCTTCAGTTGCAGAAGTAATTGAGATATCTGATAAAATTTTTCGTTATCCACACATAGATGATGATGATTATTATTCTGTAAAAAGGTCTTTTGGAAAGACAACATTTGAGGATCCCATCCCATAAATAGAAGTGGATTTAAAAACCAAACTGAGCTGGAGATATTTTTCTTGTGTGTATGTGGGTTAATTTGTTTGGCCAGTTATCTCACTGCTGCTTCTTTCTTTCAGACACGTAAGTGTATTTCAGAACATTTTAATTGCTTCATCTCTGAAAAACCTGTCTATGCACAGTCTGGAACTGAAATAACTGAAATTAGAAGTAATTTAACACCTTTAGTTATTTTAGTATGAGCTTTATGTGACCATACTCTTTCATTTCTGATTATGAGTATCTTATTTCAGTTTAACATAGCTGTAAGTTAAATCAAAACAGGATATGAATAAACTTAAAGGAGTGAATTAGGTACAATTTTAGTTATTTCAGTTCTAGCCTTGTGTAGATAGGTAGGTTAGTTCTATGTTAGCGTCTTTCTTGACATCTGATTGGATTTGGTGCAATAAATCACTTTTCTCAGGCCAGGTGTTGGTAGAAGTGTCCACATCAAGAAAATCAGTTCATTATAATTATTACCTCTAGGAGGTAGTGTCCTTGTGGGGGTTAAAGGGCAAATACAAATGGAAATTCTTCAGTTATGGACATTACATCTGGGAGATGGATAAAGAGGTTTCGCTACCTTTTTTTTCTAATTCCTTTTTTTTTCTCTAGATCATAAGTAGGAAAATATCCTGCCAGATTAATGTTATCCACCAGAATAAATATTGATTATAAAGAAAAAGTTATCATCCAAATATGTTAGGGTTTTTTTTTGAGAACTGGATACTGAAATAAGTACTGTAAAGGTAGGTCTGGTGGATGTTTAGGTTAATGGTGTATTTATTGTTTGCAGGGGATGGTAACAACTCCTCTGAAAATAAAGCTTTTCTAACCACAAGCTTAAGTAAGTGTGGTAAAGATATTCCTGATAATAAAAAGCAATGAATTGTAGTTTTAGAAAATGACAGCAGGGTGGAGTAATTTTAGCATTTGTGCTTCTGTAATTTTGTGTGGCTTTAAAATCAGGTTCTGCTTCTCTGCCAAGATGTTTGTCTTTGTTTTATGAAAAACTTGGACAAATGCAGCTCAGGTATTTGTCTACATGGGGCTGTGGTGAGGTTGAATTTTAAGGGATTTGAGGTATATTGTAAGCAGAAGTTGTGTATTGTGCTTTAAGGTGAGTCAGGTATTATATTCTACCTTGTAATGTCAACTGTGCCAACAGGATCAAAAAATTTCCAAAAGAAGTGACTTATTTTACATCCCAGAATGTTGCTAGAAATTATTTTTCTTGATGCTGGTTAGGGACATTGCTGTAGTATTGACCCAAATTCAGCTGCATTATTGTGCTCTAAGGAGAAATATTTCCTCCTGCTGCTTTATTCGAGACCTGTAAGCTCTCCCCCAGGCTTTAGTTCAAGGTTACAGGACTGGAACTGCTGTGGGGAAACTGTGGTTTTAGGCAAAACTTCACTTCTCAAGCTACTGAGGATCTAGTTGACCTTTTAAAGGATGGAGATGCATGACTATATTGAGTGTATAGAGAGCATGTAATCTATTTAATATAAGCTGTTAATATTGAACAGTATAGAGGAAGAACTTCAAAAAGTAGATTCTTTCTCAGAAGTAACCTAGACGTCTGGTTTTGATGTTGTTCAGGAGGAACTAAAGGACTAAAGGGTAAAACCCCTTAATTCAAGATATTTCTGAGCAGGCACAGTCTTATCTAGTAACAACACTGAACATATGCTTTTTTCGGAGGCAGATTTCTGTTGTGGAAGCCTTTTAATTTTTTTTCTTCCTTCAAAGTAAATATGTGCTCAGGAAGGAGTAATAAGAACTTAGACTGTAGGGAGCCTGCTGCGTATTAGCAATTTTAGTACTCCGAGGATGAAAACTTTATTTTGGTTTATTTTGGGAGTTTGAAATAAAAGCACAAACTGTGATGATTGTATGTTGCATGTATGTGTGAAGTTTAGAACGTATGTATTCATAGGTTCCCTTTCTTTCCCCTCCCCCCCTTTTAACATGTAGATTTATGAGGAATCAAAGATGAACTTGGAGCAGGAGAGGCCTTTTGTCTGCAGTGCCCCAGGCTGCTCACAGGTGAGTGGAGTCAGCAGTGATATTAATTGAGTCCTCAGCACTAGCTCTGGCTTGTATAATGCCTCTTGATATATTAACATGTTTAATAATGTGGTGTGGGTTTTTTTTTTTTTTTTTTTTAATGTCCTTCCTCTCCTCAATTCCCTCCTAGCCCAACAAGATATTATGACAGAATATGTAAAGCAAATAAAACATCCACTAAAAAGTGACTTGGTAAAAGTGCTTCTCAAGCTGCTTCTGCCTTCCCTTATCCTCAAGCCTGAAGTTTCAGGCCAGATATTGCAAATTCCTTTAGTGGTTGGCAAGTGAGAACACACTAGGCAGGACACATTTATCTGTCTTCTGCTTGGATGTACAATGGAATATATTATGTTTCCTATTGGATGTGGTAACCCTCCTGATATTTTTTTAAAATACTTGCATACAATGATATCTTATTGGCTTTTTTTTTTTTAATTAAATCTTTGAGACATCTTCCTATTCAATATTCCCTAAATAAAATGCAGCCTATAGATAAATTCTGCCCCAGGATGTACATTAGTGATTCCTGTTGACTGGTTATCTGCCATGTGTCTCTGAGGGTGTAATCTGACCTGTAACACTAAGTGTTTAATGATCTTAAAAAGACTGAAGTGACAAAGATTTTACCTGATGAAATTTTAAATTGGGATTTTTGTGGGTTTTTTTGATGATTTTGCAGTGATGAGGGAAGTTCCACATGTGACGCTTCTGACCCTAATTTGATTTAGTGACAAGAGTTTGCAAGTAAAATCTTCAGGCAAAGGAATATTTTGGGCTTTTGCCACAGGCTTTCTGTATGAATCTGGTTTAAGTAATTTAGCTTTCCCATTTTCCAGAGTCCTTCTCTCTTAATAAGGGTAATATTTCCTTTCTTTAATTGTACATAGGGAGCTTTCAGCTGGCTAATATTTTTACAACCCTTTAGGCTACCGTGATGGAACGATGGCTAACTATTACTGGAGTGTAGGTATTGATCTTTCCAAGAGCTGAAAGAAGAAAAGGGAGAAGTCTGAGGTCCACTTAGCAGCTAGCTGAGCAGCTTTGCTCTTTCATGAGGTGGGAGCCTTTCCATGGTGTTAGAGTGTCTTTCAGATTCTTCCTCTGACTGAGGATTTGTCACTTCAGATCTCTGCATGCAGAATTAAACTTTCACAAGTCTGCCACAGAGCTACAATAAAAAAAGTCTGACTTTTATGGTCAAATTTTATTTACCTTTTCGTTGAATTTTAGAGCAAACTTCCACTTATATCAGTGGGCTTCAGTGTTTTCATGTGAGCTATTAATTAATTTCCTCAGCAGAGGAGAAGCTGATCCAAACAAGCTGATTTAGGTGTTCAGAGACCAGGTTTTGTTGTATGCTGTTACACTTTGGAAAGAAAAGCAGTGTAGGTGTGACTTCATCTTAAAAAAACATTTAATTATCCATTTCAGAACATGACCTCCATTTACTGTAAATAAGGACTTGATAGTGCATAGTGTAGCACAGCTATCCAGCTAAGCTTTCTGAGGAATCACTTCTCCATCAGCCAGTGTGGGTGTGTATTGAGGGCTGACAGAATTGACCTTCTGCACAAGGAAGAAAGTAGACTTACAAAAAAGACAGAGAAGTCTGCACTGATGGAATAGATTCTCCTCAGTTGCCTCATGCCTTCCTTAAGCTGGCTGACTTCACAGTGAAGGCTGAGCATGGTGTCCATGGGTTGAAATCTATTTCCATGAAAAAAAAAAACCCATGCTTTTTATTCCTCAATCCCAATTTCATTGAGCAAGGTCTTTCACATATTCCCTTTGTTCTTAACATAAATTTCTAGTGCTAGTGCCACATTTCTTCCAGATGAGTAAGTAATGAACCAGGATTTCACACTCAGGAAAAGGTCTTTGGGATATTTTTTTCCCCAGGGAATTCATTCCCATTATTTGTGCTACTTTGTCCATGAGGTTAGAGAGACTCTCAGAAGGTGTAACATGCTGCAACTACTTGTACTATAGCCATCAGCAAAGTCACTTAGCCAAGAAGATACTGTATTGAAAGCGTTAAGCCACTTTAACTCTGTTGTAGCCATTTTCCCCCCCTCTCTTATGTACTTGTTGCTTCAAAAAGCTGTTTTTAAAATTTATTTTCTTTCCCTTCAAGCCCCAGTGATACAATTTTTTTCCTCTACTAGTCCTGAAATAACCCTGTTAAAGCTCTTACAGTTGTTTGTAGCAAAGGCCTGCTCACACATCAGCAGATGAAAGAAACTCAACCGATCTGCTCTTAGAACCCAACTGTGCAGGTGCTTGAACATGTACTCAAGCTTGTCTCTTCTTTATCTTGTTCAAAAGAAGCTATTAGTTGCAAAGTGTGTTATCAGACTGCAAAACCAACTTAATGCACTGATTAGTTTTTAACAAAGTACATCTTTCCACCTTCTCTGCTTGACAAAGGAAAATAGTTTAATTTAGTGTCATGAAGGGTCATAGTATAGTTGTTACATTCTGAGCACCACTTTGAATCAGGTCAAAGTATAAGAGGTTTCCAACATTAAAGATGCATTTTGCTTGAATAATTTTGGGTAGGGGAAGGCTGACTTGTTCGATTATTTTTATTGCTGTTAAGCAGACATAGATTGCAGAAAGACACAAAAGCAGAAAAATCTAGTAAAGTGATTTAAGATAGGCTGGATTACTTGGTGTTTGCCCTAGGCTAAGAGCATATGCAACAGCAGTTATCGCAGATCCTCAGGCACGTGGTGACTTGTGAGGCTGCAGTAGCTGGAGTGGATGTCTTGAGACCCTTAGAATCCAAAACTTGGTCTGTAACCTTTTCAAGCAAATGTGTGACACTTGGTGGTTTGCAGCCCCAGAGAATGCTGAAGCAAACATACTTCTAA
This sequence comes from Coccyzus lansbergi, assembly GCA_033558105.1. Lineage (NCBI taxonomy): Eukaryota > Metazoa > Chordata > Aves > Cuculiformes > Coccyzidae > Coccyzus > Coccyzus lansbergi. The sequence continues at coordinate 380,303 of JAUMJK010000307.1, forward strand.
GTAGAGTACAGCTCTTTGTTACTTATTACTTGCATTTTCTAGTATTCTGTTTCCTGTGCCGTTTGGACACATTTCTAGCTGTTTAAATTTCTTTCTCCCTCTCATTTTTTGAAATACTGTCCAATGCCAAAAGTTTATTAGAGAATTAAATTCTTCTTTTTTTTTTTTTCCTCTCTTCTCCTCTCTCTCTCTCTCTGTGTTTGCCTGACAGCGTTTTCCAACAGAGGATCATCTGATGATTCACAGGCACAAACATGAAATGACTTTGAAGTTTCCTTCAATAAAAACAGATAATATGTTATCAGGTAAGAAGACACGAATTCAAGAGTGAAGATAACTATTCAGATGATGTTGAAAGCATGACTCCTATTGGAAAGCTACCGGCAAAATACCTCCAAGATTGGTTTTAAAAGCCCCAGCTCCAATTAAATAACAAGTAGAGATGGAATAAACTAGAATGCGTATCTTTGGACAAAGAGACAGCTGCCATTCTTATGCCTTCCCACAGGTTTGGCATGAAAGGGAGAGAAATTGTTGAACCTCAGCCATACTGGCAGCTCTGTCTTTGCCTCCCGTGTCAACACGCCAGTGAAATATGGGCACTTAAGCGCATGTCACCTCGGAGCCCAGCAGTGAGCATGTTAATGAAGTGCATTTTTACCATTCCCACTAGATTCACTATTTTGACAGGCTCTCTTCAGCAACTGTAACATTGTGTGAGCCACCTTTGTGGTTGCTCAAGACCTGCTCGCTGTAAACAACCATAGCCAGAAGGGTAAACCAGTGGGTAATAACCAGTATTCTTTTCTCCTAATGGTAACCATCTCCATCTGCACTTTCCACATCATACACGGCGGTTATTTGATATTAAGCGTAATTACATATTTTAGTTTCTTATGTAGTATTTTGTAGTCTTGTCTGAGTAATTACACATCAGTGGCTTGCTGGCATTCAGTGAGTGTTAGGTAAGATCAGGCTAGCCTCAATCTTACCGCTTTTCTCCTTCCCAATTCTCTTTCCTATTGTGTCTTCCTTGGGCTATGGTAAGGGATTGTTAAGAGTAATATGACTAGGATATTTGAGGTTTCAAAGTAATTGTAGAAAAAAAAATATTATACAAATGTGTATATGTACGTTAACCTATGTTTGAGACCTCTCTTTTGAAATTGACTTCTTCAAGGTAAATTTTTCCATTTTAGGTGCAAAGATATAATGATTAAAGTGTCTCCAGCAGATTAACTCTTTTCTGGATAAACCATTTCCATTTTTTATGAAAATCATAATTGGGTAGCAATTGATTTTTGGGGATTTTGGGGTTGGGTTTTTTTAGGACTTTAGAAGCCAGTGGGAAATTAAGTGGACATTATCCCGTATAGAATTTATTTTCCTCTTACACTTGAAAATGCTATAGTAGGCTAAGTTTAGAAAGGAACAATACACTGCACATTGAAGAGCAGGGCTAGTGAATTGCCTACATGGCAACTGCGCCTGCAGAAACTGCTGCTTTTACACTTGGCCATGTCTCTAGCAGTGAAACTGTACTGTGGACGCATTCACCCTGTGAAAGTGCCAGCTGCTGTTAGAACTTTTTGTTTGGCAGGACTTGTGCTCAAGGGCATTTTCTGAGTATATTCTCTTGTCAGGAGTGCCCAGAGTAGAGCAGCTCTTTTCATGTATGGTAACTTCTTTGAGACGGCTGTCCTGCTCCTTCCAGTAGGTTGCATTCCCAGGCAAAATGTTCTGGAAGGCTTCTACTACTATCATCAGTAGTGGTGCTCCTAGACCTCCAATCCACCAATTCACTATATAGAAATGCAATATTCTGGGGCCAGAAAGGCTCCCAGATTGCTTCTGAGGGATGTATTCTCTGTGCTTTGTGTATGACAATCCTCTGTAGTAATGAAAGTGTAAAAAGCTGCACATGTTCTTAAAGACTGTGGCAAATGTGCCTGCCTGTAGTGGCCTGGCAGCCTGGTGCTGCTGTGTGTGATTTCTTTTTGTGTTCATTTGGTGGATTTGTTTGGTATTTTGCAGTCCTTCGTTTGGAAGCATCATAGATCATCTGTGCTCTGCAGGGAGACATTGAAAAATAGTTGTTTCATTACCTACCTAAACCCTGGGGAAATCTAAATACCTTAAAGTTTAAGATGTTTTATTCTTAGACTTCATAATGAAAAATTAATGATATATGGGGAAAAGAGACAGACTTTTCTCTTAGACATTTGTCTTTGTGACTTCCTTCTTGTTTTTTGCAATTTTGCTCGTTTGGCTTTTTTTAATTGAAAAAAAAATTGTTTCTGTCATCAGTAGGTTCAAAGAATTGCAGGAGCAATTGCCTTGTGATAAGCCAGGTGCAGTGTCAGTGTGTGGTGGGTTTTTCTTTCCTCTGTTTATTAAGCTGTCTAGAAGTTAGACTTCCTCCTTTTTTCCCAGTATGTTGGATACTACCTTATAATGTCTTCTATTTTAACCTATTAATGATTAGTAATTAATCATGCAAAATAATGAGCTGTTTGCCTTCAGGTAGCCATTAGAATTATCTGCTGTTTTCAGAGGTAGCTAATACTCAGTCTGGGGTCAGTATAACATCAGTAATATTTAACACACACTGAGCACGCCTTCTATAAACTGCTATTGTGGTAGACACTAAAACTGAGGGGCTGTTGGTCTGTACTTGTAAGTGAGAGGTATAGTTATATTATATGTAGACTTCTATGTTGTTGTATAGATAGGGTCACAATTTAATAAAAAATCTTCTGTGACCTGATTAAAATTATTGTTTCTATGCTGATTTATGAGGTAGGAAGCCAAAAACTTGCTTGTTATCAGCTAGCTTTGCTGTGTTTGCTTCAATTTTTTGATGGCCAAAGAAGTACAAATCTTATTAAATCCAGTGACTCCTGAACTAATTTCATGAAAATGCAAGTGATACTTTTGCTGATAATTTGGCATTCATTTAAAAAGACAGACGAAATACTGTCATGCTATTTGTTCCTTTTTGTATGTGTATTTCATTTTAATTTGTTAGAAAGCCTTGTTGTGAGTATGGATAGGATGTCATTGATGGTTTCCATTTCCATCTTTCTCAGCCAAAAAAGATCTGTTTGAAATAACACAGAATATCTCGTTTAAGTTTTGCATGTTATTTGTCGTTGCAGGAAATGTTATGGTTAGGTTGACTGAAATAGTCTTTGCTGTTGTGCTAACTACACATGGCACTTGCTTTGAAACTCTGGTTTGTTGTGTGTCAAAGTTGTTGTTTTAACACAGGAGTATTAATGTCTGTGGGGAAGATTGTTCCCTCCAGGTAAGTACTAAAAATGGTGTGGAAATTAACTTTGGGAGTCGTGGACACTGAGATTCCTGTGGTATCAAATTTAGGAAAGGAAGGAGTGACACCTTACCATCCTTGGAGGGGTGGAACTGCTTCCGAAAGTGTATACAAGGTGTAGGAGAGGCTAGGATTATTTACAGAGAAAGCTAATTTCTTCTTGATTCCATTTACGTAAATCCAACTCTCTGGGGTTTTACTGGTAAAGCCCACTGAGGAGATAGTAAGAGTCTCCTCTAGATGAAAGATGATTTTGGTAGGAATGGTTGGACTTGATGATCCGATGGGTCTCTTCCAACCTGGTTGTTCTATGATTCTATGATTCTAAAAAGGATGTGTGCTGAAGGTAGTGCAAACTTTCCCTTGTTTATGCTTGTGTTGATGAGGAAAATTATAGCATCCTTGGTTGGCTTGGTTTTTTCCCTTCTTTTTACAAAAGGAAGTTTATTTAGGCATAAATTTTGTGGAGTTCAAAATTATTAGAAATAAGGAAAAATAATTTTGTTTGATTTCTTGTTGGCGTCTGCGTTCCTTGCTTTACCAAATAATGAAGGGAAAAGGTTTCTAAAATTCAGCTGGCCAGGTCCTGGGTGACCAGAAGAAATTAAAGATGTGTGGTATGCAGTAGCCCCACATAAAGTCAAACCAGGGCTTTAAAGAGTGCATATTTAAGCAATAAAGATTTTGGGAACCCTCAGCTGTGAGTGCCTGAGTAAGAGCAATTCCACCAGGTACAACTGGGTGCACCTCTTCCTCCTCTTCTCTTTCATCACCTGCTTGAGGAGTTGTGACCGTAATGTTCTTTTAACTCTTGGGAAGTAACCTGCCAAATAAATGAAGAAATGTCCATGAATTTCTCAGGACATTCCTCTTTCCTTGTGGCTGCTTGATGGGCAGCCCTTCAAATTTCAGTGCTAGCCCTAATCCTCTGACTTTGTTATCATTGTGTGAAAGTATAACATTGCTAAGTGTGTAACTTCAACAGAGCCCACAGCTGAACAAGCCAAATGCCTGTTATTACTGCACATCAGACTAAACATTTTTTTTTAAAGAAAGATGAAGAATCAAGTTACATAGTTTGGAGCTGTGCTGTTAGATATCTTTTACTGAATCTGAATTTTTATTTTTTTTCCAGAATGAAAGCTTGTTTCACATAATTCTTCTTTGGTTCTCCATTTTTTTCTTAACTGGTATCGGGCTTTAAAGTTTTATTTCATGCTTTGTGGAAGGAAACTCTAGGATCCAAGGCAGTTTTGCAAAATGCATTTAAATAAACTATATGGCAACTAATGTTGCATTTCTTGGGCTGTTGTTTTAAAGCAGTATAAGTGAGACTGAGAGTCCTTATGAGACTTTTATTTCAGTAGTCAAAAAAAAAAAACCCAAAACTCCCAAATCAGACAATAACAAACACAAGATTTGCATAGCCTAACATAATGAAGATGTAATTGTATCTCTTTAGTAAAGACTTCAAATTTCCCATTGCCTTGCAGCATATTAGGTATATGTATAAGGCCAGGATGTCATCCAGAGGGACCTGGGCAAGTTGGAGAAATGGACCTGTGTGAACCTCATGAGGTTCAGCAAGGCCAAGTGCAAGGTCCTGCACCTGGGTCAGGGCAATCCACGGTTTCAGTACAGAATGGGGGATGATGTGATTGAGATCTGCCCTGCAGAGAAGTACTTGGGGGTACTGGTTGATGAGAAGCTCGACATGAGCCAGCACTGTGCGTTCACAGCCCAGAAGGCAAACCACATCCTGGGATGCATCAAAAGAAACGTGGTCAGCAGGACAAGAGGGGTGATTCTGCCCCTCAACTCTTCTCTTGTGAGGCCTCACTTTGGAGTATAGTGTCCAGTTCTGGAATCCTCAATAAAAGAAGCATATGGAACTATTGGAATGGATCCAGAAGAGAGCTGTGAAGATGATCAGAGGGCTGGAGTGGGCTGGACAGAGGACAGTCTGAAAGAGTTGCAGTTGTTCAGCCTGAAGAAGAGAAGGCTCTGCGGAGACCTTATAGTGGCCTTCCAGTATGTGAAGGGGGCCTACAAGAAAGCTGGAGGACTTCTTACAGAGGCATCTAGGGATAGGATGGCAGGGAGTGGCTACAAATTGGAGTGGGGAAGATTTAGACTTGATGTTAGGAATAAATTCTTCACTATGAGGGTGGCTTGGCACTGGAACAGACTGCCTAGGGAAGTAGTGGATGCCCGTCCCTGGAGGCATTCAAGACCAGATTGGATGGGGTCTTGGGGCAGCCTGATCTAGTGGGAGTCTCTCTGCCTATGGCAGGGAGGTTGGAACTGGACGATCTTTAAGGTTCCTTCCAACCAAGCCATTCTATGATACTATGATACATTTTTCAATTATTCTGGATAATCAGGCATCATTTCAGACACTGAGGACAGGTTTTTAAATTGGTCAGCAACCGATTATCTTCCGTAGGTCAGGCTCTGGTCAGAATCTGATTGCTGAATGCTTCTGAAATCCTCTCCTGTAAAATATGGTAGGTAGACCTGGGATCTGCACAGGTGAGCCCATTTAATCTTGCTCTGGGGCTTTTGTGCTGTCCATTTAGACTTTTTAGTTTAAATAAAACTCGGTGTTTCCTGCAGCCATTCTGGCCATGACTGTGTCCTCGGAGAGGCTGATTGTTCACCTGAGTAAAAGGCTGAGCAAAATATTGTCTAGTTCGAAGCTTGGCAGTTTTGGTGTCCAGTCGAATGGTAAAGGTGAGCTGGAAATAACATCTTAAGTAATTGTCAGCTGACAGATTCATCTGTGAAGCGACCGTTGGCTAGAAGCAGATGCCTCAAAGCATAGTAAACAAGTTCCTGTGCCAATAGGGGATGGAAAGAAGGTTTGGGTTGGGATGACTGGTCAGTGTCATAGCCAAGTGCTAGGGATAACCCAGACAGATCAGTATCCCAGGCTGCCCAGCTTAAAATGCAGTTTGGGACATTAAAAGCTTGGGTTATATGGCTAACAGTGCGCATGCTGACACCTTCCTACAGTAACACATGTCCTCAGGAGGAATGCTGAGAGTGGTGTTAGCTCTGTCTGAGTTTTGGTCCAGATGAGTCTGGCGTATCCAGTTGCTGAAGAGCAACAAATCAGAGCCCTGTTCTCAGTGAGTCTGCAATAGTTGTGGGTGCTGGTGATAGCAACAAAAGGTTTGTTTGTACCAACAGGGAACAATGAGGTCAGGCACAAGTTGTTGGAACTATTAATGCATTTTTAAGTGCTGAGAATTAGGAATATTTTATTAATTCTAGGAGACCTGAATATGCAACATATGCTAGGGTCTCCCTTGTGATACTCTTCCCAATTATAACACAAAGGCTTGCCTAATCTAGGTAAAAGAATTACTGTGGTGTTGAGAGTTAGTATCTTCTACTAGTTTGCCCACCTTCTGAGCGAGGAAACACAGACAAACAGGGTGGGTTTGGGGACTCCTAGTTTCTGTGAATGTTTAAGGATGCAGTATTTTAAGGTAGAAGGGCAGCTCTTACCTTATACCTGGCTGAGTTGGCTTCCAAAAGATCTGTGGATGGAGATAAGGCTGAGTACTGGTGGTTGGGGTTTGGTTTTTGGTGTGGTGTCATGTCCCCTCCACCCCTCATTCTTGCTGATCTGATTTCTGGATCATGGAAACTACAATAATCATATGGGGAGACTGAGGTAGTGATATAAAGTGCTGTAAATAGTGTCATTACTCTATCAGCTTTGATGCTTAAGATAATAAAGTAGTTAATTGGAAAGATGTACTCTAGGCAACACAACATGTTATTAGACTACTTGTGGTTGCCGTAGATGGTACACTTGTGTGGAGAAAAGCTGATGAGGCCTTTGTGCTTTTGAAATTACCTTCTAGCTGAGTATTGCTTGTTTTCACTGTTAAAATGGATTTACTTCATGGAGATAAGTTTTTTTTTTTTTGGTGTTTCCCCCCAACCCATCCCATCTAGCATTAGTGGAATAGATGGGAACTTAAGGTGTGTGTACCCAGTCACCACCTTTTTACCCATTAAGTTGACTCTGACATAATGTAACCTGTAGAAGTAAAGACTGATTTCTGGATCAGTTGCATACCTTGAGGAAAAATATCAATAATTTATCTATATTAGTGTATTAGTGAGTTCAAATCCCTCCCCCCCCCGAAAAAAAATTAAAAAATCCTGTGTTAAAACAACTCTGAAAAAAACCCTCAGTACTTTTTATTTCAAGTGAAAGTGCTGCCATCAACTTCCCTATGAAACCCTAGTTTTCACCTTGGTCATGAAAATGATACTTGCTTATTTGACAGCGTCATACCACTTCTGAAAAGAAAACAATTTCTGCATTTACTTTGCAGTCAAATACTATCATACCCCTTATGTCCAGGAAGGCTTGGCTAATTTTTGTTTTTCTACAAATCAGTTGCCTTATTCACTAAAGTAGTATTTAATTTGGTTTAGAAATATTTTTTTTTATAGTGTACTTCATTTTGGTCCAAGGGCCAAAGACACCCGTGGTGTAAATCTACGGAGTTCAGTGAGGTTAACTTATAGGTTACTTCAGCACTAATTATTTAGGGTATGGATCTCTGAAGTGCTGAGTGTCTGTAGCTCCCATCAATGCCAGCACCTCATTGACTCGGCTCCACGTTGAGCTCTTGCAAGATTCTTGGAAGGTCTTATGTTTCTGACTCTGGTAATACAGTAGTTAGCTGTGAAAACTATTAGATAAATACATGTGCATTCCCAAACACTTGAGTTCTGTTTCCTTTGAGCTCACAAGTATGATGCTCAAGCCAAAAGAAATAAAACAGAAGTTTAACATTAAGGACTTGCTTTTTATGCTACATCAATATGTTCCATCAGTAATATAAGAGCCAACAAGTGTGTTTGCCCTTGGATTACTTGAGAAGGCCTAACCTGTAGGACCACACCTTCTACTGGTAGAAATTGGCTTCATCTGGCTTTACAATGGAGGAGGCTGATCCTCCCCCTTAGTTTCTAAGTGGAAACCGTATTCCTTTCTGTTTGCATTCCTTTTATGCTGCCTTCTGTTTAGGGTTTGTTATGTGTTTCTATGCTGATCAGATAAAGTTCATTGTGTCTGGTGACACTGTTCTGTGTAAGGAGGAATGTTAGAATTTGAGTCAGCTCAGCTAGGTGCAAGAAATCAAATTTTTCTTCCAGAACTCACTGAAGTGAGAAGCTTTTTTTCTGAGGTCAGGTTTGACCCAATATGAGCATAGGATTAGTGTGACAGAGTTTTCATTCTTTAAGGAATGAATTTCAAACAATAGTGTAGCTGTCAATGACTCTACAGAAAGCTATTTTTTAAGAGTGAGTCCAATCTTTCTGTAAAATTACGTACTACAAAGCAGCTTGAGCTGGAATGGGTGCTTGAGAAGAGGAAACCAACTTTCAAGGGAGGATTTAATCTTTTTTTTCTTTTAATATGTGTACAGCTGATAGGACTGTATGGATTCTCCCATGCTTTTGCTAATATGGTTCTGTATTGTAATTTTGAGGGGGATATGGGGATGCTGAGGTGGAATAGTTAAGAACTCATCTCAGGATGAATAGAGGTGACCTTTCAGGAGTCCTAGTGTTGCAAATTTGGGCTTGATTTTTCACATCCTGAAGAAAGACTAGCCAGGGTCATCACTGAAATTGCAGTCCACAGGACAATTTAGCTCATCTGTCTTAGAGGTTTTTGAAAGGGGTGACTGAAATTCTTGTACCTTCTTGAGTTGCCCTTGCTTGTGATGTTAAAGAGAATCCTGTCCTTCCTCAAAATGTTTCTGAAGGCAAAAGAATCCTGGAGATGAAGGCACACATTAAAAATCCTTGGATTCCAAATCTCATTATATACATATATCATGAACACTTTTAGGTATAAAGCATGTAAGGACACTTCTTTGTGATCAGAGAAAGGCTACAAGGATGATCAGAGGGCTGGAGCACCTCCTATGTGGGCAGGCTGAGAGAGCTGGGGTTGTTGAGAAGGCTTCAAAGAGACCTCATAGTGTTATTCCAGTACCTGAAGGAGACATACAAGAAAGCTGGGGAGGGACTTTATAAAAAGGCATGTAGTGATAGGACTAGTGGGAATGGCTATAAATTGTAGAGAGGCAGATTTAGATTAGACATAAGGAGGAATTTCTTCATGATGAGTGTGGTGAGGCTTTGGAACATGTTACCCAATGAAGTTGTGGCTGCCCCATCCCTTGGAGTGTTCAAGGCCTGGTTGGATGGGGTTTTGGGTAGCCTGATCTAATGGGAGGTGTCTCTGCCTGTGGTGGGGCGGTTGGAACTAGATGATCTTTAAGTTCCCTTGCAACTCAGAGTGTTCTATGGTTCTGTGATTGTATAGCGTTTCCTAAATGGCATTTTGCTCCTTCAAAAATTTTGTTAGAAGCAGAACTACATCTTGTTGTGGCTAACTTCATGGCTTTTTCAAAGTATGTGTATGTTTGAAGTAATTTTCAAGCACCTTAAGATGTTAACTAGTGCATATCTGTGGCAGTTACCTGCATGTTGTGGTGTAGATGTGCATTACCACTGTTTTGCATGCACCTGTTATTAGGGGTTTATTGATGGTTATAGTGACTACTTGCACAGATTAAGAATATGGACTTGTATTATGTGCTGTTCTTTAAAACTGGTCTGTTATCTTTCTGGCAGAATGATGACTACTGCCTGTTTTCAGACACTTTTGGCAAACACAATTTCGCTGTGTTCTATACTGTCCAAATCCAGTGGTTTGTTTTTAATGGTGGTATGATGGGAGCAGTAAGACATGGAGAGGTTAGCTAGAACCCCTCTTTTCCTATCATACTATTTAATTCTCTCCCTCTCCTTTTAATATTAAATACCAATGATCATTTCTTGTCATATTCTCAGATCAGACTCCTACACCAACACGCTTTCTGAAGAACTGCGAGGAAGTGGGCCTCTTCAACGACATTGATTGCTCCCTAGAGCACGAGTTTAGGAAGGCACAAGAAGAAGAGAACAACAAAAGGGTAAGTGTGATCGCACTGAACCCTTCCTCCCCTTTTGATTCCTTGAAGTGCTAAAGGACACTGTGTGAAAGCAGGTTGAGCTCTAGTACCTGGTAGTAGCCTTTTGGTTAGAAACTAGATGTCACTATAAGTTGGAACATGCTTTTTAAACTATTGAAGCAGTACCTTAAAAAAAACCACAAACCAACAAAAAACTAGCATTAAATTTCCAAAAGTGTGTAGCTGTGTTTGCCAGAGTTTGATTCGAAGTCTTTACTTTTAAGTAAACTAAAGCACAATCCTCTTGAGGACCTCTTGGGGGAGAGACTTGGGAAAATTCTATCATCTTTGAAGTGGGGATTGCAGACTTGCTCAAATACATTACAGGGAAGTGTGGATTATGAAAGAGTGTTTACTTAAAACAAAATTAAAGTTTTGCTCTTTCTTCTGCAACATGATGGGCCCCTGGATTTATTTGTCATCATTACCAGCTTTATTGTGTTTCTGTATTTCTCACAAAGTATTCATGTTGAAGGGGGAATCTTTAACTTGTAATACCTGGTAGATAACATATCCCATTTCCAATTAGTATTTCTTTTACTTTCAGTATTTGTAAGTTTTGGTTGAATTATATAGGTCACTTTGTATGCGGTTAAATGTACTCCAGTGCCCAAAGGTTGTTACAGTATTTTGAGGGATCCTAAAGAGCTATTAAAATTTTCAAGGAATTGTAAAAAATCTTAATGCACTACAGAGGCCAGCAAGAGGTAATGCAGGAAATTTTAACTTTTCAAATAAGATCCAAAGCTCTGGTTGCTTTTCAGAACTAAAACCTGAGTAGTGTGGAGCTTCCTACAGGAGCATATTGCTCCCCAATGTCCTCCAACAACTTGCCCAATGCCTCCCCTTCACAGTGTTCCCATTTGTGCCTCTGTTTTCCTCTCTCATTTCTGCAGCTCTTGGAAATTCTTGTGGAATGTGTCCCCTGCCATAGGAGTTCCCCAGTTATTGAGCACTGTGTTATTTGGCTTAGTTGTCACAGTAATCTTTATTTATCTAATTTGAACATTAACTGGTACCATAGGCTAAAAGTAAGAAAAGATGGCCACGACGCAGTTAAGGTGCTGCGTTTCTCCTTAGATTGTCTCAGCATTATTTTGGCTTTCAGAGTGTCTGTGCTTCCAGTTGCTAGGGCTTCCTCGATTGGTACTGTTTCTTACAGCTGTTGTCTGTGTCATTTGCTTTGCCCGTTGATGATTACTGTCCAACTCAAAGTTCATACATGTGAGACATACGTGTGCTGCCGGGGCTTGTGAAATCTGGAGGTAGCAACATTCAGGGATCTTGAAGTCTGTGGAGTACATGCCCAAAAGAGTTTTTTGGGAAAGAAAGATAATGCTGATTGCTGAGGTGTAGAAAAGGGGGTGAGGCTTGTGGAAAGAAGATGGGAAGGTGGCCTGGAAGTGGTTTGATTTTGGCTTATAGGAAAATGTAAGAGAGCATAAGTTTTGATCTGGAATTGGGAAAATAGCTTACACTGACCCTCACAGCTCTATATGCAGGACGAATGCTAGGAAACAGCCAGGTAATGAGATAAATGTGTCTAATTTTAGATTTACGTTATTAACCCTTTGTTTCTTATGTGCCATGGAGGGGAGACTTGGCCAAAATCAAGAACTTTCCCGTACATACCTACTTCTTTGTCAATTAGAGAATATCTCAAGAGTTGTTTCAGTGTGGTGTTTATTTTGCAGGAGTAGGAGATGAGTGAAAATCTACTGATGTGAACTTCTGCACGGTTAGTCACAGATCACAACGCTTGATGTTGCAGAGTCCATTTCAGTTCTCAAGGGGTAGTTGCACGATGTGATTAAAAGTCTAGACAAGTGCATCAGGTTACCTGATAATACCCATTATTTAATGGCCTCTGTAAGTCTTACTCTGTCCTCCTTCTACCAACCCCTGCAGCTGCCATTGGTGATCTCCAGGGAACAGTGATGGGATGGCGGATGAAATAATTTAAAAAAAGAAAGAAAGAGAAGAAAGAAAGAAAAGAAAGAAAGAAAACAAGAGTCCCACTAGCTAGCTAACCTGTAACATTCGCTCTGTGTTTCCAATTAGTCTGCTGTATGCTCGTTCTTACATTACTGACTGACTGTCAGATAGGAATCTAAAGTGGGCCCCGGCAGGGCTTTGCACAAATGCAAGAGACAAAGGCCATGACAGAAAGGGACGCCTCCAGCTGTAGCTATCACTGATGAAATGCTTCTAACAGCCTGTCCCTGGAATATGAGTGCAAAGTAGTGTTGTCCTACTGGACCTACTGACACGTGGAGACTTATACTAGCTGCATGGAAACCTTACCCACAGCTCAGAAAAGTCTTGCAAAAATATTTTTGGTCGTGTTAATTTCTCTGAACTCTGAAAGAAATAGTTTTGTTTATTTTAGGATATCACTGTGGCTTAGCACACAGCTTGACACTGAAATCTTGTAAGAGAAAAACACTTCGGTTTTTTTTCCATCCTTGTAAGTCAAAAAATTTGAAAACTCAAATAATAAAATCCAATTAACTTGCTTCTCTCTTTCCTTCTCTCTTTCCTTCTCTCTTTCCTTCTCTCTTTCCTTCTCTCTCTTCTGAGCCCATGGATAACCCATACAAATTTAAAAACTTGTTCTTGTTAAGCTGATTACATGGACCAATAATGTTTCAAATTAGCTGTGAAGCACTGAGTGCATGGTTTTAGGAACATTATGTACACTTTTTTTGTAAAAGTATTATTGGAGGGAAAGGACTTGCACTAATCTCAGGTGCTTATCCAGGAACAAATCACTTAACATCTTTCCATCATAGTTGCTTATGCGTAAAGTGGGAGTATCGTCTCTTTCTGCCTCCCATGCTTGATATATCTTGTGATTATAACATCATCTCTTAAAATATACTTGGGTTAGCCTTTGCTTGTGGACTGAGTGAGCTTAAGTAGTAATAGTAATGGTGACCTCCGGAACCAGAGCTGAAATGAGAAAAGATCAGTTATAAACGGAAGTGAGATTGTCAGTTTGTCTTTGCTCCTCTGCTGTCTATACAATCACATATTAGCTGAAAGTCTCTGCTTGAGGAAGGCCTACTTCCTAAATTGATAGGATATTACAAACCAGCAATAAGTGTATGGATAAGCATATGAGAAAGTGGCTTTTTGTGTTGTCTTGACAGCACTATACCTGCCAAATTCACCACCAAAATTAGCATGGATAAAAGCATGCCTATACTATCTTTCTAGTTGCAAAAGTGTAAATATTAAAGATTTTAGGAAGTTGAGGCAGGCAACAATTGACAGCTCTGCCCCAGACAAAATTTGCGATGCAAATCAACAATATGTGTAGTGCTGGCAGATCAGATGATGAACTCAGCTGACTAGCTGCAGGCTTTAGGTTTACCCTGCTCAAAGCATTAAGTATACAAAACGTTTGTAATAGGTTGTACTTGCAAACATGAGACCTTTGCAGGCACTGGATATGTCCTGTTGTTGCATATTGTATTGAGTATTGAACTTGGATCTGAGGGAATAATGTCAAAGATGGGAAGAGTCTGTTTCTGAGCAAGTAACCAGAACTGCTTCACTAAAATGCATCTTGTCTGACCTCTCTACATGAAATGAGAAAGAGTGGAAATATACTCAGAGTAGGTTGTTGTCACGAAGTATTTAGAAATAGTGAGTTGAACATTTCCCATAAGGAGGGCATTTTAAAAATCACATTCTGCATATGCTAGAATTTCTAAGGCTTAGTCTGCAATTTTGAAATCCTCTAACCAGTACTCAGTTCTGCAAGGAAATATGTGAACTGTGAAAATGAGGCAAGGAAAAAGGTGTTCTCATCTACAACTTGGGTTTAATGTGGATTATTCAGTATTAGTTCAGGAAGCTCACAACCAGCAAGTCCTCTACATGGCTTAACATTCTTGTTCTAAGTATACTATTGCACCACAGGCACCTCGCTCCTAGACAAGCACCAGCAAATTGAAGTCGTCCAATGAAGGAAAAAAAAACAACTGAAAACCCATGAAAAACGAAATGCAGGATGTTTGGTGGTTGAACAGGCAGGTTCAGTGTGCAGAATGATTAAAAGTCTGAAAATTCGATTTAGTGGTGGTAAGCAAGGGATGATGCTACACTCTAATGTATAATTGAAGGGCAGAAATTTGGTTTGTATTTTTTATGTCCTCCTTCTGTGTTGTATATGCGAGAATAGATTTCTGTCTGTCAGCATAGGAAAGTAAATACAGTATCTAGCTTATACCAGTTTACCATTTTGTGCTGAATTCAGTGACTCTCTGATCTCCAGAAGAGAAGTCTTGCAAATATTTTCTGAATGTCATATCTCTGTGCTATATAGCCTGTGAATATGGGGAGTATGCTCTAATTTAAGGTGAGATGGAAATGATAGAATCTGTTTGAGCAGATACAATTTGTTGGAAAATTTCACTCAATTTTCACAGCTTGTTTAAATTGTATGCAATATATACCTGGTGTTAGGTTTTCCCCTCTGTCTTCTAAAAAGTATGCAGACAGAAAAAGTGTGATGGGTTTTATTTGATTATTTTTTTAAGGTAACCTCTTACATTCCAACAAGGAGATAGTAAATCAGCAGCCCTAAATTTGATGGAATAAAAATGTCTAATAAGAATTTCCTGTGTTGCACAAACTTGCTGGGGTTTGCTGCTGATTTCCTTTTCCAGGGCTTATTTTAAATTAAAGAGCGAACCAACCGAAAACCAGCTCTATCTTGCTTATGTCAGTGGTGCAAGAAGCGGGACCTCAGAGATGTGTTGCTTGTTTGCAGCAGATGCCATTTTGAAATGTTCTGACTTTCCCTGTAGGATGAGCTGCAAGAGCTCTATTGGTTGTATGTAGGAAAACACTTCATATCTTGTTTTAATCTGGTCCATCATTCCATCAAAGCAGAAGGGTCATTGGGCACTGGTAGAGGCTGCCCAGGGAGGTGGTTGAGTCACCTTCCCTGGAGGTGTTTAAGGCACAGGTGGACAAGGTGCTGAGGGGCATGGGTTAGTGATTGATGGGAATGGTTGGACTCGATGCTCCGGTGGGTCTCTTCCAACCTGGTGATTCTGTGATTCTATGGTACATGTAGTCATTGACAACATAGTAGCTGAAACTAGCAGTGCAGTAAATGGCAACCCTTAGACAGGAAAGATCTTATTAAAATAATATGAAACAAGGAAAAAGTCTGTATGTTGATAAAGCACACTGTGGAGGTGTTTGGTTTTTAGAGGCCTGTATTAGTGCGTACAGTAACGTTGGCAATGCCCTGTGGTGTTGAAAGTGAAGAGCAGGGATGAAGGGTTCATTATGGTGGTTGGCTTGGCTAGTGTTACAATCAACACTGTCCATTTATGAAAAGTAGCTACCCTCCCAAGGAGTGTACTCACCTGACTCTTCCCCCTCACATAATTCATGTGTGGCACAGAGAATTGTTTCATGAATATATATAGAGTTGTGGGGTTTTGGTTTTTTTTTGGTCCACTTTTCTAGTAATACAGGACAAAAGATCTGCAGATTGATTTTCATTTAAGCATGGTCTTGTGGGAAGTAGTGTCAATCAATGCTGGAGTGCACTAGTGTAGGACAGTATGTCCTCTGAGTGGGTGCCCTGCCTCTACAGCAATCACGTTTACTGTGGTCTTCCCTTGTGCATACTCTGAAATCTCAGTGAGTTGTTGAGAAGAATAGTATGCCAGAGCCAAGTGCTCTGAAACAGCTGAATTTCACCCATGATGCAAGACAAACCAATGAACTCATAAGATTGGTCCTGGAGTGCTTTCAACTCGTTTACTGACAGTCTGTACAGCAGAAGAAAGCAAAGGCCTATGTTTAAATGCTTAATATTTTGATTTTTTTTAAAGTTATTTAATTATAAATACACGTATATATTCTTTTTGTGTTTGTTGAAATATGGTGTAAGTATGCCCATGTATTTTTCAAGTCACAGGTCCCTCTGGTGACGTATTCTCCCACTGAGATTGAGTATCTTATATGGTGGGTGTGTTATAGCAGATGGAAAATAAGACTAGGAATCATTTATGTTAAAGTAGTGCTTAAAGGCCAGGGTACCATTGTTATAGGTATTGTAATAACTTCAAGCTGTTATGTTATCAATCACTTAAGCTGTTGTCGAGGTGATATCTCAAAATTCATAAGTTCAAAGCCCAAAACACCACTCCAGATTAAAAGATTTCAATATAATATAATCGTATAATCATAGAACAACCAGGTTGGAAGAGACCCTCCGGATCATGGAGTCCAACCATAATAATTCCTGTACTCTAAATATAACATTTGTATGTGTGAAGATGTGAGCATCTTCTCAGCATAGCTTTGCTTCAGCTTACTGCATTAAGGTATCCTTTACAACTCTGTATCAGAATTTTCCCAATGCGTTATTTTGCGTTTTCATATGCATTAATTGTGTCAGGTTATTGATCTGCTTTAAGGACTCACTTTGGGTTTATTAAACTTCCTTTTTCTTAATAATTGACTTTTGCAGCACTGCTATGGAGAAGGAAATGCATTGTCTCTCATTTTCCACCATTCTGCCACAGAAATGACTTTCTGTCTCTGTTGGGTCATAGAATCACCAGGTTGGAAGAGACCCACCGGATCATCAAGTCCAACCATTCCCATCAGTTTCTAAACCATGTCCCTCAGTACTTCATCCACCTACACTTTAAACACCTCCAGGGAAGGTGAAAAGATTGATAGACATCTTCAAAGGCATTTTGGTGTCTTGCTCTCACTGAAATAAAACATAGTGAGCTACCAGAAATGCTCACTATGATCTGGGCTCACGCAACATGCTGAAAATTGTGCAGAAAGTCTGTGGCAGAGTCTCAGATTGATTCTGTATCTCCCCAGTCTCAGCACAGGGCATCTCACAAACCATGTGTGTTAAAGATTTATCAGCTGTTGTTCAGTGTTCAAGACAGGAAGAATGCTATCCTCTCTCCAGATGGGCAGGCTTGCTTTATTTTGACTTCTTAACTTGTGGTGCTTCCAAGGTAGAGATGGGGCAGTATATTATATTTTATATGGCAGTTCTGCAGTTGGAACTTTAGTCCTCTGACTCTGAGAGTCCTATTTTGAATGTTTTATCTATGTACAAGCACTTATTCTGGGCACTTCATTACCATACTGACCTGTATTACAGAAGGGACGCTTTGGGCGTAATGGTGCAGAAAAGCTGTCAAGACAACAGAGTTGATAACATGGCCTTATAAAAATAGTCAAGAATAGGCTTTAACTTAGGCTTATTGCTGCCCTTGCAACATCATATCTTTGTGCTGGCAGACTGGTTTGTCTTATCATCTTCTGTAGCAATGGACTCTGAATGGATTTATGGATTTAGATACTCGTACTCTGAGAGAGGACTTAAATGTTTTTCCAGCAGTAAGTGCCTGTATCATGCAGAAAGGCAGTTCTTGAGGGCATACGTTTTTGATTGAGCTAAACCTCCCTAACCATAATCCTTCCATGTTCTTCTGAATTCCAGCTGATGAATCATCCTGCGGAGCTTAGTCAGGACAGTTCACTTTCCTTCTGCTTCTTATTGTCTCTGTCCCAAAGAAATTGAGTCACCCTCTTGTAATGTTTGGGTTTTTGTTGTGTTTTGTATATTTTGGCTACCCCCAAAGAAAAGGAGGCCTTCCTGATTTCATTCTGACACTTCTTTCACAATCTTATGGCGTAGTTGTGCATTTTGGTCTTCCTATGAACATTTTTAATGGCACAGCTTTCTTGTTACCGGTTCAGATTTCAGCAGCATGGACTGGATGGCCTATGATGAAGGGATAAACCTTCCCCATAGTGGCATTTTTATAAGTCTATCTCGTAGGTAAACCCCCTAAATCTTGGCAATCTCTTTAGAGCATATGCTGTGCTATTAAACACAAGCTCTTTGCTCCCCAGAGTCGACCGCAGCCGATATGGTTGGGTAGGTAATAAGATACTGCTGATATATTTCAGAGCAAGGTGCACTTTTACTTTATTTATGAAGATAGACATGCTGGTCAAGGGCTTAATCACAGCTGATAAATCATTTTGTGAAAGCCTATTAGAACCATATGCTGATTCTTTGTATTAATATGGTGTGTCTGTTTCTAGTCTAATAAGGCAGGGTCTCTTCCCCCTCTCCCACCCCCTCCCTAATAGGCAAACTATTTATCTGTTTAAGTGATATCACTTGCCTGGGGGCATTTCCCTCTTTTAAGAGGTATTGTTAATAAAGCAAGGTGAACAGACGAGAGAGGGATTATCAGTCTCCAGAGCAAGCCAAGCAATGTGGTTTTGGTCACCTTTGTTGGGATGGAATTGCAGAGCGAAGATCCAAAAGCTGAGATGAGGAAACCTATCGATTAGAGACTGGAGAACATCAGCATGGCCTTCCTGCAGCATAAGGTTGTCATTTTGGCCCAGGTGGTTACAATCCTGGAGCCCAAGAGCTGTGAGGGGGTGGGTATGCTGACATTTCAGTTACCTCACCTTTCCCTCACTCAGAGAGGGCTGCTACAGAAACAGGTTCCACAGCCATCTAATGAGATCCACATTGGTGAAGTTATTCCATGCCAAATCCTATTTATCATTAATTGGTGGGTTCACTTGCAGATCTTTCCTATTATTTGCTGATTATACCTCTACACATTTTACTATCTTGCCAAAATTCAAATGCTAATAATTTTTAGATTTATTGTTTGTTTATAACTCTGTCTACTACCTAAATGGATGTAGTTAGAAGATTTCAGAACAGCAACAGCTCTTATGCTAACTGGGTTTCTTTCACGTTTTGCACATGGCAGTCGTCTATTTATAAACCTCCATAGGGACTCCTAAACCTTTACAGTTGGGTTCCTCCCATCACTTCAGCCCCTTTTCTCCCCCGTTCCCTCAAGGCAAGTCTTGTTTTATTGGCATAAAGACAATGATGGTGATTGTTATGTGGAGAAAATGTCCATAAGCTATGAACTGTAGGTAATTATTTTTAATTTGTACCTCAAGCAAAATAAATTGGAAATTAGAGACATCCAGGAGAGGAAGGGTATTTTCAACATGAGTTAGGAGGTCCTGATCTGAGTTGCTGGTATTCTTCAGTCTTACAAAATATGAAACCGAAAACTTGTTTTACGCCAGTTGTGTGCACTCTGTAGCATGACCTGTTTCCACTACTGTTCGAAATTACTGTATTTCTAGAAGTCGCCAAACCTGACTGTTAAATCTGAAGTATTCAGAGTAACAAAAGGAACAGTGGAGAAGAGAAGGAAGCCAGAACAACTAAGCATGTGCCATGGCAGTGAATGAATGCTACAGTTGGATCTGTAGCCTCATACATATCTGGGACAGTTCCATTGACTTTAATGGAATTTAATTTTTTAGTCTATTGCAATGAGGCAAAGATCTGAAGGGAGAAAAGCCTTTGTTCAGAGACTAGGAACCAACCCCCCCAACCCTGTGGTTGTGAACTTATGTGAAGTATCTGAGTACTTGTTGATGTCCTGATAATATGTAGAAATAGGGCCTTCTAAAAAAACATACTCGGGAGGAAAAAAAAAGTACATTTCAACTGTTTCCTTACTCTAGTTTCTCTCTCACATGCTTCTCTATAGAAGTTGCCAAATCCAGTTTTATGAAAAACTTATCAGCTTGCTTTCTTTCCTCAAATGAGAGTAAATTGTGTGTGGCTCGCTCTGGTCCCTGGGAAGGGAACAGACATCAGTTTGCCATGTGAATGTACATGTCAAAGTGCAGCTCTGCCAGCCAGTCAGGGCTGGGTGGGGAGAGACACTGGGAGAATGAACTCAGTGTTACAAACTGTCTCTTTTGAATTTCGACAACCTATTAGTCACAGCAAGCTGCCCTTATTGATTTTGGTAAGAGAGGTCACTTTTAATCCTCTAAAGTGGAGAGAGCTGCATGCACTCTCCATAGCATGACATTAAAATTGACACAGCTCTGCATCAGTTCTATGAAAATGCCCTAAACCTAGATGGATTATTGCCTCACCTTTCAATGGATACAAGCTGCTAACTTAGATTAGGTGTTAAAGCTTCAAAATACTTGATATGAAAATTACAGACCCCAACACCTAGAAAATATCTAAGTATGCTAAAAATGCTATCCCTGCAGAAATAGGTTATTGGTCTTAAGAAACTTTATTTTTCCCTTTTTGAAAAATTAAAAAATCAACACAGAGGAGTTGAGATTATCATATGAAAGAACAAAAAAAACCCCTGACCTTACTGTATGATTATGAAGAAAGCTTTATTCTGGCTGATGGCCTTTCCTTGCTTTGTTTATGTTCTTTAGAGAACTAAGTCTTTGAATACAATTAGAATAGACCGACTCGAATCTTAAGTGTGCCTCGAAATAAACAGCAGAGGTGAACTCTCAGCAGTTTTCTTTTCATCTTTGTTATTCCTGCCCTGACCCATTTTTACTGCCTGATGATCATTTGTGGCATACTATTATTAAGAGAAATCTTGATGGAAAAATGTGCTTAATGGGAATAGGAAAATTGTTGTGAGCCTGGCAAAGTTTTTTTTCTTTCTCTTTCTGTCTTTGGAATTCCAGAAAATGACTGCTACCCCTTTTGATTTTACACTAGATTTTATTTGGAAGTCTGTTTGCTGAAGATTTCACTGATTTTTCTGGAAGTCTCAGGAAACATGGACAATGTAATGTTTAGTAAAATTTGTTGGCCTGTCGTGTAAACCTTGTGTTCTCCCTTTTCAATAATTGTAGCTTGCTCCAGTACTCCTTATGAAAGTTTAGAAATTCCTTTTCTAGATAAAAGACATCTGCAAAAGGAACTGCAGTAAAAAAAAGATTAAGGCGCAATCATAGAATCACCAGGTTGGAAAGGACCCACTGGATCATCGAGTTCAACCACTCCTAACAATCACTAAACCATGTCCCTGAGCACCTCATCCACCCATCTTTTAGTCACCTCCAGGGAAGGTGACTCAACCCCCTCCCTGGGCAGGAGAAAGAAAAATAATATATGTTTCCAGTCCCTCCATCTTTGTGTTGCAAGAGTCCTCCCTGGTGTCCAAGTACTGTATGGGATCGAGGGGAGAGAAAAGTGATGACGGGAAGATATGGGCTGATGGAGGGAAGGAAGGAGTGAAAGGACTTACTTCTATCCCAAATCAGACTTGGTGGGGAAAAATGGAAAGGAATATCTACATGGAAGAAGAGGAAAACCAATGTTAATCAAGTGTGGAGTAACTGAGGAGTATCGTGAGGTTGCGTAAGGAAAATGAAAGATGAGTGAAGGAAGAAACAGCACTCAGAAGGCAGACATTAGAGAGGCAGTTCTTTGTTTTCTGAGGACTGGGATACTAAAATGTTCATGTGATGTACTTGTTAGCAGAATTGGATGAACATAGATAAGGGAAGGAAAGGAAGGGAAGGAAAGGAAGGGAAGGAAGGAAAGAAAGAAAGAAACAAAGTTTCCTTCAAGACAATTGCGTTGGTTTCTCTGCATAAAGTTGAATTGAGATGTCAAGGAATGCAACTGTACAAGAGGAAAAGAGATGGAGATGTTCAGTTGATACTGGGTATTAGAATAGTTTTTTTTCCCTGAAAAAGAAGGAGGGAGAGTCAGCCTGGACACTGTTGTTTCTGCTTTCAGTGGTCTTTATCAAGTATTCTTTCACTCATCACACTTCTGCCTTATCTCTGAGATTGAGGTGTATGTCCCTTGGGATGTATACATCTGTTTAAGGCCTGTTTCTCCAATTCTAAGTAGTTACCATGGTTCTCTCCCTTTTATGCTATGTTTTTGTTCCAATACAGTAAACTCATGCAAGTGTAAATGCCAGTATATATGTTTCAGGAAAATCAGGAAAGCTATTAAGTATATTACACTTCTGCACATAAGTTCTTATTTTGCAGATTATTGTTGGGCTGGAATCTTTTTCAGGTACAGCTCTTATAGTAGTTTCTTTTCTTTGCTTCATCCCTCTCAGCCAGTTAAATGTGGATATAACTGATTTTCTGAAATGCAGCCAAAGTCCATGTACTTCAATAGCTCTTAAACATGTGGTTAACTTCAAGCATGTGTGTAGGGGTTTGCTCAGTACAGATAGTTTGCTGAATCAGTACTTCCCAACACTAAGATTTTAAGTCGCAAACAATCCTCTATTTTAATGTATTTTAACTACTGCCTCCCATGGACTGTAGGTAACTGTTGTTAGTGGAATCCTGCAAGTGAAGGAAGTTGTAGTTGGGCAGACGGCAATTTAAGGGTAAAGACAGTCTTTTTTATACCCTGCTGTGACACCTATTTTATTTTTTTTACTTCCTCCTAATAAATATCTTAATTCTGTTGCATGAAAAGAAATAATGATTGGAATACCATGGTATGATTAAAAACTTATTTTGTTGGAGGAATAAAAAGATCTGCTACTATAAAGTTAATATGTTGTAGGTTTTTGATTTTTTTTCCCCCCTCAGATTTCTGAACTTTCTGGCAAGAAGTCATACTAAGAGGGTAGTGTATGTATGCCATTATTGGCCAAATAAACATGAAGCACCCAGCCAGTCTTTTGAATACATAAGTCTTTGTGACATCTTAGAAAGTGCTTTTAAAGAAGAACAAAAGTGGAAGAAAAAACACTTCAAACAAAAAAATACCACTCCCCCAAACCAACCACCATCCTAAAAAAAAAAGAAAAAAACAACAAGAAGAACCCTAACAAAAAAAAAAAATCTGATTACCTTTCTCTTTAACTTGCATCCTTCTTTGTGCAGGGAGAAGTGTGATAGGGCAACCTGCCTCACGTAGTTTTGTTTTTCTCTATCGTGGCTCACAGGTAGGGTAAGGTGGAAAGTATGTTCCACCGAGCAAATGCATCTGTTGGAAGGTGCAGGCAAGAGGAAATCAGCATTGAGGGAAATGTGCCTTTTAAAATTCTATTTAATATGCTATTATTGATGGAGTGCTTAAATTGCCATATGATGATGGTTGGGGAAGAAAGAAACCACGTTTTGCTATTGTAGTTGATACACTCAATGCAGTGTTTTAAAGCAAAGTGCTCTTCCTTTGGTTTTATGTAAGGTGGTAAGACTTAAAAATGTAATTGGGATTTCCCCTGTCTTGTCTTATATTGCTTCCTCGCGTTCCAACTTCAGACAAGCTAATCTGTATCCCCTTCTTCTTGAATAGCATTATACTGACAACAGAGCAGTGAAAAGAGCCGAGACTGTAGGACTTCTAACAATGCCGGAGGGGCCCAGGAATAGGAATGCCCTGAAAAAAATGTGCTCCCGTCCAGCTGCCCTTCATATTGTTGTCTCCCTATCCAATTTACTAGAGAATTTCCCACTGGCTCTTGGCTCATTCCCAAATGAGAATGTAATCTTTTAAAGATTACACTGCATAATGGAGGGACAAGGAGCTCTTTATTAACTGGAATGGGGAGTCACTTGCTATTAGGCAACGGAGAGGGATGGGCTGTAGTAGCGTTTTGTGAGCTTTACTTTCTGCCCCTTCTTGTCTCCTCAGTGACAGGACAGCAGGTTGGGAGTGGGAAACCACTGCAGCTGCACTGTAGCAAAAGGAATAAGTGAATGTAGGTTATGATTATGGCAATTACTTTTATAACAAGAGGGATTATACTTTAACTGTTATATTTCCAACAAGGTTGCTAACCTAATACCATAGTATATTTTTCAAAAAAAAAATAATTAAAAAAAAATAATCTCTGCTTCTTCTAGAGTTGATGCATTCAAAGACTATTAACATAGTGTGAAAGAGCTGAGCAGCTAAGGAACCTAATGCATGCTGTCTGTACAGATATTGTCTGGATCAGATCCCTGTCACTTCGACTTCCATGAGCTGTGGCAGCTAGACACCCTCAGCCCTTTCGGGATCTAAAACAAAGTGGTACTCTCGGAATTTTAAATGCTCTTTGTCTTTCCTGTCAAGCAGATAAGCTTCTTCCAGCAATAGTAAATAAAGAGATAATAATAAATTAGATTCGCAGTGAGGAAATTTTAGAAACTTCACAAAGGGACCAGATTTGCTCATGTAAACTCAGGGAACTGATTGGAAAGCTTCCTCTTCAAAATACTTCCATGCTGTGCTCTCCATATATTACATGTTTTGAAAATGGTGCTTAATACAGAGGATGTATGTCTGTAAAATGAAGTAGTCTTAGGTCACTTCTTTTCGTATGAGGTGAGTTTTGCTGAAGTTGTTGGGAGTCTGCAGTATGTGATTTGTTTTTTTTTTTTTCTTTTCTTCTTTCCTGGATGCCTAGCAAGGTCATAGGTGACACTTTGTCATATGGATATTACTGCTATTTCTTTCACTTTTGTTGTTCTTAAAAACACTTTCTAAGAAGTCAAGCATGATAGCAGTATAAGCTAAATTAATTGTGCAGGAAGAGCACTTTCCTTTTGTGCATCAGCTGGAATATGAGTAGAAAATTAAATTTTGGAGACTTGAAATATATGTCATGGGTTGATCATTGCCAGATAATTAACTGACTTTGTGGAAGAGCCAGTGTTCTGTGAAATGTAGGTTAACAATATAATTCTATAACTTTTTATTAATTTTTAATACACTGTGTGCTGAATGATAGTCTAAGCAATTGATTTCATTTTTGTTGTATGTACATTTAAGTCTTCTCACACTGTTGTGCCTTATGAAAATACCTGTTATCACATGAAGCTGTTTGATATATTTGGAAGGACTGGACATGTGTGTGTAAATCAATCTTTTCTTCCTCCTTTTCTTTACTAGGAAAGAACTGGAGTTATGAATAACAAGTTGAAGTCAAATGAGAACACTTTACTGTTGGTTTTGGCAGGATATGAAACCTGTGAATGGCAGGTTGTAACTTATATTATTATTTTTTCCTCCCCTGTACAGAAAAAGATGCAAATCTGATTTCATCCTGCTCTTATGCTAAATCCTAGCAGATCTGACCAGTGCCACATATGAACTATTTACCTTTATGACACAAACTCTTTTATTTTTGATCTTGGCATTTGTTCAAGCTTGAAAGAGTCACCTTGGGCAAAAGGTGCTCTCAGTTGCCTTCTGGGATTGAGAACACTGTATGCCGTTAAGTAGTTGGTATTGAAAGTTAATTTCCTTGTGGTGTCTAAACAGGCTAACAAGGTTATACCTCTGTTTGCTATCTGCAAAGCATCGTTTTGTCAGGTAAGAGTATCTTTCCATTACCTCCCTTGGCTCATATCTCTTTCAGACACAGTTCCTACTTTCCAAGCAAAAGTTCTTGTATTAATCTCCTCCGCAGGCTTTTTAGGTTTGTTCCTGCTGCATTATATCCTCACTAGTAGGAACAGTTGCACAAGGAAGCAGCTTGTTTTCCTATGTGCTATGCCCAGGGCATCTTTTTGAGTCTTTAGTTGCTGCTTGCTTTTAGAAAGAAGACCTGTATGGGTTTATTACACATCTGCCAGTAGGCTGCAAAATGTTAGATCCTCATAGTGACATTTGTACCCACCAGGCAAGTGTTGCCTTTCATGGACTGCATGGGAAGAGGCCAACCAGACATCTGAGAACCGTACCTCAAGCTGTCACTGGAGTTTTACCAGTTCTTGCTGTTCATTGGCTTTCCTGACCTCCGAGTATCATGTGCTTTAAGCACCTTCTTGAAAGTCAGACTGGCGCAGGGCATTAACTGCAGGCAGTGGCGCAACATGATCTGCTGGAAGCTGTAAAGTCAGTGATACACGTTTCTGTGTACTTCTGCGTGTGCCCCCTCAGTGTTAATAGGCAATAAAATGCTAACGTTTCAGTGTGATGGGTTAATTTTGGTGTGACCCTATGTTTAACTGCCATAAAGGCACAGGTGTAAAATTTTTGAAGTTACATGAGAAGTACTGGAATACCACCTAGACATACTGGTGTCTTCAGGAGATCTTGCAGTAAATTTACATAGTTTTCTCGATGATGTTGATGCTAGAGCATGAAGTGGATTGAATGTATTTTTTTCTTTCTTTTCTACTAATATCCCAGTGGATACCCCTTTTCAGAGCCGATGGGAAATTTCTTTAAGATCTTCTCATAAGCCATGTTTTTATGTTTTCCTTGTTTTCCTGCTGACCTATAACTTCTCTAATTGTCTTTTTAATATTTTTAAAACTTTCTGCATTTTTATGTCAGTTTGTATGTCAGTTGATGTTGAAATTGGTTTAAAAACCAAAGCTGAAACTTTTATTTAGCAAAATATTTAGCTTTCCGTTTAGCCTGGCCCTAGACCAAACGCATCTAAGTTAAAGTAGTCAAATGAATTCATTTCATTTTTCTCCTTTGACATGCAACTGACCATGCAAATACTCTTAGCTTACCCTAAATATTATGGAGAGAGAGAGAAGTATGTAAAGGTCATTACTGTGGTTTACTTGCTGTACAGTAGTTTATTATAAACTCAAGTATTTTTCATACCCTGTTTATGATATCTCAATTGGAAGATATTAGGGAAGTTTTTGATCTTTCTAGCAGTTATAAGAGCCACATCTCAACAAGGTTTTATTTTTCATTATACCACATGGACTGTAAACTACTTGCATGAAGCATGCTATTTGCTACATAGCTCTGGAAGACTACTGTTTTGATCCCATCCTTACATAATGCTGAAGTGCTTATAACCCCTAAATTATGAGCCTTATTTTTATAGCTAATCTTTTCAGCAGAATGTTTTTTTTTTCCTTTAAAACAATTGGTATTTCTGTAATACACAAGTATAACATGGAAAACATATTGCAGTTCCTTTCAATGATTTTGTTCCTCGATATAATGGTGGTAGAATCTAGCAAGTGAGCACACATTTCTGTGGTATTTTCAAAAGCATATGAGATACCATATGTTTTCATAAGAAAACAGCTGTTACCACTCATATGCTTTCCTAGATAGAGTGACAGTTATTAGAGTGGCAAGGTAGGAAAATGTCTTGTCTTTTAAGTTGAATAAAGCTGGCAAAAACTGTCGTGTTGAATGTGCAGTGGCCTGTGTGTAGATATCACCATGTAGAGTTGTAACTGGAAGGAGAGAGAGATTAACGCTCGTAGTCTGCAGTTTGGAAGAGACAATATAAATCTCTGTCCTACTCTGAGCTGTGAATGCCTCTGTAGGAGTTATAGTAACAGACAAATTAGCATAATGTAATTGGCTGGCAAGGTCAGCCCCTCTCCAGGAGCATTAGCAATGTTTACTGTAAGAAGAGACAGACCAAATATTGTAGGGTAGTAAGCTGCCTATCTCTTTTTGAAAGAAGAATAATCATTTTTGGACTCCCTACATCACAGAGTTTTTACTATATCCTATTAAAATTCAGACTATCATATTTCTGCATTAAAGCAAGTAATCTAAAAGAACAAAGAATACTCTCTATGATCCTGATAATCTCTATTATTTTTCTTCATTTATTTTGAACCTCATTGCATTTACCTTTTTTTTCCCTCTCTCTGGTGAACAGCTTTTCTCTGACCACTAAACTTACATGTGCATCCTTACCAGTACCCAATCAATCTTGTTGGGGGATTTAAAATTTCTGGTCTTACTACATTGTACTTGGAACACAATTAGTAAATCCAGACAACTTCAGTTTTCTTGTTTGGATCTTTCAAAAGTATGAAACTTTGGGCAAAGTTCTGGGCCAGTTCTAGCAATCCAGACTCACTGGATTCAGCTTTGCAAGCCCTTTCACCACTGTGTATCAGAAATATGAGATGGTGCCCCACGTTTTGATGGAGACCTTGCATTGAGTCACAGACAGCACTTGGCTTTTTAACCTTTGATCCCAAATCTGACAGTTTGTGCCGAGTGTTTGAAATAAATTCAAGTGTTCGTTCATGAGGTATTTGCTGAATGGCTTTCAGAATCTCACACAAGGGTAGCGTTGCCTTTTCTTAAATGCTAATCACCAGGAAGGCTGAAGTTTATGCTGTTTAGCAGATATCTTCAGCTTAATTCTTTAAAACACTGTCTGTGGCCAGAAGGTGCCACTGTAATTTTCCTAGAGAACTGTAGACAGGCTAAAACATTCACAGAATCACCTTCAGAACACTATCTTACTGAAAAACCTATTTCATTGTGCTTAAGACAGTGTGATCCAATGGTTATGATCTCCTGTCATTTCTGTGAGGCTGAAATTCAAATGCTTGCTACTCTAAAGTCCTGTGGAGTTGTTCTCTTGCCGAAACTCCTCTTCTACTCTGTTACTGCTGCATTATATTGCCTTTCTAGGTATGCTGTGTTGTCTTTAAAAGATATTCACTTCTTGTCACTTCTAAGAAGTTTGTAATTTTTGAAGATACTCATCCTCTTTTAGGTGTAAGGCAGAAGAATGTGAAGTAATTTGCTCAAAGTCATGCAGTAAATCTGTAGAAGAGTGAGGAAAAGGATGGATATGTAGTTCCTGGTGTACCTGATGTGCTGAATACCTGTAGAGTACAAGAAGTTATATTTCTCATCTCCTCTGATGTCTCAGTCCTGTGAAGCTATATGTTCCAACCAGACCAGCTTGCTTACTTGGTTTATTCCCTGTTAATAGTGGCTCTTCTTTCAGCAATCCCCAGCAAGCTGTGCTTTAGGACCGAAGTTGCATGCCTTCATCAATAAGCTGTCAACTCTTTTTTTGCAGGAGGACAGCTATTAGTTTCTCTTTCTTCCAAGCACGTCTGTTCTCCTAGTCTTGTTAGTGGGTTTTTTGCTGCCATTGTGCTACTGCAGAAGGTCACTGCTGAAACCAAGGCAGAGATGGACAAGGGCAGTGTGTTTCTCCTTAACCAGACTGCAGAACGTCGGGAACATCTTTGAGGATTCAAAGAATACTTTCTTGTAGTATGTTCGTCTATAGCTATTGCTGTACTTACTGGAAGTGAACTTTTAGCCAGAAGTGTATTTAACTTCTGGTTTTGGTTTGTTTTCTATGTAAACAGTCTGATTGCCTTGCTAAACCCTAACATTTTAAGCTTATGGCTACGAAGATTATTAATTTTGTCTGAATGGTTCCGACTTATCAATCTAATTCTCTTTCTATCCTAATTCTTTCTGTCCAAGATCTAGACAAAGCTTGCTCTCCTCTTCTAAAATGTGCGCCTAAAATTGATTTAAATGATCATGGGTACTGCAAAACTGTATGCTTGCCTTCATGATTACTTCCCAGAACGTCTGGTGAATTAACTTGATCCCAGCTTCATGCTTTGGTGTTCATTGTATGATTTTCACCGATAAAAGCATTCTCCTACCAGTTCACTTGTCAGTCCACTCCACTGGTTATACCTATGATTCCTTTTATGTAGCAAATGGTCTGTCTGGGTGCTTTTTGAGAGCGACACTGGCCTTGACTCCTGGATATTTTCCAGCATTTTGTTTTGGTCTCTGTGTAGAACTAGCCAGCCTGGCCCAACATAGCTGCCACAGTGGATAAGGGTTAAAAGAATATTTAGGAGATACATTTTATTACCAGGGTAGCAGCATTTCCACTTGACTTCTTAGCAGAAAAGTTAAGCCTGCTGGTTTTCTGCTTGAAACTGCCTGAATGGAAAATCACTGGCTGTTTTGTTGCTACCATTCTTACTCTCCTTTACCAACTGCTCTGTCTAAAAAATGTTCTGGTCATTGAATGCGGTCTAGCAGTCATTGGTTTAACTCATGCACGATGCCAATAACTTATGTCAGTGAAATCAATAATGAGAATTTCAAAGAAGCTTTTAAAAAAATATATAACAGATTTAAATGCCAAAGTGCTGTCTCTGTGAATTTGCTATTAACAGATTATAAATGGTTTGCATAATGTTGAAAAGCCTAGCGCCTTCGGTTGGCGGTATCAAAGGCTTGTTTAAAGCAATTCCTGGATTGCCTCCCTCCCCCTTCAGCTTTCTGTTTCACGAAGGATTAAAACAAAACTCCCTGCAATAAAGAAAGGAAAGCCAGGTTTTCAGCTACCCTCTGACTGGCCTTCAGATCTGGCAGCTGCTTTTGGATGTCTAATTGCTTGTCCTGCAAAAGTTGACATGCACCTACTTTGAGAAGGTTGAGTACCCACTTTGTATGTGCATTTTGTCTGATTTACAGAAATGAAATAAAGTACTGGGGAAAGACTCAGAGTAGAGCTTAGAATACCATTTTGCTTGGGCTTTATTTATTTATTTATTTATAGTTTCCTTCTTTTCTGAATTCATAGATAAGTATTAGATGCAGAGAAAGAGTGCAAAATAGTGGATAAGACACTAGACTTGGAAAAAAAGATCTCTTCCAATGAATTCTTGGCTACACAAATAATTTTCTTTTTCTTCCTTCCTCTTTCCTTGCTTTGTCTATGAGCTCTAAGGCTTATGGGCAAGTGTAGTCCATCAATGTGTCTATACAGATTTTTGCATAATAAGGCCTTGATTGCACTGAAACCTATAGGAATTACACCTAGGAAGTACACTAGTAAATCTCTCTTCTTACATTCAACTTTCTTACTAGCACTTCTCCATTTGAAATTCATGGCACGCTCCCTTGTGTATAGCAATCTAATGGGGCCGTAATTGGGTCCCCAAGATAAAATTACAGATATAAGCCAGTTTTTCCTTAGAGTTCTATGAAGAATGCATTTTCTTATATACTTCTTGTAAAAGGGGTTGTTGTTTTGTGTTTATTGGTGTTCCATCTGCTCTAGAGAATACATTTGAGAAAAACTAGCTCCGGTACGGCATATAATGTTTCATTAGCAGGCATAACCTTGTTTATTTGCTTTTTAAAATTATATTTAGAAAAGGAAATCAGTTTGCACCATTGACATGCTGCCAGGTTCCTGTTTATAAATGTCACAATAGGCAACTTGGAAGAAATGAAATAGTCCGTTTATGGCTTTTGCATAAAGTATGACAGAACTGGGTAGAACCAGGCAGCCAGTTATGCTTCCCCTGTTTTGCAACCTTCCAATTAGCAGGACGTTGGGTAGTGTTAGCAGTGCAAAACACCCTGAGTGACCCAAACTGGACTATGCAGTGTATAACTTAGTGTTACTGATGTTTCTTTGAACAGAAGCAGCTCTTTGTGCTATTTTGCTTAGACGGCTGTCTTGGGCGAGTAATCGTCTATGAAACAAGCAACCCTAAGGAAAATGGGATATATCTGTAGGAAACTTCAAGGCATGGCATGCAATCTGATGTCATCTTTTCCCATAGAGAAGCTATTTCCTTTCAAAGTCTGGTGAGACCCATCTTCCAAAATTTCCTTCTCCTTTAAAATATGTTCATTGCATTTCCTTTAAATCACTTTTTTCCTTTCCTCTAGTAAATGGTTCATCTTGGGTACATCTGGTACACACCATATATTACTTGCTGTGCATGTAAAGAAGACATCATATGTCAAAGGCATAGTCTAGACAGACGTGCTGAAAAGGGCACGAGGAGGGTAGTGGGGGAAGAGGGGAGGGAATTGTGGAAGACAAGGGTCATCTTTCAGTATTCATTTCTACTGGTAATTAGAGGGCACCACTGAATGTCTGTAATTAGGTCATGTCACAAAAATTAAGATAAAAGACCAAAAAAATTCTAAATCTCCTGCATTTTGTTCATACTATCAGAGGAGTCAGAGCATTTGCTGAAACCAGTAGCCAAAGTGGAGGACAAGCAGGGAGGCTTAATGTGCCCCTGGAAGAAGTGCATGTGGATTTTCCCCAGAAGGTACAAGGAAGAGAGCAGAGGAGATGACTGTACTTCTCATACCCAAAGAGCAGAGGCCAAGCTGAAAGACATGTCAAAGGTTGGCCTGCAGCATGAGCTGTATTGTGGAGATTTTGTGCAGGACTTGTCACCCTTCAGGCGGCTGTCTTAAGAGGATTAGAAGTGTTTAAATGGGGCCTTTGGACTTCAAGTTATGGTGGTGACTGCTGCAGCCTTGAGATGGCTTATACCTGGCTTAGCACTTCATATGCCTGTCCTGTGTCTTGTGCCATGCTTCTTAGCAGCACCATGTCATTTGCTGGAGATTAGTGGTCTTGAGGTTTCATTTGCATCACTCAGGGTATTTCAGAAAGTCTTTCTGATAACATAGTATCAGCTATTGAAAGAAAACAGGATAAAAAGAAAAAAAAAGATTATTTATGCAAGGTGATCTTTTCTTTTGATTGTGCCTCTTTAGTAGCACCCAGCATGCCTACATTGAAAAATAATTTATCATCAATTAACAAAAAAGGAAGTTTCCTTGCCTCTTCCAGTGTAGTTATTTAGGATAAATTTTTGCAAAGGTGATGCGAGCTCTGGTACACAAATCTGATCTATTCATTAACAGTAATTATCCACTAAGACTGAAGAAGACTGAAGACATATATTTATAAAAAAGGATTTGGACTAGTTAAGTCTGTAGATACCTTTAGAACTATTATCTTTATTGTCAAGAGTTTCCAGTCATGGTGCTCTGAAGCAGTACTTGGGCGATAGTTAAACTTTGGTCTCTGAACTGCTGGTGGTCGCAAAGTTGTGGTAAGTCATCTGCAGCTGGTCTGTGGAACCATCTTGCCTTAATTATATGGTTTATGATAAGAGCAGAGTGCTCTGTGAGAAATTCAGAGGGTAGACAGAGGTCTGTGATCCAAAAAATTGGAAACCAGTGGCCAAGACTGATAAGTACAGATTCAAAGCTTTATGATTTCAGTGAGAGCAATGTTTCCCTTCTTCCCCCATCTGCCTATCATTACTTGTCATTTTTGAGTAAGGAGTTTAGTTTTTCTTTACATTTTTACCCCTAAGGGGATCAAGTTGATAACATTTGACTGAGCAGTGGTGCCTGGAGCTTGAGAAGTCAGATATACATGTACCGCTGCTGGCTTTTGAGTCTCCAACATTATGTAGACAGCTATAAAAGCTGTGTCTAGTTCAGGGGTAGATGTTAGATGGGGCTTAGGAGCAGGGAAGATACATTCTGGGATATATCAGGCCTGCTTTTTTTTTTTTAAATGTTCCATTTTTATCAGGTAGCTGTTAAGTGAGCATTTGCCTTTCTTTGAAATGTTTTGAGGAATAGATCCTTTGGCATCAGTTCTGTATTTTTATGTGTCAGCCTTGTTCAGTGACTTCATACCTCTCGCTAAGTAAGGGGGTTAAATGGATTTTAGCAGTCTGCAATAAGATCTTCCTTGTGCTTTATCCCAGAGCTTTTATGTTACTACACAGCATTTTCCAGCAGTTTTTTCCCCTGCATCTTTTTTTTTCTACTGTAGTGCTTTTTCTCATTCAAGCTATACAGATGTTACAGTTGAAAAGAAGAAAAGTATTGTGTTTCAGTCCCCACCAAGTTTACGCCTCTCCATCTCTTGCTTAATGGAAGTTTTTCCTTTTTTCTTTTTAAGAAATTTAAATCTTTGTAATAGACATTCTTTCCCCCCCCTCTCCCTCCCCCCCCTTCAACTGCATTAGTAATCTGATTCATTTTTTTATCTCTGTTTTCTTCCCTGGTTCCTCTGCCATATTTGCTGGCCCTGGGTGGACAGCAAGCTTAGTTCTATGCTTATGACAGTTTAAATATTCCACACTAGTAACAGATAAAACAGGTGTGCTGAGCTGGTGTGAGACTGTTTTCCTTACACATAGATCTGAATAATATAAAAAAAGAAATGAGTTTATGCTGTCTTTGGGGAGGCTTAATGACTTTTGTTTTGAGATGACCTTTTTCTTCAGCTGGGAGAGAATTCATAGAGACTTAGTGACAACAATGTCTTCCAAGGTTTTAAGCCAGCAGGCTCTTTGGTTGTGTAAGTAGCATATGCAGTGGGTCAGCGTGTAACCAGTGGCTTCCACTCATGTACTCCATATATTGAGAAGTTATGACCACCATAATCAGGCAAGATACTGCTGTACACTCTTAAAGGTTGCACGTAGCTGCCATTTGAATGTGTTGCATCTATCTTGGTGGCATCTGTCTTGGTTGATTATCTAATCTTGGTCACACTAAATGCTGTGTGTCTGTTGAGTCTTCTGGAAAACTTTAGCTTAGAAATACACGTTTTCTTTTCCCATAAATAGTGAAATGCCTGGAAGTTGGACAGCTTAGAATATTTAGCTTTGTTAAAGTGTATTAATTGAGAGGCCAGGCTATATACATTCTAAAACTTTGCTTTGTATTTGATTTGTATCTTTAATTTTTTTTCAAAGTTGATGCCTTTTCTCATAAATGATTTGAATAATATTTAAAGTTACTGATTGGGAAAAATGTAGGTAATTTTTTTTTTTCAGAGAACAGAAAAGAAATGCAGAAAAAGTGATTTTGTACTTGCTTATATGAATTGGATTTTCTCTCATTTTTCCATGGCAAATGCCTTTTGACTTTAGAATTTATATAATAGGCTGCAAAATATATTTAAATGCAATTGGTTATAGGTAAAGGTTCTGTTGATCTAAATAAAACCTCACCCAGAATGATCCTGAATGAGTCTTCAGTTTGTAGAAAATTGGTATTTGCAATTTTCATTAAACCTCACAGTTAATAAACAATAGTAGGAAAATATAAGCTGGATTTGATTCAGAAACTATCTGGTATAGTTTAAAACCACAAACAAACTCCGCCTGAAACTGAGAATATTACAATGTATTGTAAAGGATGAATCCATCTTTTTCATTCCTTGCCTTCAGTAGGTGGGGATGTGTGATACAGGTGGTGCCGTGTGACATGCATGGGTGTTTCTCTGGAAGAACTGGGGTTTAGTGGAAATGGTGACTGCCTGGAGTCATGGGGTGTATTCCTCTTGTGTCTGTGGAACCGTCATTTCTCTGCTGTGCTTGCCAACAGGGCGTGTGTTCTTGTGGAGTGATGTGTAATCCTCTCCACCAGGACATGGAAGCACGACTTCAAGAAGATTTTAGCCTTTAGAAAAAAGAGGTGTGTTGCCTATCCAGTGTTGAACAGTTGCACGTAGGAGAAAAATGCTCAAATGTTTTCTTGAAAGTCTGAAGGTAAAGTGGGGAATACAGTATAACTGGGAAGAAGTCAAGCTGATGATCTATTCCTGTTGCTCTTGCAGCTGGAAAGGTTGAGAATGAGCATGTTGATTTAAAAGCAGTTAGTGGATATGGATTGTTGTTTTTTGGTTTATTTATTTAAATGTTAATTACTGCTGGAATGTACGGCATGAGCACATGGGTGAAGGGATCATTTCTATAAATGCTGTTCAGTGTTATAATCCAAGTTTCTGCTTCACTGGGAGTGACTATGAACTTTGGTGAGGATGTAACTTAGTCCTAGAGGAAATAAATTCCTCTTAATTCATTGGATGTTAATTAAGATCCATTAAATAAGTCTTAAGGGCAAGGGATGTCTTTCATGTCTCTACAGCTCCTGGCATGTGGGTGGCCTGTTCCCTGTGTGAACATTTATGTTCAGTTTAATAAAATGGATAATAAAAATAAGCTTATATCACCTCTTCTAATGCTGAAGGACAGTTGTGAAGATTATTGAGAAAGCTCTGAGTATATCATACTTTCTCAGAAGTTGGATGTATCTTGGGAGCGTTAAAAGCAGGAGGAGTGCTGTGTCTGCATCATCCCTTCTGTCTCTGAGTTAGAGTGCTAGGAGCTCCCCACCTAGTATCAATTCATTTTAACCATTGGCTTAAGAACTGGAGGAGGGTGAAGAGAGGAGTCAAAGTGAGATGTTCTCCATGGATCGCTGGTGGAAATGCACGTAGAACTCTATAGAAGTAGAGCTGAAAGGAGCCTAAGAATACAAATTAAATAAGAATTCAATTATGAAGCGGAGGTTTCAGTTTTGCGGAATTTGTTGTGTTTCTGTAAGTGCCCAAAATTGAGTCTGCAAGGAGCTCATAAATATCCTGTTCAGATTTATTCAGAATCAGGTGCAGAACTCAACAGAACGAGGCCGTTTGAGTTCTGAAGACAGTTGGCATGCAACAGGCCTAGTCTTGCTGTGCTGGTGGTAGAGTCATGATGCATATGACTAGATCAGATAGGCTTAGTGTTAGATCTTCTGTGCGTTGCCTTCCTGCCATCTTCCAAAATATAGGCACTGTCATTTTAAGTATGAACTTACTTGAACTTCTCTGTAAATTCAGAAGCATCTCACAGATGTAAATTATTCTAAAATTGCCAAATCCTTTTCTTTATGAATGTGAGACTCCTGCTGAGTTTGACATTTTTGTTGGGAAATCTTGGGTTTTCTCTTGGCAGTGTAGTATAAAGTTATAGTTCCCGCTCAACAACAGTCCTAGCATTACTGAGACATCTGGATGCACTGACAGTTTTCTTTCTTCTGTAAAGATGTAGTTTATTGGAGATTGTTAAAACTTTGAAACAGTATTACAAGTTTATGCATGTAAGCTAACAATTACAATGTCTTATGTGCAAATGAAATTTTTAATATCCATCATAATTCATACCATTTTTACCCCAGAGAGGCCTGGAATTGCTATAGGGGAAAAGGGAAAGAGAAGGAGAAGAAAACAGAAATACTGAATCTAGGAGCATAGGAATCTGATATTAAATCTTTTGAGACCTGCCTTGCCATGGTACAACAGAATCCAGTCAAAATCTGGGCAAGAGCAGGGTTACTAGTTGTCTAAAGCTTGTAACAGATTTACATCCCATCCTTTCCCAGGTCTTGTGGACTCAGGAAAATATCCATGTTTCCTTTAAAGATCCTCCAGTGTAGCAGATCAATGTCCTACAGCTCTTGGCAATCTATGGTCTGGAATCTGTAATCTAGAGAAAGGTTTTTCTGGATCCCGGACAGTTTCATGCCAATGCTCTGGCTTTGTGAGGACAGCCCTCTTGGGAATCAGGCAAGTGTGTGTAGACAGGTCTGTGCTGGCATTGGCAGGAGGTGGTTGTGCAGCACTGCAGAGTAAACTCATTGTGACTGATGCTTTTCATCTTTATTGCTCCCCTATGGACACAGAGGTGCAAGTACTGCCTACCTCTTTTGCAATTTAGCATTTGGTGCAATAAACATGCTACTCAAAGCAATCTCTGGAAGTATTCAGAAAATATACAGGCAGTGTAAAGGAGAAATTACATGAGGGTGAGCTTCAAAACAAGTCAGTGTTGCGTATTGATAGGTTTTAGTTGAAACACATGCATTTAATATAAAGGGAAAGCTTTAGAAAGTCATAGTGCTAAGCCATTTACTTGCAGAGGGACAGATTATTAGACTTGTTTTTGTAAAATGTTCAAAAAAAATCAGTGTGGTTTTGAATCCTGAATTAGTGCATGTGAGTGTTTTATTTTTTACCAGAACAGTTTTTCATTAGAAAATAATCCATTGAAGAAGCAACATTTTTATGGCAATGTTGTAGGTGAGGGAAAAGAGTCCATATACCTAAGTTTATTCTCTCTTTTTGCCTGTTGGTCCTGACAAGTAAATGAAAAATGACTCTTGAAGTCCTTGTTGCAGTTCATGCTCCTAAATGAATACTGGCTGTTCTGCTGTTGGACCCAATTCATACTCCGTAAATTAGTTACTGGAACAGAAACTCAGACCTAGGTTGTTTTCATACTGGGTGAGTGGTCTAACCATATGTCTACAGGCAGCACCTCTGCCTCTTCATATATTTATGAAGACTGGAACAACTCCTGTAAAAGAAACAGAGAGATCCCTGTGTCTGCAGCAGCCTGGAGGTCACCTGAAATATGTAAGAACTGGGAGATAGGAGGATGACAACTAAGGCCTTTAGTGCAAATACCCTAATTACTGGCTCCTTTTCCATGAGGAATATCATCTAAAGGATTTATTCATGTTTTGGTTCAAAACATGATATTTCTTTTAGGTCTGAGATTCAATATGTTGTCTGATTCTCCTGTCCTCCACGTTTGAGCAGGGTTCTGAGATTCCTTTCTCACCAGCTTTATCTATCATTATCAGATGGGTTCCGTAGACAAATTAGCTCATAAATTGGAATTTTGAATTAAATTTAACTTTAGTTTTCAATACTGAGTATTGCAGTGGTCAGGAAGATGCTCTACATGAGTCTTGATGGCGGAACATGTGTGTAAAGGTTTTTTACCCTTTTTCCTCTGTCTAGCATGAGGTGATGAAGGAAAGTTTCTTTTCCTCTTACTGCTAACAATCCAAGTGTTGATGCCTGATAAGAAAACTAATGCTCTCAAGGTTACTTTTTTTCATCTGTACACACTGCAGGTTATCTCTGGCTTGAAAGTTTTGTTTGTTTTTAAATGTGGGCCAAGTCAAACTCTGCGGTTTAGCAGCAGTGTGTATTGTGTGTTTAGGAATAATAATAAGGTTTATTCCAGAGTTCTTTCCTCAACTAGTATCCTAGTCTCTTGTGGCTTGTCTGCTCTGTGGATACGACTTATCTGTGATCTTTTTTTTTTGTAAAGAACTTTTTAGGACCTCCGACTTACCTGTGTATGTTCAAATACCAGTGCTATTATCCTAAGCCTCTGGGATATTATTGCTCTACAAAATATATGGAGGCTAATAGAAAGGGCTGTTTCGTGATGTACCATGTGCTGTTTGTTACTTTGGGACTATAAAACTTGATTTGCTTGTCGGTTTAGGCAGACCTAGTATACAGTAAACAACCCATGCCGTAAATCAAGGTGCCATGCACTTACCACAGAAGTCATTGTCAAACAAAATATATATCTCATTCAGTTAGGAGAATATGTGCTAGATATCCCCATTGTAAATCGTGAGTCAGAATCACAGAAGAGCGATTAGTCAGCTTGCGGGTATTTTTCTATTTATATTGCCCCATAAAAGTAAATAGTTATTTTTCATTTCTTTTTTGTTGTTGGTTACAGCAATATCTATTGACTTGGGATTTAGCAAGAGCCAGTAACTTTTCATATTGTTTATGCTTTCAGATTTCTAATCGTATTCCTGTAGAACATAAACACCAGATGAGACATTAATTTCTTTTTCATTTTCCTCCACCATTCCCTGTTTCCTTTCTTTTCTCAGAATATCTCCATGCATAACACAGTTGGAGGAGCAATGGCAGGACCTGGATCTCACCAGCTGACAAATGCAAGGATGTCAAACCACGATACCAGTGTTGTGATTCAACAGGCCATGCCGTCTCCGCAGTCCAGTTCGGTCATTACACAAGCACCTTCCACAAATCGACAGATTGGGTAAATCCATTTCCATTTCCTTATTTCTCCATTTTTCTTGGCTCCTGCAGCTGTGTGTAGAGCCAGATGTTGTCCTCATGGTTCTTGAGGTTATCGAGCTTGTACTTGATCCTTCCAGCATGCAGCATGGACACCTGCAACATGTATTGCAGACTGTGGGGGAATGTCCAGGCTACTACATTTGCTCCAGACCTGGCACTTTGCTTCAGAGGGGCAGAGTGCTGTACTTGCAGGGAAGTCTTGATTTCTTCTTCCAGATTTTTGGTTTTATCTCCTTACATTCAAAGTTCATGTTGTTTCTGAAACTGCTGTGGGAAGAAAGACAGAGCATTTCTGAAGGTGATCCCTTCACTTCCTTCAATGGGAATTCTCTGTGCTCAGTAGGATTGGGCTATTCCCTACATAATCTGTTCAACTGAGGAATACTAGAAGACAAAAAAAAAAAAAGACATGAATATAAATGGAGTTTGACACAGAGATATCTGTGAACAGTTGCTCAATTTGTGATGCTGGTTCCATATTTATTCCCATCAATTGACAGCATAGGTGCTTATTGTATTGGCTTGAATGCCAGTTGTGTGCTCATGGTTAAGAGAAATGTATGAACAAAACTATCCATGTTTTGTACACTCACTTACTTCCAGAAAATGTGAGGCCTTTATAAGACACAATAACTTGTTTTTAATCATAGAGAAACTACCCAGGTGCTTTGAGGATACAGGTTTTTGTGACAAAACTTTAAGAATTCATAGCGTTTTATGAGTGAAAACTTAGGGATGAAAAAATGAACTGAGAATGAAGCAGCAGTCTAGATTCAATATCCATCATCTATAAGGTAGTCATGTCTATTATATGTTAAGTGCAAAAGCAGTCTC
This sequence comes from Coccyzus lansbergi, assembly GCA_033558105.1. Classification (NCBI taxonomy): domain Eukaryota; kingdom Metazoa; phylum Chordata; class Aves; order Cuculiformes; family Coccyzidae; genus Coccyzus; species Coccyzus lansbergi. The sequence goes on from JAUMJK010000307.1 coordinate 420,649, forward strand.
TGTCCCCAGTCATTGTAGACAAAATTGTAGACAAATAATTGAACCAAAAAGTGAAATCCTGGTTTTGAAAACTCAAAATCCAGTTATTCTTGAGTTTTCTTTCAATTATGCCTGGTGGCTGGGGCAGGATATAGCCCACTGGCTCTCCATCTCCTAGTGCTGCAGTGGAAGGAATGGCCTGTGGCACTGACTGTTCCATAAGGGTTACCCAGCCCTTACTTAGTACAGGACATAGATTCTGTCCACTGCCCCAGTTTTGTGCTTCTAGCAAAGTTCCTCTACTTTCCTTTTTTCTGCTATCTCAGGATTTGGTTCTTAATGTAGAAATTTGAGAGTATGGGTGAGGTAAACATATTTGATAGATGTGCCTTTGTATATATTGCCTACTGACAAAACACAGTGTTCACTGAGATGTCGTGTGAAATACTGTTCATCTGTGAATCCAAGAAAATTGTTGTTTTATATATATGTCATTCAGTTCAAAGATAGGGGGCTGGGAGAGAGGGAGGAAGGAACAGTTTCTTTTTCAGTTTTAGAAAGAAACAGCTAATGCCATTATTTGGGTTGAGGATGATTAAGCTTTTGTTCAAATTGTGACTTAATAGGTCTAATGGTAATTATGATTCTAATTAAAAGCAGGAAAAACCCCAACCCCAAACAAGTTTTAATATTCAGGGGTGAGGTGTTTTATATGGGACCACACTTGGCTTGCAAACAATTGTTTCTGTATAATGAGGAAAAAACTACATGTGTTTTTGCAAGACCTTGTCAGTCAGGTTTTACGTTTGTGTTGGTTCAGGGCCACGGTGATTAGAATCTCCAAAGATGGAGAGGTTTAGGATAAAAGGCCTATTTCCTACTCAGTGGTGAGTGTCTCATTTGAGAAACTTTGTCATGACATATCTTAATTCTCCTTTGTGACTAAATCACACAAATGTTTCTTAAGTCAGAGTCTAAAGCTGCTCTATTGGGAAGCAATTGTCAGCATTTTAGTCTCTGTGTGAGTTGATATGTGAATGAGACTTACGATGTGACCTCCAGCATACCCTATTCCCCATTCTTTCCTCTTCCTAGGAGGTTTTGTTTTTTTGTTCATGATGTGTCCTAGGAGATAATTGCTGCATTTTGGACTTCATCTACTTGCCAAAGTGTTGAGCATCCTTGTTGTTTGTCGTCTTTTCCTTCAGTCTTTTCCCTGTAGTGTCTGTTTGATTTATTCAAACAACATATCTTGTCATTTCCATTTATTATCTTCATCTTACCCTTCTAAACGTGCTGAGAATTATATCCAAACCTCATTCACCAGGAATACAGACTGGACAATGGTTTCAATATTAGGCAACTGAAGAAAAACCTTGAGGGACTCAGAAAATGTTTGAGCTGTGCAAAGTTTGGTGGTTTTATTTGTCCTTACAAAGTTGCTACGGTTTGGCTTTTTAACCAGCCATTACACCTTCTGAGGAGCTTAAATCAGTGGGTTTGTGTTGGGTTGTCCCCTCCACCCTTGCTTTTTTTTTTTAAAAAAACATCTGAAGCTGCCCCAAAGTGTAGGTGAATCCTTACCATGGAGAATTGTGCCAGGGAATATTGCCTCTTAATGAGCAATAAAAACAGTGAGATCAACTGGGTAAAGCTCTCATTGAGCTAGTTCTCTAAGAGCAGAATCAAGCCCTAAAGGTTATATAGAACCATCTTGTAGCAATATTCTGATTTTTATCACAACCACAAATATTTTGGAGTCAGAGTATGGCCAAGCCACCTGCAAATGTTTGTGATGGCCTTACTCCAATGAAAACAGGGAACAGCAATGAAAGTCTTCATTTAGACCCTGCTTGTAGGCTGTACTCCAGTAACAGAGAATGGGACCCACCTGTGCCCGCACACAGTTCCTTTCGTGGTGAGGAGTGGGTGAGTTCATAGCAGCTGATGTTCCCAAGGGACATAATTTTTCCCTACTTTCTTTTCTCCATTTTTTTCCCTCCCTCTTCCCCCATCCCTGTCCCTCCCTCCCTGCTTTTCTCGCTCTCTTTTTTTTTTTCTATCTTCTCCTTGAGCTCTGGGGGCTTGTGTGTAAAATGAGATATCGAAACAAGGCATGGGAAAACATGACAGAATGAGTGTTGTTGGGCAAGCCTTACTGGCACAGTGTATATACACACATTGTTTCAGGTATTAAGCTTCAGCTACTAGCGAACAGGCATCCAGCCAGATTAATCAGAAAAAAGGAAGAGCAGGAAGGTTAATAACTTAAAAAATAAGACAGGGTGCAGTCCCACTTCCCTCCCACCGTGTATCTGGTTGAGAACAAACAGTAACATTATCATAACAGCAAACTGGCAGGTTGGTATAAAGGTCCCAGAGAGTATTTATGTGGTGAGGCTTTCTCTAACCTCTTCGCCATCCCTCCTCCCTCCCCCGCAAGCCTTTAGCATGTGGGAGGAATGCTGTAACTAGTAACTACTTGTGCTGATGAAAAATCAGTTGAGGAACACTTAGCAGTGAAGGGTGTCTTTTGCTGATTAATAGCACATCATTTGGAGATAAGATGCATGGAAGAAAGGCAGTAAGGCATACGGAAGAAGAGGAGAAAAAATGATATAAGACATACATTTGTCAAAGACATAGAAAGGCAGATAAGCTGAATCAGCTCAAGATACGGGACCCTGAACTAGGCTGTACCATAGTAGTGTTTGTCTTCTTTTTTTAAATAACTCCATTATTTCAGTAATTGTGTGTTCAGCAATCTATGTGAAAATTATGGTCAAACAAATTGGTAACGACACGGTACACTGATTGCTTTATCTGGGCATGTCTTTTCCTAGGTAAGATGTCTTTTCCAGACCAACAGTGGCTGCAGCTTAACAGCTCAGTGTTCCTGGAGAAAGTAACCTGCTACTGTTTTTCAAGCTAGTAGCAGACATGGCGAGTAATTATTCCAGCTTGAAACTCACTGTTACAGCTCTGTAGCTGAAAGGGAAAACAGGAGGACTCAGGGTTGTCACAAATCAGTTTATCATCCTTTAATGGGGTTAAATGTTGTCTGAACAGACAGTCATGGAAAACTGAGTGGTTATGAAAACTGCAGATAATGATACTAACAGAGGTTTGGTAACACAATGAAGAGCAGACTCATTGTGACTGGCCTTGGGGATATGGAAAATGAAAAAATTCCTTGGTTGTAGTCTTAATCTGAGGAACCTGAGGTGGCAGGACAGGGCTCCCTTCTGGCACACACAGGAATTTTATCATAGCTGCAAGCTATCCAAGACCGCAACTCCTGGTTGAGTTCTCAGAGTATCCTGTAATCGCCCTTTATTACTTGAGAAAATGTCCTGTAAAAGACGTTCATGGGCAGAAACCTTTCTAGAATGCAGCTAGTTTTGGAAGACACTTGGAATAGGCTGGTTTGTACATGCCAGGGAAAGTCTCTCTTCAAGCTGCTAGTAAGCTGGAGGAGTGTGTAGTGTCAAAGAGACTGTGGAATTATGTGCTTTTATTGAATTCTAAGACCAGTTCCCTTTCCAGGAAACTTGGGATAAAAGTCTCTCTTCCAACTGATGTATTTGAACTGAAGCACTACAGTATATTGTAAGATGAGAAGAAATGTGCAGTGAGAGATTAAGTATCAAATGACCTCTTGGTTACTTGATCAGGTCCATTCTGTAGCCTTGGTTGCGCAGGATGTAAGAATATCAGTTGTATCTCTGGAAGGGGAGGATAAGGGAGAGGTGGGAAAAAGAACATCTGACAGTGTCATCCTCTCCAAATATTTTTTTTTCCTGACATTGTATGCAAAGTTGGGCTTTATTTTCTGTTTTATGGTCCTACTTCTTTTTCTTATGTTTATGCTAAGCCATGTTTTCTGTAGTCTGTTCTACTACACTGACCTTGGCCAATCTTAATGTGGAATCTCATCAAGCTATATGTGTGCAGCAGCGACAAGCTTCTGGGAAGTTCAGGTGAATTACTTAGGAAATTGTTAGAGGTGAGCCATTCCCAGAAACAAGTTTCCTCATAGCTTATGGCTAGTAGACAGGGAGATGTGGGAGAGAATGGAGTCTGATAGATAGATCCTTTCAAGGTGGTTCATCTCGTTTAGGTAGCTGCTGCCCAGGTCCACCCGCTGACCTGCAGACCAAACCGTGCCACACTGTGTGTGATGTTTGGAAGCTTTGTCTGCTCCCCCACCCTCCCTGTTGCTGTTTGCATCTGCATGTTCAGGAGCTGCTGACTCAATCTCTCCTGACACTGCTGAGTCAGGAAGATTAAGAGCAAGCAGCACCAGTCTGTGTGTCAGACAGCACAAAGGGGTGATTGTTCATGACATCTCACTTCTTTCCCCAACCACATACTCCCATGACTTCTCAAAAACTCTTTCTTGCTTTAACAAGGGGTTGGAAAGTACTGACATATATCAAGATGACTTTCAGGGGACTGAAACCGAGATTATTAGCCAGGTAGTAAATAGCCTGACAACTAAGAATAGAGACAGTTCAGTGTGTTTCTTATCTAACTTGAAATCAATGGTCATACTGAAAGTTAAGTGCTTGTTATACATATTGGTTAAAAATTATTAAGGGACATAGTATCTTATGTCTTATACTTTCTATACTTGACAGAAGTCCTAAGCTTATTAGAAATGTTGCTTGTTCACAGCAACGCCACCACAAAAAAGCATCAAGGATATTGTGTGACTTGCTGGCCACTGACTCTTATTAGGATTTTTCTCTTCCACTATGAAGAGAATCCAGCCCTCTCCATCTCCTGATGGTTGTTTGAGATGAAATAGGTAGCAAAACCATATTCAAGCCGATTCTTATATAAATGGTTTCTAAGAAATCAATCATGATGTTTCCATTCTGAAAGGCTTGTCCCGCCCAAAAACTATAGGAAAGCAGGGTCAGAATACCAAACTACACCCATAACTATATCTGAACAGAAACAGCGAGCTCTCATAGGCATAGGTTGGCTCTCACATAAAAGTTAGTCATAAATAGGATTTCAGTATGATATACACAACTCAGAAAATACAGCATTGATTGCTTAATTTTAGTGGTTGGTATCTCTTATGTACCTTTCATGTATATATAAAATACACACTGTATAAATCTTCTTTAAAGGTGTCATCAACATTTATAGTCAGAGCTTCTGATTTATATGACTCTCTGAGCTAAAACAGATGTTGAATCAGTTTTGGATGGAAGAGGATCTCAGAGCTGTAGTGGGTTTGATTTGATAGATCAAGCTTTCCTAGACCGGGAATGATCATTAGAGCTCTGCACAGTGGAATCACATAGCTCTGCTCTTCATCACAGGTTTGCCCTGATGTGTGATTCCAGTATGTGTTTTATCCAAGTGTCAGCCTGTTTGACAGATAACTAAGCTGCAGTAAAACACTAGCTCAAACAATATAGACTTTGTCTGGTGTAAGGCTTTTAAAATTTTTTTTTTCTTTTATTTTTATTTAAGGGAAGAATTTGCAGGTCCCAGAGAAAGAGGAAGCTTTGAGATGCTGTATCACACCCTGTCATTTCAGGGCAGGGCTTAAATTTTTGCTTGGTGATGGCACAATGGCTGTAATGAGTGTGTAAAAGTGAAGAGCTTCATGTGCAAAGAACTTTGACGAAAATGTAGTTGCTCACTAAGAGGTCATGTTTGTGTCTGTTTCAATAAGGAAATTGATGTGTTAAAACCACTTTGATTTAAGTGTTTTGTCTTGCCAGTGTATTTTTAAACAGTTTCAAAGGGGTATAAAAACATACTCTAAGTTAGTAAACTACTGTAAGTTAGTAAAATGTTAATGTTTTTATTTGGTTTGGTTTAAGCTGGTACCTGGCTGAAATCCAGTGACAATAATTGAAAGAAAGATGCTTGGCAGAAAACACAGAAACTATAGACTATGCGTGAAGTGTATGGATCCTGATTTAACACCTGTAAAATTAGTCCTCTTTGTTAGTTGATGAGATGAGTTTTAGAAATCAGTAGTACAGTAGGGTCCCATGTCAGGCATATACATGCTTTTGTTAATAGTAACGGAGAGGTGAAGTATGCATTTAAAAGCAAGCAAACAACCAACAAATGCAAGACAATGGAAATGAAAATTATAGATGAATCTAAGGTGGTAGCATCACCGAAATTACTTCTTTTAAATAAATGAAATTATGCTTGATGTATAGACGAAAATAATTTATAGAAATCTGACATTTTGGAGACCTTCCAGCAAAGTTCTGCAGGATAAATAACAATTTTAAATTCTCTTAGCAATATTTAGTAACAAATTGCAAGGAACTAGTGAGTAGACAGAACCAACAAGTAGTTGGAGAAGATTTTATTTTGATGAGTACAGGAAAAGTGTTTCTTGGAAGAAGGAACAAATTAAAGAGTGTGTTTTAGAAACATTGGTTGCTCTGAGCATCTGTATTCTGCCAACAGAGAGGTTTATTCTGAGCTAACATAAATGAAGTGGAATTTTGCCAGTAAAAGAAGGGGTTATGTTACTCCAGTTGTAGGATCCAGGTCCTAATTGGTTTATGAAATGAAGGGGCAATCTTTGAGCTATTACCAGCTTCCTGTGCTGCAAGTGAAGTGAATCGCAGCTGTTCTGATAGGCTCCATAAAAACTTGGCGAGGTAATAAAATGTTTTCAGTGGACAATTCTCCAAATGAGTGAAATCCAAATCCCTAGCTTATTTGACAGTCTTTAGAGAATGGTATATAAGTCCTGGGGAATTCTGACATATATTATGTTACTTCTATCTAGTTCTGTAACCAAAACATCCAGGCTGACCGGTGCTGTAAATGGAAGGGCTCAAAGTAACATTAATACTTATTTTTAATCCCACGAACTGAAATACAGTGTACATAGCATACATTTTACACAAGAAAAAACTTAATGCCTGTTGTTCCTTTGCTTCCTTTTTTTGCTTGTGTTTTTATACTTTTCTGCCCCCCTCCCCCTCCAGTCTCTTGCTCTCTTTTTGTGAGATTAAAAAAAAAAAAGACATGGTTAAGCACCAAATGATCCTGGACAGAAATTGTTCTGGTGCTTCTAGTTTCACATCTAGAAAATGAAAGTAGGAGCTATTGGTCTTCATAAGTTTTCTTCAAGCAACTGAAAATTTTCTAAACCAGCTTTGAAGTCAGATATGTTAATCTTGACTTCTTAGTGGAGCAGTTATTTGTTTACTTCATGGCAGTTTTGAGAATGATTATGTACATCTAATAGACCCTAAAGATCTCTGGTGTGGGTTCAAGTACAACCTGACATCTTTGGTATCATTGTATATGTTGAGGAATTCACAATTTTCTGTGACCGTTCAATGTTCATTTAGAATTTTGTTCTTCTCAGCATCCCTGGCATTAAAAATTTTTAATAAGTGTCTGGATGTCTTTAAACATATCTCATTTTCTTTTTGTTTCCTCTCACAGAAATGTCTGTGATTTCACAGGCAAAGACAGGATGACCCCACCTTTGAAAGTGAGATGACCTAAAAAGATTACAAATAGAGAACATAACTAGAAGTTACTTAGAGTGATGAATTGGGTTTCCAGGTTGGTTTCATCTCAGCAGATTTGGCTCAAAGCTTACCCTGTTGTAAGCATCTTCTTTCACACCTCTAGCTGGGCACTTATACAATGGATCATTGAAGCTTCTTCCTTTATATTAGTCCTTGTATGACAGAGTTTGTCTTATCTTAGATAGTCTGCTTCCTCTGGTGTCTAGAGAGTGACTGTGTCACTGTACTTCAGCTGCATGGTGCTATCTGGAAGCTAAGTGTCTGGCTTCCTTTTCTTTTCAGGCACTTTCTCATACTGCACGTCCCAGGTTCCTAGCATGCAGTAAGGTTGTCCCATGTAATGTGTAGGAAAGTGTTTAAGATGCACTGATCTGAATGGGCACAGCCGCATGCAGAAATCATCCCTGTCATAATCATAGGGAAAGCTTTTCTTCTCAGCATGTATTTTTGTGCTGTTACTGGAAACTGTCCCTGGTGAGATAAACTGCTGACTTAATGTGCCTGAAGGAATCTCTCTCTGGATGTGCTGCACTTCATTAATTCATTATTGCTGTGAGTTGTTGATGTAACTTTTTGGGGCAACGCATGAAAGTGGGCAAAAGGTAGCAATACTTTACAGATATCCAGTCAAACAAGTAGGTCTGTCAATCTTAACAGGCTATTAATAAAAGGATCTCAGTTGAAATACTGCTACAATATTTGAAGAAATTATTTGGAACTGATGTAAACAAAGGAGACTAAGTTTGAACCAATTTCCTGTTATTTTTCTCAATTAGTGCTTGTTTTGAGCGGTTGTATTAGTTTGAGGTTACATGTCACAGGTATTAAATGGAGTCCATACTGAAGATACATGGTCAGTTCATTAGGAAACCAGAGCTGTTTAACACATACACCAAATGGAAGAGCTGTGTGGAAAACCTTTCCTTCATACAATTAATTTCCTTTTTAGGCCCTTTTAATTTCTTCTTCTTCCTCTGCAGTCCATTCCAGGCCTACAGAGGAAAGAGACCTAGAGTGTCATTGAATTGTTTTATATCTGTGGGGAAATAAAGTTGGAAGCAGAATAATATTTCTGCCATGAAGAAGCGAAGAAAGCAGCTAGTGAGGTCCCTTTGTGCCATGCTAAATGGATGTGGAGAAAGATATGGATTCTGGGCTCCATGACAGAGAAGAAAATCCATACTCACTTCCAAACTTTCCCCTGGCCTCTATATAGTTCTATTGTTCCAGTAAGAAATTTGTGACTCAAAGGATTTATTCAAAATCTATATAAAACATAATAGGCAAAGCTCATTCCAGAAGCCATCAAGTGAAACTGTATTTCTCTGTGGGGAAAGCTGGGGTCCCTTCCAGTCTGGTCTTTTTCTGTACACAGCCTAGTGGCTTGGAGCTTTTTGTTGCACATTAATACAACATCAAGGATCTTGGGGCCTAAACTCCTATAAAGCAAACACTAGAAACAGTATTGGGTCCAAGCAGAACCCATAAATGCAGAGGGAGGCAAAACCTCATATATAAAAGAAAAACAGGTTTTGAGAACAAAAGCAAAAAAACACATTTCAAGCTTCCAAGGGAAAAAAATATAATTTTTGGGTTTGGAGGAAACATCCTTGGAAATGTTCAATTTTCCTTATGACCAAGTTGGGGAAGCTGTTAGAGGTGTCCTTGAAGATGATGTAAATGATTCCAAGCCAAAAAACCTATTCCACATTGACAATAAAACCCCACAATGGAGGTATACATTTCCTTCTTACTCCTTCTGTTTGCCCATTATATGAACAGGAAAATAGAGCCACCCCTACCCTGTTTACAGGCCCTGCCTTATTATTTGTATAATGGGCAGAGAGCTAAAACCTGTATTGCCCACACTGCTTATTGGAAAAACCTGGAACTAATTAAGGGACCTCATTTGTTAGTGCTCATGTGTTCACTGGTGGAAATGGCTTCAGAGAACACTTCTACCAGCGCAGAACAGTGCTTTGTAATAGAACCATAAAAAAGGGAGAAAGACAACAAAACTTTTGGGGGGAATAGATGAAAAATATTAACCTAAAAAAATTACTATGTTGGCTTTGAAAGTCATTTTTTTCTCTTTTTATCTAAAAGTGGCAAAACGAGAATGTAATTTGCCTGAAGTAGATGATGACTTGTGGTATTTCTACTCATTAATGATTTACTTACTTGAATAAAACTAATGAATTGCAGTGGAAGTTACAGTTGAGTAATTTTCAGTATTGGGATAACATGTTATTTTATTACGGGGTCTGCTGAGTGTTCTTTTCTGCACTGTCCTCTTCCAAGAGCTACAAGCATTGTGAATCTTTTTCATGGTATTTTTTTTCAAAATAGAGGCTGTGCATTCCACAAACAAGAAAACAAGCTACTCAGGCAAGGGGACTTATAGTATTTCAGCATGCTGCTCCATTTCTCCTTACATTTCTCCTGAGTTGTCTGCTTAATTCCAGATCTGCTCCCACAAGCTGATACAGGTCTTTGTTTACAAGTTGGGTCACAGGGTATGAGGTGAGTATCTCTGTTGTACAGTGCCTTCTTTGTTGCTGTTGAGATGTGATGTGCTTTTCTGGATGGGAAGCAGCAGTGCTGTTGTTTCATCCCAGCAAGGCATATGGCACACGATGGTGCAACAGAGGAGAGAGTTGATGAGTAAATGATGAGTCAATGTCGTTAAGGCAACAGAGTGCATTGTCAAAAGGAGGGAAAAAAAATACAGTCCAAAACTGGTTGAAAATCAATCTCTGAAGATTTCAGGCTTTATTGTAATTCCCGTTTGCAAATGCTTCTGTATCATATATCATTGTTTGCTAGGAATGGTTGGACTTGATGATCTGATGGGTCCCTTCCAACCTGGTTGTTCTGTGATTCTATGTATCGTGTGTTGGATGCATTCTCTGTTTTGACGTTTGCTGTGACAATGTAGGTCTTACATTATGTACACATGTTTCTGCAGTTTTCTTATGCTATGTGATCACTTATGGTTACACAGTACGAGATGGTCTCTTTCCCCCTGGCTCTCTAGTTTTGCAGAGTTGCAAGCGGACATCATCTTTTACTACAAGTTGTGACATTGCCACTTCCAGTTCAGTGGTGGTTCCAGGGGTCAAACTTGCAGCCTAAAAATGAACTAGGCTAAGGGGTCATTACTGTCAAGAATAAAGCCATATACTGTAAGTGAATGTAATCAGTTTGGATCACATTCACAGATTCTTTGTATTAGCTTTATCAGGTCGGGCCATCAGAGAACAGATAGACAGGTAAGACCAAAAGACCTCTGAACCCAATTAAAGTTGTACCACAAAGAAATCAAATTCATGTGGTTTACATTTCAGAAAGTTACATTTGGTGGGCTGTGCTTACTTTATTCTGTAACCTAATGCAGACCATGTGAACATTTGAAATGCTTTTAACAGTTAAACCAGCTCAAATAACACAGAACCAGAGCAGCAATAAAGAGTGAATTAAGACTGATTGCAACAACAGCCAATCTTTTTTCCCTCTTAAAGAAATACAAATGAGTGATATATTTAAAAACTACTATGCATATAGTAATTTTGTCTTCAGCTTTTAGCACTACAATAGCTATTCTCTTATCTTTGAAAATAAGTACTTGACTTAAAAAGCAATCCTAAGCATACAGTCTTTTACTTGCAGTATTTCAGGGTGAGTTTAGATTTGCTGTAGAATCACTGATATTCCCATTGATGCACATTGTTTAGGGATTGGTCATACAGCACTGAGATAATCCTGAAGAACTGGGATTTAAAATATTTGGCACAATGAGAGCACTAGTATGTGAAGATAAGGAAAGAAGTGTTTCGTTTGCAGTCCCTTTTCTTAAAACCAATAGTTGTGTGTGCAGCTTTTCATTCGTGAGCATTCCTTGCTTGCTGATGTTAGTTGGGCTTTATGTGTGGAGCAAATAGAGGTTCAGCTGGTGCAGACTGGTATATGTTCTGTTTCTCTGTTTGCTGAGCAAAGAGTTTGAATTAACGTCCTGAATGCTCCAGAAGATCTGGCTGGACGTGAACAGTGCCAAATGTGTCCTGCATCTAACTTCAGGAAAGCAATGTGGTTTACATCCAAAGGGAATAAAATGACCAGTTTGGTTAACACCAGGATCACTCAGTGGATCAGTTTCCTCATTTTCGCTCTGTAACAGGACTTTGGGAGGTCTTTCTGGCCTTGGGGAAAGAGTTCGGACAAACAACTCTTGTCTCTGTGTGTTGTATTGAAGAAAGAACTTCCCAGGGCCCCAATCCTTTCCTAGTATCTCCAAGACACTGAAATGCAAACCTCGTGCCATTCTGTGTTTTGGCACAGAGCCACCTGGCTATCAGCAACTGAGCCCAGCTTCCTGGCTCCGGAGCATGACTGCTAGCCGGAGTTGGATATAGCTCGTTTCCCAACAGCTGTCCTGATGTGTCTGTGCATATAACAGCTTTCCTCACTGTTCCTCATTGTAGAGCTGGCTGCTTTTTTTTGTCTTTGTCCCCCCGTCTCCTCCCCCATCCAGTAATCTTTTGGGGCTGATGCAGCAGAGAGCATGTTCAGGCATGGGGCTCTCAATTTGGCATGATTGAAATCTAAGGTTGTGTATCACTGAGGCTTTTTTGTAACTGCTCTTCTTTCCATGGGCCACAGACGGCAATTCAGAAGGTCTCCTCGCCCTGGACTTGAACAGCTTGAAGGTCTCCTCTCATGCTTATTTTCCAGAACCAGACAATTAGAGAGGAAAGATCTATGCTGGTTTTCTTTCTTACCTTTTTTTTTTTGTAAATTATTTTTTATATATTTTTGTTTTATATCTCAGCCAAAAGTGTAGCAAAACACTTCTTTTCTGTGAAGGAGTATCCCTTGTATCACCATTTCCAGGGAGTGGCTGACTCACTGCTCATGAAATGCAAGCTGCTTCGAAGCGTTAATGCAGGGAGCTGGGGCTGCAGTTGGTAATTTTCAGAAGTGGTGGGACTGGAAGAAACTCACCATCTGCACTGATGCATGGAGACTGTTCTGCCGTGTGGGGACCAGAACTGATAAAGTGGGAGGGAACATGCTCCCTGCTCTTTCTTGCTTTTGTTATATGCTGGGCTTGACAGGGTAGTTGAAGATAGCTTGTATCTAACTAGGAAAAAAGGGGTATACTCTGGGAAGGTTAAAATGGGAAAATGGCTGCTACTTCTAACACTGTCCTCTGTCACTCAAAAATGAAGAAAACCAAAAGTATTTGTCAAGTTCTTTAGAGAACAGGCATTGTAAATGTGAAAAGCACTAAAGTTCTGATTATAAAAACAATAAAAACTCTATCAATGAATAGATCAGTTCAAGTGGATGTTGGATGATGGGCAGAAAGCAATGTCAGAATTAAAGTGCTAACCTGGATGTAAGCAAGATCACTTTGGTTTCTTGTTTAGCACTGATTTCTTTGAAACTTTTGCCATATTTCTCAGCTTCTCTTGGCTTCAGTTCACCAACTGTTAAATAAGGGACAAAATACTCCCTCACCTTACAGGAACCTGAAAAATAATTTAGGTATTAGAGGAGCAGAAAATAAATGGGTTCCTCTGATAAAATATGTTGAATATTTGATGTAACTAAACATCAGGAATTTTTCTGAATATATAGTTCTTTGCCACAGAAATAAAGAAGACTGATAGTACTATGTAATCATATTTACAGTAATGTGCTGCTAATGTTCTGGATATTAAAATGAACTGTGGAAGATCCTTTAAACAGAGTGAGAAATGTCAGAAGCTTGTAATAGATTTCCTTTAGACATCGAGATAATCCAGTCCCTGTTGTGACAGAGGGGTTGGATGAGATGATCTTTAAAGGTCCCCTTCAACCCAAACCATTCTATGATTTGCAGAAAATAAATTAATTTAGCAGTTTATTCTCAGACATATTTTGTAAAGGCAATAGAATGCTAATACACACAAGAAACAATTAGAAGTATATTTCTTTTTGAAATCAAGATAAAACAGGAGCTAATAAACATTAAGATTTTTTTCAAAGGAGATCAACATATTCAGTTGGAGGAAGACTCTCATTTTCTTTCACTTTTTTATTCAATTGTAATAAATCTATTAATATCCTGTTGAATCAGACATTGACAAATCCCTGATTTTTCTTTTGAAAAAGTCTTATGCTTCAGTTATTTTTTCCTTTTCATTCCATTTAATTAGTTCTGTTACAGTAGCTTGTAAAGATTCCAAAACAGCTGCCCTCTTTGCAAAATACTGAAAAGCAAAAAAGGTTTATGTCAAGAGAAGTGTAAGCCTACAACATTCTCCCTTGTCCTCAATCTCTCTGTTGCATAGTTTCTTCTCTCTGTTTTTTCACTCATCATCTTGTGTTTGTGTGTGTTTTCCTTTTTTTTCCTGTTTTTTTTTTCCTGTTTTTTTTTTCCTGTTTGTGTGTGTTGTCCTTCCTGGACAATGCAAACTGTCTTACTGGCAAGCAGACTCTGAGGAAGCTTTCCATCCTAATTCCTTTCAACTAATGAAAGTTATGTAGTAGTGCCGGTGTGCATACGGAGGTAAAATGAAAGCAATACACTTCCCTGACATTCCTCCTACCATGGGGTGAACCACACAAGCATCAGATAAGTGACATTGTGACAGCAAATGTTGGAGGCATATCCACGCAGACTATTTAAACTGGACAAAACATGGAAGAGGATTAAGTTTCCTCATATGTCCAAATGAACACCTTTTGCTACCCCCAATACCTGCTGAACTGCAGGAGATTTCCTCCATGCCCTTCAATGGACAGTCTGTGGTGGCCTCGCAGGGCAGCTGGAAAGGTGATTAGAGGCTACAGAAAGATGATACGTGTGCTCTGATACCAGCAAACTTGAGCTGCTCATTAGAATATGAGAATACCAAGTTAAAGCTGTAGGAGAGGAAATCCTTTATGCCTGGAAATACCCATCTTCTATGAGCAGGGACGCACCAAACACGAACACTAGATTGCCCAGCAGCCCTTCAAAGTAAAAATCTTTCTAAAATAACTTCCACCTAGTGCACTTTCTAGGCTCTTAGAACATTACTTCAAGAATACTCCATGGGTTTTTTTGGTTTTTTTTGGTTTTTTTTTTTTTTTAACAAGCTGTTAACAACAAATGAAGAATAACACCCACCAAACAATTAATGCAGCCTGAGGCCTAACCAGAAAATCATTATTTCCAAAAAGTCCTATTGACAGAACTGTTACAGCAACCTTTCAAAGCTGCACCCACATCTGACGACAACAACAATAAAATGCTGTGCAGTTTTTCTTACCTCGTAAAGTTGTCACATCAGCATAGCTAAACATTTTAGTTGCTACCCAGCCCATAAACATCCTTATGTGGGGAAGGTTATCAAACAGGTCAGTGAGAAGCAGCCCTCAAATTATCTAGAGTATTATCTAGAGCCCTCAGATTTCCTGGAGCCCTTTCAATCTGGTTTAAGACGTGGTTATGTTACAAAGACACAGCTCTTTCTTGGCCATTGCTAGTCGTTCTGATTTATTAGCTTCTGCTAATGGATAATGACTAAGTGCTCAATCCAATCTGACCTTTCAGACATGCTGGCTGTCAGAGTGCTTTTGCTGGTCACCCTGTCTGTTTTACTGGTGTTCCTCTAGGAAGGTCTAGCGATCTTAGAAAGGGAGTACATTCCCTCTGGGTTAACAGCTTTAATTCTGTGCCCTTTGTTACTTCTAGTATTAAACGTGAAGTACCAGGCTGCTGCTTCTGGGACCAGGACCAAGCACTCCAGTAGCCTAACCCCTTTCTAGCAGGCTCCCTTTCAAAGACATCCCCAGTCAGACAGGTAACAATCTGCGCAGCATTTACAAGTTTGCAAACTTTCTTTAGTGCCTGTTTTCCATGCCAGCCTCTAGACTGTTAGCTGCCAGTCCCTCCCTTCCCTCCTTTCCTCAAGACTGCAAAAACAAGGGGACTGCACTGTCCTCTTTGCAGATTCACTCTTAGAGGTTCTGTAATCAAGTTTTGCCAATTAAATTAAAATTAAAATCGGGATTACATAAAATATGGATGTCTTGAAGTACTGAAAAAATGAAGTGGCAAGGGAAACTATCTCTAAAGATCAGCTTTCCCTATTTAAAAGAAGTGTATTCCCAGATTCTGGGTTTGCTTAAAGACTTCTCTCTCTGCACAGCCAAGTGCCTGCACCTCATCAGCAAACAATGGAAAAAAAATCACGTAGCAGGATCCTGCCCAGTTCACATTTATTTAACCCTTTGTCACCAGTATATTTTCACCAGGCAGTGTCTTTCTGACTAAAACAGATGCTGGGATTGCTGGTGCCAGAGAGTTAATCTTATTAATAGTTTCTCTGTTTATTGTCAAAGGGACTTAGTTGCACTCTCCTCTCCGGGCCAGTAGGTCAAGGGGTTCAAGTTCCCCACTGAGGCTTGGAGCGAATCTCAGTGCTGACTGTGCATGTTGGCCTGGGAGAGGGCTAATATGCTGCACTGGTATAGACTCTGAATTACCAGTAAGACATTAAAATATCTCCTGTCTTTTTCAAATATGTTCCAGGTAAAAATTACTGAACTGCTTCCACATTAGGGTATTTGGGGGTTTCTTTATACCACAAGAAATAGACAAGGTTCCTGTGCAGCCCAACCTCCATCCCTGAGGGATGCTAAATGCCTCTATCTGCCTGTCTGCGGGTGTTGCACTTATTAGGATACTGTAGATTATAAAGGGATGCAATGTTGCTATCTAGCACCTTGCTTTGTTAGGCACACTTTTTTATTTGAATGTGGGAGAAAGAAAAATGCATAAAAGAAGCTCAAGGAAAAAGAAAAGGTCAAGTGAACAGTTAGACGACAGCTTTGTTTGCACTCACCGAACTTGTAACCTCTGTAGTAGGAAGAATGTATTGAGCATAAAAGCGGAATGTTGGCAGCTGCTTTTTGCTCATTTCAAACAACAGAAGGATGTGAGTGTATACCCCACACCAAGAACTAGCTCCGGAGAAAGGGACTGCTGTAAGGCTAACTCACTACATTGCCACCCAGAAGAAGTGTCCTCTTCTTGTTGGAATCAGAGAGGGAAGCAAGACGGACAATCAATGTGATTGATAAGCAAGCTCTGCTTTATTAGCAAGTTCAGTCAGATTATATAGTTTTCAGAACAAAGGAAAGGTGTTTACTTAACACCAGACTTCTAATTGGCTACTTGCTCAAAGGTTGCTGTTCACACAGCTGTGGAAAGTTTTTTACACCCCCCAGAGCTTTTCCCCGGGGAAGCGACTCTTCTTCTCAGGCTTAGTATCTCTTGTTTCACAGCCTGCTTTGTGCTTCAAGGGCACCTTGTTTTTGATGTTACTCGTGGAGAGCTACAAGGTCGCTAGACAGGGGAGTCTTTGCTGTTGCAGGGAGTTATGGCCTTGTGAGAGCAACCATTCCCCTACATCTTCTCTTACCTTATATCCCTTAGGAGGGAGGGTGGACAGGCAGAGTTCTAAGTGTTGGGGTCCATGCACTTGAGGAACAGGGTACTAACACACCCACTTCAGACTACCAGGGAGCAGGAAAGAACAAGAAGTCCAAACTCCTTTTCATATGATGATGGAGCGCAAAAAGGGGAAAATAAAGGAAGGGAAGAAAAAGCAGAGAAAGATGTTTTCTTCGGGCTTTCTCTGGAACTGTCTCATTGTTTTCGCTAAGCGGAACCTTCAAAGAGTTCATCTCAGTCTTTCAGTCACCACTGTCCTGCTCTGGGAGAATGCAGCAGAGGGGCTAAGAACAGAAAAGTGCTCATGCTCAAGTATTTCCAAATGTTTCACAGCCATATGCATTTGTCAGTTCTTACCCTCCACCCTATCACCACTCCCTCCACATAAAATCAGACTCTGAGATCAGGCATCCAGGCAAGAAGGAAGGTGCCTTCTCCTTTGGTAGAAGCCTTTGTGTCCCATTGCAATGCACTAGGACTCAGCTAGGACAGCTTGCCAGAAGGCAATGTCAGGGAGGTACTGAAAGAAATGCAGTTCAGAGATTTCCCAGAGTGCCAGGTCATTCAGTATGGGAAGCAGGCTCATGGACAGAGGGAGCTTCAGCTATATTGAAATGAAGGATCAGCAAAACTATTCTCCCACTGTACCCCCTGCCTTTACTACAAAAACAGCAGTTACTTTTCACTGCACTCTGTGTGCAAAACAAGGCTGAAATATGATATTTAAATTATTCCCAAGGATGCATCTGCTGAAAAGGAAGGCACGAGCCAGATCCTCCCTCGTGTTTGTTCTTTGTCACAGTCTTGAATTTTGGATCATTATAAGGAGGGAGAGAACTCACTAATGCCTAACACTGCTAGTGTTTCAATGAGTACTACTATCAATCATTTAGTTTCTCACTCTTTCTTATATTTGCATAAGTAAAATTGCCAATAGTTGCAACAAAATCAGCCAAAGTCAGCCCACAGAAAAAAACCCATAGGATCGAACGTGATCCATTGTCTATTTCTGTACGATACAGAAATAGTAAACCAGCATGAGTGTATGAGAAGAGCTCATGCTTGGAAGGAGCTGTGGTGCAATGGATGCAGGGCTTATAAATACAGGCTGCAATGCTGCAGTACTGCTTTGCTGTTGGTAACTTCAACGACTGGTTGTGTGTCCTGGTCATTTAGATGCTCTATGCCCAAATCTGACCTCACTGCCAGTATTCTATCTGCTTTACATGGACCCCTAGAAGAGCTGTTTGTTTATATATCAGTGCAGGCATAAAACAGACATCAGAAACTTTCACTCATGTCATCATTTCCAGAAAGAAAACATGTATTTTCTTGTTATAAAATAAACCTGTTGCTATTCCCAATATTGCCAATAAAGGGAACAATATTAGAAGGGCTATTAAATTTCCATATGCAAGATCTCAAAAGAAAAAATAAATTGAGACTGTAGGGGCTCTGGAAGGATAACCAGAGCTGGGTGCCCAAACTGGAGTACTCCTTGTCATGTTGTTGCCCTTGAGTGATTTCCTCACACATCCTGCAATTTGGGATTCATTTAGTAAAGCCCTAGCTTCTACATTTGTGCACCTGTAGGAGATCTTTATCTTTCATTCTCAAGATGTTTCAAAACTTTACAATTTGAGACATATCTTGAAAACATGACCTAACAATCCTCTTAAGAAAAACAATAAATGTTTGGTTTTAATTTCTATGGTTCTAATCAAGAGTAAATTAATAATTAATAACATTGACAATAAAGTGGGTATTCTTTTTGTTTAACATCTGTTTTTTTCATCCTGTGGAGGTATGTTGAGACATGCTTTCAAGGTTTTCCATGTGTCTGTGAGGAATAGCAATGTAAGTTTTTAAATTGAGCATTAAACTCTTTCAGAGTTAGTATTTGATGAAAAAAAAGACACGGTGAGGCTCATAGTAAATGAATCATAGAATCACTAGGTTGGAAGAGACCCACTGGATCATTGAGTCCAACCGTTCCTATCAAACACTAAAGCATGTCCCTCAGCACCTCATCCACCCGTGCCTTAAACACCTCCAGCAAAGGTGAATCAACCACCATCCTGGGCAGTCTGTTCCAATGCCCATTAACCCTTCCTGTGAAAAACTTCCTCCTAATCTCTAGCTTAAACCTCTCCTGGTGGAGCTTGAGGCCATTTCCTCTTGTCCTGTCCCCTGTCACTTGGGAGAAGAGGCCAGCTCCCTCCTCTCTACAACCTCTTTTCAGGTAGTTGTAGAGAGCAATGAGGTCTCCTCTCAGCCTTCTCTTCTCCAGGCTAAACACCCCCAGCTCTCACCCATTCCTCATAAGGCCTGTTCTCCAGCCCCTTCACCAGTTAACATCCAAACGAAGTTAACATCCAAACTGAAGAGGTAGTAACAGAAGGCTAAAGAAAGTCTCTTGACATATTTTCTTGCCGTGTCTTGCTAATGTGGTTATTCTCTACCTCAGCTTTGTGTAGCTTGTCATATCTGTTTCACAAGTGGCAGAACCCAGTTCTGGGATTTCACAGTACCAGTCTACAGGTTTGGTGTGGACCTTCCAGTGAAGTCTCTAGGTTCACTTTGCTGATGCTGGCAGCTGTCTCCACTAAGTGAGGTGAGCTGGGTGAAGGGCTGCCACGTGGATATCTGCTTTCACCAGCAACTACTCACACATGAGTTAAAACATGGAGATTGCTTATGTTACAAATGCTGGTGCTGCTTAACCCCTGGTATTTCTGTAAGTGCAGGATATATTTTCTTTGTATCTAGCAGTGGTAAATTGCATATGAGGAAGAAAAAGTGTAAATTATGCTAGCTACCCATCAAGGTCTTTGGCGCTCTTCTGGAAGCCGGTCTGCATCTATGTTAAAGGTAGCTCATGTTTAAATTAGCACTTTCTTTTTGTTGTTGCTGCTGCCTGTTCCAGTTAAGGAGCTTTCCACCCACAGGAAGAGAAAAGATAGTAACCCTGCTTTTAATATGTGCTCTTTTAAAGAAAAAAGGAAAAAAGGGCTGGTTAATAATCCCTGTCCTGGTGCAAAGATGGCTGGAGTGCTGTAGCTGAGCATAGCCTGCCCCTTTGGGTAGGGAGGGACGCAGTCTAACTGACACTCTGCAACTGGCAAGCTGCTGAGGGACCTGTGTCCAGCCTGCCTTAGCTGGAGAGGAATTGACTGGGAGAGTCATCAGGCCTTTGGGAATGAGTGGGAGGGATGGAGGAACAGCCTGCTAACAAACACATGGCAAAAAACTTCCACCTCTCAGCTTTAGAAAAGCTCGATGTGTGTGGTTTTTGCAAAGTTATGCACAAAGAAAGTACCACTTTGGCTGGTATATAAATTATTACCTTTTTTTAAAATGAATATATGTGTTAATAAAACCCATGTGGATAGTTTAGAGGATAACTAATATAGATCTAATGAATATTCAGTGTTTTATTGAAGAAATGATCTGGAAGTCAACATCTTCAGCTGGTTGTTAGTCCTAGTGAATCTATTGGCAAGACAGTTTTGTGAGAGCTGAATACTGGCATCTGCATTTTAAAAGGCAGTGAAACTAGAAATAACATTTTCTGTTGAATAAATGGATTTCCCTTTGATAACTTAGTTTAGCAGAATTACCACAATATTTTTTTTTCTCAAACCGGTTTCATTCTGGTCATTTCTTCAGAATATGCTCTGTGAAACACAAAATAGAACATGATGCAAGATTTTCTGGGCTATGTCGCTGGTTGAGAATTGTTTATCAGCTCTGACACAGGGGCACAGATACTTTCTTCATTTTTTCTTAGACTGATTTCCCTGGCCCCCCTCTGCTTTTCTTCTCCATTCATGTCACCCCTCCCTCTCTAGCTGGAATCAGGATGTGGATTTCTTCCAAGTGTCTTCAACATACTTTTATTCTTTTTTTTTGTTCTTCTTGTTTCTTAAAAGGTTGATAAGTCTGAAGTTAGAAGAGGTGAAAAGACGGGAATTAAACCATGTTGTCCTGAGCAGAATGAGGATAAATTATTGGTGTAGATTTTGGAAAATGAAAGATTAATTCTAGAAAATTTATTAAATGGTGACTTTGATAAATGCTGACAGATTTGGGGAAAAAAGAATGTTGTAAAGAACCAAAGTTCCTCTAAAGAGTTATTTTTGAACTGTGACTTAGTTTGCCACGGCTGACTTCTTCCTTTTTAATCATACTCAGATTTTACTCTTTCCACTTTCTAAAGCCTAAGTCAAGGAGTGGCATGTGTGGTGCTTATTGTAGCATCAGGACCTATGTCTGATGATTGAGATGAAGCCACTGCAGCACCTCATTCTCCTGTGCATCACCACTGTCCATTTAATGTTATTTCTCTAAGCTTAAACTGTGCTCACTGTTTTGCCTTGAAATTTCCAACTGGACACATTGTTTTTGTTTTGTGTCTTGCTTGTCAAAAACTTGATGAAGTTTCCAAAGGAATTTTGTCATGAGCTGAAACTTGTTAGAAAAAGGGGAGCAAGAGTAAAATGTTATAAGATTTAAGTCAAAACTATTTTTGAGGTTGTAGGAAATTTGTTTCACAGGGTTTTTTTTTGATTTCCAGAGTTTCTCAGAGTTAGGTCCAAGTCCAGGTCTGATGCAGCTGAAATCTGCTGTTTTCAATCTCGGGATTTCCCACCAGGGAAGTATAAATACTTCAGGATGTGCAAACTTCACACATTCTGCTGACTTCGCAGCACTGCTTACCTGCTTATGGTGAAGCCTAAGCTGAAATAACTTACTGCCTCAAAGCTATATCCTACTGTTTTGCAAGATCTTAAGTTGTACTAACTTCTTTGTGAGTAGTCTCATTGCCTGAGGTCTTTCAAAATACTGAATTGAAGGATATTCGTGAGATGTATGATGATGCTATAAAACAATTCTTTAATTTCACTGAAAATTAATTGATTATAATCCTAAATAACTTCTGAAAATGAATTTACTTAAGTTGACTGAGCCATAACCCTAATCCTGCATTTACTTAATTTGATGTTTATGTAGTCACGTCTGCTTCCACATCTATAAACTTAAACCAGTTGAAATCATTGTGATTAGGGAACTGAATTTAAGTCAGTCTGCTGCTTAACAACCATCCTTAAGCAGGGTATCTGCAGTAAAGGTGAATAAAGCAAAATCTTCTGCCTCCCATTGCAAGGGAACCTCCTCTGACATATCAGTGGGATTGGAACTAAGCGTTCCTGATGACAGCCAGGTTGCCTTGTGCTGGCAGAGCTTTCCTCCCTCTCTGTTGTCCTTACTTTTGTGATATCTAGGGTGGGCTATCACTATGGAACGTACTCTATCTTGCTCTTTCAGTGCTAGCTTCATAGCGCTCTCTGACCTTTTCCAGTCCTGATGTTTCTGAGCTGACAGCAGCTTAGGTCTAACTTGTGCCAAGCTGGTTCTTTTTTGTTCTTGATGATGGACAAAGCATGATGTTGCTCAGCCTTGCTCTTTGCTTCTCTGATCTGCCTACCGAATGACACCGAACTTGTCGGAGGTCTGAGAGTGTCGAACTGATTTGTAAATAAAGGGAAGAGTTGTTAATAGTGATTAATAACTCTCTTTCTTGGAGTTTCAGTAATTTTTAGGTTTTTTTTTTCTCTGCTTAAGCTCAGAAACTGGTAGGCAAGTAAAACTGCAGGTTTCTGAAATAACATCTTGATCAAAGAAAAATCCAGTACCTGAATTTAACTGTCTTTAAGGGCTTGTTTGGTGCATGCGATGCTTCAGTTTACAGTCTCTATTGAATTTATTGAAATAGAACCTATGTTAAAACAAGACTTCTCCAGTTGCCCTGCCATCTGTCAGGGTACAGACTGAAGTGAGAGCAGTGGTTTAGTCTCCTGCAGGCAGCTATTACTGTTGTGCCGTACCCTACCGTACACATTGGCTGCAGCCCACAGCCCTGTGTGCCCCAGCCTGGTGCCAGTGGGTGATGGCAGTAGGTAGAGAGGAGCAAATTGGTGGGAGGATACAACTGCCAGTTGCAGAAGAGCTCTGTCATACAGCAGGAATCTCTGCCCTGGGTGCCGGACAGTGCTGATTAGGAAAAGGCTAAATGTCAACGTTGTTCTGAACTGGTGACTGGAAATTTTCCAGGAGTATTTTACACACCAGGCTTTGGAGGTTTTCTCCTCCTAGGCTGCTTTCCCTCCTTCTTCCTCCTTCTTGTCCTCCTCGTTCCCCTGTTAACTACTGTAACTCATTCTGTCAAGTATTCAGTGCTGTCCCTTCAGATCTTCAGATAGATCCTTTACAGTAACAATTTAAAAAGCTGCCATAGTCTGTCTGTCTGTATCTCTGTCGTGCCCTCCTCCTTACTAATTTATATGGTAGCAAGGGGAAGGTGGCTATGCATGGAAGGTGGGGGTGGTGTGGAGCAGAGAGGTGAAAGCCGTATTTTGACACGTGTGGCCTTCCATTTTTGCAGAGGTTATTACCACTCTGCTGAGTGACCACAAGCTGGTTGCCAGCGTCGCGTAGCAATGATCCTTTGCCAAAATGCTTGGAAAGGGGACCTGTATTTTTGCTCCCCTTGTCTGATTAGTTTTAAAATATATTATTACCAACAAGATTTAAAGAAAAATTTATTGCTCACAAAGAGGGACCCAAATCCCCAGGGCAGAATAAATAAAATAAGAACATGAGAAGTGCATTTATAGTCCTCCTGAAAATATGAGAGCAGTCTTAAAAAGGCTTCCTTAAAATGAAAAATGGATGACTGAGTCGCCAACTGCTACTAATCTAAAAGTTAGTGCTTTTGATAGTGATGGTTACGCGGCTAACTCTTTGTTAGCAAGGGTATTTAGCTGTAGGATAAGAGGGTTTTATAGAACATTTGCTCCCCTGTGGTTTAGAAATCAGCCTGTATATGGAATAAGTGAGCAAAGATGGAATGTATTTTCCATTGCCCTAGTTATTCCTATGCATGTGTGTTTGTTGGTGTGCTTTTGCATGTGTATGTGCACGCACTAATAGCTTTGCGGTGATGATGGAGATGATCAAGATGATGCAGAATGGAAATACTGTGTGATTTTCTGGAGCCAGCCTTTTAAGACTCCCTTTAAATGGGAGAGGCAAGGATTTCTGGAAAGCAGGTTTGCCAGCAGGCTGCAGTTAAGATCCGTACATGGTATTTACTACAGAAACGTACGTTACTGTCATGTGTTTGAATCTGGAAATAATCTTTTCCACAAGGGAGAAAACACCTTGTCATAAAATATATTGCATTTCATTTGTTTATTCAGTGTCATGTCGTTCTAATAAACTGTGGATTTAGCCTTGTTTGCATTTAAGTTAGTGGAAGATTTTTGCTTGAATTCAATATAGTAAAATGAACTGTATCTAGCTCTTATGGCCAGCGTTGAGAGTTCTCTTACAAAGCTTTTTTTCTGAGAGTCAGAAGCTACAGCTGTTCAACAGCAATGAAAGTCCCAGCAGCAAACCTGTAAAACTCTTTATCCTGTTTTACTTGCTGCTTTTTTTAACCTCTATCACACAATGCCTGAGGACTCTATCTGCTCTCCAGTGACTTGGGGCAGCAGGAGCAGAGTTACCTAGGTCAGACTACACCATGGTTTTCCTCCAGGTCTTGCAGAGGAGCAGTGCAAGCTAATGGGGGCAAGAGGTAGGAGAACTGCATGGACAGGACTTCACAGTTCAGCTGCCAGATTGTTTTTTAAGAGTGACCGACAATGGGAAAACGAACCATTCAAACCGATGAGAGTCTTGCTTTTACCTTAGAAAATGGAGTTATTTTCTTCTGTATTCTGCTGAAGGGAGTGTTTCCTGCTCTTTCCTTAGAGAAGATCCAGGCGAAATCCTCTTTTTTTTCTATATTATTTGTTGAGCTGTCCTCTTCTCAGGTGAAGTCAAGTACTTCCCTGTGCCACTCTATGCTTAACTCGTATCCCTGTCTTTTTTTCAGCTGGTTACACAGCATTGAACTGATTAGTGGCTTGTGCCCTGGTGCAACTTCTTATTACTATTAATAATAATCCTTTATGCAAAATATATTTTTTTCAAATTGAAAGTGCCAGTAGCAGTTAAGCAAACCTCTCATTAGGAACTGCAGTGGCGTAAAGCCTCGGGACCAATGCTTCCCGGGAGGAATCTTGGAGAGACTGTATGTACAGCATCATGCCAGCACCATTTGCTGATTTCGGTTATTTCGGCTCAGCGTAATGCTGGACATCCTTGGCAGACTGACAGTGCAAGCCTTATTTGTTGAAACCCTTCCCAGCTCTGTGGCCACGAGAACACCCCAAGTATTTTAAGTTAGCTACGTAGGTCCTATTCTTAACTTTTCATCTCATCAGATACTTTTCTTATTAGAGCTTGAGAGCCTTCCCTCTAAGGTAATGATGATGTATGTTAAACCTCCGTGATCAAGTCCTAGCTTGTGCATTTCTAATGTGTTATGACTGTGATCTGTGCAATAACTGTGCTCCAGCCTTGTTGGGTCATGTGACATAATGGCGTTTTTAATTTCCTCCTTCCAGTCCATCACCTTTTCGCATGTAGGAAATTACTTTGTTTTTCATGTTAATTGATAGCACGACCTGTTTCAGCAATTCACCGTCTCAGAGGTATGTCTGAGATTTCCAAATGACTCACTGACATAAATGCAGATGAGCTAAAGCCACTTGTGTTGCAGAAGGGCCGAAAGCCAAAGCGGAGTATCTTGATATCTGAGACAGCCTTTTAGCCTGTAGGACCGTGAGCCCGTGGCCTGCTTTGTTAATTACCGCGTTAAAGTCTAGTGGCAAATGGTAGGTTGTAAGAGGCAGCCTGCGGGAGTAGTCATGTTAAATTCATGGCCTCTAGCTCACTTGATCAATTGCAAGCTGGTAGACATTTATTTAAAATTTATACCACATGAATGTCTGAGGTAATAGGTGAATACGGTAAAGGGTTTATTTAAAAAAATATTTGACCAGTAGGGTCTTTGGAGATCAAATATTTCATTTTCAAGGGTGTCCTGAGTATTTGAAGGGGAGGAGGGGGAAGTAAAGAGGGATTTGGATAATGCGAAATACCACAGAAAGCAAGATTTTCCAAGGAAAACACCAGGAAGCTTGGTATGAGCGTTTAATGTATCCTGGAGTTTTTAAAAGGAAACATTAATGGTGAAACATGCCCTCAAAGGATAAGCTAGCAATAAATTTTGTGTCACAAAATTACCTGTCAGTGAGATTATGTTTAAATAACGTAGAATTGTTCCTGCTTCTTGAGGGGTTGGGAGAAACTTCACGGGAGAGTGTTCGAAGTATCCAGAATTATGTGCACAAATCCCATTAACAGTAATGGGATTTGTGTGTTCAGCCCTGCTCAAATGGCATTGAAAAATATGGCTGTTCGTTGTCCTTTCCCAAAGCAAAGACATAGAAAGGGAGCAATGAAATCCAAAATATTTTCTCTCAAGGGTTGTGTTTTGTTTTTTAATTACCTTCCAGACAGGGTATTTCACTAGCAGCCTGTGTATACCGCATCGTGTTTAAAGTCTACAGGCAATTCTTCTTTTCCCTGGGTCAGAGGTGGGGTGGGGAAGAACAGCAACAACAAAAAAAATCCCTCCAAACAGATTTGATATGTCAATTATCTGTGACGATAGGGAACACTGTTGCATAAAAATTCAGCTGGACTGTGAGCATTTTTAATGACTGGACTCAGGTAAAAGTATTTTTGTTGTGGTGGCTACTTTTCTTCCACCTAACATTCTTGCTTAAAAATCGAGGTCTGTGTTTTGACATATTGTAGATGAGACCGAGTCCTTGTAAATGAGAGAACAGTACAGGGCACAGAATGCTCTGAAGGTGGAAGTCAGAGGAAGAAAGGGGAAAAACATACAATTAAGACTTAAATATGACTGAACATGTTGCCATGAGATTTGATCTTATCCTATTTACAAGAGAAAACTTATGAGTCATAGGTGCTAAATGATGGAGCCATTAGTCATTTATGGAGTAAAAAAAATGGATACCTTTTATGGGATTTTTATAAATAATGATTACTTCCCCATCTTTGTGAATACCGAGCAAAGACATGCTGTAGTCATAAAGCTCACTGCATGCTCAGCTTCTGTACAGGCTTTTTGAGAAAGTATTTAGTGTTAACTGATTTTCAGAGTTTTATTCTCCGTGGTGTTCTGCTCATTGCTTATGCTGAATTGTAACTCTTACTTAACAAAACTGCAGAGGGAAAGCAGGATATGTTTTGCCAAAATCCAGACAGGTGAAACTTAAAAGACCCTGCAGTACAGTGTGGGATAGACATGTAAAAGTTATTTTTTAACTATTTTCTTCTCATCTAAGCTTGGGAAGACTGTGCAGAATTCCAGCACCACCAGTTGCAAGTGGTCTGCCGTGGTGATCATGATGTTGGTTACCATGTACTTTTCCCTAGGGAAGACTTTTCAGCTGTGCTGGAGGAGCTTGCAAGATATTATCCTGACCTTGCACCCATTTGGGACACTTTTGACTTCTAGGTTGTCATCTGGTGGCTATCTGGTTCACCTTTAGTGCTGTTTTCTCCTACTGGTCAGTGAAACACACAGTTAATTCTTTCTTTTATCACTACCACTGAACACACTTACAGGGTCATTAAAGGATAAACATTATAATATGGTTTTGAACTCTGGCTTTTTGAAGTAGGAGGGATCCATGCTTTTGTTGTGGTGTATGTGAAGTGCTAACCTTTTGTACTGCTAACCTTCCTATATGGGTTTGAAGAAGTATATGTAACCATTAATAGGAAGAGAGTTTGGCATGTCAAATAAGAATCTCATTTGAGGAGAGAGAAGTCTGTTTAAGAGCTTGGGATGATGTAGGCAGTCTCAGAAAAGGTAATATTTTAAAAGGTTTTGTTGTATGACAGCTGGGCTGACATACTAAGAAGATGCATTTTTTTCAGTGAAGCAATTGTATTTTTAAATTTTATTGTTTGATGCACAGCCCGTGCAGTAACATTTCTCCTTGGATGGGTAGTAATTTTTTGATGGCCCACAACTGGCTTCTAACTGAGCTCAAAATCAAAAGCATTCAGTATCCTAGAGATCAAGCCAAATTATGAACTTTGTGTTTGATGTTATGCATGTTTTCCTGGGAAACCATGTATGAAGAAGAGAAACTGTGGGAGCAGTGAATGCTACATTCAAAGCTTGGGTTACAGTCTACCTATAATGTCTTTTCAGTTGTGTTGTGTATTAATTTTCTTCATATCCGTGAAAGTGTCTCTCTCTGAAAATCAGACAGATGCTGTAGCAAGAATTAATGGATGTGAATTCTTGAAGCAACTGGCCATAGCATGGAAATATGTTTCCAAGACTTTACTTTATCCTCTGGAGAGAAGAAACAATTGGAAGAGATGTATAAAATCAGTATTCTCATACAACAAAGACATCCCATAGTGGTAATCATGAGAAAACCCTTGATCACATTAATTCTCCCCACACATCTGATTGTACAAAGATGCATAGGGTGTATTTTTTGGTAACTTGACACTGGATAACAGAAGAATGGCCTCTACTGTTGTTAATTCTGTTTCTGTGCCAAACTGTGTAAGTGAATGTGTCAGATTATGGCTTTTAACGTACTGGGCAATAAAACTAGTATTTGACTTGGTATGATTCTAGCTGGCCTATGGCATCCTAAGTGTTACAATAACATTCACACATTTTCGTGGTTGCTCCAACTCCGACAACCAGTCAAGGGGGGCTACGCGTTGCCTCTGACACAGTGAAACTGTCCCATCTAAAAATGTTTATATTTCCCCCCCACCCCCTTTTCTCTTTATTTACTGTATCATTGAATTTGAAGCTGTAGAAAATCCTTTCAAGTAAATGAAAATTGCTACTTATGGGAAGCAATGTAGAAAATACAATTCACACAGAGAGAAAAAGAGAGAGAATACTTGCAGGCTGTCTTGAATAGAAGACAAACAAGACAGTTGTGAAGACTTTGTTGCGGTTTTACTCTCAAAAGCCTGTCAACATTACACTCTCCTCCATAGGACGCATGTATTGGAAGCTCTGATTTTTGCGGTACTAGCTCAGAAAATGGCCACTATTAAAATGGAACTTGTCAGATTTAACACTTGTAACACTTATCTGATGCATTGTTCTTACATGTCTGTGCTGCTGATTATTCCCTCTCAGAGGTATCAGCCTGTTCTGTCAACAAGATGGGTCTGACCTATTTATCTTATGTGCAACAGAGTGGTACATGTTGCCTTTCTGAACAGAGGAGTCCAAGGGAGCTGCAGAATCTGAGTTAGTAGTTAGGAGCATGTGGGATAAATTTTAGGAAAAAATACAGAATTTCCTGTGATATGGGAGTTTATAGGGCCCAGCCTTTGCATGCAGGAGTTTCACATAGTGCAAGCTGTAGCGTGTCTCGATTTGTGTGATTTTGACATGACATCCAAAATCCATTCAAGCTCAAGGGTACAGAAAGTATCGAGGGAGCCCCTTGTTCGTTGTTGCAGAACATCACTGTAGCCATGCTGTCTGTAGATCAGAGGCGCTCAGAAATTATTTCTTAGCAAATGGATTTTAATTCTAGTATTCTTTTAGTGGCACTACCCAGAGCTCAAAAAGCCTTTTTTTTGTAAGTGAAAGAAGCATTAAAACTTCACAGATGCTCTAACTTGAGGCTGTGTAGAGAATTCTGGACAATTGCGTTGTTCCCATAAGCAAAGCAAACAAACTTTTATTCAAGCCCTTCTTCTCCTTTGGTGTCATACATAAGTCCAGCCAAATTGCAGGACTTATCTGGCCTGTACTGGGTGTCAGATATGAGCAAAATGTTAATGCCAGCTGCCACAGTCATGTCTTGAATGTGCCCTTGACAAGTTAGATGAAGAAAGCTGGGATTTTTTTAACCGTTCTGCTCTACGCAAGTGAACTAATATTAATTGCATTCTGGATGGCTGTTGGACGTCACAGCTGTAACAACAAAAAGAAAGATTTTCTTTTTAACATCATACTTCAAAAGTTAAATTAAAAATTCTCCTGCAAAAATAAGACTGTAATAAATAGAGTGTGCATCAACACATGGCTGAAGGAAGGGCAACCTGCACCTGATACAATAAAAGTATTTCTCATGAAACTTCTGTTCAAAGTGTAGTGTGTTATGATTAGTGACTTCTCTATGGAATTTTAGAATTCATCTATGGGATGTAATTTCTGTTATATTACTGTCCCATTTACACTATTTTGACTTTATAAAAGGCCCTTAAATATAGATGAAAATCTGGCCTATAGAACAGTTTGTGTTCTGAGAATAATTCTTTATTAAATTTTACAGGTTGCCAGACTTTTCAGTTCCCTTTCTGTAGAACTTAGAAGTTTTAATAGTTGTTGCTTTATTTCATGAAGAAACATTCAACACTTCCCATAGTATAATTACACTTAGGTTTCTGCTTAACTTATGCTTACCGCAGCACAAAAAGATGCTGAATTATTCTGCGAACACTTGTCAGCACTCAAACTATGTTAAACCAGAATCCTGCTGGACCGTCTGACAGAGGTGATTCTTCTGGCAAACTTCTTTTGTGTTTAAATACTTAATTTGTAGTAGAATCACTGCCTGATTGAGAATTGCACTTAAGAGAAAGATATCTGAGCTAACACCAAATTGGTGTTTTGAGCTAGTTCTAGTTTTTTCTGGTTTTGTCCCCCCTTTGTGGTTTTCTAAATACTTGTGTATAGCTCTTCAGCTACAGAAAAGATAGTATTTGAAAAATACTCTGGATTTAAACCTACAGATCATATATACAAACAACTGGCATGAAGTTTCCAATACCCTTATTTACTGAGAAATTATATTTTTTCTTATAAGTTAATACATTAAGTTATGTTCTTTTAATGATGGTAATTTATTAGCTACTGTGCTACACTCTGCTCAGAACAAACTGCAGTTGTTCATATTCTCTGATCTAAAGAATATTTTTGTGTTTGGGATTTTGAAAGTACATGCAATCTGTAAACTGAACCTAGATTATCTAGCACCTTTTAATCAAGACTTGCAGAGTAGAAACATGTAATAATCACTCTTTTCTGGTACTAGTGCACTATAGTGTCTCCTATAACAGTAATAAATACCATATCATCATAAATAAAGATACAGTTTTGATTTGTTGTAGAAATAAGATGCGCCTTGATAGCAGAAATTATTTCTTCAAGTATCACAAGATTTGGTTCCTACTTAGTAACTTCATAAAGCTGAAGAATTATTCCTCTTAATACTGGTATTGTCTGTGTAAGTGATAAAAATGGAAATGCCTAATTTCTTCCCCTTATACCTGAAGGAAAGGTGTAAAAATGAGTCAGGTTCTGTAAGCATGAACCAGATTATACATCTACTACTAACCTCTGTGTGCTTGAAATCCTGCTGATGACACACATTACTGCCTATTTTGAACAGGGATTACTTAAGACAGGAGAGGCAGATCTTTAACATTCTAACACCCAAGGATTATGAGGGACCACAGACTGATGTAAAAATCAGAGAGATTGTTCCCTCTGGCTTCTGCCTCATACACTCACCTCTGCATTTGCTGTGTTGTAGCTCCTGCCACAGCATCACTTCTGTTTATCACTGTATCCTCAGCTCTAAATAAATTTAAATGACTTTTGATTTATTAGTTATTATTCTTATTTATCATTATTTTTTTTCTACTATTGCTGCATTTTCATCACAGAAGAGGAAGACACTGCACAGAGGTGCTGGTTTTCCTCCTCTCACTTAAGGTTTTCTCTGTCCTTCCTCATTCTCCTCCATGTCCTCAGGTTATTACACTGAGAAAACTTGTCTCTTCTGTCTGCAGAGATAGCCTTTCGTTCAGGGTAAGGTTTACTTCATAGCCTAAAAATGGCTCTTACTCCT
Source organism: Coccyzus lansbergi (assembly GCA_033558105.1). Classification (NCBI taxonomy): domain Eukaryota; kingdom Metazoa; phylum Chordata; class Aves; order Cuculiformes; family Coccyzidae; genus Coccyzus; species Coccyzus lansbergi. The sequence continues at coordinate 452,553 of JAUMJK010000307.1, forward strand.
TGATCTGACTCACTGTGTTACAGTACAGTCACTTCTAGATCAATCTATTTTTAGAATCTCAAAGAAACAGATTATATGGGGAGCATTTGTTTCTGATCAAGAGATGGCTCCAAACTGAAATATGCGGCTGGAGGGAATGTGCTTTCAACTTGACCCTTAATATAAGGACCCTCTGATGGTTGTTTCATGCCTTTTGAATGTCTATTGCAGCCTTCTGCAAACTTTATGTGATCAGTTTAAGTCAAAAAATGGGCAAATATGGACACTCTCATGTCCTGTGGGGCACGTGAGGTTTTATTTGCTGCTTACCTTCCTAGATGCAGGGTAGTTATTTTCAGGGTAGGAGGTTTTGATCATATCTGCTCTCCAAATTTTCTTTTTCTGAGAGGGATGGTAGATGTGTGGGGAAAGAATCTGAATCGAAACCCACACTATCATAGAGCCGTCACTCAGTGTTTAGCAGTTTTGAGGATGGTTCTCTTTGGTTTTCCACTCAGAAGTGGAAGGTTTGGGTGCACTGCATTGTGCTCTGTCTTCACTTAGTCCTACCTGATAGAAGTGGTTAATTAATGCATTTTTGTACATGACTTGATGTTTCTTGTATCTGGTATGAGAATAAATACTACAGAGAGTTTGTATTGATGTACAGTCACTACTACCTGGCATATTCATGGAATTACAGAATGATGAATCATAGAATGGTTTGGGTTCAAAGGGACTTTAAAGACCATTCAGTACCAACTACTCTGCCATGGGCAGAGATGTCTCCCAGTAGACCAGTTCTATATCCTTCTTGTGCTGGGGATTCCAGAACTGGACACAATACTCCAGGTGGGGTCTCACAAGAGAGGAATAGAAGGATGGAATTGCCTCCCTTGTCCTACTGGCCACACTTCTTTTGATGCAGCCCAGGATATGCTTGACCTTCTGGGCTGCGAGCATGCATTTCTGGCTCTTGTCAAGCTTCTCAACAGCCCCAGGGCAGCTCTCAATCACATCATGCCCCCAGCCTGTATTGAAACTGTGAATTGCCCCAACCAAGGTGCAGGACCTTGCACTTGGCCTTATTGAACCTCATGAGATTCACACAGGACCACTTCTCCAGCTTGTTCAGGTCCCTCTGGATGTCCTTCTGGTGTGACAACTGTACCACTCAGCTTGGTGTCCCCATTCATTTCCCCATTGATATTCTATTTTTTTTTCTGCTTCAATTTTTTTGTCTTTTGCATGTTTTAAGAAGTTGATAATGAAGAAATGTTAGCATATGTGGTAAAGTAACAGTATGTTGTTATTGTCAGAAAGGAGAGAGTCTCTGGACCTGCCAGCTGCAGAATTTATAACATTCAGCCATGCCCCATCCAGTTGCTCATATGCAATTGAATCTTTCCGTCTGGGAGATCATGCCCTGCAATATATCTACCGGTAAGAAAAAACACGTATGCATCTAATTTAAAAACCCCAGCATCCTAACCATAAGCACAGCCCTTTGACACTCACTGTATTTTAGCTGGGAAATCGTGCTGTTGAAGGGAGTGAGAAGTGCTGTAACAGTATTCAATAGTCTTGTTCTTCTGGAAGGGAACCTTCTTGCTGCAGGTTAAGTTGTTGTTATCCTAGGCTCTATTACCTACAAGGAAAGTTACTACAAAAGTAAAATGTAAGGATAACTTCTTGCATCCTGGTGACGTATCTACTTATTATTCTTGTAAGTTATTTATTTGTTAGATTTAAAAAGTTATCTCTCGTATTCTAAGAGAATAATAGCAAGACAGTCTAATATGTCTCCTGTGGAAAATATTGCTTGAGCCCAGATTTGTGAACACTCTTTTAATACTAGGGAGACACTCATGGATCAATGGCCTGAGTTTCCTGCAACTTGTAAATAATTTTTTTTTTTACAGGAATGACATTTGAAAGCAGTTTTTGTCCTTAGAAAACAACGGGGACAAAGCACTCAAAAAACTACTTACAAATTTTCCTTTTAGCATGTGAGGGAGAGCACATTTGGATTTGCATTCTCGTATACCAGCCTTTTCTATGTCTCTTGCAGAGACCATTCCTTTCTAGTTGTCTTGGTATTAAGTATCCAAATGTTTGGATTGTGGACCATGCTGGGGGCTGCCATACGCTGTCAAGCAGTCGGTGAGGTTAGAATGAATCACTTCAGCATTTTGCAACGCGTGCTCTGCAGAAAACCCAGGAGGAATTTTGGCTGAGTTAGGATTGTCCTTAGGCTATCCCTGTGGCTTACTCCCTATGCTCTTTTCAGCTAATTTAAAAGATAACCCTCTCTCCAGGCTTTTACTGTTTTTGTGTATCCCCACAAGAGAATCTAATTAACGCCTATTATAGCATTGCCTCTGTAAGAAGTCATTTAAATGAGGCTATCAGTCTGCTGTCCAGCTGTTGGTTTGGTCCAAGTTGAATTTGATTTGACAACAGGGCCTAAGAGATGCTGCTTCTCTCTTTACCAGTTTCTGATACATCACTTTAAAAGCATGTGTGGCAATACACAGGGTTCCTAACACCTGCTACTTCTATTGATTTGTGTTGAAATTGCAAATGGGGCCCACTGAAAGTCTTGAAATGGGATTTCAGATGTGTACTCCATGGGCAACTACATCCAGGGATCCCTCTTGATCACCGCTGCCTCTCATATATGTCAGCAGATTTACCAGAACCACCTCCTTCCCTCCACGTAAATAAAAATGGGAACTGAGATCTTTCAACAAGCAATTCAGCTTCCTCTTCACATGACTGAAGCCTCCATGATGCAACATTTGCCACTCATAGAGTACTGTGACCACATTCCTGCCTGCCCACACTTCATTAAGGCCTCTTGTCACGTACTACGCTAATTTTTGAGTTACAAGGAAAATCACAAAGATTTAAGGAGATCAGGGCTACAAACCAGTAACTCTAGTAAATTTAACTCTAAATAAGGGCAAAGGAAAGGAGGTCCACGAGGATGTGAGAAATAATTGAGGAAGGGAGAGCTTTTTGAAGTTTGAAACAAGTAATGTGTTTACAAGGTTGCCTGTATTTTGGGCTGCAGGCAGTGGGAATGGGAGAGAGGGTAGGGTAGGAAGCTCATGAATTCTTTGTAGAGTATTTTATTCTTTCCTAGACTGTGATATTTTTCAATGGTCAAAATTCAGTTACCACCCATGTGATAGTGCTTCAAGTGTACGGCATTGATCCTTATCTTTTGCAGTGCCCCATTTGATAATATTTGTGATCTTTTTCTGTTTCTGATGTACTTCTACAGCATTTCTAATGAGCTGTGGGACTTGCTTTGGAAAAAATCCTTTAAGATCTTCAAACTGTGGAGAGCTTTTGAGGTGGTGGTGATGTTTGAGTTGTTACTCTGGCTGTGATCTGTTGAAGTGAACAGGAGTCTTTCCATGTACTTTAATAGGCTTCAGATCTGTATCCCTCCATGTAAGTGGAGCTAAGTCTAAAACGCTGGGGAGAAGACAGCCACACAGCTTACATTTTCTTCTCTGGAATTTCCTTTATGTTGTCCTCAAGTCAAAACTTGTCTTCAAATTCGAACTCTGCAATGTTTATCCCTACAAAAGGAGATAAAGGTCTTTGTTCGTCTAGAAGTCCCTAGGTGACTAGATTGAACAAACACAGCAGTAACGTTCTCACTGTTTTCCATCACCTACTAAAGTACAGAACCTTCTCTCTCCCCCAGCGTTTCCATTTCCTCTACTTCCTGTCTTCGCAGATTGGGTAACAAATGCTGAATATTTCCTGAAGTTGACTAATGACAGGACATTGATGTCTGCAGCTGGGTAGTCTGGCTAGTGCTGGATTGAATTGACTGAAATAAGGTGCTACGTCTGTGTTTATGCAGCTGCCCCCCAGTATGCTTCTGTCTTTTTAATACCTTCGGGATATTGTATCGGCATTGTCTAAGCACCCTGCCGCAATCCTACTTCAAATGAGTTTTAATTTATTGTAGTATTATTAGTGCTTTAAAAATAAGACTATCATAGGCTGCATCAACATACAGTAATCTGATTATAAGTCCTTTTTCACATGTTGTGCTCGGCAAGGACCGTAATTGATTGGGAAAATTCATTATTTGAAATTAATAGCCTTTAAAATGAGGAGAGAAAGAGGATAAGATATTTCACACATGGAAACTAGTTCGGGTTTGGTTTACACTAAGTTAGGTTGTACACTGCCAAAATTAAGAATGTTTAAATTGGGTTTCTTAGGTCTCCCAGCTATCTTTTATACTGAGAATATAACTGCCAAGAGGAAAGGAATGTAGTGAATTTTATTTTATAGCTTAGGCTTTTCCTCTGAAATGGCTAGACAGTCTCTCCTCTTGGCTGAGGTATTTGTTTCTCATGATGTCATTAAAGCTTCAATTGCTCCATTCCTTTCATTTTCACTGTGATGCATAGATCTGTGCTTCTGTATACTTCAAATTATAATGATCTTATATGACAAAGAAGTCAGATATCCATATATCCTCACTACACGTCCCTTGGCATGATTAGTAATGTATTAATGTGAGCAGAGAGCTCAGAAGCAAATTAAAAGGGACTTGCAGGTTGTTTTCTTAGCTGACATACAATGGCTGTTGATTCCAGTGTCCTGAAGTGCTATCATATATGCTTAGTTTGAAGCTGGAAGCGATTCTTCAAAACTGGACAAAGATCCACAACCAAAAAAGTGGGCAAAAGAAAAATTTAAGTTTCTAAACAAGGAAAGTGGGAAGATGGGGTAGAAATGAGTTGTATAGTGATACACGGGTTGAGAGGAAGAACAAGTTACTCCCATGTGGCAGCAATATGACATGGACTTCTGATCCAGAATCAGATAATTTCTTTGTGAGTGAATTTAATTGGTGCGATCCACACCTAAACACCTGCTGGGAAATATAGCTTTGAAAAAGATCGTAAAACTAGTGGGCTCAACTCCTAGCATACAACAAAGCCCCCCCAATATTTCTTTAATGTGTATGCTTATATTAGCTTGATTTTGGCTTAAATAGTATTTTAGTCTTTTTGGTAGATGAAAGTAGAAGACATATTTGGGGTTTTACGTAAGTAGCGCAAGAATAAAATCCACTGAACTTGGAATATACATAGAACCCTTATGACTACTTCTGAGGCATGTTTTTACTTACTGTAACCACCCATCCTTTTTCAAATTGAATAATATTTTTGTATGTTGAATATCAAAAAAACTAGGGAAAATGAAGAATTCAACAGAAGAAACACACGCCACAAAATCCACAGTCCTTTTCTTCCTTTTCTGCATCTCTTCCATTACCATTATTGTTTTCTTACTTCAGTGTGTTCCGATTCTCTTGTGTGGAGGCTTTCAATGAAAGTTAACAGATGCTATTCCACACAATCCTGACTGCTCCTGAGGGGAGCTTGTTCCCACCAGATATTTCACAACATCTGTTTGAAGCTGACTTTTCACTCCTTCTGTTCCTTCTCATATTGGAAGCCCCAATGAGAAGAGATGAGAAGGTACACATACCGAGGCAGAGCTTTGATCCACAATGCCACACACTGACTGACATTTCCACTTACACTGAAACATGCTGCTCTCAGATATGTGGTAATAAACAGGACTGTTCAGCTGGCTAACAGAGTTGCTGTTGAGACAGCAGAGGAAAAAAATCACCTTTCTTAGTAGAAAAGTATTTTTAAAAAACCTAAACTTCAGAAGTATATTACATTGTTTATACAGTCTGTTTAATTTTTTCTACTTTATTCATCTAATGCATGAAATTTTGTGATTTTATTGATATAGTAGCACACTTTTCCTCTTGGGCTTGCTGGCAGAGCTTCAGGATTTTTCCCTATACCCAGTTCTATCACTTCAAATTTATGTTTATAGTGTGCAAATACATTTTTTACTTCATGAAAGCAATGCTAAAGTTTCTGTTCAGTTTAAACTTTGACATCCCAACATTTCTGTCTTTCTCTTCTTAATTAAAATAATGTTGTTTTAATGATACCATTTAATTCTGCCTCTAAAAAGAAATAGGGATCAAAGCTAGGTGTTTTTCAGAGGAAGGAGGATATTGCAAAAGTGTTTTCACAATTGTTCAATACATCTAAAAACTAATGCTGCAGAAACAAAGAAATTCTTTCATTTCTGTGACATAGTACTACCAGATCTAAACTTAAGTAACAACTTTATCTATGATGAACAGAGTTGTCTAGAGCTCTCTCCCTTTTTTAACATGTGCTGATCTGAGAGAATATATACATTTCATGCAGCATTGAAAAGATTTTGATTAGGTGTAACTTGTTTTCCTTTTTTTGTAAAATGTGTGTTTTGGTATTTTAATCCATTGGCTGAAAGGTGTAGAAAAATGATGAAAACCTTAATTTATTCTGGGCATTTTAAGTAAAGGGTTCAAGGGTACATAAAACCTTATATACTTGGAATATCAACAGGAAATTCTTCCAGCCCAGTGATCCTGTAATCTCTCATTTCGTTCTGGCATCTCAAAGTTTCATAAGCTGTTGAATGTCTAGTCCTCTGAAATAGGAATTTAGGAAGGAATTAGTTCATCTTCCAAAGTAATAGTGTTGACGAAGTAATAATTTGGAAAATATTTCAGTGATCCTTTATGAGATTCTCTATATTCATACTGAGAATATGGCTCCCATTCAGATTTGGCTTGTAATGCTTCAGATAAGGTGGCCACACTCTGCAGGACAAGGAAAAGTAATTGGGTGGAGGGAAGAGCAAGTGCTGTTTTGTCAGAATCCAAGAACAAGCTTCTAGGAGACTCAGTTAAATGTCATAACCAACTTGAACATCCTGTCTTTTTAAAATGCTTCACCAGGAAAACAACCAGAGATTTTTCTTTCCTTGCTGAACTTGAAATATCTCCCTGTAATATAATTTGGGGTTTTCAGTAAATATAAGGAAAATATTAATGTATTACCATGCCTTTTCTAGTCCTTTTCTAAGGTCAGCCAGCTTTCTGACCTGTTAGCTACTTCATTGTGTGGTGTTAGTGGCTGCTGGAAACAGAGTTTAGTCAATGAAATAGCAGCCCTGCTATGCCCTTAAAAGTGACAATACTTTCCAGACTCATTATTTGAACTGCCTCTAGTTGAAAAATCTCTTTTCAACAATCTCTGAAAATGTTTTAACTCATCTCTAAAGTTTTCCAGTTACTTACATACTATAGAGCATGCATCACATAACAATGATTATCTACTGGATGATCATCACTAAGCTGTACTATTATGGACACCAAGGCACATAGGAAATACAGTGAACTCTCTTACTTCATTTGTCTACAAACTAAATAGATTGCCACAGGGATGTCTCACAAGCTCAGTAATACCAAATCAGTGAGATAGGCAGGGGAGGTTGCTCTTAGATGTGACAACCTTGTACTAAAGTTTCTAAAATTTCAGGTTATTTACGTTTACTTTCCATCAGTTGGGAAAGAATGTGAAGTTGGGTTTTAAAAGCACCAAGCACCTGTGTGCAAGTATATGACAGGATGCAACCCAAGTTTATTTCCTCATCTTCTTCCAGACCTTTTGTGAATTACTGCGTCATGGCAGAGAGAAGTGTGGTATTACCCTCTCCTTGAAATTCAGCCTCCAAATCCACAGCTCCTTCCCTTCCTAGATAGTTGACTCCAAGAAAGACTGGGAGTTTAGACAGCCAGGTCACTTCAGATTCATGGTGGTAGGTCTAGCGTCAGAAACATGTACTTCAATGAAGAAGTACAGTGAAATAGCATCTTCCACAAACCTATTTTTACCATATGTTATGCCCCCAAATGGTGCTTTAGTAGAATCCCCAACCTTGGGACCTTATGTTTGTTATTAGTAACATTTGCTCTCGGTTCTTCATGATTTTTTTTTGCAGGGGTGGGGTGAAGAACATGGACTATCTGAAAACAATAACTCTTGTTCATTGACATAAACCGGCTGTCAGTTCCTTGTGGGACCCGAGCTGATAAAAACCAGGGAAATACTATTTTATTTGAAATGTAAGGAATTTTAGCCTGTGGAGTTTTGTAGTTCACCAGCAGTAAAGGTAGGGACAACAACCGCTGAGGCTGTTAAAGGTTACATTCTCTCCCACCCTCTCTTTTTCCCAGTCCCTTGAGTCATAATTAAAACTCCAGAAAGTGAGAAGCTGTTACTAATGCTAACATACAGTTTGGCACAACAGAATCATGCATTTACTGACTTGTGGTTTTCATTTCATTTCATTTTTTATAGGTCAAGCTGAAATTTTACTTTACTGTTTGGTTACAAAGGGCTTTTTCTGAATTTGAAACTTGTAATTTTATTTGAGAGTTTCCCAGGTATAACAATTATGGAAACAAACACCTTGTTCAGCAGCCTGACAATGATTATTTCCTAATGGAACAATTATACACTTTAATCACATGTGGCTTTAGCGCTCGCAAGTTGAAAATGCTGGAGATGGTCTCTTGTGCTTTGTACTGCTTAGGATTTCTCCCAAGAAATTAGCTGGACACAGAGATTATCTAATTACCCTTCATATATCTTTGAGAGCTGTCCACATTTGAAGGAGCAGTTACATAATGATGATATTTATATACCATCTTTCCCAGGACTGAAACTCTATATAGGATTGCTTAGAAGACCCCTACTCAGACAACACTAAGTGAGTTTTGTGGGTAAAGACTGAGAAGGAGTTTAGGGTTTTGTAATACATCTTTCCGCTATTTTTTAATGCTTAGAAATGTCTTGTGATTCATTTGTAAGAAAGACTCTCTGTCGACACAGAAATCCTTTGAGTATCTATCAGGGAGGTTTATTTACAAATCTTTATATCCAGTTGTGTCTTAAGTTAACTACTCACAGGCCTTAGAAAGCCATTCCTCAGCACAAGCAACATTTTTCTAAGACCAGTTGAGGTGAATGGGTGTTGCTGAGCCCTGAGAGTCTGGTATGTGAGCTTATACTTCCCATGTACAAATACCAGCGAGGCAATTTAAACTGGTCAGCGAGATCCTTGGAAAATCTTTCAGTGAAGGAGAAAGAATTATTGGCACCTGTTGGATCACCGTTGCCATTTCTTAAAATACACAGCCTCTTTTAAGGTCATCTGTTAAACCACTGGCCACCCCTGACCTTGCAGTCTGATGTGGTTTCAGCCCAAGGTAATATGAACTGGTAGATTAAAAAAAAAGTCTCCCTCCTGCTGCAGATACATTTCAGGACTTAGTATCCGTTTATGTTGTCTTTCCCCACCCCTTTCTTGCTTATGGGATAAGCTGCATGCAGTGTCAGAAAGCCTGGAAAGACTTGGACTTCAATTCACCTGATGATATGCTGTTCGCAACAGATCCCCATTTTTCTTGCATACTGAGACTGTAAAGTTTAGATCAGCCATTCCATATTTTCTGGTTTGATGTTGCTGTGCAAGACATGGCTTACTGCAAGGCAACATTTTTCTTAGGCTTAGACCCCTTGCCTTTGCAAGAACTCAGATGTATAAGAGCGTCTTTTGAAATCTTTTCTTCAACCGCCATCCTCACAGTGTTTTTTGATGCTACTGTTTCTCCAGTATGACACTAGAAATGTGAGTTGTGGAGAACTTGCCTTGTTTTCAGTCACAGGATAGCACACGAGGGCTGAATCTTCTCCCTAAATTGCAAGTAACAGAAGACTATTAGATCAAGCTGCTTGAGGAGAACAAGACATTGCAAACTGTGGAATTGAAGAGTGCTTCCCCTCTAGCTGTCTAGATAACATACCAAAGTGTATCTGTTACCATATTTTAATAAGGGCAAACTGAAATTTTACATTCAATTATGACATAGAAGCCTAAATATAAGTGTTTTTTATTTGCTTAGCTACTAAGTTTGGAAAAGAGAATAGAGACATTTTCCTATCCTGCTGCTTCTCGGAGTACTCTTTTCTTGTGTTCATTTTTCTACAAAAATCCATTTTTAATAAGAACAAAACTCAGACCAGGATACCAGCTTCCAGAGGCATTTTGGCTATCCTCAGGATTATTTATTTTCATTTTGAAGCAAGGTGGACTTTACTATCACAGAACATTTTAAATTCAAACAAAAAGTCTCAAATAGTGTATTGACACAGACCACTTGATTCTAAAACCTCAGAAAAACCAAGTAAGTATCCTTACTGAGTAAAGAGATTATTTACTTTTTAAGTACTTTTAGCTTCTGGTACGTCTCCCAGTTTGTTCTCCAGCTTTTTGATTATTGGATCCTGAGGGTAGGGTCAGAGAGCCAGATGTTGTCTCTCTTGCTTTAGGTCAAGAGTTGGGAATACTTCTTTCATGTCTTCATGATTTGTGATCTTGTAGAAACAACCGTAATATAAGTAGTAATAAACACAGTAATGTGCGTTTGGTGGAACTCATTTGAAGCCAACATGCTTATGTTAGTGTAAGGTAAAAATCAGGTTGATTATTTGCCTTAGAGGTATCCTTCATTTCTATATATGTGTAAAAATAATAATTTAATTAAATAAGTATGTGGGTTGCATTCACAGCTAAGGTGTAGCTGCATGAGCTTCATCTGATAGATTTCATCTTTGTGTCAGAATTATCTTCAAATTTCTGCTGTTGCGGAGGGTTTTTATTGCATTCCTAATATTACTGGGCACCTTCTTATTCTGTAACGCAGCAGCATTATGCTTGGTAGTCCCTAGTGCCATTTACAGTAGTACTTCCCAAGCTCCCAGGCCTGTTTGCCTACATACCATGATGGGAAATGGTGCTTGGATTGACATTCCAACACCTTTCTTGCCCATGCAGTGAAGCTCCAGCACTGCCAGCTGACACTTTCTTTTCACACTGGAATTTAGTCGTTATAACTCAGTCTGTTTGCATGTCTCAGCTTCTATTTTTAAGCACCGCTAATCCTCAGCTAAGGGCCGGCCTCCATCTGGCCTTACAAGGGTGCATGGTGGGAAGGGAGGTGTAAGAAGCCTCCCCAGACCTTGTGCGGTCCTGCTGATTGTGCCTGAGGCACAGTCACTGCCTTAAAAGTGGCGAGAGGCAAGATGCTCTTGTCTCGTCTTCTCCTTGAATAAGGAGATGGCAATGGACAGAGGAGCTGTGCCCCACTACTTCCCACATGAACCGGAGGGAGGCTGTTCCCTCCCTAAAGGACACTCCTCAAATGGCAATGTGAATCTAGTGCTCTCTTGTTGTCTTGTTGTCTGGAGGATGCAACTGGACATTGAGGTGGTTGGATACTTGTATTTTTAAACTCTGAAGGTCCTGACTTTGTGTGCTTTCCCTCAGGTTACCAGTTGTCAGTTCACTCAAGGAAATGAAGGCTGTAGTCCATGCAAACCTAGCCTTGCATTTGTTGCATATTTCCCCAAACAACAGGAAACTAGAGATAACAGAGTGGGAGTCACAGCGCAAGCTAATTGAGCAGCCTGCATGATGCTGGAATGGGTGAGGAAACAGTCAGAAGAATATTATTTCTGCAGGAAAAATCTATTGGGAAGGAGTCAGGGCACCAAGGTGGGGACACTTGAACAAAGAAATGTTTACAAAGGGCTGGTTTTATAGTATTTTGGAATAGCTGCCTTACTGAAGCAGGGAAGGATCAAGCCTGCTGTCTTGTTGCTGCTGGGAACTTGAAGACCCTACAGATAGAGAACTATGTTATGCTTTCTAAAGAAAAGTGGCTTAATATGTGCTGTCCTTTCCTGGTGAAGGCTCTTGTTTGTTAAGCAGACAGTGGAAATCTAATTGCTACAGCTTGAAGACATGATTTCAATGTGCTTTTACAATCAAAGTAGATGGAATTTTGGGGTGCGGAATTTTTATTCACCTTCTGTTTACTTGATATCCTTTAGTCAGGTACTGAAATCTGTTTCCTCTACATCTTAAGCAGTCCATTGTGGAGGGATGGCTGGTCTCACAAGGCCATGGCTCTCTGGAGCAGCTAATCGAAGACTCCCCTGTCTAGCGACCTTGTAGCTCTCCACGAGTAACATCACGGAAAAACAAGGTGCCCTTGAAGCACTGTACAGGCTGCAAAACAAGAGATACCAACCCTGAGAACCGAGAGTCACATCCCCTGGGAAAGAACATGGGGGGTGTAAAAACTTTCCACAGCTGTATGAAAAGCAACCTTTGAGCGAGCAGCCAATTAGAAGTCTGATGTTAAGTAAACACCTTTCCTTTGTTCTGAAAACTATATGATCTGACTGAACTTGCTAATGAATTGGAGCTTGCTTATCAATCATCTTGTTTCCCTCTCCGATTCCAACAGTCCATCAAGGTCCAGAGCAGTGTTATTTTAGCAGGGCAAGGCCTTTGGGTAGTAGCAGTTGGAAGAAGGATGGTGGTTTGGAGGACATGCATAAGGAAGATCTAATCAGTCATGAATTCCAAAGAATGTCAGCCCGACTGGTCTTGTAGGAGGTATAGTCACTATAAGACATCACATTTCCTGTGTTGAAGAGGCCCAGACAGTTGCCATGACTCTCAGTTTAAAAGCATCTATCCATTAACATTAACTTTTTGTGCAAATGTAAAATACATAAAATGAAATTTTTCAGTCAAGTTAGTATTTGCAATTGCATGAGTTTTCATCTCTCTTTCTATTTGTATATGTTAGAGCTCACTTTCCATCTTGTGCCAGGATACCGATATTTTAAGAAAAAGTGTGCCATGCATGATATGCAAAGCCTAAGAAAGAGAGGCAGTGCATCCAGTGCAAATTCAATAAGTTTATCTTTGAATAACTATCTTTCTACACGTGCCAAACAAATATCTTCAGAAACTCCAGTTTTTCCATTTACTCACTTGCACTGATAGTGGGATGATAAAGGTCATAGTTCTTGTTGTGTACTTGTATTGATATTGATATTGGTATTGGTATTGTTTTGCTTAATAACTTCAGTTACTTGTTTCCTTGAGTAACATTAAGCTTGTATGAAATTGTCCAAGTTTGGACCTGAATGAAACATGTTCATTAGTATTTGCATCAAATCACATTCAGTGGTGAGTAGCACACAGTATTCTGAAAGCACCAACTATTGAAACTTTTTATTTCTTTTTTAACAGTAGAAATGAGAAAAGGAAATAATTGGCGCTCTGTGTATGAAAAAGCTATTAACAATTTTTGCTGTTTATTATTTTATTTTATTATTAGAGAAACAAAATATACTATACATTTTGTTCCGCATGAAATTATATGGGCAATAAAAGTTTGTGAATGAAGAAACACATTTTGCACTAATTCCACAGTGCTTCTAGTTCATTTTATGATTTTTTTTATATCACTTCTGAGAGTACTTTTGCTGAACTCAGGGAACAGTAGGAAAGCCACCCACTGGCTAATTTAACCTGTAAAAATTGTCTTCCTGCAATTGAAAAAAAAAAGTAGCAGCCTGCTGAGTATTTTATATATCTTGTTTCTGTTTCCAAGATTACTAATTCATACCTTGTTGAACTTTTGATTTTGTTTGGGTTTTCTTTCTCTCTGTTATTTCTGTAATGTATTTCTGCTACTACTCTAATCTAGGAAAAAAGGGCAAAAATATTTCTGTACTTAGAAAATCAATAAAAAACTTTGAAAAAAAAAAAGATGGCAAGTACTTTCAGATCTGGAATCTGTGATAAAAATAAGGAAAAACACTAGCTTTTCTTACTGGTCAAATGACAAAACCAGACTGAGGGCAGAATTCTATAAATCAAAGCATTCTAAAATAAAGGCATGCGGCTGTTTCCCTATTTTTTTATACTTGGTCTCAGTGTTCTATATAGTGAGCCTTTATTGACACGCATGCTTATCTAGGTAAGACATTAATTTCCCTTTTACCATTTGCCTTTTAAGATCGCATGTGACGTATTTTTGATCTTCTGTAATAATCCTTTTGATGCTTATCTGAAAGTATTTTTTCTTCTCATTTAAAAAGTCTTGTTGGAAGGTGAATGCATTCTTATATTTTTACTTCACAGTGATTTTAGTCAAATTTTTGGGTCACTTCTTCAGAGCAGAGTTTTCTTGTAGCTGTTCATTCAGCCACTATGGCTTATGCTAATCAGATAATCACAACTATGGAGTTACAGATCATAGGGATATTTTATTTAAATCCATAAGCAAATAAAAATTTGATGTTTGCATTTAACTGGCGTTTTTACATATCCTTTTTCTCTTACTGTGCTTCAGTCCGTGATTCCAAGTAATTTAATTAATCAAAGAAAGAAGTACTTCCTTGTACATGAAAATGCACTAATAATTTACACAAGCAGTTATCTCAGCCCTGCCTACTGGGCTCCATCTGTTCTTGCACTGAAGTAGAGAATTAGCAAACCTGTATGACTTAGTGAACGTGCAACAGTTTGACCCAATCAATTGCACGTGTGATATTAATACAAGTTGGGCTGTGCACTAAACTCCTCACAGGAGTAGGAGATTTAAATTTCAACAAAGATGTATTTCAGGGTGAATTATGACATGGTTCCTGCCTAGGTTTTATTCTTTACTTTTATGATGTGTCAGACTTCTGCCTTTTGCACTCCAGGACAGCCGTGTAGCTGGCCCTGCTGCTTTGCCCATTTGTTTTGTCAACTGCACAGATAAAAGTTGATGTTTTGGTGATTGCTGAGTGTCTGACCTGGGCATGAGACAGAAAAGAATGGTATTTCTCCTTCTTCCCAGCAATCTGCTGTGAGTTTGGGTCAAGGTAAGCTTAGGATAATAGCAAAGGAGGCCCACAGAAAACGATGTAGAGCAGTCTGAGATCTTGTGCGTTAGCTTTTTGGCTGTCCACTCCATATGATATGCAGAATATACTTATTTTGTTCCCCACCCCTGACTTTCAGTCCTTTCAATTATTTAGTTTTACATAGAGCAAACCTTGTATGACTGCTTTGTGGCACAGCTGACGGTAGGCCAGTCAACATTAGCAGTTTAAAATGTGGGATTAAGGGGAATTTTGTTCTCAATTTATTTACAGAAGGTTCCTGTGAAGAAAAAAATATTATATGAATTAGTACTAACATTGAGAATAAAGTGGTAATCACTGCTCTTATGAAAAATGATGCTGGAGGAACATAATTGTCACTCTAAATGGTGTGGACTTCAAATGTAATCTTACAGAGCCCTGCCAAAGTGCTCCAAATACCAATACAAGGATTTGATTTTTAGTCAATTGACATTCAGCCAGTTTTGACTCAGAGGGCAGAGTGCTACTGACTGAATTGTTAACACTGAGCAGTTGGGTTTTCCTAGGAGGCCACTAAGCCAAAAATGTGATCTTGCACATCAGTGCAGTACCTAACGAAACAGGATGAAATCATAATTTCATGTGCTGTGATTTCCTTGAGGTTGATAGCTCTTAGACTTGGTTGGCCATCGGATCTGGGCTAATTGGTTAGACTTTATAAGCTATGGATTGTGATGACTGCAAGATTTGCTTTTCCACTATTTGCAGCTGTTGTCCAACTATAACTGTTATCTGTGGGCTGGGAACATCCGTTCTTTGGTTTATGTTACTTCCATCAGGCTGACTGATCTCCTGTTATCTCTGTGCGACATGGAGATTGAAGAAGTAGCCCACACTAACCTCTCTACTGTTGCTTACAGAGCCTGATGTGCATAGCATCAAACTGACTTGGAATACTCTCTGAGCAAAAAGCAGTGCAGCAGAGGTTTAATCCAAGACTATGATGAGAACTAATTGGTTCAATCCAAGTCCCCAGAGAATCCAAGTCTGGCATCAGTATAGTTTTTCCCCTTGAAATAATTACTTTCAAAACCAAGTTCTTTGCCATGTCTAAGCTATTTCTTTACTGTCACTTCATGACATGGCTTTTCAGCTAGAAGTGCACATGAAGCTCGTGTTTCTGCTTTCCATATCCTGCAGAATAAATGACTAGTATGAAGGATCAGTGGAACACAGCTTGCCAGATTGCTACATAAATTATCTAATATAGAGCCTCAATTCAGAACTGCTGTTTTATTCTTAACACTCAGAGGTCTGGGTCAGACTGTGCATCTATCTGATGTTATGGTGATGGCGAGATAGTTTGTTGTCATTTGGGGCTCTGAGTTTTTGCTTGAATAGTTCGTTACACAAAATCCTAACTGTCCAGTCTCCTATGTAATGTAGTGGAATCAATGAGCCATCTTAAACTGACTGGTTAGATGTGTGCTGTCGTAGCTGCAAGTGCAAACATGTTCAGTGAAGTATTCTGGGAGGTATTTTTATTGCTTTATTACATTTGTAAATCTCTGTGCACATTGCACAGTGATTGAGCAGAATCATCCTCTGCTATTTATAATTTCTGGGCTGTTTACTGAGCAGGTATAATAGCCTGGCTTATGACTCTCTCATGCTTCTAAATCAGCTATTGTTGACATCATTCATCTGCACATATCACCTCTTTAATGAATAGACACAAAATCAGGTAAGTGGATAAGACTGTCATATGCAGCTTGAGCACTGCCAGTAGTTACTGCTAGTGAAACAATACAATGTCAATTTTTTTGTCTTACCTTCATATCTGTAGGCCCTTGTTGAACCATATGTGTTCTTGTAGTGAGATATATTGATTTTTTCCAATAAGGAGTCCAAAAGTAAGCCCGATTTCAAAGACTGCATCATAGAATCATAGAATCATAGAATCATAGAATCACCAGGTTGGAAGAGACCCATCGGATCATCGAATCCAACCATTCCTATCAAGCACTAAAGCATGTCCCTCAGCACCTCATCCACCCGTGCCTTAAACACCTCCAGCAAAGGTGAATCAACCACCTCCCTGGGCAGCCTATTCCAATGCCCAATGACCCTTTCTGTGAAAAACTTCCTCCTAATCTCTAGCCTAAGTCTCCCCTGGCGGAGCTTGAGGCCATTCCCTCTTGTCCTGTCCCCTGTCACTTGGGAGAAGAGACCAGCTCCCTCCTCTCTACAACCTCCCTTCAGGTAGTTGTAGAGAGCAATGAAGTCTTCCCTCAGCCTCCTCTTCTCCAGGATGAACACCCCCAGCTCTCTCAGCTGTTCCTCATAAGGCCTGTTCTCCAGACACCAGCCTTTTTGCTCTTCTCTGGACTCGCTCCAGAGCCTCGACATCCTTCTTGTGGTGAGGGGCCCACAACTGGAACCATTATTCAAGGAGTGGCCTCACCAGTGCCGAGTACAGAGGGAGAATCACCTCCCTGGACCTGCTGGTCACACCATTTCTGATACAAGCAAGGATGCCATTGGCCTTCTTGGCCACCTGGGCACACTGCTGGCTCATGTTCAGTCGGCTGTCGACAAACACCCCCAGGTCCCTCTCCTCGAGTGAGTACCTTTTCACATCTCTTTTCTTTTCTTTTCTTCTTTTTTTTTTTAGAGTGGGTACACTCTATATCCTCTTTATAAAAGATTGTTTAGATCTCCCAGCTGTGCTGGAGGGCTCTGGCATACAGCAGCAGAAAGAGCATGTCTGCACTGATTCACACAGAAATGTAGAAGACTGTATCAGATAGATAGCTAGATGAGGTCTAGCCCGCTGGCCCACAAGCAGCTCATAGTGCTCCCAGGAGGACTAAGGCTGAGTTTCTCAGACTCCAGGCTGATTAAAGCAAGAGGTAATGTTAAAGCCATATCAAGTCTCGATTCTGGGGTTACAGGAAGAAGCTGACAGCTGTCTTGCAACTGGAGGTAAAAGGGGCACAGATAGCAGCCACCAGTATGGGAAAATCAACTTTAGAGAGAGATAATAAAGAGTAAATTAAGTTCTAGTGTGCCTGTGTTTTTCTTCAGTGTGTGCCTACAGTCACAAAATAGTCATTGTATTTCTGAATAGACTGAGGAGGTCAAAATTAGGGACCGGAGAGCTGTGCTTAGTGCTCTTTAAAACAGGGCAGTTGCAGTAAGCAAATTTTAAATATACCAATGTTATGAACACCAAGATTGTGGTGTTTTAGAAGACACATGATATATACAGCCCCTGTCCTAAAGACCATGCAGCATCTGATACAAACTGGATAGAACTCACTAGGAATAACTGTGATACATACTTACATGTGACGATGTTTATATACTTCATAGTTGTGATGAGCATTGTTATAGGAGATCCTTTTCAAAAACAGTAGTCTTCATGGTTGGCCCCTGCGCGTCATGTAGAAGTATTGCTTCTTTCTGAAGAATATGGGTAAAAAAAGACAATATACTAGGGAGTGGAAAGCAGCTAGTGGTTTGAGGAACTACCAACATGCTTCTAAGGAAAGTAGATCTGGCTCTCAGTGCTGCTGGTATATCATGATACTAGAGATAACTAGTATCACAATAAAATCTAGATCTTTTTGCCTTAAAAACATACCAGTTGTAGAAAATTCAATCTGAAAATTTGCTGAGTATGACATAGCGGGGTTGTAATTGCATTTCTTCCCTACAGCTCTTCTCCTAAAATGTCATTGTTACATTGCAAAGTGCCTGACAGCAGTTACCAAAGCACTGGGCAGAATTTTAAAGCAGTTTGAGGCTTGTTGAAAATGTATGAATGAGATTTTATGTTCATTTTAGCTTGCATTAAGTCCTGTAAGGTGAGAGTCTTTTGGAGAAATTTAAATGCTGAATCTGAGGAATGTAAGAAGTTCAGAAGACTATCAGAAAGGATTTTGATTCTATAATTTCTAGGATGTGAAGCTACCAAATCCTATTTGTTGAACTTTGCATTACATACTTTCTAAAAGTGACATCAGTGACTTTAGTCAATAGGACATCAGCAGAATGTGAAGTATCACTGAATTTGATCCCTTGATTTTTAGTTTCTAAAAATTTGATGATAAACTCCTTCAAAAAGTGCAATAAATTAACTTCAGTGATAAGCAGACAGCTTTCCAAAGACTTATTAATTTTCTGAAAGTATTCTTTCCTTACTGATTTGCCAGTGTCCTTTAAATTTTCTGCTCTGAAGATTGTTTTCATAGGTAAATTTAAGATTGTGTGGCTTCAGTGAGACTATTGTACAGTTTGCTGAAATCACTCGGGCTGTAGCCCTGGGCTTAACTCATCATCCAAATAATTCCAGTCTAACTGCCAGAAAATTAAGCAATGCATTGCATGCCATCTCCTTAATTATCTTACCTGGTCCTTCAACTGACTACATAATGGAAAAATGGAAAAATATATTGACTTCCACCACTTCCTACTAACCTCTTGCTCCTTGGTTACTTATTCTTTATAAAATGAAGTGCCTTATGCTACTGGGAATGAACACAACCGTTTGACTGTCCTAGCATGCAGATCAGTAGTTGCTCTGTCAGGTTCCATGGACTTAGAAATGTCCATAAAAAGACTTCTTTCTCCTTTCTGTAGTTCACTAAAATCGTAGGGTAGTCTAGAATAATTCCACCAGTAATTAAACAAGCTTCTTGTCAACTATTTTAAAAATAAATGTATCAAAAAATATATATATCCTCAATCAAACCATTGGCTCTAAAGATTAATTGCTGGTGTAATGGATTATTGATAGTAAAAGAAAAAGAAAATTATTTTAGCTGATTTTTGTGCAAATTGCTACTGTACTTTCCCTGCACTTCTATTACGCACTTCAGGTTCCAAATCACTTCTCAAACTGCAGCTGAGCTTTGCTAGCCTAATTTAAGATCCCTTTGACACTGAAATATGAGCGATTTGGTGCTGTCGTAAGATCACTGTTAGCATCATGTATGCTCCGAAGTAGCATGTGTGGCAGGTAATAGATGCTCAAGTAATAACTCTTAGAAATTGTAGGAGAACTTTTGCCAGAGAATGTAGTTTCTTGTCCTGCCTCTGAGCTGTGGTATCAACCAGACTGTCATAACTATGGGGTCTGTTTCTAGGAAAAAAATATTATTTTTCTCAGGAATAAAATAAAGCCAAAAATTTCAGTAGGGAATAGCTGACTTCTGATTAAACACCCAACAGTACTGCAGTGTCAGTATTCTGCTGGGCTGGGGAAATAAATCAAGATGTTTCTGTGGAAAGCAAACTTTTTCTGTGAAAATGGGAATCTATAAAAGCTCTAGTTTTCAAAAGGTTCCACCCTCTCCTCAAATTTAGTAAAATATTTTTAACCATCCCTTACCCAAACAGTTATTAATATTGGTGTGAGTTCAGGGATAAGAAATGTACTTTGCGGTGTCTAGTGGACAGTGTGGATGAAATGGTTTTTTTTTTTTTTTTTTCTGGCTTAATATCTTTTCTGATAACTTAGTATCTTTCCTGATACTGTGCTCTGAAAGCATAACAAATGTTTTTGCCGAGTCTATGCATGTATGAGGCTGATTGATCTGGCTGGGATTTCTCTCAGAAACAGATGTGAGGAATGGGAAACACTGCTGATGAGAACTGTTGCCCTCAGGGATGGGATGTAAGTATTCTGGGGATAAAGGAGTGGCTAAGCTGCTTCCTTAAAAGGGAAAATGTACCCTAAAGTGATTTTCACAAGCTGTCATCCTGAAAGGAGTCATGCCTCATTTAGGAAATGGATCTATAAAAGCAAGGAGTGTGGGGGAAAGAATACAGCTTGGACTTTACAGAATATTAAAGAAGCTGAAACGGGCCTCAGAGACTGACGATTTATTTGAAGAGCTTGGGAGTTTCTGTCATCGGTGGAACTTTTCTGGATGCTGAAATACGTCTTTCTCCTATGATAATGTGGTGCTACAAATGTGGTGTTATTTAGTTAGAAAATCTTCGAGAATAAGGAAGACCTTTCTCTTTTCCAAGTTGCACGTTGACATGGTGTATGTTTGGGAGAAAGTAATTACAGTCACGTCATGCTCTGGGTGTAACTTCACTGCAGAGTGCAATGGGAAAGGGTGGTACCTATTTCTTGAAAAAACAGCAATTACAAGAACATTGAGTTAAAAAAATATGCTTTTTTTTTTTAACTGGGACATCATATGTTGAATTATGGAAGCATAGTTGTCGATTTGTCAGCATATAGTTGGTCTTGTACATCCTTGTTAACAATTTAATTCATGTTAGGGCCATTTTAGGTGTACTATTCCATTTGCTTTCGCAGAAGCAACAGTCAGGGCTGTTCCCATGCAGAGACTCCATCACTGCCTGCGCAAGTTCCTGTCCGCAAAAGCACAGAAGCATCCATGCTTTGGGGTTTTTAAATATGTGTCCACAGGAGGTACAGTCTGACTTTCCACAAAGCAGTTTCCAAAGTGCATGTTCTGGTATTCTTTGTGCTTATTTTGAGGCATTTCCCTCCCCCCGACCGCTAGAAGGCTGTAGCTATTCTGCAGGACAAATTGCATACATGTTGGGAGGGAGGAAATTAGTTCAAGGGCTCATAAATAACAGAATATTATTGAAGTGAGTTTGAGTTACAAAAAGCAAGGGCTTACCTTGCTGGTTATTTTGTTTATATTAATAAGCAATTAATTGATTTATATTTCCAATCACATTTTATGCTGACTGGACTCCATTTCTCTCGTTAGCATGGCAGCACAGGTCATATTTTTCTTTTGTCATTTTTTTACTTGCTACCCACTATATCTTAGGAACTTTCCAAAGCACATTGTAAGATAAGCCATTTATAGTAAAACAAAAGCAAGAATCCCACATGCTTATATATATGCATATAAAATACACAGAAAAGGAAAGTTGTGAGCAAATGATAGATGCCTCTGGAACAACAGGCAAGCCAGCCAGCTGTGAAGGAAACTAACATGATGTACTAAAGCAGAAACACAATATAATGGGGAAATGCGGTTCTTTGTTCAGATCCGTTTCCTATTAACACTTATAATGTTATGCTTGTGCATGCCAGCCCCTGAGGACCACTTGGTCAGCCTTAAATGAATAACAGTGGAATATGTAAAAACTGCTAGATGCATAAAACTTCTGTGCACCCTTAGCCTGTTGTGTGTATGTGTTTCTTTAAAAGGAAATCTGAGCTATTTATTGCATGGAAGTTTGAGTTAAAATGCTGTTGTGTTGCCAGGGGCCAACCACTAACAGTGATTTTAAAACGTGAGAGCAGAGTGAGATTAGGCCAATTTGAGCATGATACTTAAGGTCTCTCTAGCTATTAGTGAAGGAGAAAACTTTTTAGTATCAAAGGAGAGGAAACGGACTCTGTAATGTCACTTGACTGGGCTGATAGCAGTGAGAGAGGCTTTTGTAGGGGCTGCAGATTCGATGCGCTGTTGAACTCACCTCTCCCTTTGCTCGGTAAGGTACTGAATCAGATGCTAGTCAGGTGTGTGATGGAGTTTCGTAGGGAAGGTTGCTGTGAAGCACTCTTTCCTGCTGATACGAAGCTGAGGTGGAGTATTTAAAATAATAGTCCACATATCAGATATTATATCCTTTGCCTAATTTGGGGATAGTTGTTGAAGCCAGAGGAGCAAACATTTTTCATTTATAAAAATGTGTTCAGATGTATGAAGAGCTGTTTTATTGACTGCTTTCGATACAGAACTTCCCCCTGGTATAACAAGATAATAATAATTGCAAGTATTTGAGCACCTAGTATACCATAGAAAATTAACACTGAATACAGTAAGAATGCAAAATCATTCTAAAAGAAGCTGAATGTAGCAACCTAACTTATCATTGACACAGGAGCTGGCATTTGTATTCTGGAAACGTAACTGAGTTTTTTAACTGATGTATGAGTTGCTGCACTGGGAGGATGTTCTTCTGGCTGTGAACTATCTCCTAAGCCCATATGGTGCTTTTAGGACTGTCCCAGTCGGGGCATCAGCAATGCTGCGTGATCCAGAGCTGTTGTCTTCCTGAAGGGCTTTCTGAGCAGCACAAGAGAATAGAATACCCATATTCTGCATGTGATTTGTTATTAAAAAAAGAGTGTTCTTTTGTGTTACCTGTATGGCTTACTTAAAAGAATAATTGCTGGCTTTCTTCCGAGGGAAGAAATGAATTTATACTATATCCAAATACTGAAATCTTATTTTGCTTTTCAGTCCTATCCTAACAAGGGAGAGAGCTGAGACGGTGAGATAGGTATTAAAAATAAAACAGCAAACCCTTTTAAATCTAACAGAATTGGGATCTCAGAGTTGATAAAGGCAATAGAAGTGCATTTATGTCTCAGCTTGTTAGCTACCTTATTTATATCCCTCCCAAAAGCACCGCTTGTAATTAAAGAGAACTACTCCCCTAAAACTCTTACTGCAAAACATTCTCTCAATGTCTCCCTGTGCAATATTTCTGAACACTCATCATGTCAGTTTCTCCACCCTGGGGTCTGACTAGTAGAGACTGATGAAGTCTGAACACAGACTTCGAGGGATTTCTAATGGGATAATCGGGAGGGAGGTGTTGAGCTTCAGAACATAAGTCATTTTCAGGCTTCAGTGTTTGTTTTAAATCCTAAAGGGCACTTTAGGATTCCTAAAAGATTAGCAAACAGGGCCTCCCAAATCTGCACTAATGCTCTTTTTTTTGACAAAGTTGACAGCACCGTCAAGAGCCTGTCAGGTAAGGGAGATAAATACAATGGAAGAGCAAACAGCGGGAGAAGAGGGGACTACTGTGATAACATATTCTCCCTGGATGTCATAGACCATGTGCAAATAATGAGCACACTGAAAGAAAGGCAGCACCTGGTTAAGTATTGTGTCAGGAGAGCTTGTGATCTCAGGCTATTAAATACTACAGCGCTCTTTCAGAGCATCATAATTCAAAAAGAAGGTGACAGTGTGGTAACTGTGAGCTGCCGCCTAGCATCAGGCTAGGAGGGAAGGAGGGGACCAAGATCAGAGCAGGCTTTGGGATGAAAGGAGGTTATCTCATTTTCATAACGAAGATCACTCAAATACCTGCTTTGACCTCTTGTGTCAGAGCATGAATTTCAATGAAGGGATAAATGGTGACATCTCACCCATTAGCTAGTTTTTGAGGATCGAGTGATGTTATATGAAATCGTGCTTGGAAATCTCTGGTTAATACATTTAGAGAAACAGCTCTCAGGAACATCTACCTCCCTTCCTTCCTCCTTAAAACAGTAATGAATCCAAATTGCTAATAAAACATAAGAGCTCAAAGATGTTGTACACAGACCATGTTTCTGCGCTGGGTATTTTTTTAATGTCAGTTTTCCCACAGCTGTTAAAATGTTACAGTCATTAAGGTATCAAAACTGTCTAGCCAGAAAGAGGGAGAGACTTTTCTTTCTTTAGGCTCTTGAATTGTTTGAATATTTTGTTTAGAAGGGCTCCATTCTTTGTTTCTTTCTGTGGAAAAAGTAAAGCTTGTAATCTGTCTGTACTGTAAATCTCAGTTAAGAGCCATTCATTAAAGAATAAACCATGTTTTCTCTGTGAGGCTATTTTTCTAACAAATCTGATTATGTGCCTGCAAACTAACAAAGTCAATTAGCAGATACATATCATCCTATCTACATTTTGAAACTGTTCTAAGTACATTTTAAGGTTTATAAGAAATTTCATTTACTGATGTTCACGGGGGCTTTTTCCTGCTTTGATGCAGGTTGCCCAGCAAAATCTGAGGGAATGTATCATAGTTCTGAATTAGAAAAGGAATATTTTGAAGTATTTATATTTACTGCAGGAAATAAGGTCCTTTTCTCCTCAGCATGGGGAGCAATCAGAGGACCAAGGATGACTTCCCCTCTGTAGTCCCAGATTCCAGTACTCAGCATCCTGACCCCAAAGCATATTTTTTCATCGGGGCCACATGCCAGTACTGTTTGGGCTGTGTTAAACCTTTCTTCTTGCATTGATATGCTGCCTCTTCATCTCTCACCAGTGTGACAATGATCTACGCACGTGGCCTTCCCCAAAAATAACTCTGCAAAAACCTCTTCCCCCAGATCATTCAAATTACTGAGTAACTTTGTACATTTTTGCCTTTGTTCAAAAGAGGAAAAAGAAATAGGGAAAGGAAGGGAAGCTTCAAGGCTGCATAAGATGGACTTTAGCAGTATATTTTCTGGGACAATATGCACCCTTAGCTTGTTGAGTGTGAGGTGCACCCTTAGCTTGTTGAATGTGAGATGCAAGAGACTCTATCAGGTGAAATGGCTATCAGTTAATACCAGCACAATACCTTGTGCTCCAGGGAAGACCCAAACTACCCTGAACTCAGCAGCTAAACACGTATGCAACTGATGAAGAAACCAGCAGGAAAAGTCCGTGTGTTTGTTAAGGTCATGCTTATGCTGCAGGGAATGCTTTCCTTTTCCCCTCTTCCTCTGTTTTCTCCGTTGTCTTCTTTAAATGACCTGACACTTCTCCAGGCATCGGTAGAGTCTTCATTGTTCATGGCATTACTTTTTGACTCAGATGTGAAACTCAACTCTTTCCTGTGATTTTTCAAGGAAAGAACAGTGGAAAACTGGTTGTGTCTATACAAAAGAAGAGTAAGATCACAAAATTTATTTTGCATAGAATTTTAAAGAATGTGCAGTTTTTGCTGTAAACCCCCCTTAAATCATTACAGAGAGTTCTAGGACTATCAAATGTGGTTTCGACTTTTTTTTTTTTTTTTTTTTTTGAGGAGTGGAATTACTCTTATTTTAAACTTAATATAAATAGGAAGAAATCTGTAATGCCAAAGCTATAAATCTCTTGCTTTCATAAAAACTATGGAACCATTGAGCTATATGGCTGGAGGGGACTTCAAGTGTTCATCCAATCCTCTATCCAAAGCAGGATTAAGTTACATCTACATCATTTCTGACAGAAATACCTCTAATGTGTTTTTGACAAGCTCCAGAAATGCAGAGCACACATCCTATTCCTGTGCTTAACTGTATTCACTTTGAGACAAGTTTTTCTTTCAATCTAATCTGAGCCCTCCTTGATGCAAATTCAAGTTCCTTTTATTTTTGGTTCTAGCCAGTACAGGCAGGGAGAAAGATATTGCTCCCTGCTGTCTTCCTCAGCCACTTGTTTATTTGAAAATGCATTCATATCCACCTTCTGTTATGTCTTTTGTAGACTAACCAGCCTGCTTAGTCTTTCCTCAGTCCTCTTCTAGACTCCAAACTGTTTCTCTAGCCGTCCAAAGGGTTCTCCCTGGCATGCACACCTGTAGCTAGGAATAGTACCTAGACGTGAATGTGGTGCTCCAGGTGGGAGCTACCGATGCAAAGGAAAGGATTCACACACCAAACTGTGTAAGCACTATGTTTCAAGCTGTGGGTAGAAGGTAAAATACTTGCTTGGTATTGGTGAGGACCAAGAGCCCTAGAAGCACTTATAGATGGCTCCTGTTTGAAACACAACGTTTGCAAGTGAAAAAACTACAAACGTTTTCTTTCAAGTTCTCCAATCTTAAAGGAGCTCTGACGAGAGAGGACTGCTCAGTGGCAACAACTTTGTTTTTAATTGCAGAATCCATAGCATCACTAATAAATGATGACAATGTGACAAGTGACCAGTCTCAGCTGAGGGATCCTGCCTGCAATCCCATTTGGTTAGTTGCTTGCATCTACCAACATTTCCCTTGGAGTGGTTGGTTCAGTACTGACTCCAGGGGAAGTGTGCCACCTTCTGAATCACCAACTCTGCTTCCTGAAGCACCCTGGGATTTCCTTGGAGGGCTCCCAAAAGCATTTGGCCAAGACCAACCCTGTTTAGCTCAGGAGAGCAGACCAGATCACAGCCTGAGGCTGTTATGGCTGTGAGCCATATTACTCATTGGGGATATTTAGTCATGTATCTCTATGAAGGCAGACCAGATTGCATTAAATGTCTCAAGTTAGTTCTGCATATATTGTTTGTAAATTGCTTTGTGACCCTTTCCGCCTGGAAAGAGTTGCGTATGTATAAAATATTAAGACTCAATGGAGTGTTATGTACACGTATGGATACTTCCAGGTAATTTTTATAATAGCCTTTCATGTTTTAGTTATATGATTGAAAATGTAATAAAACAGAGGGCAGCCTCTTTTAAGTTTGCTGGTTTAGTACTGAATTATTCTGATTTTGCTGTTGACAGTCTGGCTTTGATACTTAAATATAGGTAAATCTTCAACATTGTTTTTTAATAGTAGTGTGTACTAGAATCAAGGCTGTCCAGCTAATGTTAGTTGCACTATAATACCATTTGACTGCAATAACTCCTTACTGATATTTGTTATTAAACCATTTACAACTGGTCGATCACATTGCATAACACACCTCGTATTCTCATTCTAGGTAAGACACTCCCTCCCGCAGAGAGCTTAGAGCAGTAGCGTGTAAGTCTCCCAGTATTAGGAGGGGTTATAATCTGAAGAGAGGGGTTGCTTCTGTATTGTATAAGGTGTTTGCCCCCTCTCTCTAACTTTTGTAGGGGATAAGATCTAGAGAAACCAGACACTGGCAGCTGAATATCCTCACTATAGGCTGGTTTTAACTATAATTGGTCTGGTTTCAAAGGTGTGAATAAACCCTAAACTATCACAAACTATCGTGCTTTATAACGCTATACAAATTACTAAACCTGACCTTCATTTTTTTTTTTCTTTTAAAGGTACTAGTATATGCTTGGGATCTTGTTCTCTCTGAAAGGTATCTGATCCTGGCATTAATACCACTTATGACTTCCCTCATTGTACTCCTGCTTTGACTACATGCCGCAGGAATTGAAAAGAAAAAAAGCATTAAAGAACTGCTGGCACCTTGTGGTAAATGTTTGAAAAAACATTTTTAGCAACAGTTTGGACTGTAAAAAATGAATTCTGAATTTTCTCAGTCATTAAGACTATGCTGATGAAAAAAGTATCCTTATTATTTTATTCTATTTATGTTCCTTCTGTGACATTTCAGTCCATTTTCTAGCTGCTGCCTGCAATGTTACCTGGAACATGCTACAGACATGTTTTTAAAGCAGTTTTTAAAGGTACAGTGGGCTTGGTTGTTTATAAATGAGATAAGTTTGTTTGTGAGACTACTGAGTCAGAGTCAAGGCTACTAAGCAAGAGCAGATTCTTATGGAGGAAAGAAAACCTAGCTCAATAAAATTATTTTTAGGTTTTCTGCTTATTAGCTCAATGCAGATAGGCAAAATGACGGATATGAGTTGGGTGGGATTTGGAGAAAAAGAATTGGTTTGATGAACTGAGTTGGGAGTTTTTCCTTGGGAAAAAGAAAAATGAGACTTCAAGCATTTGATATTTTTGTTGCAAGGGGAGAGATGGGTGGAAGAGGGTAGAAGGACTAGGAAAGTCACAAACGTAGCCTGGAGCAGGCTGAGTAAGTGAGAACAGGAAGAATAAAATTGGTACCATAGACTGAGAGAGCCAACAGATTAGATCAAATATATGTGTGAAGAAGACAAACCAGAAAGCTTTTATATGCAAACATTTCTTATGAATAAGCTGAGCTGAGTTCCAGAAAGTATATCAGCCTGTCTCTCATCTGTGCTTCTTTCTATGTTCACTAGCGCTCCACACTTTACAGACCTTTTTCTTAGTCCCTGTAAGTTTTTATGGAACCCAGGTTAGCTGAAATGAAAATTAGAGTTCTTTTACTTAGGCGCTTGATTTATAGTTTAGCAAGAGAACTTGTGGAAAACATAATTGGCCGAAACAAAACAAAACTATGAATGTTTTCACTGAGTAAAATCTAATTTTTATCAATGCGCTCTAGAGCACTTTTTGTGGACTATTTTCAAGGCAAAGTTCGGTTCTCAGTTCCCAGGGTTTCTGACTGTACGACTCCTTAGCACTTTTCACTGTCCTTATAAAAGACAGACAAAATGGTTTAAGGAAATATTTTTTAAAATATTCATTATCTGGCAAAGACCAGGCCTGCAGTATTTCAGCCTAAAAAGGGAACGTTTTGGAAGGTTTTAAAAGTATCTAAAAAAGGGAGATAGAATGAAAATGAAGATTCAGCTGTAAACGGAAGTTTTAATGTCATTCATCCTGTAATAGTCCTTTAAGTCAGCTTTATCTTTTTACTTAGCCACATTTATAATACATGCACAATACTTTCTGCATGATAATACCTTTTATCTAGGTGTGTGTAAGATATATGTTCCTGTGTGCGCATAGCATGAGCACAGCAGCAAGGGAGGTGAAATCACATCAGTTACATCCCAGAATTAATTCTAGTTTGCTTTGTGTTTACCAGCTCAGCTCCCATTTGATTAGGTTTATTTAAGTATCATACTTTGCAAGAATTTAGTACCTTTCTGTTTGAGCACTATGAAAATGCTGACCAACTAAGGAATCAGATGCAAGTGAATAAAGGTTTCCATGAATTGTCCTCCAGAATATAGAGGAAAAGGGTTGTCCTGGGTACAAGTTAGATGATGACTGTGATGACTGCCCATCCTTATGTCTCTCTAGGCTGGTGACACAGAAAAACCAGCATGGACAACCATAGCAAAATTAAGACACACTGAAGTGAGAACTTATTAACTGACCAATAAAAATAATAACATTCGTGATAAATCAAGCAACCCGACTGTAGCTTTTTCTCTGAACCTTGCCAAATTTGGGGTTGCTGGCAGGCCACCAAGAATAGCAAATACAACAGACAAGGGCCCCTCATCTGAGAAAGCCTTGCTGCAGTCCCTGGAGAGCTTTGCCCTACGAACTGATGCAAGAACATCCCAGCTGGTCTGAACAGACAGTGTGGAATTACAACATGAGATTGTTGTGAAGGGAGATTAAGTTAAACTTGGGGTTTTTGTGAATTGAGATTAAATGCAGGGATTCAGTTATTATTTAGTAAAAACAGTTTCCTAGGTTACCTTGGAGTAATTTTTACTGTGTTGGTATGATGTAATTGGCTGTTTTAACCGTTAGAGCTAGTAAAACGTAAGTATAATTTTTTTTTTTAAAGAAGGATGTTCCGAATCACTTTCATTTTGCACTCACTTAGCTCAATATTAATAGTTTGAGTTGGCTGAGGACTTGCAAACAGGCTTAGAAGTGTAACAGTCTAGATTTCTATGTCCGATGTCCTGGAAGTTAAAGGGAGTGAAGAGTTTTGTCAGACTCCTAGATCCCACACTTGTGAGCCACCAGATAAATCATGTGTATGAGTTTATAGTGGAGCCAGTGCTGGCTGTTAAGCAACACCCAGAAGTGAAGTTCTTGAAATAATTTCCTGTGGAGGCAACAGCAGACAGATTTGTAATCGTAATCACGGCATTAATCAAGTAAACAAACCATCAATTTTTTGCTGTGGCACTCCTGAAATCCCTTTTTTAGGGACACAAAAAATTCTACATAATGATACTAACAATAATAACAAGTGTAATAAAGCAGAATGGCACACAGTGACATGGAGGGCTTCTTCATCTGTGGGACAGAGATGCAAAATTCCTCTGATAAAAGTGCTGAGAGTCAGTGCTTAAGTATTTCTTAAATATTTCAGTAGTATTAACACCACTTATCTGCATTGTAATTAAAACATTTATTCTCTTTAAAACTTTCTGAAAGGTTGCTTATCCCATTCTGTCAGCTTAGAGAAAGTTCAGGCAGGTCTGAGAGTGAATCAGTAAATAAGGATAAACTTTGTCCTGCACTGTTATTCATGCTGACAAATTCCCACTCAGTGAAAGCTGCTGACAGCTGTGGACTGCTAAACATCTGCAGCTAAAGTGGGGGAATATGCTCTAGGAAACAGGGCAGGTAGGTTTTGCTCTGCATGCTTAAAAGTGGGGCTTGCTGGAGGGGAAAGAACTAGGTGGTGTTGAAAAACAAAGTGTCGGGTTGGAGGAAGCTGCTTGTGGAGCTACACAATATTTGGTACAGTCCTGATTTTGTTTAGTGTTTTCATTAATGACGGTAATGCAAGTATAACAAGTACTGCAGATGACGCAGGATTTGGAGACACTGACAAGGCAGAGAAGGAACTGGATATCATACAAAATGAAAAGAAAAGGAAAAAAAACTAAAAAAAAAACCAACTGGATAAGCTTTGAGTACTGAAGTAATGGCAATGGAATGAAATTCAATATTAAAAAATGCAAGGCCGTGCCTGAGGGGGACTAATAAAAATTTCTAGAAGAAGTAGAAGCTGGAAGCTCATCATTTGGAAACAGCCGTGGAGGAGGAGGGCTCATGGATAGTGGCAAGTGGTCATTGAGAGGCAGCAAGCTTCTGAGGTGATCTGCTCGTTTCCTAGGTACTAGCACTCTTGAATAACGATGCATCAGGAAGACGGCTTTCCAGAGGCACTAGGAGATATTAGACTGGCATGGTGGACTGATCTGGAACTAAATTTTAATACTGCTGAAAACACTTTAGGGAGGGTGGGATTAAGTCGCTTATGGATCTTGAAAATGAAAGTAACTTCAGGAGGAAAGAATGAGTTTATTAAGGAATACACATAGAAAGTTGGCACATTCCATGCAAAGGGTTGGTAAAAACGTTTTTGCAGTAGAAGTCTGGACAGATATGAAAGAGGTGAAATTGCATTGGTAAAAGCCAGAGAAAATGATGTTGCAACTATTGACGTGCAGGGTGTTGAAACTTAAGTTCCAGTTATGAAACAATTGCAAGAATATATAAGCCCTGAAGTGGTTTCAAGCTGAATTCAGATTGGCATCTCCATGTGGAATAATTAATGCAAAAAAACTTTAGCATGAGGAGAAGAAACATTAAAAATTTCTAAATCCTAAAAAATTAAATTCACACTACTTGGAAGGAGGGAACAAAGGGAACATTTTCGGGAGATAGGAGAGAATCAGTAAAGGATCAGATATGAAAGGTAAAAAAACTGAAGGAACGCATCCCAGTTAAGTGGGGAAACTGGGATAGCTTCTAGGTACTGCTTCTTTCACATCAGAACTATTCGGGTATTCACAGAAGCGTCCACTTGAGTTAGAAGCAATCTTGGGCTGTAAGTGAACTCTGTAGGTTCTCAGATGAGTTAGTCATCATAGTTTTAATTTGTTTATCCTGTTTCCATAATAAATATTTTTTTCATTTAAATAGCTTAAAAATCTATTTTGTTGGCATTTTTAAAACTGAGCTGACAAAGGTTCATTTTTTTCAACAGAAAATTAATCTTCTGTCTTTATTTGAAAATTCACTAGGGATGCCAGCAAGACAGTTTGACTTTTCCAATACAGAACTTACACAAGTACCTCACTAAGAACAAACACAACCGTTTGGTTTTGTACAGTGACGGGAATAGGCTAGTGTCAGATGATAGCCAAGTCAACAACTGTTCCATGTGTAAATCTAGTAGGTGTAGTTTGTGTGGAATATGTACTTAAACACTGTGTATTTTAGTGTATGTGCATGTTTTGTAGCTAACTTTTTTTTTTTGGGGGGGGAGGGTTGCTTTTTAATGCAAGACTAGAAAAGTTCTCTGTTTTGATTAATAGAAACTGATATTAAAAGTTAAGCAGCATCCTGGCCCACAGAAAGTGGAAGTGAAAATTCAAAATAATTTCTCTATGATTTCTCATTACAGTGAAACTACTGGTATAACTCTGATGTCAGTAAAACGCAGATGCTTTCCTTTCAGAGTCCTGATAAGATTTGTGTGAGTGTCTGTGAGAGATTCGTTTGTTGTTAATATGTTTAGTGATAATAGATAGCTGTACTTTTCCGGAAGAGAAGCATTGGAGGATGAAACATAGCATGTAAATACTAAAGACATAAGTGGGTACAGATGGACCTCACTTGATTTCAGAAATGAGTCTGACTGGAGAAATTAGTACGAATGAAACTGAACTATGTTTTCCTGGTTATCTCCCATTACAAAAAAATAAAAAAGTAAAAAGAAAATACTATTCCTTTTAAAAAATAAAATGTCAAATCATATAATAGCTATATGTCATCAACGATAGAGTTTTAATTCTGATGGCTGACTTGTTATAGCCATAAGTTAGAGTTATGACTGGAAACTTTACATTCCATAATGTTCCAATGGGAGTTACTGCAAATTCAGGAATTGTAGGCTAACCCTTAGTTGCGGTCGCATTTCAGTCTCTGTGCTGCAGACTTCAAATGTTTTTAAGAAACATTTCCTAGTGGTCATGTCTAGCTCGTCATTTTCATTAAGGAAATATTGTAGTGTCAACTAGATTGCTAACAAAAGAGGACGTATCTTTAAAAGCAAGTGATGTGTGTGTTTTTATCAGATAAGACTGTAAATCTGTGCTGCTGTAATGAGGGTGATCTGAGTTCCGGCACTCTCCTTTTCCAGTTGGAACTGAGTCACAAAGCTTTGCCTATTTTTGGAAAAAGTTTCATTAGAAAATCAACTATTTTTACCGTGTTAAAAGATAAAGGTGAAGCTTAACAACAATGCATGAAGAAGACAGTTCAGGGGAAGACTAGAATTTGTTTTAGAGCCAATCCGTTATTCAGTGCTAACCATACTGTGCTCCACAGCACATATTTAATTACAGCATATGAGTTTGCTCTTTTAATCTAGAGTTTGCAATTTCAGCTTACCTTTCTGTCTGTGAGAAACATGATGGGGGAAGAGTATGAAAACCAGATCCTTTTTCCTGTTGTAAGAGCTGAGATGTGTCTATACATGATACAGGTTTTAAACTGGGACCTAGATAAAACCTGTTGGGTTTCACACTAAAGATTACATCTGGCATCTGAGGTTAAAAAATTTAGGGTATAAAGATGGATGACAAAGCTTCTTCAAGCAACACTAAATATAGCAGTGGCTCCAGTCTTCACAAAGCGCATGCTAATTAGAATCACACTGGGGGAGGGGAACCTCCTGTTCATTATACATGAACATTAAAGATTACCAGCATTTTTTAAATAATTACAGCTGTTTACTTCTGTCCTTAGTCAAAATCTCCCCTCTGCACTCCTGTGCCATTTTTGGCTGGCTGCCGTCTCCCATGTCAAGGGTAATTGTTTTGCGTAACATTTTATGGCTGGCCTGCAAGGTGCTGTAGGACCTTTCAGGCTGAAAGATTCTACCAGAATGTAAAGCATTATTTATTATTTTCTCTAAATTGCTGCATTACTTGCCGTATGTATTTGCAGTTTACAGCAGTAATAAAATAGCTGGCTACTTGGGTTGGATGACTCAGTGATATAATTGGATGCTGAGCTTTTCACTTCCAGATCAACCACTCATCACTGGCCCATGGCTATTTAGCAAATGTATAATAAGTAGACAGTTCTATTCCCTGATGACTGAGTGTCCCCAGCACAAAAATCTTAATCTCAAGTGACATTAGCCTGCTTAGGAGTTTTACTGGGGAGTGGTTTCTTATCTTGACATCATTCTTGAAGATTTGGTTTAAGATGCATTGCAAAGATGTTGTGGGGAAGTCTCCTGGCCATCATGTCCATTGCACACTTCTGTCTCCAGAGCTGTTGGGCCCAAACTTCTGCTAGCTGTTCTTCCTTAAATATTTTCAGTAGTGTGTTTCTAGCTTAGCCGTACATTTGTGCATATGTGTGAAAGAGGGAGATCTTTGTTCCAGGATTGATTTAGACTGAGTACAATCTAATTTCTTACAGTGCTTATGTTCAAGAAATCTGGGGCAGTACTCACACAGGATATTTGCAGATACTCTATTTTATAACAATTTGGAGAGCTTATAGAAAAGCTTGCCTTACCTTTGATACAACTTAATGCTGAGCACTTTGATCTGAGTCTCCTTAAAGGAGAATGTCTTTTTCTGAAGGACCCAAGTGGCTTAGGAGCATGCATCCTGTTATCTTATGAGCAATCTGAATTTATTAACTCTGCCTTACTTGTTATGCTTAAATGCATAAACTTGTACATTCTTATGTCTTTGCTGGTGATAGCTCACCTCTCAGACCTCACAGTCTCCCTCAGCAGACATTTCATAGAATCATAGAATAGTTAGAGTTGGAAGAGACCATAAAAATTATCCAGTTCTGACCCTCCTGCCATGGGCAGGGATACCTTCCACTCGATCAGGCTGCCCAAGGCCCCATCCAGCCTAGCCTTGAACACCTCCAGAGTTGAGACATCCACACTCCCCTGGGCAACCTGTTCCAGTGTCTCACCACTCTCGTGGTGAAGAAATTCTTCCTTATATCAAGTCTAAATCTGCCCCTCTCCAGTTTATACGCATTTTTCCCTCATCCTATCACTACAAGCCTTTATGAACAGTCCCTCTCCAGATTTCTTGTAGCCCCTTTCAGGTACTGGAAGGTCGCTGTAAGATCTCCTCGGAGCCTTCTCTTCCTCAGGCTGAATAAGCCCAACTCTCTCAGCCTGCCCTTGTATGAAAGGTGCTCCAGCCCTCTGGTCATCTTTGTAGCCCTCCTCTGGAGCTATTCCAACAGTTCCACATCCTTCTGACGTTGAGGATTCCAGAACTGGACACAGTACTCCAGTTGAGGTCTCACGAGAGAAGAACAGAGGGGCAGAATCCCCTTCCTCAACCTGCTGGCCATACTTCATCTGATGCAGCCCAGGATATGGTTCACAGCCTTCTGGGCTGTGAATGCACATTGCTGGCACGTGTCAAGCTTCTCATCAACCAGCAACCCCACGTCCTTCTCTGCAGGGCAGCTCTCAATCATGTTTTCCCCCATCATGTAATGAAATTGGGAATTGTACCAGCCCAGGTGTATGACCTTGCACTTGGCCTTGTTGAACCTCATGAGGTTCTCACAGCCCCACTTCTCCAGCCTATCCAGATCCCTCTGGATGACATCCTGACCTTCTGGTGTGGCAACTACACCACTCAGCTTGGTGTCATCTGCAAAGTTCCTGAGAGTGCACTGGATCTCACTGTCAATATCGCTGATGAAGATATTAAACAGTTCTGGTCCCAGTATGGAACCCTGAGGGGCACCACTTTTCAGGGATCTCCATCTAGACTTTGAACCATTGACCACTACTCTTTGACTGATTTGTACAGACAGTCCCTCTGTCCACTATGAAAACATGGGACACCCAAGTTGAGCTGAACACTGAATAACACCACATGGGTTTGCAGTGGTCTGTAACTGAAAAGGTTCACTGGAAGTAATTTGCAAAGAAATCCTTAGGAAACCACCTGGATGGTTATTTTAAATTAAAAAAGGAAGAGATGCCACTTTAAAAAAATATTTTTTAATACTAGGTTTAAGGTTCCTTACATGTGATAGTCATTAAAGCTTATTTAAACCTGAAATTATCTGGCCTCTTTAATTCCATAGGGACTGTAAGGCTCTTGGGTTAGAAATGAAAAATAATGTCGGAATGAAAATGAGACTTTCCTGAGTGTAGGACCATTATTACAGAATATTTTCTTAATCAAGCCTCTTTAAGAGCCAAGTACTGGAGAAAAAAATAATCAAGCTACACTGCTTTCATCCACAGGGTCTTTACTGATGCTTTGGTTCATCGATTGATATAGGTGCAAGTCAGTCCCAAAGGCTGCATGTGATACACTTACCTAAAACGCATGAAAAACTGATGATTTGTTCATCCGCAATCTCAACAGTTCCTTGCTACAATATGCTTTTGAGCTAATCCCAGTGCACTCTGACATTTGGGCTTTTGAATTCAGAGCTTCCCAGTTGTTCAGACTGGAAACTTTCAGCAGGGGCAGTTAATTTTTGTTGAGTTTCTGTTACACCAAACATCTGTGGTGTGCCCCACCACCCTTTCCCCAAGGATGAAACATGCTGCAGGGAGGGTGTTGCAAGCATTCCTGAGCTAGACAGCTAAGCTAGAGTCATAACTATGCTGGCCCGGGTG
This sequence comes from Coccyzus lansbergi, assembly GCA_033558105.1. Taxonomy (NCBI): domain Eukaryota; kingdom Metazoa; phylum Chordata; class Aves; order Cuculiformes; family Coccyzidae; genus Coccyzus; species Coccyzus lansbergi. Next base: position 489,127 of record JAUMJK010000307.1, read on the forward strand.
CTACTTTGAAGAAGGCTCCCATTAGAATTAAAACATCCCACAACTCTCATCACAACAGCCCTATTCTTGAGTGTGGCTGAACATGGAAATTTAGGGATGGGGGTGGAGGGGGGAGAAAGAAAAGACAGACACGTAAACAGATAAAGAGGGAGCTCTTGCATGCAAGTGGAATTTCCTCTGAGCACAGGGCATTCTTTATCATTAACTGGTCTGTCACAGGAAGGAAAATGGGAAAACAATGTTTCCTGTTAGGGGGAAGAAAAAATCAATAGGCCTTGGAAATACCTGCCTGGAAAGAACCTTTTGTATTCTCACTAGCAAGCACAAATAAGTTTTTAACTCCTTTGGATCATGAGGTCTTTTTTAAAGCAGTTTTCTTCTTGAAATGGGATGTCAGTTTAAATGTATAATGTAAAAATTATCAGCAGTTCAGGCTGGTTGGATCTTTCTCATTCATTTTGGAAAATGCTCAAAATACCAGAAATATCTTATATAAGACAAAGGCTGTTTTCAAAGATGCTTGAATTCATCTGTGTTTGCAGGTAGTAATAACTAAAAGAGCCATTTGCCATACTAATGCAGTTACTTTTGTAATATTTTGATTAAGATGCTCAGGGATGAACAATGAGGCTGCTCTTGTTTCTGGTAATCACAGTTCTCTTTTGGAAAAAGCACAATTGCCCGGGCAATCACTGGAAGCTTCGGGAGGACAGAGAACTACCCTGCAGCTCTGGCATCATCTTTTTGGTGGTGTTTTGCTCTGAATACAGCAGGATGGTAGGAGTGTGGGTCTTTCATAGGACAGAGAAGAGGCCAACTCAGTAACAAAGGCTGCAGGAATGGATTCATATATTCAAGCAGCCCCAGTGTAACCTGGGTTCCTTAGGGTAAGCATTATTCTCTTTCATGACAACTTCTTTCTTTCTAGAGGTGGGTCTGGTGATTTAAGTTTGTGCCTTGGTTGTAGCCGTATTCCACATCAGTTTGAAGCTTCTGAGCCAGGGATCTGTCCTAGGCAAAATTTATAGCAATACCAGTGGCATAATTGGATGAGCAGAACCTATGTAATCCCTTAGTGTAATGTAATCCCTTAGTGTAAATGTAAGAGTACAAAATAAAAAGAAGGAGAGAGGGAAAATGACCCCTGAGACAAACACAGAAAGAGCATAGGAAGTCACTTTTTAAAAAAAAAAATAGTGCAGGAGAAGTCGGCTGAGCTTAAAATGAAACTATCAGCAAGGCTGGAATTAAAAGAAAGCTTTGGGAATGACCTAACTTTTATTTTATTACATTACAGAAGACAAAAAATCAATAGCTGGTAATTCAGACATAAATGAGTTATACAGGCCATTGACACAATGGACCAAACTTTATAACAGCCACATCTGATGCTGTCAAGCCACAGGCTTCAGTGGCGCCAGTAATAATTATGGCCGATCACCTCTAATTCAGAGTTGCCTTGTTTGATAAAGGTGTCACTGTGAGTGGCTGCAGCATCAATATCAATTGAGGGTGTCATCCAGCAGGTCAGCCCACTGAGAAGAACTGTTTTTTTTTTTTTTTAATTGAGTAGGGTAAACCCTTGGTTTTTCTCTTTTTCATTCTGTCTGTAAAAATCGTATATACCTTAAACAAAACCCACTAGAATTTGTGACTGAAACTACTTGAATTCAAGATTGAACCATGACTGAAGCTAATGGTGTTTATCTGTAGAAATATATTCTAAAGATCATTTATAACCATAAGACCATCATCAGAGGGAGGCTTTGGTACTTCACAGTAATCTCTCTTGCATTGCTGCTTTGATCAAGTAGCAAACTTCCCCTCTGCCCCAGGTAAACCCCTTTTGGTAAAGTGCTACTATGCAATAGAAATTGCTTTTCCATAAACTCATATCACTACAAGGAAGAAAAGAAAACATGTTTGCTTTGGTATTTTCCTATTGTTTTCTGACTTTGAGGGTGACAGGTGTGTGTATTGGCTGCCAGAAAACTGAATTTCACTCTGAAATACAGGGTAAAGTACTTTTACCCTTTGTAAGTTCACAGATGACAGTAAGCTGGGAGGAAGAGTCGATCTGCTGGAGGGTAGGAAGTATCTACAGAGGAGTCTGAACATGCTGGATCGATGGACTGAGACCAACAGGATTAGATGTAACAAGGCCAAATACCAAGTCCTGCACTTGGGACACAGCAACCCTATGCAGTGCTACTCGCTTGGGGAAGAGTGGCTAGAACGCTGCCTGGCAGACAAGGACCTGGGGTTGCTGGTTGACTGTGGCTAAACATTAGCCAACAGTGTGTCCAGGTGGCCAAGAAGGACAGTAACATCTTGGCTTGTATAAGAAACAGCATGGCTAGCAGGACCAGGGAAGTGATTGCGCCTCTGTACTCGGCACTGGTGAGGCCGCATGTCAAATACTGTGCTCAGTTTTGTGCCCCTCACTATAAGAAAGACATTGAGGTGCTGAAGTGTGTCCAGAAAAGGGCAACGAAGGTGGTGAAGGGGCTGGTGAAGTAGTCGTCAGGCACTGGAACAGGCTGCACAGGGAGGTGGTTATGTAACCATCCCTGGAGGTGTTTAAAAGATGAGTCGATGAAGTGCTCAGGGATATGGTTTTGTGGTGGGCAGGTATGGTTGGACTTGATGATCTCAAAAATCTTTTCTAACCTAGTGATGTTATGGTGCTATGTAGTGACTTTGTAAAATATGCTGAAGTTATTGATCTATAAAGAAGGGAGTCACTTTTAAATACACCTCCAGTGTTTCAGGTGCTTATGTCTCTGCAGTTTGACACTGAAATTGTTAGTTCTTGGATTGCTGCGGGATGATCTGTGCTTAGATATTTTCACTTCTTCTTACTCAGGTTTTGCATTCTTTTGTGGAGCAAATGTTTTGTACAGTTGAAAAAAGTGCTGTTGGGGAGGACACAGGAGGTATTTCAGCCACAGTCGCTTTAGCATTTAACATCAGCAAAAGTTAGAAACTGCAATAGGATGCAGCAGAGCACTTCGTTTCACAGTAGCTTATGCTCGCACACGTGAAAAACTTCTTCTGTTTTGGAAAATTATTACTAGTTCCACTTAGAAGCCTTCTCTAGCCTTAAAAAAATCATGAGTATCGGACTTGGAAGATAAACACCAGAAGGGAACTGCTTTAAATGCAGAGTAAGCAATAGCAGCAGCCTCACAGTGAGTTGGTTCATAAGCTTATAGCACTGCACAACTTGGGGTTTTTCTGGTACTTTTTAAATAGCGGAGAAAGAAGAGTGTCTTGCACCTGTACACCTGTAGACTCACCAAGAAGGAGCCCCGTAGTTACCCTTCAAAAACACAGTGCTCAGTTCTAGCAGCGGAGAAGCCGCAAAGCGGACGCTGCATGTTTGTGTGGGTCCGGGGAGAATGAACAGCGCTGCTTTTACAGGTCTCAGTTCTAGCCCTGTGTGGCTAAGACGGAGAAATCCCAGTCTAACAGCATGACCTGTGAAAGCAGCGCTGCTCATTCTCCCCTGACCCACACAAACATGCCGCGTCCGCTTTGCGGCTTCTCCGCTGCCCTCCTTGGCTCCAGCTCCATCTTCTCCTTTCCCATTTGCGGGATCCTCCTGAAGTCCAGAACACGCGGGGACTCCAGAAGGAGTGCGTTTGTGTGCAGTATCTTCTGATCAGCCCCAGTCAATCATGTCAGCCCCATCCCTGGGTTTTCCTGTGATCCACCAGGCAGCTGCGCAGGCCCTTCTGAGGCGGCACTGTTTCTCTCTCTGTTTACTCGTTTCCAATGGCAATCGCACCACCGAGTCTCAGTACGTCTGGAACTTGGCCTGGGGCTGTTTTGGTTACATTGAAGTTTTTGCTTCAGCTCTGCCAGATTTAAATGGTGACTTCACCAGCACTGAGCTAAAAAGGAGAAAAGGGGAGGAGGGAGGTAGTGTAGCGAGCGGGAGCGAGGAGGGAGAGGGCCAGAGCATTACATCATCACTTGGACGGGAATCAAATGGGAAGGATATGACTCACTCGGGCTAGTTAAGCTTTGGCTCAAGTTCTACATACACTCATTCCAGGGTTCTCATGTTCTGCACCTCAGCAGGGAATTCAGGCTCAGTGATGTCCATGAGGTTTGTTTTTAATTTTCTTTTCCTTTCCTAATTTCTATATACTTTTTTCTCCCCCCTCGTCTTTCTCCTTCTCTCCTCTTCCCCTCCCTAGTCCCCCTTTCCCACTCTCTTTTTCACTTCGAGAGAGTTTGTTTTCTGGTGCATGTAACTTTGACTCTTAGCAGCAGAAGCAGTTTTTTTTCGACCAAACCAAACTCAAAGAAAGGAGCACAGCAAACTCGAGTGAAGTTTAGTAGTTTGTTGTGTTTTGGGTATTTTTTTTGCCCCCATCAATATGTTGCTCCTAATCGGAGGAGACAGAGAGAGAGTTAAAATGCGGGAACCAATCGCTTGGACGGTGATGTAATGCTGGAACTGCAGGGTTGTTAAGTAATGTGAGAGGAAGGGGGTCAGGGTTGCAAAGCATTTACCTGCTGTCAAGGGGCTTTAAGTTTATTATCAATTGCAGTGACTGTAGCTGGCTTCAGACTGCACTCTCTAATTATTCACAGACTCCCCTTTTTTATCTCTTATTATTAAAAGTAAAACTATATTACGGTATTTTTAAAAATGCGATATTATCACAGCTGCAAATTATTTTCCACCAGGGTTTTTTTTGATATTTTTTAAATGGATTGAAACTGGATGTCTCTTTCACAAAAAGCCCAAAGAAAGCAAAAGAAAAAGGCAAAAGCAAAAAGGGGTGGTTCTTTGAGTGTAGCTGGTTAATTTGAAACTGTATGAAGAAAGCAGTTCAGCCTCTGCCTAGCAGAGTGAGTAAAAGCTCCTACTGTTGGGAATCCGCTGTCGAAAATAAAACATTTAAGGGAGGCACTTTGCAGAGCTTATCCCGAGGAGCCTCAGTATTTCATCCCTGACACTTGTCAGCAGCATTCTGATCCTAAGCTCACCCTAGGCTCATTATCCATTCAATGGGTTGCTCTCCTGTAGTTGCTGGGACTGCTGAAATCCCAATCCTGGACAGAAGATCCCCTCCTGTCAAGGTTCTGCTCCCCAGAACTACCTGGGATTTAGGGTATCTGCATATATAGGTGTCCTTTGTGGGAGAGAGCACTGTGATTGTTTTATTAAGTCGGTCTGTCTCCCTGCAGACCTTTTAGTCTTTTTTTTTTTCCCACATAGCTAGCAGACTCTAGGTCTTGGGGGGAGGGAGGAAAGGTAACTCTTCCCCAAGTTCACTGTGAGTACATTACCCTTAGGGTGGGCCACGCAGAGTTTAACACTGACTAAGCCCCTGCTGAGGCATTGCTTGTGTTTAAATGTGGGATGAACGTGAGATACCAGCTGCGCGACGCTGTCCTCAGGATACCCATTCTGCTCCGAGGAGCTCTGCGTCAGGTTTCTGTGTCAAGAGCTGTCTGCTTCTGAGATACTGCTTTCAGAAGTGCCCCCTTCAGGGGATTTCTGTCTCAGAGGGAAGCACTGCCTTTGTGTCAGCTGGATCAGCAGTGGGCCAAAGATTTGCTTGGCTAACTGAAGACAACCTTAAACACGCTCTTGAGATTTTGGTGAATTTTTGATTTAAAACCTGCATTGGGGCCTGGCTGAGCAAAATAGCGAACAGTGTTTTTCTGTGGTAATGGTAAAACCTCCCCATCTCAGTCTGAACAATGCAAGAGACGCTGACCAGCCCCTGCCTTCCCTTCCCTGTGGTACCTTTATGCAAAGCCATCTTGTGTTTAGCTGTTATATCCCCACACTTTAATCGCAGGTTTTTCTAAATGCCCTGATTTCCAAGCTCCTTAGTCAACTGCCTAAGTACAAACAATTGCTCATGTGTCAAACTTTTACCATCTGAGAGCCTAACGTAAGAGCACACCTGGCTCTGGCCAGTGTTGCAGTACAGATATACCATATGGATTAGATTGTGCAGTGCTCTGTTGAGGATGTGTGGGTTGTGGAGGGAGCTGTGATGGTGCAGGAGTTCCTGCAGGATTTCTGACTCATGTTTTCTCTAGAAATGTTAGGGAGTGCAGCTCCACAGATGATCAGAGTAAAACAGAGAAGATTCTTCCCTTTGCCTGCCTGCTTGGTCACTGGGGTGGACTTGTTTTTGCTCTTTCCTTTGCTACCTGTTCTGGCTGGAGACTTTGTGCAGGAAAAGACCATCAGTGTGATCCTAAAACAGTGTCTAGCTGTCTTGGGATGATACCAGACAGACGATGATGGATTTTGTTACAGTCTGTCTTTGGCAATGCAGAAATGAATCCTTGCTGTTTGTTTTCTAAAGAATGTATCTAAAATACACTGTGCAGTGTGGCTTGGCTATCAAGTTGCATTCCATGTGGAATCAGAGTCCCCCTTGTGTGATACTAGCTATAAACATTTCACCTGGCTGGGAGTGAAGTAAAGGAGTAAGTCATAGTGCTTTAGTCAATTTGGTCTAAGTGGTGACCCTGCCTTATGCTTGTGACTTTCACAAAGCAACTTCATCTTCTCCCCCCCTGCTGATTCGTGCGCGGTGAAGTTTGGTAGAGTGTAAAGATATAAATCCTTCTTCGCTTCCATAAATTCATTGCAACTCTAAGTTAGAATTTACTTCTGTTAATTAACTGGTTTCAACGCAGCACCACAGGAAAAAAAAAAACCCCAAAATAGTTTTAAAGGCTTCTTTCAAAAAGTTGCAACTGTAAATTCAATATGAATACACGTGTGTATGTGTGTATGTTTGTATGTACGGACATCACCCACTGAAGCAACAAAGCATATAATTAATGAGGTATAACTGTCCTGATGAGAGCAAGACTGCTCTGGTTGTGCTTAATGGGTGCTTTTGAAGTGCACATTCATCCTGGATGATAGAAGTGAAAGTAGTTGCCTGTTTTGGATTCTTCCAATGCTAGCCGCCCATCTTGTGCTACCCAAGAGCCAGTATCCAAGTATGTCTGTGGACTTTGCAGCTCCATGGGCAGAGGTCAGCATGTCTGACAACTGGCTTCAAGACATTTGAAGCCGAGTCTTCTGGCAAGAGGATTTTCTTATTGAGGGATGATACCTTTAGGGACCTAATTTTTAAACAGCAGCCAAGAGAAACATTAACAGCACTCTGAAAATGAGCATCAAAAGGTATATCACCTCATTACTCTCTACAAGTCCCTGAAAGGAGGTTGTGGAGAGGAGGGAGCTGGCCTCTTCTCCCAAGTGACAGGGGACAGGACAAGAGGGAATGGCCTCAAGCTCTGCCAGGGGAGATTTAGGCTGGAGATTAGGAAGAGGTTTTTCACACAGAGGGTCATTGGGTATTGGAATAGGCTGCCCAGGGAGGGGGTTGATTCACCTTCCCTGGAGGTGTTTAAGGCATGGGTGGATGAGGTCTTGAGGGACTTGGTTTAGTGTTAGATAGGAATGGTTGGACTTGGTGATCCGATGGGTCCCTTCCAACCTGGTTGTTCTGTGATTCTGTGATTCTGTGATATTCGGAAGCATATGCAACCTGTCAAACAAACCAGAGGCCAAACGCACCAGAGCTGGGAAGCGATGTTTGCACTGGAGAGCCAACTGTGCACAGTCGGCTTGTGAAAAAAGGCAATCTGCTCAGAGCTGGGCCTGGCTGAGTCCTAGTAAATTTTCCCCACTGAGATCCCGAGCAACATTTCTGCCTGTGTCGCTGAATGTGTGCATTGGCAGAATATCTGCTCTGTAAGCTGTGTGATTTTAAGCAGCGATTTGGTGCTCCTTAGCTGGTCTCTGTACGTACAGAAGAATTGGCTCTGCAGTTGCAGTACGAAAACAATAGGTAAAAATCAGAGAGCTTATTTTAATTTCACTGAATGTGATCCCTCTGCCCCTAGATTGCTTGGTTTTCCTGGCTCTACAGTGAGACCATTTCCCTGATATTCGTGAAGCCTAAAGCAATTTTCAGAGTTGGTGCGGCAAATGCTGAGGTTGAAGCAGGCTAGTTGTTGGGCAGAGGTGGTGACAGCACTGGCATCACCCCACATTTTGGACACGGCAGGCAAGAAGACCCAAGTTATCTCCTACAGCAGGAGTGCTGGGGCAGCAGCAGACCTGCTCTGCCCTTCTCAGTCTCTCTCGGCTCAACTTCCCACCTTTCTTTTGTTCCTCCTGCACATGCCTGGGCCGCATTCAGCCTGAACTGTTGAGATCAGCTTTGCTGAAAATTACTCTTCAGATGAAAATGTGGGTTAGTTTCCTCCAATATGAAGGGAATGCTGGGCCTTTCTCTGCAGCTATAGATAAACCAGATATGAGGGTAATTACATCTCATTCCTATCTGACTGTCTTATTTGCCATAATCTCTTTTAATCCCTTTGATACTCATCATAATAATGTTAATCTTAATGAACTCATTTGGTATTAATGCGGATGTGATTTGTAAGTTCAGATCAGGCTTCCCATCCTTGTTTAGCGTTCATTAATATCCACTTAACTGTGTTTATGCTCTCTTTCTCCTGCAAATGGACTTGCATATTTTTGTCTTCCACCTAGCTGATGTGGCAGTTCCAGTAGTGGAACTCTCTTTCCATGCTCACATTTGTATTTCCCCTCTGTTCCTCTTCCTGCTTACATGATCCCAGAGAAAAGACTGGTGGAAACACTGCATCCGTCTGCTAGTGGCTTTCTGTACACCATCGCTTACTAATTTCTTTCACTTTTGACATCAAAATGGAAAGAACCCTTATCGTCATGCTCCTCATTCATTTAGCATTCCTTCTTAGATTGCCTTAGAGATATTAACGTATTATAGCCCTCATTTTATTGTCTCAGAGGGTGAACAAGTCGGAGATGCAACCCCCAATCTTGGCAAAGAGACAAATTATTTGTTGCTCACTGCTATACTCTCCCTGAGCACTCTGTTTATGGGTGGGGTATTTTGCCCAAACGGTTTCTAACGTGACCAGCCAGTTCTAGTGAGGGAGGACTACGTTGGGATGTTGAACATGATCCAGAGCTTATTTCAGTGAATGGGAGTGCTGCCTTTATGGGCTCTGGGTAAAGTCTGTAAACCTATCCTCTTTTCATTGCTTTGAGCACCCACGTATTTTTCACTGTATCCAGCTTTGGGGAAGCTCCTGCAGAACTACTGGTTTAGCCACAGGGATCCGAGAGACTGATGAACCTTGGATCCCTATTTAATGGGTTATTTCCTCTTTACGTGGGTGCTTGTGTTTGTTTTTAAATGTGGCATGGAATTTCTGTGTTGTGGTGCTTGCCACCTTCCCTCTCCACTTCCTCCAAACACATGCCTTGGTTGTCAAATAGTGTGAATTATTTTTCAGCTCCAGTGGCACACGTTTTGCTTTTTAGGGCTTTCGAATCCTGACAGAGCCAGGAAAGTATCATTTATTTAACAGAACACTGTTTATTCCATCCCAACTTCCATTATTTATTTTATGTCCTGGTGTTTCCCTGTAGCTTCAGCTTCCTATGTTAAAACAAATAACTGTACTGAAAATATCTAAATTTTAATTTACTGAAAGATTTCTGCGCATTATAATAAAGCAGCCATTGCCTTGGTAAAAACTGCTAGTCAAAAGAGAATTTTAGTCTCTCAGTTTAGCAGAAGCTTTATTTGTGTAGTAGTCTTTATTTTAACATAGTATCTTTCATTCAAGAGCATCATAGGATATTTTGCAAATTGCAGCCATTAGTCAAACATATTAAAGCTCTTATTAGTATAAATATAAGATGTATTCATATAAATAACAAGGTGGAGGGTTTTATTATCTGCTAAATTTATTATTTAGCTGCGGATATCTACAGCTCTTGTGCTGCTCCGTGACCGTAAAGAATATGGATAGTGTGGTGCAGATAGATGCTGTTTCTGAAGATCGATAAATCTGTGCCCATTAGCAGTAGTAAAATAATAATAATAATACAACTTCATTACGTTTTCTCTAAATGTCAGCTAGTTACCACAAGCCCTGTCAAAAAATAATGCCAGCAGAGTGTTTTACCGACTGGAAAAGCCCATCTGCACCAGTAATTTTATATGCCAGTTTTAACATGAGGTATTTTTTTCCAAACTGAGTCTTAAAAACCATAACAGAAAAACCTCCAAAAATCCTCCCTTGACCTCAGTTTTAAGGGCACTTAGTATCATGAAAAAAAAAAAAAGTTCCAGAACTGTACTCTTTATTGTCACTTGCTTTCCAGATCAAAGTGAACTCCTATTTCTCTGCAGCTTAGGCTATGAGCTCTATTTCTTCCGTACTATCTCTCTCAGAACTGCAGGAGTACTTACAGCTCTGAATACTTTTAGTTTTCTGACATATTTGAAATAAGTGGGTGTCCTTTGTAAATTCACATAGAAATAGAATTGGCTGAATAATCAAAATAAAGGCTAAGTGAAGGTTCAGTTTATGGATTGCCTGAACTAACAGATTCCTTGACACTGGAATCCAGTGCTGACAAATATTTCCTGTGGCCATTTGTATTAAACAGAGATGTGTTGCATTAAGTGTAGATTAGTACAGAAATCTCTGTACGTGTGGATCTGTATGTGTTTTCTCTGTGTGTGTGTGTCCCCAAATATATTTGAGGCTGCACAGCAAAATTAACTTCTGTTGTTCCTAAGCAATCCTACCAGAAAGAATTTAACCCATGAATAAGATTCCAAGTTGCATGACTTAAGGCAGTGATGTAGGTATAGACAGATGAATGACAATTTCTTACTTTTAGAAATTTAAACTGTATTAGCACCCTTCACCTCTACCTCTTAATTCAAGTTTTTTTCAGAATGAGAAATCAAATCTTGGACAAAGATTTAAACAAATAGTTAAAGGGGGATGCTGTGCATCAGTCTGTGTTTAGTTTGGCTTTTTACTTGCTAATCTTGTGCAGTATTGAACGTTTTCCGTTCAGAGCAAAATCTCATGCAGCTACTGCAATTTAGTAGATACTGCAGTATTTTGAATTAACAGATAATATGTAGCATATTCCTTTTTAGTAATTGATTTAGCCATTTTTAGTTTAGTTTAAACTATTTTGACAAGACTTTGTGGTGCACTTTCAAAGAACTGCAGCATACTTCAGAAGTACAAAATAATTTCTAAAAATATAGCAGCAACATTTATAAAAATATAATGAGAAAATAAATTAATAGAAAAGAAAAAAAACCTGAGTATAGAGTTATTTGGAAAAGCACAGATTTAGATAAGTGAAATGTAGTTGATTGAAAAGTTTCCAACAAGGTTCAATAATTGTTAAAATTTGGGCTTTTGATAGAAGATTGTTTTAAGGGAAGTTTGAAATTATTTCAAGAGAAAGTACTTTCCCTTCTAAATTGGTAATTAGTTTTGCTGAGAAATATTTTGTTATTTTAAAAAAAATCTCAAAAAAGAGGTTCTCTTCAGCAGGTTCTCACTTGCTGAATGCTGAAAGATGATTAAGCTTTTGTACATTTTATTTTTTTGTTTGATGGCCAATGTCTCTTCAAAAAGATTCTGTTACTTCTGACTTGTTTCTGTGGGAAAATGCCCTGAAAGAGTGAAGAGTAGCAAATGATAAATGAGGCAATAATACCCTGGCAATCGCACATGTTACATTCCAGAGTTTTAAACTCCAGCCTCACCTGGTGCCTGGGATAAGTTCTTGACTGATAGCACAGCCAGCAGCAACTCTATCTGTGTCTCCCCTTTTCTGCTTTAAAGTACAGTGCTCTGTGTTGGGGAGACTTGTTTTAAAGAAGCAAAGCTCAAATAAGAGGACTTTTTGGAGTGTAGATCAAATTGAACTGGGTGTAGGAAGGGTATGAGCCTGCTGCTTCCCCATGCAGGACTGAGCATAGCTGCTGGATTTCGTGGCAGGTCTGCATTTGCATTTGTCTCTTGCACTCAGTAATTATCAAATAGGACAATCATTACATATAATAATTAACTGATTGGCTCAGGCTCAGATATTCGGATTCGCCCAGACAATCTCAGAGAACTTGGAAAGATCTTCTCTGTTGTAGGGAGGATAAAAAAGTATCTGCATCCAACCAAAATCTTGGGTAGTTTAGGGCAAAATATATTTTGGAATCTTGAATATCTCCAAGTAAATGGGCACTGCAAAATTGCACAGATTATTCCTGGGTGAACCTGCTAAGATTTACGGCTCTGCAGCAGAGGAAGGTGGGTGAGTTGCATGGAGTACAGATGTCATTACAGATATCTTCCCTAGGTCACAAGTTTCAGCAAGAGAAATTCATGTGGCGCCTAAAGAAAGAAAGGCTCCCATAGAAGTAGTGTGGCAAGGTGTAGCAACACACAGCAGAAAGTTGATGCTGTCATCATTACTGGTCTCAAAAATGCCCTGAGCAGCCTGTTCTGGTTGTGTAATTAGTCCTGCTTGGAGCAGGAGTTTGGACAAGGTGACCTGCAGAGATGTCTTCTGACTGAAATTGCTCTCTGGTCCTGCAGTAGGCAATGATGGCTCTTTGTACCGGTTGGGGAAGCAGGAAGAATTTTGATGAGGAAAAAGCAATACGAAAAGCAAATGGCAAGTTAAGAACATAGTGTCATCTAAAGCATATCCTGTACTTGCTTGCGTCCTCCTCATTTTGAGAGGTAAAGAAAGCATATGCCTCATGTAAGGGGTGTAACTGTACACTCTGAATTGCTGCTGCTGGGGAGAGAATGAATTATGCTTCAAGGTGGTTCATTTCCTAGGTTTCCCACCATGCTGTAAGTGACAGGCACCTAAGTTTTAGGAGGTGCCTGATAAAAACTCAAAGATTAAACAGAAATTCTGACAATCAGCTATTTTCATCTGAAATGTGAGCCAAAATGAAGCCAAATACCTTTTTCAGTTTATAGGCAGATGAATGAAGTCTTTTTCCCTGCTCAACTAATCATCTGTATTTTTTGCTTACACTTAGGAATTGCAATAGAATTTTAAAATGCTATGAGAAAATCCATCTCTGAAGTATTTCCAAACCAGTCAGCTGTTTAAAATGCCACTTTTCTTTTCTTTTTATTTTTACAAAAATAGGGGAATTAAGCCATAACAAACAAAATGTCTTGGTGTTCATGGTAATTTCAGCATATTTTGCAAAACTAGGAGATAGGCTTTGTCCATCACCATACAAGAGATCCATTTGCTAATATCCCTCTAAGCTCAAAGGTATGTTTTACAGGAACTTAGCTAGCAAGCGCTGTTCCCACTATAAAAGTAATGGCACGTTAATGCCTTTTTACAGTGAACTCCCTTATCCTGCATTCGTATTTGTCCATTAACTAATGACCAATATGCTGTCATTAATACCACATGTAAAATCAAGCCTTACCCTTCTGCATGCTCAGTTATTTTGCTGTTGCAAAATTAATAATTTATGGTGGAATATCACGTAAAGACTAAGGAATAGCCACTCAACCTGAGTTTTCACTCACAAAAGCCCCTGTAGTGATGCTGACTCAATCTTATATTTGTCTTGAGCTAAAAGGCTTAGAGAAGGATATTGTTCATATTTCTGAAATTTCAAAAAAACTGCAGTCCTAAAGGAAACGGACTGGCTCTCGCTATACTGCTGGCACATTTTTTTACTGCTATGCACTCACCTGGTTTGCATCCTCTTTTCTTGTAATTAAGACAAGCTTTGTCCTTTTGAAGTGTTGTGCCTGGCTCCTCAGTAAAAGCCAAAGATAATTTTGTACCACTGTTGTACCAGGAGCAAATCACTGAATCTGGACGCGTGGTAAGAACTTCCTGACTGGAAAAGCTAATCCCTTTGGAAAACAAAACAAAAAGTCCCATACTTTCCTGCAGAATATAATGTTTTCCTTTTGCCTTGATAACAGACTTTCTACCTGCTTGATTTATTAATGAACCTAATCAGTCTTTAAGTAAAGTATCTTTCAGAATATCAGTTTTAGATCTGTTTTTCGTCAGTGTACTAATTTTCAGATTTCTTACTAGCTGGTAAAATGAGTTAGGAAAAATCTAGGAGGGAAGATGTAAAAGAGAGGAATGAGTTGGTAAATTAGGTTGTTTTTAATAGAACAGGAAATGAAGAAAACCTGACAGATTTAAGGTTTCTTTTGTTCTATTGGTGTGTATTTCTGGCAGATGAACTGTTAACAACAAATTCAGGTTAACTCAATACCAATTGATTTTTTAATTGTTCAAATAAAAAAGAGCAAAGAACTCACATTTGCAAAAAATAACACTTTAAAATAAGCTAAGTAAGTTTTCAACTTACTATAGTATTTCAAACAGGAACATTTAGAAATGTTGAAAAACGTCACTTTTCCAAATACCTATTCTTTTCCACTTATGAGATTTATTAAATACAATTTATTAGTACATTTAATAGTCTTGGTCAAAGTGAAAGTGTTGCTTTTGGTAAATTTTCTGTTTGACTGGGGGAAAATAAGTCCAGCTCTAGGTTTTGATCTTTGCTGCAATTTTCTGCATAAATCTCGTCTGTTTTGATGCAAGTGAATTCACTGCAATAGAGGAAGTATATTTAATCTGTACATGCTCTATCCTCATGTACCTTTGGAGTTTGACTTGCTATCACGAGCTGTTAAAGAAAGCTTTTTGTCATTTCTAACATGAGCGTGACCCTGCTCACTCCATGAAAAGTAAGGAGGTTGGTGCAGAAAAAGCTTTTGCAACTACTTTTTTTCCAGGGTATCTTTGTCCTTACCCAGTGTGGGTTGCAGGGCCAGCAATGCACTTTGCTATACTTTCATCATCTCTGCCATTGGTAGAACTAGCTACGAGTTACGGTGGCTGAAGAAATCTTGCAGAAATCTAGAATATTAAAGGAGGACATGTAAATTCATGTAGCTAGACGCTTGCAGGATTGGAGACTAGATGTCCGTAGAATATGATTGAAAAAACTTGTTTTCTCACCAGTGACAGGTTAAAAATAACTCCGCACTTTAAACTGTCTGTAACACCATATCCAGTCTTGCAAGACCTCTGGGAAAGTGCTTCTTTTTGTTTCAGTGGGAGCATTGTATGTAATGACCTGGAGAAGTTCAGTCCTCTTTTTGGTGCCTGTATCCACTGGAGTTTCAGTGAGTTATCATTTTGTCTTTCCAGGGCTTTGATGATTTGAATTACCAAAGGGACCTGGAATGGTTTTCATTGTCACATAGTCCTGAGGACTGGTGGTCTGTAGAGCTGGATGCCCAAAACTATCACTGAATTTGAAAATCATGTTCTGATGGGAAATTTCTTGATTATTTTTTCTTCTATTTTGTTCAAGAAGGAGTCAGTAGTTAATGAGGAAGCCTATACAGCTCCATTTCAAGGTTGCACTCTTTGAGTCATAAAAGGAAGGTCCTTTGGGTGAGGCAAAAGTGTATTAAATATTAAATGCAGCATTCAGGATGTCTTTCCAATGGAAATTTTCATCAGAAAAGAACGCAAATGAAAAATACATCATCCTGAGTCTAAAAGGAAGTCTATCAAAACCTGCTGCATTTGCAGGGGGAGTGTGTATTTCGTGAATAGCAACATTCTGGCTCTGATTCTGGCAACTTTCAGTTGTTATCATTTTCATCCATTAATGTGGGGTTCTCATTTGGTTATTTCTCATTTGGTTATTTCTTTTTTATGCCAATCCTTGATATGTTGCTTAAAAAAAGACGCCTGAGCAGTTGAACCATATGTTTATATCATAGCTCCTAATGTCAAAGTTTTAATTGATTTTCCCATATTTGGGGTTAGGAGGGAGCTGTATCATGTTCCACGACGTCATGAAAACAAAAATATTTAAAATATGTTTCAAATAAAATGAGGGGGGAGAAGAAAAAATGCTTAACTTAGAAAAGATGTGGGATTCATTAAGAAAGGAAAATACTGGCCACGGACCAACGGCAAGCCAAATGTTTTGCCAGCAGTTTGCAGTTCACAGTCATCATTGCATGTCACTCTGCCTCCTGCACCAGTCCCTCCAACCATATACGCCTTCCTTTTAAAGAGAAACCTGTCTGGTTTGAGTTGAATAAATTAATTTAGGTTTACTTAGTTTAAAAACAAAAATATAGAGGGCCCAATTTTATTTCATTATGCCCATGGGTAAAGCAGTCCAAGGTAATTATAACTGCAGCGCTAGTTGCTCTATCTTAATTAAAGAGGGTTTTTTTTGCACATAGTGTTTTGCACAACATAATAAAATAGTTTGTGGTCTGGCTAGCCTCAGTGTCACAAGAGTGTACTCATTTGAGAAATTGTCCAGCTTTTCCAAAAGCTGAGGCCCTTCCATGCGAGAGGAAGCGTGGAGCTGCTCAGCAGAGCATAGGTAGTTTACAGTCCTTCCTATTTAGTGTAAGGGCACCATCATAAATCACGCAGCAAACAACCTTTCATACAGTCTCATACACTAAGTGGCACGCTTGTCAGCAGCAATGAATGTCTGCTTCAGTAAGTCTTTAAGCAATAATGTGCTCCAGAAATGTGCAACTTCGGTTACACACCTGTGACCAAACCTCTTATTTTTTGCAAACTTTCCTTGTACTGTTTGGGGTTGTTTGGGATTTTTTTTTTTCTTCTTTGCAAATAAATGTGATTTATTGCTTAGCAAATTCTTTTAAAGAAAAGACATCAAAGACATTTAAATCATGCACTTGGGATGACAATTAAAAAGCCCAAACTCAAATCCCAACAAGCTAAGATGGTCTGTTATTAGAAAAGTCAAAGGAGGCATGTTTGCTAGTTAAATAAATCAAGTAGAGTTGTAAAAACACTGTCTCAGGGATGATTAAGGGTAAGTGATTTTCATTACAACATTAAGTTACCCTTTCTGTTGTGGTGCTTTTTATATCACACCAAGCTTAGCTATTTGCTTAGGCTGCGTTAAAAAGGTCCAGCACCCCAGTTACTTAAGTCATGACCCAGTGCTTTGATTCAGAAGGATGGCAACACGAGGTAGCTTCACTTAATGCTCAGGAACCTGACTGACATGGACTCCTTTGGGTGCTCTATCTCGTCCAGCTGGTAAAACTGACTGAACTCAGTTTTGCAAATACTTGGGTGGCTCAATTCAGTAAAATTTCACTGCCCCCAAGTTCCCCTCCCCAGCGGCTGCTACTGCTTTCCTTCAGGTTGTACAACTGTCCATTTTTTAATATTAGATAACTGGGGCCACCAATTGTTCTTGACCCAATGAGATCACAGTTGTGCTTCTTCAGTCGTTGGCAAGGGCAAGGATCACAAATATTTCTGAACCTTGCAAGAAGTGTCTCAAAGTTGGAATAAGGAAGGTCCCAAGATGTTTTTACTCATTGATCAGCAGTGGATTTTGTTTCCTTTGGTTGGAGATGTGGATCCTCCTATGGACTGGCAAGAAAGCAGACTTCAGCTGCTTGGACTGACACAGCTTCACCTGAGCTTGCATTTACAGAGGGGGAAAGTGCCAACAGGCTGTGTGTTGGCCCCCAAGCTAGGACTCCAGCCAAGGGAAGGCCACCCCTCAGTTGCATTTGGGATGCTCTGAAACACCCATGCCTGTGGGATGAGGGGAGCTGGAACCTGTGTTGTTTGACACAGCTACTCTTCCAGCCTCCGTAGGCATGGCCCAGGTCCTTTGCTGCACTGTGTAAGGCTGCATGTGTGATTATAGACATCTGGGCATTCTTGAGGTCTGCGTGCCTGGAATTAGCCATATGTAAATGGGGAGAATTAGCCTAGAGGTGGATCAGAGTGACACCCCCATCCCCCCCCCCCCATCCCCCCTCAGTTAAGGTCAGAACATGAAAACATTGATTTACTTCCCACTCTCTGTGGTGATACTGAAGCAACAACATCCAAATACACTTCTAGGATGCAGCTGCCAAAGAAATGTTTCACAATGAACACAGAGGGGCATCCCTGTGGCAGCCTCATCTGAGGTGCTAATGATTTCATAACCTGTTCTTTTGTTATGCAAGCTACAAAACCTGCTGAGACAGTTCAGCATGGGGGTGCCTGCCACCAGGGCAGGAGCCAGGGCACAATGGTGGATTGATAATGGCTTTCCATGTGGAACAGATCTGCACTGTGTGTTTTACATATATGGCTTTGAAACTGTAAGAAAACAGCCACTTTCTATTTCCATTTGGATTAGAAACTTCTCATGAATATCTGAAATAGACATTTATTATGACCATAACTCTACCACAAATTAAAATCAGATCCCAAGTCCCTGTGAAAAAGAAGCTCATTGTAATGCATGGAGATGTCAGAAATGATACTAAATGACACTTTACTTTAAACCCCCAACACTACATTTACCCATGGGTTAGCTTTAAATCTACAGTAGAAATAAGACCAGGAGCTAAGGAGGTTCACAGGGGTGGGGGACGTCCCAGTAGATGTATAGCCACAAGCTAAAGAACAAACAGCTGGTTGTACGTGTCTGCCAAATACAAAGCATCTTACCGTATACACTGCCGTGTTTTCTTTTTTTAAGCCACAGATTACCTTTGTAATGTATCCTGTATGGACTGGGCCAGGTTTATACAAGCTGCAATGTTGTTGAATCAGACAGTTTGTTGCTAAAGAGAAAGAGATAAGGAAAGACTTCTGTGTTGGTCTAATAGGTACACATCTGAATCATTATTCCTAAATGCTCATTTTTTCATCAAATTTTATACATAAGCCTACCACTTCTTATCATGTAGGCTAAGTCCATACTTCACAAAATAGAGAGACCAGGGGAAAAGAACCCAAAACCTGCTGACCTGCAATCTGTCTTTGCCACTGTTCCTTACATTCATCGTGTTTGCCTTTCCTATTTAAAATAATCAAACAGAATGACAACAGAAAATGCAAAGCAGAGCAAGTAAGCCATGGCTTCAGACCCCTGGAAATCAGCCATACTCACTGCTGTGCAAATTCCTGCTGCTCTCTGAGCTGAGATCATACTGTTGGAGATGGCAAGTGTATAGCACAGATCTGTATCTTTTTGCCATTGCTAAATATTAACAGTAAAAAATAAATGCAGGTGATCCAACAGGCTTTGACCAGGCCTATTATGTGACTGTTGAGATATTATAACCAGGTCAGTCAAATGTCTGGCTCTCTATGTGCCAAATCAAATAGATCTGATGTTATTGTAAACTGAGTGGCTGCCACTTTATTCTTTAGGTAAAGTTAACATTTTTCACATGTTCACCTGCAGTGTATCGACGTGTCTCAGGATACGTGTGTGACAAACACTTTGCTTATTTTACAGGACACATCTAGAAAAGGACATGTTTTCTCCTTTCCGTTCTCCCTCTTCTGCCTCTTCCCCTTCCTAAGCTGACAGTCCTTTTCCTCTGGCCTCCCAACAACTCCAAGCAAACAGCTTAAAAAAAAATAAGAAAGAAACAAAAACAACTCATGTTTCTTGAATGTCAGCATGCTCTGACTTTTGTCAGGCCAGCAGGAGAGACATATTACATTTTCAGAGGCCTTCCTCTAACAGTTCCCACAGTACCAGTTCCCACAGTTTAAAACTCAAAATGCTGAATGCAAATGCTGCAGTTGGTTCCAATGGTTGTAGTGGCCCCACACTGAAAAGCAGCTCATTGCAGTTTGGTTTCACAGTATCAGGGAGTCAGTACAAGTTGATAGGACACTCTTGGTCCTGGGAGAGCTGTATTCAGACCTGCATGTCTCAGGCCATATCTAGATGATATGGTCAACCATACAAATGCAGTTGAAGAGGTCCTAGTCTGGTTAACCAGGTTCCTCCTTGCTGAATTGTAATGCTGAAAACTGTGAAGTGCCAAAGTTTAAAGTTATCCATTACCCTCAGAACTTCAGAAGTTACCAAATTCATTTTTTGACAGTGCTGATCATACTACCACTATATTACTTCCCCTGGCATGGCAGCTTTCTAACTAAAGCGGTATTTAAGTGGTGGCTTTCAAAGGGAAAGTGGAGTAAAAAAGAAACACTGCAAACCAGAACTATTCATGGAGTATGTGTGAACACTAACGGTTCATATGAAATAAATAATCAGAAAAAAAAATTAACAGAGTATAACTTCATACTGTAGGCTCTTGGAAGTTGACACAATGACCTCAGCTTTTACATGACTGCCTATTGACCATTAAGCCCTTTACTCTAAATTGGTGCAGTGGATGTTTTCTTAATCTTCCACACAAAGTTCTCGTTTGCGAGATTGTTTCTCTTTTAGACAACATGTCTCTAAAGACAAAAAAAACCCCACAACTGAAAACCAGCTGTGAAACACTAAACCGGAAGCATCAGAACAAATTGTAAGGTAAAGATGTAAAATAAACCTGTTTTTCTTAGTGTGATGTAGCATGTCATTACACGCATAAGTCAGCATTTCGGGGTATAATTTAGGAAGATATCCTCATAGGTGTCATACAGTTTTATGGGCCTGATTTTCTTCCAGATGACTGTATTAGCAGCACTCCTGTGAACTTCAATGGCAAGAGCACCATGCCCAGAGGAACATCAGCCGCAGAAGGATTAGCCTCTCCTTGTCTTTCTTAAGTGTACTGTACGTGCTGTACAAGGCAAATATGATGAATGCAAAGAATAGTAGGTAGCTGGATTGAAGATCAGCATATTAACTTCAGTGATGGTATCAGGAAGAGCAGCAAGGATAGAATTTGGTCAGTGCTTTCAGATGAAATGCTGTGAATATTATGGTGATTCTCCTGTTGCTCTTCATTAGCTAATCACAGCCAGGGGTCAGGAGAAATTCCTCAGCAGTAGTCTACAGCTGTGAAGGTGTAAGGTGGGGACTTTTGTTTTCTTTTGAAGCGTAAGACATTGATCACTGTCAAAGCTTCTTTTACAACCAGATGTAATGTATGTTATATACTGTGTGTTTATGGAGTGTGCTTGCATGAGTGTGCATGAGTGAGATTCCCAGTTGATTTAAAACCATTGTCTTTGGCAAAGTTACATGCTGTACACCATTGAGAATTGGCTCTATTGCTGTTGACATGTTCATGCTTTTCTTATTGTTTTCTCAAATTATTGTGTTAACTGTGTTACAGCTTGTCATCTGTCTTTATTTTTCAGGCTTGTATTTCCTCAGTGATATTTTGCTCATAAATAAGCACATTTTGGAGGTTACCAGGTAGACTAACATGCAAAGCTCTTTAGGAGACAAGTTTTGAATATACTTCTGGTTCATTTCAAAGAAAGATTCAAAAGAGAGCAGCAAATTCCTGGTAAAAAAGCCTAGAGATATTTGCATTTTTTAAATTCTATTCCATTTCCACTTGCCTTTATTTAAAACATTTTGTAATGATAGACATCCTTTCTGCTTTAAGCTGGAGTGTCTAAAAAAGTGTGCTCGGTATCTGGCATTACCAACTACTTAGACTTACTGCTTTTTATTATAAGTATTGACTGGTTTGTATGCATATTTTTAAAACTAAAATTTAAGATTTACATGTTATCTGGAACTTGATCTCTAACTTGAAAAGCTACTGTAGCCACAATAAAAATGAAAATAACCCTGAACTGTTGAAAATTCAACTCAGGGCACACAAAGTGGTAATGACTGCAATAGTAGTTTTGTCGATATTTATAAATCAATGCAAACCAGAAACTGGATGTTTTGATTTACTACAGTTTCAATGTAACTGATACCCTCAAGTTTAGAGCTTTAAGCTTTGTGAAGTGCAATGTTATTGCAGGGCATGCATCCAATTTTGAAAACATTACATAGATTGGAGACAGATGAGCTTTGCAGAATTATTTTAGGCCTGTTTTGATTGAATGCCTGAGATGCATTTTCCAATGGAAATTAATTGCATTGATGTGAAAACAAATGAACTCCAACTTCAAAATTAGCTGCAGGTTCATGCTCGAACCAATGCTTAGAAGGGAGAGACTGGGCACAGATAGTGGCTGGAAATTGATGACAATATGCACTTTGTTGAAAGAATAAAATAACCTTTCTTCAGTGCCTGGGGGTTTTTTGCTATCTCCCTTAGAGTGCATACATGCACAGGGAGAGAATTTTTCCCGTGTATCTGTGGTTGTACATGACTAGACAGTGGCTTTTACTAGCTATCACTTCTTCCCCTTGCATGCTGCTAGAAACCTTTGCTGGACTTTGTTGACACCTAAGCGTCAGAGAAATCTGCAGCAGCTGCTACCCTACCTTTACTGTTTCTGTCATTGCCATTGAGCATTTCTGGAGCATACTAGTAATTCATTAACATATGCTGTTCTGGGAGGTTTTATTAGCAAATAGCAGCTAACGTAATTTCCACCCTTCAGTGTAATGTGCTGTAGCTGTGTGAAAAATGTTGTAGGTTAATTTGGGATTCCTGTTTGCACGACAGATACTCTCAATCAGTGGCAACTCCATTGGCATATAGGCCGAGAGGATGATGTGAGCTCTTTAAATAACAGGAGTAGTCAGCACTGCTTGGAGCTGATCCCTGCAGAAGTACAGCTGCGGCAGTTCTCCACATCTTCGTTCTTTATGCCTTGAGACTCACCTCTTCCCCGTGCTCTTCTCATCATTTGTACTAATACAGCTGTCAGTTGGGATTTTTAACATGTTTAAGAGATGAAGTGCATGCAGAGGTTCCTCCCAGGAAACGGCATATATTCATTTTGATCTTTATGAAAGTTTGAAAGGAATCAGTGAAGTGAGTTGGGGGTTGGAAGAGGGTCACTGAAGATGTATAGCTATTTGGCAGCTCTAAGATATTTTTACACCTGGAGGTAACTTGCTAAACAGATAATTGAAAGCACGCCTAGTGAATGTACTCCCCTCTCCCTTCCCCCACTGCCACCCACTGAAACAATCAGCAGCTTTGAGACACTGAGCACGTTTGGGCTATGACTGTGGTGGGCCACGCACAAGTACTGACTTCCCTCTGGGATGTAGAGAAAAGGAAAAAAATTCTTCACTGAAAGGGTCATTAGGCAATGGAACTGCCTGCCCACAGAGGTGGTTGACTCGCCTTCCCTGGAGGTGTTTAAGGTGCGGGTGGATGAGGGACATGGTTTAGTGTTTGATAGGAATGGTTGGACTCGATGATCCGGTGGGTCTCTTCCAGCCTGGTGATTCTATGATTCTATGAGAGCTGGGCAGTGCGCATTAAAAAGCATAGAGTATCCTTCTGGTATTTTTGTTCAAGAAGGGGATGAAGAGCTGGATTTTGATCTGCTGCTGATGTCATATGTTATCTGAGACTTTTCCAGGCTTCTAATTTACTATTTTACTTATTTGCTGCTTTTTTTCTTATATAAAGTCTTTATTAAAAATTTCTTTTGATATATGTTACGTTTTTTTAGCATTTTTGGTGTTGAGGGTAGAATCTAAGTCTCAATAAATAAATCATCTTACATATATACCTACTTGTTTTCCGTACTACTGACTGTGGTCAAACTCTGCTTTCGATATTGCATATAGCATGGTTGTGTCTTGTCAATTTTAGACAGACTGAATGTGGCACATGCTGGAGTGTTTTTCTCTTACCAAGACTGTTTTCATTAGTCAGTCTTTTTCTAGCAAAATTGTGAGCAAATTGATGCTTCAGGTCCAACCGTAGTATTATGGCTACATGTGCTGTAAGTTGTGTTGCACATGGTTTTGAGACCCCACAATGTTTGGAACCATTTGCTTTTGCTTTGTACAAGCTCTGGACCGATGAAAATTAATGAGAAGCAAATGGATAAGGTTTTATTCTTTTTCATAGACATGGAGCTGAAGAAACGTAAAGATTCAGATAATTCCTTTGTTTTGCTGGGAAGAGGAGTGGGGGAAAGAATTGCTGGAAGCTCCTTTTGGGGTGCTCTGTGTCTTTCTGTTGACTACACACAGCAACTGTGTTTCTGTGGTGATCTGGGTTAGGTGCCTGAAGTGAATTGGCCATGATCTGAAACCAGCGAAGAATTTAAGACCTGTCACTTATGCAGCAATATGGTACTTTAATTCAAGACCCTTTTCCCAACGTTTTTTGGGCACAATTTTCCTGCTCTAACTTTTTACAGTATTGGATGTGGGTGCAGCTGAGGGTGTGTTGAGAAAGAAATCGTCAAGATATGTTAAGCCATCTGAAGCGTAAGTCTCCGTAGCTGTCCTCCACAGCACACGAAAAGATCAGCAAGTACACTTTTCTTAGACACCTAGAAAGGCAAACATCTCCCAAACACGGGGGCATGAAAATGCTGCTGCGGCATCCATCATCCCGTGGAGGACAGTAAAAACATGCGCTGTCATCTTTGACATTTTAATTGAAAAGAAAGCTTACACAGATTTCGACCTTAAGCAGTATGTTTATACAAGTGTATACAGAGAAATAATCTGTCATTTCAGAGCAGGCTCATTGCTATAGGAGTTGGTTTAGCAACTGAACAATCCAACATTAGCTCACACACCTTGCCTTGTTCCATGCCTCAATAATTTTTAGTAGAAATACTTTGCCTAGAGGCATGCAGTTATTAAAAAAGAGGCTCAGCTTGCTTAAAGTCTGGAATTATTAGCTCATGGTAACAAGCCTGCACTGGAGAAACTGTTGGTTCTTTGTTTTCATGACTTTGCTGTAATTCACCGTCTTATTTCAGAGACAAAATTCGGCTTTGTTTGGGAAGTTAAAAAAAAATGAAAAAGAACAAAAAAAGAAGGAAAAATAAATCACTTAAAGACTTGTTTTTTTCAATTTTATTATAAAGCAGGGTTTACAAAGCTCTTTTATGTTAGTATTTCTATTAAATTGCACCGGTCCAAACAATAAGGGTAAATAGAATTTTCAGAAATTTGCTTTACCACATTTCCAGTATAGGGATCTGTTGGTTGTGCATATCCATGGAGAGCTCTCCAAATACCCTCTTAGCTCTTTAAGAATGAAAGAAATGTTTTCCCCATCCTTTTTGCACTTACTATTCTTTTCACATGCAAAGTTATGACGATGATATAAAAGCCATTTCTACTGGTGTAACTGTGTTTTTGGTGGAGTCACTTCAGCAATGAAGGTTCTAGCACTGCTACGAAGCACAAACCAGGCACAAGAGTTACTTGGTATTCAGTTGTCACTTTTATCTGGATGCTGGGCTTAGGTTCCTTCCCAGCTGTTTAACCTGTTGATGTTCTTCCTAAATGATCCTTAAATTTTCACGTGTTCTTAAGTTTGCTTGCCAGACTAGAGTCTTAAGCCTGATCCTTAGACAGAATGGACATGTTAGAAAGTGTTAGTGTAAGCTTTATTGCTGTTATTATTCCTGGTTTTAAGACAGCTGCCATTTGGTACATTTCTGTATTATTGCTACCATTCTCTTCAGTGAAAACTGATACACCTTTATTTGTGGTGATGCAAAATAATTTATTTTTCTGAATAAATGAGCTTGGTTCTTTCTGAGCTGGGAGACAATGACAGTGGAAGCAGTTCGACATCATTGCTTGCTTTTATGATCAAATCACGTTTATGCTGCAATTTTTTGGTTTTATCCCACTTTTTTAAGTTTTATTACAAGAATGTGTTTTTATATGAGCTAGTTCTTTATAATCCCTTGAACCTGCCTTCTGCAGTGTTTCCTTGCTTTGCTTTAACTATGCCATTACCCTTCACATATCATTTGTGAGTTCCAGCTGTGTGCATAACACTGTGCAGAACATAAACTTCTCTGAGGAGGTTATAGTATAAGAAACCATTCTAGCTTTTCTTATTTTTCTTGTAATGGGTCAGGCAATAAGACCCAGTGAAATATTTAGAGGGAAGGGAAGATTGAAACCAGCAGTTTCTGAGACCTGTAAGAGCCAAAAGGCAAATGTCAATGGGTTCTGTGAGGCTTCCAAGGACCTGCTGGTACTTTTACTTATGCTAAATTTGCAGAGGTTCCTTGAACATGTCCAGGAAATATAGGTGGCATTAGCACAATTGGAATTTGTAAAGGCAAGATTAATCATTTACTAAATTTTTAAATAGAGTTTGGCCCACTAAATACATTACAGCAGTGGGTCTACTGATTTGTGAGACTTTTCTCCTACAAGCTCAGGTGAAAAGTACAGAATTTGGAGACATTTTTCCACAGGTTTATGGTGTTTTACTGTACATGTATCCATTCCACGTCCTTTTTTTTTTTTTGGCTTAGTTTTTGCCTTTGGTTAGATGTTGTGTCCCTTGCAGTTGAGCAAGAAGGCATTTCTGATGGAGTTGCCTTGTTCCTAGTGAACAGTTTCTCACGTGACATCAAGGGATACGTGAATTGAGAAATAATACCTCCTTTCTTCCTTCTACCTCTATGACCGTGTATAGTTTATCTTAATTGTGCCACCTCTCCTCAAACACTTACATGGGCTTTCGTTTCACTTCTGAATCAGGCTTCTTGTCTTTAGAACTTTCTGTAGCTCAGCCTTATCTTATCTCAGCCCTCCAGTTTCTCATTAACAGCGTCAAGCATCACTTTCACTTTGCCACTGTCTTTACCATCAGCTAGTTTCTCTTGCCCAGGCTGAAATCTCTTCTTGTCCAACACTGGAATAATACCTTAAGGTAACACATATATGAAAATATATGCACACTGTTTAGAAATATCTACAGAAATTGTAGCTTTGT
Source organism: Coccyzus lansbergi (assembly GCA_033558105.1). Taxonomy (NCBI): domain Eukaryota; kingdom Metazoa; phylum Chordata; class Aves; order Cuculiformes; family Coccyzidae; genus Coccyzus; species Coccyzus lansbergi. Next base: position 515,665 of record JAUMJK010000307.1, read on the forward strand.
CTGGATGATCTCCAAATCCTCTAAGTTATGACCCATGATTTTCCCTCTCTAGAGTATTGCCCTTCCTGTGTCTCAATCTTAGTTACTCCCTTCCTCTTGCAAACTTCCTCGGTCTTGTCATTTCTAAGCATACGAGTTAAATAAAAAACATACAAGAAACCAAAATGTAACCAAAGGAGTGCCACTAAACTGTCTCCAATTCTTTAGCATTTTTATTTGCTTGTGTGTTCTATCTCCGTCTTCTCCTTTTCATCTGTTTTTTGTCTCTAGATTGTAAACACACTGTGTAAGAATTGTCTCTTATCTCTATTTGTACAGTGCCAGGCTCAATGGGGTCCAGGTCTCGACTGGGACCTTTGGGCACCACCACAGTATAAATGTCTGTTACTGATAATAATAATCTACCCACATCATGCAGATGTCTGAATTGTCTGAGAAATACAAACAAGGATCTTTACTAGGTTGGCGGGGAGCCATTAATTTTAGGTGCCAGTTTTCTTTTTCATGAATATGGCTTGGCTCTCTCAAAAACCTGGCGACACAAACCTCCCACTTCTTGGAAAGCTTGGCTCTCTGGTGATGCTGTGATTAAAACATCATTAAGCATGGCATATGACAGGTCAGGTGAGGTCCCTGCAACTATGCAAGGTATTCCAAGTACTTCTCTGACGCTTTGTTGTTGCTTTCCTTTGTGTTTGTTTTTTCTTTCCTTCTCTGAATGACAAATGAATAAATTGAAACTAGACAGAACTCCCCTACTGTTTTTCTGGGAGGGAGCACCTCAGATAATGAGCACCTCAGATAATGAGGAAAACTATAGTTGGATTGATAAGCTTAAATAATGGCACTGTGAATCAAACAACAGCAGACCAGCAACCAGGCAACCTCCTCCCTCCACCGTCTTTGCCCTTTGACTGTATTTTTCAAATATTGAAGGCCAAGGACAGCACTCGGGTCAGGTACTTTGGCCTCCGTTGCTGCTGTGGAAATGGTTTGCCACTGGTTTGTGGAACCACATGAACCAGTGAACTTACGTTTTATAATAGCAATGAAAAATTTACTTGTGGCAATACGTGATTGTCCATGAGACATTCAGAGGATAGACCATAGCCAAATGGGCTCATTTTCAGCATGGAAGGCTGCTTGGGTACTTCAGTCTGAAAGCCACGCAAACCACATAGACTTACTGACATACCTTGGAATGATCCAGGCTGGTGCTATGCAGTGATTGTTCCTCATTAAGATGATTATGGTGGCATCTTCGCTGCTTTATTAACCTGCGTCTCCCTATTGCTTCCACTTTTTCTTCCTCAGTCTCTAGTCTATAAGCTTTTTGGGGCAATACCTCACCCACAGTTTTTAAACCAAAGTTTCTAGGCATTGCTGTAATAAATATATATATATATATATGTGCATACATATATATACATACATGCATATAAAAATGATGAAAGTCTGGGCAAGTCTGTGTTGTGTAACTGGAGTGTGGTGCAGAAATCCCTGAGCCAGTGCTGACCCAACATGGCAAATTGCCAGAGCACAACCAGCCACCTGTGGGCTGCTTCTGTGTGAGCTGGCTGGATCTAGAGAACATAGAAAGTAAAGAAATTAGTTCCTTTGCTCTAGTGTAACTCCATATACTTACGGCTTTACTTTTTTCTGTGTTGGAGCTAACTAAAGAGGAACAAACTGGATCGTGGGGTAGGTTTTCTTGCTGACCTTGCATGAGTGGTACATGCAGGTGAGTAATGAGTAGGAGAGGGGTCATGGTAAGACCAATTGACCTGGAGTACTTTACCATAATAGAAAACATACTGCAGTGATTCTTGAAATAGCATCAGGCCTTCTGGATGTAGCCATGAATGGTCTAGGTCAGTATGAACCTAATCTCATGAGACCTCAGCAGCAAATTGTCCTCTGCAGAAACTGTCTTTCAATACTATGAGTTAAAGGAAACCTAGTCTTTTAATAGACAAATGTATTGTTTAGTCATAAGATAATCTAGAAAATTGGGTGAGATAGATGTTGCATCATAGCAGACAGATTATTTGGTATTAATCAAGAAGCACGTAGCGAAGTATATATCATAGATATTTAATTACATTAGTGGAGTTATCTTTAATCATTGGGTAAAGTCATATGATGGAACCTGATCGAGTCACTGTAGCTTAGCGGGGTACCGCCCATCTGTTTAAATGTTAGTAAGGATGACTCACAGTGTTAACACGACCGTGCAGAGGGAGGAGAGCCAATGTGGTCAGTTACAGCAGCTTGGCTAACATGTGGTATTTTACTAAGCCACCGTAACGTTATCCATCTAGGCTGCATACATCCAAAGAGAGATAGTGTACAAATGCTGACTGAGACCCCATGTTGTCCAACAGCAGGTTCCTGCTGGAACACAATGAAAATACTTAAAGTTGGGGGAAAACCCAAACATGGATGGTCAGATTTTCAGTGAGGTTGAACAATTGCCAGTTCTCTATCTTATCTGTGTTTTATTTATGGGCTGTTTGCCCAACAACCCTATTTATTTAACAACACAGGTGCCAAGGAATTAAAATCCTTCAGTCAGCAATATTGACTGACAGGCTGCAGGCAGCACTTCCTCAGCGTTTACAGAGAGAGGAGCAGAGTCAACGTGTCCAGCATTAAAAATAACAATTATAAACTCTCACTGACTTTCTTTGCTGCAGGATAGAAAGCAACAACAAAAGAGATTGTGTTGTCCTTGGAAGGAGAAGAAATATTTTAGACAAATTGAGTATCTCAACCTGTACAGTTCTGTGGCTTTCATGCTCCCTGAGATCTGTGCAAGTGAGTGTGCATCAGCATGTGCTAATCGATGACCTGTATTCAATGTGGAAGCAATAGAAATATCCATGAGTACTGGCCAATGTCAGGCTTCCCCCATGGAGAGTAGAATCTGGTGTGCATTATGTAGCACTTTTATTGGTGGCAGGAGCAGTGCAGTCTTTTCAACAAAAAAGGTCAGCCTTGAAGCACAAGGTTTCTCCGACTGCTCTGCTCCTTTGCAAAACCACTCTTGGGAACAGACTAGCAGGAGTATAGCAAGAAAAAAAATACCTGAAGTACTAAGGAATTTTTTTTCTCTAGCTAAGTGTAAAGCATATGCAGACCCCGAAAGCAAAGCAGCATTAAGGGTGAAACTGGGGACAGCAAGGAAGCTTCTTTGCCATTTTAATAAATACCAATAATTCCCTTTTGCCCAAGTCCCATATTCCCAAACTCATTAAAGCAATTTGGGAATTTTTTTTGGCTCTGGAACATATAAGCAAAGTGCAAACTGTGCAGTCTCTTGAGAATCACTTACGCAAATTGCATAGGTCAGGCCAAAATAAGTTTCTGTCAAATAGCCTAACACCTAAGCTTATTATGAAACCAATGAATTGTACAAAGGGTCTGTATGTGGGACAATCTCAGAATGAGTCAGTGGAGGGGCTGTTGTCATGGTACTTGTTTTACTTTGGTCCCACAGAAAACTCAAGCAATACTTTTATTGAATGCTTTGCTCCTGTTAGCCAGCACCGTTTCTGTAGTCTGTTTCTGAGTTGGTAGACCTAAAGGGCTGCAGAAGTCTGGTGGGTGGGTCATTGCTAACCTCTGCCTCTTCCTAGGACAGACATGAGAGTGCACCAGTGCTTTCTCCTCTCCTGCCCACTCCTCCTTGCTGCTCTCCTGGGAAGAAACTCAGGGTGCGTCCCAGGCAGGCGTGTACCATGCTCTGTTCTGCTCCTCAGCCCCCACAATATGGGGGTCTCAATCCTTCCATCTGGCATCTCACAGACTTTACAGGACAAGATAGGGAAGACCTGCTTGAACTTGTTGTGTGCTACTTGGCAGGGCTGTAGTTGCAGTGAGGATGGACTGGTGGAAAGTGGACTCTGCTTGTGTGGGTCACCATAGCCTCTGCAAACAAAACTGACAGTTCTCCTTACACTCAATCTGGTATCTGCTGACTTTTTTCTTTTCAAAGGATCACTGAATCTGTGCTTTTGTGCTATTTTGACCCTCTCCTAATGATTCCTCTTGAGTGAATGAGTGCTGGTGCATGGAGCAGCTGTATTCTGAGTGGAGACCAGGATATGTTAGGGGCTGTGTACTTGATGTATTACCTGAGCTCATTTTCCCTGCACTACATCCATTCCACTTACACCACCTTCACAGCTCCACAGACATAGCCTTGTGCTGAGCTGACCATAGAGTCCCCTGTCCCTGAAACTGTTTCATGCTCCCTCATAGTGCTTCTTGCACCCTCTTACAATGTCTTTGGGGGTGTGTGAAGATGTAAGGTACATCATATTCCTGCATCAGTAGATAACCAGGGAAGCATACGAAGAGCTTCTTGTTTGGATCAGAGATACATTTGTTGTTGTTTTTTTTTTTTTTTCCTCCCTCTGAATAAGATCTGTATGTGTCTGGGAGGATTTTTAGGACATCATTCAAAACAGAGACTTTTTCTCTCCATGGAGAACCAAGACAAAAGGATGGGTTCAGTCATGTGCAGCTGCTAAAGAGAGGGCAGCTGAGGGCAGAGGGGTGGGAGTAGTGGGGGCAAGGACTTTGGTGTGGCATTTGTTGGTACAGAAATATTGGGGGAAGAATGGGCTTGAAAAGAGGAGGGCTGAAGAATGGAAAGTCCAAGCATGGGAAATACTGGGGAGTTCTAGGGAAGAGGGGATTAGGTGTTTTGACCTTTGGGCAGATGAGGATGAGACCTGTAGGTCAGAAGATGCTGGTCTTCATTTGGGAGCCTGGACGTGGTGTTCTCCGTATGGGATGTCTGTGAATCCTGTTGGTCACAGCCTTTGATCTCTTCCTTTATTGTTAGATAAATGGAAGTAACAGCTAAGATTAGAGGAGGGGTGTATGTATTCATGATTGCTGATATCACTTACATTTGAAGGGGCAAGAAGTAAAGCCCCGTTATTTGATGTGACTCAGTTCAGACCAAGTGGGAGAAATTACTGTCTTTCCCCTTGCAGCTCTGAAGTTATGACTTTGCTTCCCTGAACAGCCCTGCCTGATTATGAGGCTTTCCTGGCTGGCTGTGGACTTGTCACTGAAGCAAAGGGTGCTTCTGCCAAGGCTGAATATCAACCATGATATTCAGAGGCACCAAATGTCTTCAGACTCTTTCCATATTCCCTGCCTTACAGAGGCTCTTTAAACACCACAGCTATGTCCCCTTCTCTCTGTTCTTTTTCATATCTTTAGGCGCATCTCTGCTGCCTAATAAAGAGTGTCATCCGTGTATTATTCCGCAGAGCATCCTGCTCTGTGAGAATATAACATAGCAAATTGTACTAACGATGTTTGTTGAGGCACTATATGTGAAAGCTTTCTTGTTTTCTTGCTTTATTAAAAGATAACAAGTTATACTTTCCCCAAACTTTAAGCAACTCATATTTTCTTCAAAACTAAAAAAAATACCAACAAACCTGTTTGATTTAACTTATTCCCAAGACTGCCTTCTTAAAGGCTGTTTTCAAGCAGTCTCAGTTTGTTTAATCCATTAATTTTATAATTATTCTTCTTTGTGAGTGGACTTGCTTTCTCAACTGTACCATTTTCCCTGTGCTGTACTTAGAAAAATCCTTCTAAGTCTTTTTAACTACAGTTGCCAAAATAACTCACTCTGCTTTTTATAGTTTACACTTTTTGCCTTTACAAACTACTTAATCGGAATGTAATTTTGCTAATTTTTTCTCCCCTCTCCCTCTGACATGTTTTGTGCCCTGGTGACAAGCTAACTTGTAAAATTAGGAACCTCACTTTGGAATAAAGGTTGGTTGAGTTTCACAGAACAGAACAGGCAAAGGCAAACCAACTCATTTTAGAGTAGTTTATGTACACGTGATGACATTTCAAAATTGCGTTTAATTTTCTGCCATAGTCTGCAAAACTATCATCCAGATATTTTTTGTTCCAGAGGACTGAATTTACAGCAAGGCACTGATATGGCATGCCAGGAAATTTCATTGCTTCATCTGTAGAAATCTTTTGCTGGCCACTGTAAGATGTAGAGGTGCATAGACTCACGCTGGCTGTTACGTTTCCGTTCACGTTCTATCCAATGAAATATACTGCTGCTTTAATGGATAAATAGTAGGAGGAAGGTGATTCACGTTTCTTGAAAACCTTCTGTTCTGTGGATTCATACAGGACAGGACAAAAACCGTATTGCCTTATCTGCAACTGCTTGTCTAGAGCTGCCTGTGCCTAGCACTGGCTTGCAGTAAAAGGATTGTTTTGGTCTTCATAGCCCATGACACCTTTCTTTCCTTTTCTTCTAGGCCTGTCCCAGGTTCTCTGTCTTCACTACTGCACCTACACAACCGACAAAGACAGCCTATGCCTGCCTCTATGCCAGGAACCCTGCCCAACCCCACCATGCCTGGATCTTCTGCTGTTCTCATGCCTGTAAGTTTTTTGGTTTTGGAGGGAAGAAAGACTGGTTATTTGCTTGATTCAACCTATGCAGAGGTTAAAGACTGCTGGATTTTCTAAGAAATCAAAGTGGTTTGAGTTAAGGAGGCTGGACCTCACTGATGCATCTTACAGAAGAGTATTGCCGGTGCAGTTAATGGTAGGGCAATTAGTGTGGGACCAACTAGAAATGGTTTACATGAGATTACAATTTCTGGTTCTCAAAGTTGGTCGTGGAAGTCAGATCAGTATGTTTGTACTGGAGCAAAAAGATTAGTTAGTAACTTATCAATAAGTCTCCCCTGGAATATCGACCAGGAAGTTCAACAAAAGAAATATGACATATCACTGTGGGCATTTTTTTTCTGGCATGATTCCTAAGGAACTTGAAATGGAGAAAACATTCTGCTTCAGTGTTAGCTCAGATGCTTTAGGTTTCTGCCAGGGAGTCCTTTGGGCAGCTCTACTTGCAGACAGGCAGGTGTGCTCTGGCTGATAGTCATGGAGATGTGAGCATGGAGGCGATGTAGACGCTTTTAGCTCTGGCTGCCCTGGCCACAGCTCTTGCACCACAACCCTCCTGAAAGGGCTGCAGAGGAGATGGCAGTGGGAGCTGCTCCTGTTCCATGGAAACAGTGAGGGGACCCTGACAGGGGCAGCTTATTCCTGCCAGCAAGTAGTGGGACATTCACCTTCTCCCCCAGACCCTGCAACCACTCTTGGTGGGATCATGGAGGATGTGAGTCAATACCTCACCAAAGGACACAAAACCAGCTAACCTACTTGGAGTAGCTCAGGAAGATCCAAAAGCTTCTTTCTTTCATGAACCAAAGATTCAGAGGACTGACTGAGAGTAAAATAGAATGCTCAGCTCTCATTCAAAGCAGAATCCTGCTTATCACCCCTACCAGTGACAAGCAGAGTAAACCCAGCTTGCCTGTTTTGAGGGAAGACACTTCAGGAAATTATTTTATCCAGGCCTTACTGCCATTAGGTTTCATTTGAAAATTGTATCCCTCCCTCATAGCTTAGTGAGATTGGCTTGCAGAAAGGGCTCTGAGTAACCGTGAGGAGTTCCTCCTTGTTTTTTTGCTATCTACAGCACATGAAAGCTTCCCTTACAAGACAGATGGAAAACTCTCCTCAGCTGAGCACTCCATGTGAAGGAAAAAGAGCCAATTCCTTTTTGATAGACTTAAGATTGTAGATTTTTATTTATGTTTTTAACAAGCTAAGTCGGGCTGATCTGACAGGAGAAGCCACAACTTTATACAGTGATGCTTTTAAAACCACTTAACTCAGAGTGTTGTTATACTGAAAGGGAGAAAATCATTTAAAAAAAGTGCAAACCTGGGTGGCTGCTACATTTGTTTAGTAAAGAATTCTTTTCTTTATAATTGGCTGTGAGTTTTCAGGGCTGATTCTGATGAAACACATGCCTGTGTGCATGCACACATGCAATTCACGACACAGATTGTTATTTTTCCAGTCATGACTTGAAGAAATAAAGCTGAGTCCATTTAAATAGAAACCAAGCATAAATTCTTGCAAATGTCTCCAGATGTTTTAAACCCTTCTTTTTTCCCATTTTCTTTTACAAGATGGAGCGACAAATGTCAATGAACTCCAACATCATGGGGATGCAGGGGCCGAACCTAAATAATCCGTGTGCTTCACCTCAAGTCCCCCCAATGCATTCAGAAGCCAAAATGGTAAAAAGAATATTTTTTAACAAATTATTTCAGTTTCTTATATTGCTCTTCCATTACCCAGACAGTGGGGGATGTAGCCAGACACCGCTTACTTCATTCTTAGTCATATGTTATACTCTTTCTTAATATGCTGCAGTAAATTGCCTTTGTGCCTATGAACTTTCAAGATGTTCCTAGTCATAGCTGAACTCTTGGTAACAGGGAACTAAGTGAAGGGTGGGATAGCTGATCCATACTGTCTTAAACAGGAATTTTGGTGCAGATTAGTAGAGTTTGAGCAAACGGTCTGTCTGGTTGCCTGATAGTGTCTGTGCTTCCCAGCTTAGCTTATGAAAAATCGTCTGTTAATAAAGAGTGAAGTAGAAAGCGTCTGGCGTGGAGAGAGTCTATATAGGCTTTGTTTGTTCTAGACAGATGCATGGTTTGTGAAGGTAATGGCAGTGTTAGAAAAGCAGAGCAAACAGTGTGTATAAAAGAGTCAGAATTTGGGCAAAAATAGTTTATTTGCATGAGTGAAATGCAAAAGGGTTGTTGTATGTCTTACAAGTCAAGGCATCTCAGGCATATGCACAGGTATAGGATTAATACATGTAAACTAAACTGTAAGTGTGTATTTGTAAGTTTCCCTGACCCTTATATGCACTCTCATGGAAGCATTCAGAGCTAATATCCCTGAAACTGAGTTTATCAATGTAGAAACACTTAGGCTTTTTTCCGTTTCAGAGCTGCCATTTGCTAGATAGTGGAAACGCAAGGACAGAAGTTTGCACTTTAACTCTGTAGGGTTTTTATCCTGTGAAGTTATCTCATCATAGTGGAAAACAGGAGTAACTTCATTGAACTTCATTCAGTGGCATTTTGCCAAGGTAAAATTGTCATAAGTGAGAGAATGAAATCAAGCCGACAAAGATTAAGCAACCACATATTTTTATATATTTCTACTTTGCATGACTGGTACAACTTTTAACGTTGTTGTCATCTGTCCTGAGGCAAAGAAAAATATCTCATTGTCTATAGCTATGGCGCATGCAAAGGACTGTGGGTTAAAGAGCAACGACATATATGAGTTTATTCTGTCTTTGTTTTCTTAGATTGGAGAGGTCATGCCTTTGCCTCACTGTTGGTCTGGGTTAGGCTGTTAACCCAACCTCTGTTAACACCCCGTCTAAACCACACTCCATAAACATGCAGCCAGTTGGCCAGAAGAAGAGCGATAGCCAAAAACACTGGCTCCCCTGCCAAGGAAAACCTGTGGTCAAGAGTTCTCTCTCTGCTGTACCACACAGTGACAGTGACATGCCAAATGGCAACAGCATCTGCAGCAGAGCTTGTTAAAAACTTTTTGGAATAGGCGAGTGTTTTTTCAACTCAAGCACAGCTGAGCCAAGTTAAATACTCCTTGGCTGAATAAATCTAAAACTGGCATCTGTTTTGGGGACTAAAGGTTCTGTAGTTTACTCTCCCCTCGTTACCCCCTGCCTCTTTTTTTACTGGAAGTGTGAGGCTGCCTAAGACCAAGATTAAATTATCGGTGCATATAGTGAGATTTCTCAGCTTGAATAGCTGAAACTGTACATTAATACAAATCACTTTTTAATCTGAATGAACGGGTTTCATCCCTAAACCTAACATATGAAGCTGACTCTTTCAGACAGAAATTGCTATCAGTTCCAAAACATAGTATAGTGAACAAGGAGCCCCTGCTCTTCCAGAGGTGGAAAAAATATACATGCATTAACTATTAAGAGTAAGAAGCATAATTTCAGAACTTTCTTCTTTTTAAGTGCGCGGTGTTTTTTATATCCTATGTTCTAGTTTTATACTTCATGTTTGAGCATACATGTAACGTAAAAACACTCTTTGTTTAGCCAGTGCATTGAGGGAGTGGCCTCAAGCTCCACCAGGGGAGATTTAGGCTGGACGTTAGGAAAAATTTTTTCCCAGAAAGGGTGATTGGGCAGTGTCAGAGGCTGCCCAGGGAGGTGGTTGATTCGCCTTCCCTGGAGGTGTTTAAGGGACGGGTGGATGAGGTGCTGAGGGACATGGTTTAGTGTTTGATAGGAATGGTTGGACTCGATGATCCGGTGGGTCTCTTTCAACCTGGTTGTTCTATGATTCTATGATTCTAAAATATGAATCTATTAACAAAGTAAAAAAGATCTAGGAAAGATTCAGATCAAAATTATTTCTTACATGTAAATTCATGAGTTTTAAATGTGAATCATCTGTATTACGAGCATGTTGGTTCTTATGATTAACTATTTCATTTAACTTCGTGCTCAAAGAATGAGACTTCACATACTCTGGCAACATTTTTTTAAGAAGTGAGGGTGCTTAGTATGTTGGTGGATTGTGCCCTGCATTAGGAAGGAATTTCAGATTTTCCCAGATTCTGCTAATGTTATTACCAATAGTGCATCCAGTGCTGCTTATGTTCTCTTTGGCTGACCCCACTTTGCGAAGAATGTATGTGATGAACACTAGGCAGAGTGCTCCAAGCTAATAGTTGCAATATCTGGAGAAGTTTGGGGGACTTTGGGCATGATTCTTAAGCCATCCAAATCTGTGGTAGATGGATCAGCATTTTCTTTGTGCCTCCATGAGAGAATGCAGGAAAGGCTTCTCTAAATGCAGGACCCAGATGTGAGATCAAATCTGTCTGGCCTTATACACGTGAAAGCATGTACCCGAACAATGCCAGAACGTTTTGGTATACAGCAGTTGTAACACTATTTGGTGACTTGTTTGACTCTGTAAAATAAATATGAATAAATAATACAGGTATGGATGCTGTGTGATACCAGTTTTTCTAGAGAAAGCAGTTAGACAGCAAAAGATTCATGTCCTCGATTGGTCTCTAATCAGTTTGTAGTAGGAAACGGAAGCCAGTCTGATAAATAAACTGACACATATAGAATGTGTGTTGAATTAATGTTTTTATAACATGCAGTTTATTTATCTATTCCTATTTTAATCAGTTTGTACTTACTGGCATTCATAGGAAGCCACATTTTGCAACCCGAGATGCTTGTTTCCTGGTTTATTTTTTTCAAGAAAATATTACTTCAAATATTAGAGTATTGCAGATGACATCCCAGAACTGGTTTAATTTATCACAACAATCTCAATTTCCCTCACAGTGTGCCTCTCAATTAGCTTATCACCTCTTGCTTCGAAACTGTCCCAGTAAATGCTTTTGTCTTAGACTCGGAGCTGACTGGATAAAATCTTCATGCTGCCCACCAAAAACACACACTGATTTTGTATTAAAAAATATTATGTTGGCAAATGGAGGAAACATATAGCTAGAAGTCCACGTTGCAAGAATATGCAGAATACCACATGCATTAACATGTGGTTCAGTAGGGTAAGGATATTATGAACTCAAAATTGTTGGCATTCCCTTTGCCTTAATGTACTGCTTACATACAGTTTGTTTTGCAGTTTCAGAGTATCCGAGGCTTTATAACTTGGAAGTGCAATACTGTGTGGATTACCGGAGTGAAAGATAAATAGTGTGCACTGAACCACTGTAAGGCTGCATGAAAACAGGTCTTTTTAGTGAAGCTGATGCATCTCTACCTGAATTTTGCATTGTATTGATTCTTACCTGCAGAAATTTATGAGCTCTGAAAGGAGGTATAAAAACAGACTCGCAATGAAAATAATCCTAACTTAAAAATTTGACCTGGTAATTTTTTCCCCTCACCCTCTGCCCCTCACTGGATACATAGTTTTATAAAACTTAAATGAAATATAATGTTAGCTTTGCCTGCTTTCCGAACAGAATCTGTATGGATGTTTTTTAAAAAAAGAAAAGAAGTGATTTCTGTATCAGAAGTATGTAGGGTTGTGGACTATTGGGTTTTTCCTTGTATGTATTACTAGGTTGAACAGTAGTAATATCAAAGTTAATTTGAAAGTGCCTATCAGATGTAAGAGTGAAAAAAAGACAGAAATGAAAAGCAATAAATGAGTAATGAGCTTGTTCCTAATTATAATGGTAAAATATCCATATGAACTGAAACTTGTAATTTACTTAAGAGTGGACAGCTTTGGCAGAACAGGAGGTGAAAGACATTGTAGTTAGCCAGTTGTCATCAGCACTAATTTTTATTTGACTTCATGAGAGTTAAAGGTCCAGATCCTACTGGTGACTGTGAAAATCCCTGTCTAAGCATCACTCATCTCTCTATCCCAGCAGAAAGGTACGACTGGCTGCAGGGACCTGAATCCATTTTGTGCAGCTGTTCAGACAGACTCTGCTTGTTTTCTTCAGAAAAAACCAAGCAGACACAATTCAGTGGTAGAGGTGACTGGCTTTCCTCAGAGTCAGATTTGGGTTTGTGTTTGGATGAAGTCTTCTGCTGTTTTGTGTTTTACAAATAGCATGTGTTTCCCTGCCTGTGAGGTGTGGTGGTTCGACGGGTGCAAAGGGAGAAGCAGCTGCAGTAAGCTCCGACCCCCAGCTCTGGTGGTTTGGTACTTGACTCACCCTTTTAGCAGCCATTGGATGCAGAAACAAGATCACTGCTGTAAAAGCAGTCAATTCTGGCCCAGCTAGTGGCCTTGGGAAGGACATCCCACTGGGTACCAGCTCTGGGACCGGGTCTGTGAGGTTCCCAGGCTGGAATCATAGAATCATAGAATTACCAGGCTGGAAGAGACCCACCAGATCATCGAGTCCAACCATTCATATCAAACAGTAAACCATGTCCCTCAGGACCTCGTCTACCTGTGCCTTAAACACCTCCAGGGAAGGTGAATCAACCACCTCCCTGGGCAGCCTATTCCAATGCCCAATGACCCTTTCTGTGAAAAACCCTCCTAATGTCTAGCCTAAATCTCCCCTGGCGGAGCTTGAGGCCATTCCCTCTTGTCCTGTCCCCTGTTACTTAGGAGAAGAGCCCAGCTCCCTCCTCTCTACAACCTCCTTTCAGGTAGTTATAGAGAGCAATGAGGTCTCCTCTCAGCCTCCTCTTCTCCAGCCTAAACACCCCCAGCTCTCTCAGCCATTCCTCATAGGGGGGAAGGAGGCTGGCAGGATGGGTCTAGGCAGGATCAGAGCCACTGAAGCTCTAGGTTTAACTACTTAACACTTCATGACTGAAGATATTCTTTTAGATCTAATGAACAGTTTGAAGTCTATGTTTTCCAGTCAAACTGGCTGGGAATGGAATCGCTTTAATAGAGCAACACGTGTTACTGCAGGGCCAGACGGCTTTTCTTTGCACAGATTCTGGTCTACTGAGCAGAAAGAGAAATGTTGCATCTCTGCAGAGCTTTCAACAGCAGTTGCTCATCTTGTCCTTCACAATAAAGCAATGAAAGCAGGAGCAGAAAAAAAAAATCAGTGAAGCCTTCCAATACAATAAAAGAGTTGTGACAAAATTTCCTGTGTCCCTACTGAGAAATGTTTTCAAGGAAGCAAATGTTAAATAGTTAAAACCCATGGTGCTCCTGCAACTGTTGACAATTCACTGTTCTGAAATTGTATCTCCTGTTACATTTGTGCTTACATTCTAAAGTCCCCAAAGCCAACCTTCCAGTGTCCTCCTGATCTACGCTTTAAAATCCTTCCTGGACAGTAGCTTTGCCTGTAGACAGAATGCTTTGCTGTGGATTAAGGTATTATTGTGATGGGTGAAGCTAATGATATTTTTTTTTTGTTTACTGAAACAGGACCTTGTACCCGTCATGCCTAAATGCTGAATTATGAAGTAGACTGGGTAGGAACTAATTCTTCTTAAGCTGTCAGTGGCTCAATAAGTGCAATAGAGAAGGGAGCCAGTTCAGTTACTCATCACTGCTGCAAATACGTGCTGAATATTTAATTTTGCTTCTCCTGAGCCCATACAAATTGTGTTGCTTGTTGCAGATACAAGTTGTAACAATTCCTTGCATTTTTCTTTCTTTGTGTCACTTTATCCTGTGGTGATATTATCAACACTACTTCCCAAGAAGAACTGGGATTTTTATTATTTTGTTTGTCTTGATTCAGTTGGGTGTTAAAGTGACCTCTCTCTCTCCTCCCTACACCAGTCCTCACCCATTCTCTTTCCCTCTGTTTCTCCACCACCCCCTGTTTCCTCAGAGGATTTGCTGTCTTTGTAGATTTGTTTCTCTTTCTCCTTTTTCCTCCAGTGTCCACCCTGATTTTGTAACCATAGCAATAATTGAAATACAATCCTAATATTTGCTTGCTGTAGCTATCGTCTAGCCCAACACAAGAACTGCTGGCTTTTGTGTGCTGTAACATTTTGAAACTTAAGTCAGATACATCTGCGTTAGTGAGGGTGACTAGTTTGGTGCTGAACCATCCCTTCCAGAAAAGGTTTTGCTTGTGTAAAATTCTGTGTCGGTGGGAGCTGGTGCAAGTAAAAGCAAGTCCTTGTAGTAGTGAAACCAGGGGAAGAAAGGAAATTATGAAAGTAAAAACAAGGTTGTGTTACATGGAAGTTCTGCCTTGTATAGATATATTTCAGTCTTTTGCTTGGAATATGTACAGCTTTCACTTTCCAAGATTTTTGCAAGAGCCGTGAATCATGCAAGTTGTTTTGCACTTCAGGCTGTTGCATGTTAATCCTGATGGTTGCTTGGGATGTACAAGTGCATCTTATGACAAGTGATGGGTTTTGAGGGGATAGTGTTAGATACCTTACCAGCTCCATATTTTAACCACCAAGGGCATAAGAGCTGGAAGCAAAATTTTCATGCCAATAAATCTCTTCTTTATGGACAGGCTCAAAAAGCATTTTCTAAAAACTATACAGTAGCTAATGAAGCAGTTTATTAATTATGATAGCATTCCTGTGAAATAAGTAATTTTAGACTCTTGAACTGAGAGAGAAAAGTGAAGTGACTCACTAGAGGCCACACAGTTTGTCAGTGGAAGAGCTGAAACAAGCACGGAAGAATTTCTGGCTGCCACTTCCAGAAAACTCAACTTCTAAGTAGAATTTATGTACATGTATTTTTTCAAGTTAATACTAATTTTTAATATTATTAATATCAATATAATTGTTGAAATGGAGTGGTTTTTTCAGGACTAGTAAAAGTCTGGGGAGACAGTGAGCTTCTCAAGCTTGCAGGGGGTGCAGGCTCAAATTTAGGATCCAAATCAAAATGAAGGTGACGGTTTGTGTTTGGATTTAATGCCCCTGAAATTCCCTGAACTTTACTTGTGAGATTTTGGCTCATAATGACAAAAATTAACTGATCTTCTGAGACTTCTGTCATCTGAGATGATGGAAGCCTTGTGAGCTCAGCTTCCCTGGCATCGTGACTTTCACTGAAATCTCAGGAGAGCACTTACTTTTCACATAATGTCAACCATATCCAAACCAGGACTAACAAATACCCCTGTAGAGCTCCATCGAAGATCACAGGCATATTTGAAATACTGCTGCAAGCTGTGTTCAGTCTGAGGAAATGCTCGCAGCATTTGTTGTTTTTTCTGTCAGATATGGCCAGTGACACTTTTCAGCAGTGGAAGGGTTATATACTGTCTTCCAGCTGTTCATTAGTGTAACTTGTCTTATTTATGGTCGGAGGTAATTTAAAAACTGGGACACGCTGGGTCTCCCACCCTGGAAACACTTAGACAGCAAACTTTGCTCTGCTTGCGGTTTTCACCAGCAAATAGCTGGCCAGTAACGTTTATCTGAGATTTTAGTGTATGAAATGTTATGAATAGTCTTCCCAAATGTTCTCTTTAGTAAGACTTCATGGGATGTATTGCATTTAGTCATGTCCTCTGCACTCTGTAACCTCCTGATATTACTGCATAGCTCACCTTACCGGATACCCCCCCATCTCTCCCAGGGGACCAAATCAGTCTTTACTCACAGCTTGTAGCTCATGTACTTGAGGAGTGATTGCAGTTTCTCTGGCAATGTGACCACCTCCAAATTACTCTTCTTTAGCTAGTTTAGCCCTATTTAGTCCACCTATGTTACAAAGAAAACAGCAAAATACATGATGCTACTGGAACAACATACAATTTGCTCTCTACAACTACCTGAGGGGAGGTTGTGGAGAGAAGGGAGCTGGGCTCTTCTTCCTAGTGACAGGGGACAGGACAAGAGGGAATGGCCTCAAGTTCCACCAGGGGAGGTTCAGGCTCGACATAAGGAAAGAATTCTTCACAGAAAGGGTCATTGGGCACTGGAACAGGCTGCCCAGGGAGGTGGTTGATTCACCTTCCCTGGAGGTATTTAAGGTGCAGGTGGATGAGGTACTGAGGGACATGGTTTACTGTTTGATATGAATGGTTGGACTCGATGATCCAGTGGGTCTCATCCAACCTGGTGATTCTGTGATTCTGTGATCCCAGTAGTTTTGCAGAGGCAGAGGGAACATGGACATTGACTAGCTAAAGATGAACTTAAAGATTTGACTAAAGGATTGTCAGTCTTCTAGAAATATAATTTAATGTATGTAAAAACTACCTCTTCTACTCAGGGGTGTGCTATATTTTATGCTATTTTATATATTCAGGCGACACTGAAACCAACTCATTAGCATGTTGAAAAAAATCTTCTAAAAATATTATTTTAAGATAGTATCAAATTCTTCATTTAGTAACAATATCAGGGTGGAAGCACTTTAATTTAGGATTGTTACCTTCATTGTATCACATTTTCTTTCCTGAAAGCTTGGTCTTTAAGTTACATTTTTATAAATACAAAGCCTTTGTAAAATAGAAAAATGGGAGCTAGGATTCCTGTAGCCTTGTTTCTCAGTCTACTGGAAATTACTTAAAACAAAATAGTCACTTTTTTTACTGCAGTTCCACTCCTGTTTTAATTTTCCAAAATAAGTGTATAGAAAAGAAATACGTCCAATAATTGGCTTAAACTGGAATTTTGTACTTATCTAGCATTAAAAAATTAGAGGCAACATTTTTGCTATACTCAAAGAATACTTTTAAAAATTAGCCCTGATCTTCAGCTGCACAAATTCATAAACTGCAAAAGAACTACGTGGGGTTTGCATCAACTGAGGACCAAGCTTATATTTCTGAATCTCAGAACTTCCGTTTAGGCAAGTTCTGGCCTTTCGCAGTTTGATGCTGACAAGTAAGCATTCTGTTGGGTTTGGCTTTTGACTTTTAATGTTATTCTTCTATTTAGAATGCGGTACATATTTGCCTTTTCTTTTTGCATACTGGTGTTTTACCAACTCTTCCAGCATCTTATATGAACTTTTGCTGACTTAATCTTTAAACTCTGCTTCCTATGGGTGTTCATTACATATTATTAAAGAGAAATTATTTTCTCTAAGTCCCAAAATATTATCAAGAGATTTTTATAATTTGTTCACCATGCCAAACAGTCACTGGGAATTTTTGACTCTCCTGTACCAGTCAGTGACAGGTATTGGTACCTGTCCCTAATGGTGTGCAATGAAAAATTGCCAGATACTTCTTTGAAACTGATGAATGATTCATGTTATTGTATTTAGGCCACCTTATTCTGGAATGCTGAAATTGGATTAAAAGCTACCTCTGAGTATACATGTGGAAACATAGAGTACATTTTTAGTTTCCCATCTGGAAATACATAGAAAGTCCAGGGCTATTTTCAAGTCACAAGAAATACTGTTATATTTTTATTATGGTATTTCAGTTCACACTCATAGTAATATGAAGAGTTTAGTAATGTTGTATCCTTAATACTGCCCTCAAATGCCAAGGTTACACATGAAGTGCAATGGGATCTAGCAAATGTTTAAACTTTTATTAAAGCCCAAAGCTCAAAATAGACTTTACTAGACCTGTACAAATTATTTTAAATTATGTAAATATTTTTAATATGTCTGGCTTCTGACAGAACACCACTATACACCAAAGTATGACATTTACCTTACTGTGCCAAATTTTTGCTATTTTTTCTTTCTTCCCCAAATACCTAGCATCATTACTGGATCTGACTAGAGTCTGCTTTATGTGCTGCTTGTTGTTCAGAAGAAATATATGTAAAGAGGATGAACTGTGTTCCCCGACTGTTAACAGAGGCTCTTTAGCATGAGGTTAAGCGTGAGCTTTGTTTTTGGCTACCAACATCGCAGCCAGGAGATACCCTGGGTAAGGGTGGGTGAAGTCTTAGAATAGAATCATAGAATCACCAGGTTGGGACAGACCCACCGGATCATCGAGTCGAACCATTCCTATCAAAATCTTGATCTGCTATCAAAGTCTTGATCTGCTTTTCATTGGATGGACATGTATAGCTGCTCTGAAGGCTGGTGGTGGTGTGCAGTGGGTGCATGTGTCAGAGTGAAAAATTTAATTAAAAAATCCTGACAACATATTAATATTTGGGTGCATACAAAATCTAGACTCTACGAGTACTTCATTTAAACAAGAGGCAGTGGTAAGCGATATTATAAGCTAACGATCTGAAGAGCTCTAGCTCTGTTGGTCAAATGTATGCAGGTGTATGTTTGTGCACATATGCATAAGCATTTTTTTTCTTTTCTGTGGTTTTGATGTTTGTTTGGGTTTTTTCCCCCTTCTTCATTCCATCCTCTTTTACTGTGCAAGCATAATCTTATCTACGTGTACTTGGCTAGCTTTGCCCATGTGTTTATTTGTGGATTACCTTATCCTTTGTTAAGAAACCACTTTTCCTGAAATGCTTTTGAATGTGGAAGAATGATAAATAGCTGAAAATCCATATGTGCTATTCAAAAGTCACTTACTGGCATTGAAGATGACTGCCATTTGCACGAAGAATGGGAATTTTGTTCTCCTTCATCAATTTTCATCAGTCTTTCAACTGATGTTAATGGCTTAATTGAAAACTTGATCCATGCAGTGTTTGAATTAGTTTCATCAAGATCTCTCAGAGGTAGTCTAGGGCTTATGTGAAAACTGGAATACAGCTGCATCACTGCTGAGAACTAAAATAAGAATGAATTGCCCTTGGTGAAGTCTGTGGTTTTTGGGATTTTCCAAGGATACCCAAATCCTTAATTTCAGAAAACAAGGTAGCTTGATTCCATTTTAAGCATTTTAGAAAGTAACACTTCCCTTTCTACTGCACTTAAAATTCAAGACATGTTTATGCTGGTCTTAGTAAAAGTGGTATACATGATGCCAGTTTAATACTGCCCACAAAAATCCAAATAACGTAGCTGTGACTTGTAGTATCCATCCAGTTCTTTCCTCGTAGAGGAGGAGCTAGGCTATCCCTGGGGCTTCTGACCACCACAACCTGGGCCATGACCATCTGGACAAAAAAAGCTCTAAAATTCTTCACTTTACTCGTTCCCATCTTTGGTTTGTCCCCTCCACTGTGAAAACAACAGAGACCATAAACATGAATATCTTCAGAGCATGTAAGATCCTTCTGCAGAGATTTTTAAGTTCTCAAGCAGAAGTGAAGCTCTTGAGTTGCATGCGTGAAGGGATCATAGGCAGCCAGGAATAGGTAGTGGTTGTCTATAACCAGAAATGCTGTGGATTGTGCCCAGAGGTGCATTTCCCAAAGTGTTTTTCCTTTAAGCAACGCATTGCCAGCATGCTGGCTGTTACAGGAAAGGAGAAATCGTGCACATGGTTGGGAAATGATGTTTGTCTAAAGTCATGGGCTACCTGCAGGTCTGTCTCCATCCTTTGTATCTTAGTGGGATGCTAAACATCATGAGTGATGAACCACACAAGTCAGATAGTGACAGCATGTGTTCCAGGAGCCTCCCTGTAGAAGTCTCTGCAAAAGGCAAGAAGAGGAGCCCAGCAGGCTTCACCCAAGATCCAGGTACTCCTTGTGTGGAGTCTGAGCAGCTGTGTCCAGCAAGGAGAGAGAGTCTGCGGTCCTGGTGCTCCTGAAGTGAAGGAGCATATTTGCCATGTGTGAGAGGTGTAAAGCAAGATCCCTTTTCCCTATGGTGTTTATAAAATACCATGAGAGCCCAATTCTCACTGACAGATGTCTCCTGTCCCTTCCCAAGCCTTGGCAGAAGGTGGGCAGGCACTGACATTGGGCTTTGCTTTCCGTGGGAGCACATGCAGGAAAGCTGGCAGTCCAGCTGTCTCTCTGTGGCTGCTTCTCTTCTTTGAAGGAGACCATCCAAGACACATCTCTAAGCCCCTCTCCTCTTCATTTACTGACCCAGTAGGTAATGTTAGCATGGTACTGAGCCTTATACCTGTCCACTTGAATCTCCATGTGGCATTTGATGTATCCCCCATAATAAATTATGTACTTCACAGAGCAATAACAATAGCTGAGATTCTTAGGATGAGAAGAGTCATGTTACCAGAAGTAACAAAAAGGCTGATTAAAATTAAATCGTAGCAGACAACAGTTGTGTTACAAAGGAAGGCTCTATTACAGCCAAGTCACTTTCTTTGCTAACCTCTGACTTATTTATTTCTCCTGCATGCTGCAGTCTGCATACTCTTTCTAGTTGTAATGAGCATTAATTGATTAGTTGGATCTATGAAGAGCTTGAGCACTCGTGAGTACTATCCCAGTGGGTACACAACTGAATAGTTTATGAGGTAATTAGTATTTTAATGCCTTTTGTAATGAGCCTTTTCAGTAATGAAATCTCATGAGAACATTATTAGTTCATATATATTTCTTCAGACACA
Source organism: Coccyzus lansbergi (assembly GCA_033558105.1). NCBI lineage: Eukaryota > Metazoa > Chordata > Aves > Cuculiformes > Coccyzidae > Coccyzus > Coccyzus lansbergi. The sequence continues at coordinate 536,428 of JAUMJK010000307.1, forward strand.
ACAGAAGGTAAGCTAATGCTATTACGAGATTTTAAAGCTGGTTTATAAGGTGTTTTTTAGTAACTTATTTTTGAATACTTGCCTTGGTTCATTTTGCTTTCTCAAAAAAAAAAAAACTATCAATCCATCTTAATTTTTCCCACTGCTCTGTCTCTTGCACTCCTCTCTCCTGACAGATTTCTTACACTGTACTGCAATTTCAAATAATTGGGATAATTTCTGAGGCTGCTGCTACCCGATCTCCTAGGCTCAGCTGTAAGTAAATAATACCATACAGGCTGAGCGTGTTGTTTCAGATGTGTTCTCATCCTGGAAAAAAAACCAATTCTGTGCCTGGCTGCACAGTGCCTTGGATTTATGACTGTGTCAAGTTTGAGAGAATGACCAACCTCTACAAAGCTTTGAAATGTCAAGCTGAGCTTAATTCAGGAGGCTTGAAAGCAGCACAGAGCTTGCAACCATAGAGGCAGTCTTACTTCACCTCCTCCTTCAGGTTCATTGGATATGCCCTCTTTTACCAAGGTTTAACCCTTAGTGGGAAGGACAAGTCCTGTGCCTTGAATTTTATTTCTGCAATACCTAAAAGATAATGGCTTCAGCAGCTTTTCTGGGAAGAGTATTTTGGTGTTTGAATGGCTCATTTTATCGTTAGCCATGGGGACGGTACTTGCTTTTTGTTCTCTGGAGATGAGCAGCTTTTTGTCTTCTCATCTCCTAGGGCTCACTTCTTCCATTTGGGAAGTGCAGTCTTGTTCTGAGTTGGACTACAACCACAATTTAACAGCTCTAAGCAATACTGTGAAACAACCTGGGCCAAAGGCTGAAGCATGTAAGTTTTGGAAACCAGTTTTATAAATTAGTTTTACATAGTCTGGGTGATATATGCCTTAAAATACTTCGGAAACTTCATTGTAAGTTAAGGGATGTACAAATCCTATTTAAGATTAGAAGCTGTAGCAGCAAGACCATAAGAAATTCCCCTATACAGATCTCATTATGTAATATAGGATGTAATGAGTCTAATTCATCCTTGGGGTATCTTTTATGGTGTCAGCACAGTTTCGCACGGTCTGGATTTGGCCTAGGGACATGACCACCATAAAACCTGACTGTCTTGCACTGGTATTTATCTGTCTGTCTCCAAAGCTTTACTGATACATGTCCCTGTAATATATTTATTAATAGCCTAGTACTTTTTGAAGACTCTAAGTTATTAGGAGTGTGTGTATGATTTTCTTCAAATGAATATGAAAAGCCACATTTTCAGTTAGGTGAAACAATGTCCTTTGACTTCATGGATTTGACCTTGCTTGCAACAGCATGCAACACTTCGGGCATGACAAATGCCCAATACTGACCACTGCTTTCCACGTTGCCTGCCATCTTCATACCCTTTTGCAACACAAGACCAAACAATATAGATGAGGCTAATGAGACCAAAAAGTCTCAGTTCAGAGCCCACCCACATGGGGTCCTGGAGTCCTCCTGTTAAGGCACAGTGAGACATGCTCTTAGAATGGAGGGTGAACAGCCTAATCTGAGATGTGGTGGTTTCCTGTGTCCATGTTTCTGGTCTGTTTAAAATGTAAAGTAAATCAGATTTGCCTGCAATGTCTTTAGAGATGAACTTAGCCACCCTGGCTGCTCTGAGAACCTCTGCACGGTCAGCAAACTAACAGGCTGCACCCATGCCAACACCCAGAAAAGAAATCTGAAGGGAAAAGATAGGCACCAGGTAGCTAACATCACAGGAGAATATCCTCAGAGAAGTATTTTTTATTCCATTCTGTAAACTTCATAGTGGGCTTTTCTGCTGTACGTTCAGGAGCTTCCTTAGGGGAAAAATGATCCGTGAGCTGTCTGAGGGTAGCAGCTCTAACTGTCTGTCTTTGATGGTCTTGGTTAGAGCGATCTCTGAACACTAATGAAGTACATTCAGAATTAAATAGGGGTGATGGGGAGAATAGTTGCCAGACATTGCTTTTGATTTTGGTAATATTTCTTTTAAACTTGAAATGGTTTGGAGTTGTTTTGCCTGCTTTTTTGAAGACACTCTGTTTTTGTTTGTGCTTTCTGAGTATTCACCTGTGTTTGCTGAGACTTTATTACATGTAACAATAGGTATATTATTGATATGCTGTGGTATGCACAAAGCGTTTCTATGAATTTCACTGGGTTTGTGATCCTTCTAGATGCATTTTGCTCCCTGTCTCTGCTCCCAAGCAGGTCCACGCTCTGTGCTCTGCTCTGACAGTGTATAAATGCTGAGCAGGCTTTGACACCTCATTGGCTTAAAACCCCAGCTTTTTTTTACTTTTGATGCATTTAAATCAGTCCTCTTACCTTTCATTCTATAATGTGTATGTGTATGCATATATATGTATAGTCTCTTTGGTGATTGCTCGAAGAACCCTGGAGAGGTAGGCACTGAAGAGATTTCTTGCCTCTATTAGAAATACTTGGAAAGAGCAAAAGGCATTAAAAGATAAGTTTGGCACTTTCTATGTCTTTCTCCTCCTTGAGTATTTCATGAGGTCATTATGAATGGCTTTTGTCATGTTTGGAAGGCAGAAATCACTTGTCTGTTCCATTTAGGAAGACCTCTGGATTGGTGGGGCCCAGGGGAACCAGGAACTCTGGGTCTGGACGGACCCATGATGTCATTTCATGTGGTCACAGGGGATGCAGCTATTACTTCTTTAAGCATTATTCTTGGATAGTACTAAGGTGTGGGGGCGGTTTTGGCTTCTTAAACAGATTAATTCTGCTTTGAGCAATGGAAAGATTCCCCATCCTCAAGGGAGACTGTTTAGGATGGGATGAGTCTTAAAATGCAAGGACAGGGGATGCTGGGAGTGAGCATTCAGCAGGACAACCAAAGAGGTTCCTAGACTCTACAGACACACATCTAGTGATGTAAACAGAATTAAAAGGAATGGCAACCTGTAAATGAAGTTTACTTAAAAATAAAGCTACTATGAGATAGAGAACATACACAGCAGAGAAATAGGATATTTTGACATTTATCCATGGCTTTCCTGGGGTGTCTTGAACGGTATAAACTCACTGCTATTGTGTGAGTGAAACCCGAGATTCCCTGAGGCCATAAGCGCGGCTGGAATTTAACTTCTTCTGCTTTGAAGAAAGAAGAGAAAAAGTAAATTTATTTCTCTAGTGTAACTCCTGTCAATTCCACACATAAAGGAATTATGAACAAATACATAATTTAAAAAAATTATGGACCAAGCTCATAATTTCCTGACAATTTTCTTCCAAATGGTGTGCATTTTGAGACTAGATATTTTCTGTGTGGAAGAGTAAAGTTCTTCTTCAGTCTTTTTGTTTCAATTAAAAGAAGATGCTACTGAAGATGTGTTGGGTAGTCTGTCTGCTATTATTGATGAGCTCTGCAAGAGATATGCTATCTCTGGTTTGCTTTTAAGCTAAGTGAATAGATTTAAAAGGCATGGGTAGTTTAAGCATTGTATTTGCAGGTTGTGTTATTTTCTTGCAATCTTCTAAATTTTAATTCAGAATAATTGTGTGTTGCATTTACAGTTCAATTTAGATTATGTTTACATATTGTGCCTGGGTAATAGATGGTAGATACAGAGTGAAATTAAAACATAGAGAACCCAGATAATAAACATCCCAGTTCACAGTTAGACTATGAGTCTTTGTGCTTTTTCGTAGTGTGATTTCAGCATCTAATTAAGCAGATGCTCAAGTAGTTTGGGAAATCAAGCCTTAAATCGCTCGATTAAATTACTTTTCCCTATCAACATGAGCTTCAGTGTCAAAAGAAAAATTTACAATCAGGAACAAATACTTGGGATGAAAAATGTGACATAAATTAAGCCACCTCAAAAAGCCAAACATAAACTGTTAGTTAGCAACACAAAGCACTGACTGAAAATGTAAGAAAGTACAGGACACCTTCCTACAGGGCTGCCTATTTTGAGGAAGGCAGAGCAAAGGATATGCCTAAATTTCACGAGTCCTGAGTTGTTTTCTGGAAATATGCTACTATTTCTTGTTTAGGCACTATTCTCATAATTAAGTTGGAACATTTCCTCTCTTATCCCTGTCAGTCACATTCCAATCAAAAATTTGTCCCAGTGCGTTTTTGGGGATGAGTAGCTGGTGGCATATAATTTAAACTAAGCAGGATGCATATTCTAGTTTTTGTGTAAACAATAATGATCAGCTATGTCTTACACGGTAAGTTTTTCTGTAAACATCACTGCTTTAATTCACTAACAGTTTTACTCCTGAGCAATGAAAAAAGGTTTTCTGGATTCGTAAGTGAAGCTGAAACTATAGAGTTCGTAGTATGAGGGCCACCCGGAGTACAATGTCTGTATTAATCTTTGCTCCTTGCACAGGAGGCTAGAGCTGCCTGCCAGAGCTAATGAATGGATTCTGACTCTGCCACGTCAGGCTATTACCAAATACAAAGGCTGGTCACAAATTATAGTTTGTCTGATGGCTTCAGATAGAAGCATTAGAAAAACATTTGCTTAACAGTAATAATTAGTCAGTGATAGAGGCAAGTTTTACAGATTGCTGTAGAGCACTGAGGCAAATATGGCTTTCTGTGGGGAAAAAATAACTGCTGCCTGTCTAGTGGTTCATAAAAAGCAGCAAAAAGGTGCTTTAATTGCGTCTTTTCTAAAGGTAAGGTGAAATCAGAGCATTTCTACAAAACTCTGACAACCTCAATCTTTACTGCAAACACTGTAGTGTTTTAGGAGCACTACTTTTCCTCAATTAAACAAACAAACAAAAAGTCTTACTGAGAGATGTTCCTGGTTTGGATTAGAATTGTGCTTGGATAGATAGAGAGCTCCACTGACTGGATTCTTTTTAGCTTAAACCCTAACGGTTAAATTAGAAGAAAACTCACAACTGGTGCAGAGGAGCTAAGCAAATCACCAGACAGCCTGGGCTGCTGTGATGCTTTCGTTCTTTAGCAATGAACTCATACCTTAGGCTTTTGTATTCTTGGGGAGAAGACTCCATAGTTCAGAGAACTACTAGAAACAGGGTGGTTAAATGAAGCCCAACAGTAAGCAATTTGTGTTACTGAAGCATGTCATTGAAACTTGGCACAAGTGCTAGCTCTGAGCTTGTACTGCGGAATGGTTTTAAGTGCTTGTCATCCCATAGATACTGCTGGAAATGTTCTGTACGGTCTCTCCTTTCCTGTGCTGTCTGGGAGAGTGAGTACAAGAATAAATCTATGCATTTTCATTTGTTTGACTTTGAGTTTTCTGTGCTTTGGTTTCAGTAGCATGGCTATCAGATGAATGAGGTTGTATCCATGCCAGGCGAAATGCAAAACAGCCCATTACTTCATTGTGTGGTTGGTTTGCTTGTTTGTTTTAAAAGTTTGCATGTACTAGTGAATGCAAGGGGATGATAGCATCTAATAATTGTAGTGCTGGCAGGAGCAATACGGGCTCACCCACATAGCCTGCCAGGTTACCTCTAGTCTGGCTTAAAACACCTTCTTTTTTTTCCTGCAGTTGTCCTGCTGCCACAGTGCAGAACCAGAGAGCAGCTTTCAAGTGCTCACAACCGGCATATGACCACCAAATTAATTTTTCTTTTTGATATGATTAGTTTTTAACTGCTATGTTGGCATCTCTCGTGCCAGGGTATTTAACAAGGGGTTCCTGCTGTGAAAGTCTTCTTTTCCACTTTTGTGCTGGTGCAACTGAAGGGATATTATTCCTTTCCCAGGCTGATCGTTCTGCGAAAGATTTTGAGGGGAACTGCCAAGAGCAGAAAGTATGAATAGATTAACAAACACTGGTAATCTGTGCCGTGCAGAAAGAGGGGCTTGATTGCTTTATATTTGCAGGCTTGTGTCAGTGGTACAGATACATGTAAGAATATCCTAAAAAGCTGATAATAGTCTCAGTGCATGTAGCTTGCTTCAGATATATTTTTCTGCAAGTATTGATTAAAGGTATCATGATGAGGGCTTCATCCAGTACCCATATTCTCTGAGCACAGGCTCAGGCATTGTAAAGGACTTCAGTGAAGCAATGTCCTCTGGAGCAACAGCGGGCAGTTAGTCATTAAGCAATCAATTTTTAAAGGATGTATTTACTAATGCTAATTAGAATACCTGTAATTACTAAATTATCTCATTAGTTAAGTTAATCTTCCAGGTTATTTTCTGTTTACTGGGTTGCTAGGAATATCTAATACATCAGTGTGTGTAGAAGTGTTCAATGAGATTGCCAGATTTTTTGAAAGATAAATAGTTTTACATGCTTCAGAAGTAGACTCCAGTTGGCCGAGGAGTTGGCCAAAAACTAAAAATGTGACATCATTCTTGGCAAGTGATAAAGTTATATTTTTGTTAACAGGCACTATATAAAAAGTGCACTATACTACTTCTAAGCAAAAATCTGGGTCTAAGAATAATGAAATGTCTTTTAGTCAAGAATTTTTTTAAAAAGAAATGCATTTAACTGACCAGTCCTGCTTATGAGTCTGCTTAATGAAATGTATTTGTTCTTCTATATCTTTTTTTAAGTTTAAATTCAGTTAATACGGGTGGCATATGAATACTTTTAAATCAATATCATTATTTAGCAGATAAATATAGTTATTGCCTATTAATTCTTCTATCAAATCCATGTTTGTGTAATAGACATACTGTAACTGTCTTCTTGAGTCCAATCACATACTTCAACTTTCAGCAATTATGTTTTAACTTCACTCCAATGACTGATTAAAACCATGTGTATTCAGGTTTAGAGAGATGTGCTTACTGTGAGATTGTTAAACCTGAGAAAATAAGTTTTTAATAATCCATTAGTATTTAATTAGCATGCAATAACTGTCTTATTAAATCTAAATTAAAACCTTATTTGAGGCACATAATTGAAAGTGCCACTGGGTAAAATCTAATCTGTCAGGGATTAATTTACATGGAATAACAAAGCCAAATTTTTCTTTTCTGCACCTTTCAGGGTCTTCCCAAACATTTGCTTAGTCATCACAGTGTAATCTTGCAACAATCAGTTTTCTGCAAGTGCAGCATTTAAAATGGTTTTGGGGTAAGAATTGTCATCATTTGAGAGTTCGTCTCAATTTCAAGTATGATTCTCTGGGTAGAATATGAAGAATTCCTAAACTTTTACCAGATGCCAAAATGTGTGTAGAGACCCAATGAATGTTTTCCACTAGTCAGTGAAGAATGAGAACTGGTTTGCAATACACACCACATAGTTAGGCGTCCCTCAGTACCTCAGCAGACGCTGACAAACATGAAAGGAAGATAAGTTCTTGTCACTCTATCTCTTTATAATAAAAAAGTTATTATCTTGTGTTGCTGTTTATAAGAGGTCACACAACAGAACCGGTGATAGCAAAATGAGGCTATTCACTGAAATTGTGACACTCTTTACTCTTCCAGGATAAGAGTGATCCAGATTCCATCCAGAAACATGAATTCATAAATGCTACTGGTGTGTTTGCTTCAGCAAGACAGCTGAAGGGGTCTGTGTAAATTATTGAACCAAATTGCTTGTAAAATTCTAAATATTATTGGTTTGAGATGAGTAGCTACTCAGATCCCTGTAAAGATGTGTTTAATGAACTTGATAGCAAAATTTACAGCAAAAATCTCATCTCAGATCTTCTTTGCAGAGTCCAAGTCCACCATTCCCCTTTCTCATCACAGCCCTGGCCCTCCCTGACAGTAAGTGGGAAAACTGCAAACGCAAGAAGTGCAAGATACAAGAGCTGTAATTTAGCAGGTGAATCACAGGAGATCATTTTCCCAGGGTATTTTATATTGGTGTTTACCTGTTGTCAGCCTTAGTCTGCTTTGGGTGCTAGTCTCCACAGACATCAAGGTCCCATGTGGGAGCTAACAATTATCTTGGGTTCTATCATTACTGTTATCTTAATATGGGCAATGTTCTCCTGATTCTGAGGTAGTTCAGTAGATTGGGATTTGGCTGCAAAGGATGGGTAGATGCCAGATGTTGATGGTGCTACCAAGGGATCCAAGACTGTAGTTAGGAAGGTAGTAATGGATTACCATGGATTGAGGAGGAGGAGCAGTGAAATATTTTGCTGATTCCTTAGCCAGCGATGCCAAAGTTGTTGACAGACCTCACTTACTCAGTTGGGGTGGACAGTTCTTCCCTTCCTGAACTGCTCACAGGACACAAATTCAGCTCACTCCTCTGTTTTTATTATCAAGTTGTGGCCAGTTGAAGGAGGATGTGAAACAAGGGAACCTTCAAAGGGGAAGGAAGAAACTAGAGAGCAGGCAGAAATCTGTCCTTTGAAGGAAGAGGGGAACTTGCAAAGATGTCTACAGTGCAACAAGGTGAGGTGAACAGAGAAAGGCATCAGGGCTCACTTGAACAAGGCCAAAGAAAGTTATGTGTCACTGATAGGAAGAACGCCCTAGGACTATCTGAGTCAAATTAAATGGTTCCTTTTACTTGTAATATGTTTATGATTAGGTCATACATGAAGAGCTGTTATGATGAATGCACTATGTGTGTAAATTGTGCTCTTTTTATTGGAACCTAAATTCAAAATGTGAACTTAAATTCTAAGTTCTAAGGACACCCATGCAAAACTAGAGTGTTCTTACTCTGGAGCACTAACAAGTGTCACAATTTCTGTAAATAGTTCTATTTTGCTGCAATTTACTCTCATCAGTGGTGTTGTGCGATTACTTATGCAGAGCAACATGTGATAGAAAGTCTTTAATTATAAAGAGATACAGTAAAATCCGTGGGTAGGCCAGCAGAATTCACTAAGACCATCTAAGCCCTGTAGTGGTAACTACCCAAGTTCAGAAGATGTAGTCAACACAAATGACCATACCCTGTGGAGTTGTTCAGAACCAACACTGAGATGTTGACGTGGCAGTGGGGTGACTAAGGCTGAGAACTGCCGAGCAGAGGAAGTAGAGTGTGAAATGATTTAACTGCTCATCTTCTTCATTTGAAAAGGGTGGGGTGTCAGGTCTGGCTGTGGAAACTATCTGGAGTTTATTTGCATAGCCCAGTTTGAGACACCTGTCTAAATCAGGAGCCAAATCTCCTAATAGGTTTAATGGATCACTTAGGTTAAGAGCTAATTACAACCTAACGTTAGGTTTTCTGAATGGCTTTCTGGTGGCACTACAGGACTGGGGGCAGCTGAGGCTCCCCAGCCAGGAGACTGATTCAAGTGATATGAGTAAGCAGTCGCACCCCGAGCTTTAGAAAGTTCAGCTGTGGAATAGTCTGTTGTGTTTATCACTATACTTATGCATGGTTAAAACCTGTGAAAGTCACAGAGGGAGAGAAACAATAATGACTTAGTGAAATAGCTTGTATGTTACTATCAATTTGGGATTAGTTTCAGAAAGGAGTAGATCTAATATCTATGGAGCTACATTGACTTCAGCAACAACAGTTTACGCTTGCTAAGAATGAAACTTAGGACTGTTTTTTAAAAAAAATCAATCTGTCTTGTCTCAGTGCATGTCTGCATGTGCTCTCTTTTCCTGGCTAATTCTTTAAAGCAAAAGAGGTTGTGATGGGATCACTGAGAACAAGCATATTAACATGGTTATCAGAGAAATTATTGCATGTGATTCATTATGTTGTTTTTCAATGCTGGCTTGTAAAATCAGGATTACTAAAAAACTTCGAAAGTCTCTTGCAGATTGCAAGAAATAGAGATATTTGGCTTTCATTTCTAATCAAACAGGCTAAATATTCATGTTTATGTGCCTAAATGAAACTTTTGTATGCAAGTCTTCCATCCCATCTGCATGAATAGTAGCATTGTAACAGGGTGAGGTCACTGCAGAAGGGAAAGTGAGGTAAGAACACAGCTGAATCTACAGCCTCTCTGCTACATGGTGCACCAGCCTATGCTTAAAGGAATACAGCACTTTTGCCCAAGCCAGAGTTGCTGCGGGCACTGCCTGCAGAGCTGAATGCCTCTCACAGGGCTTTAGATGCATTCCTGGCTCTACTCTATGGTCTGATGCACAATGTATGGTTTCCTCTGCTTTTACAAACTGCTCTTCAGAGACCGCTTTACACATCTAGTATAAGTGAAAATCCACATGGTTTATTTTAAAGCCTTCACTTTTTTAAAAAATAAACAGTTATCAGGCCTCATTCTGCACTGAATTATGTGGCGTAAATCCTGAGCAGTCCCTTTGTAATTCTCACTGATGTTCAGGATTTATGCCAGCATCAAGGGGAGCAGCATTTGGCCCATCAAAGGGCTTTTTCCCCCTCATTCTTTTAAAAAGACATGACTCAACTTTATAAAGAGTGATGGCTTCCTATTAGTGTCACCTTTGTACCCAGTGGGAGCTCTTAAAAATATACAGTATGATGTATCCTGGTGTATGTGTCTGAAAGCTGGGCAGTGGCTGGGTGACATAGCAAAGTGGCATTTAAAGGAGTATGAGATTTGCTATATCTGTGTTATTTTGTATTTTACTTATTCCTTTTATTAACTTCAAAGACCATATAAACATGTTGGCAAGGGTACACTGGCAAATTGCCTCTCCTCACCCACCATCATAATTAGAGCTCTGAGAACTTGGAAAAACCTGCCAAGTGAACAAGCCCTTCAAGCCCTTTTTCCACAAGGCTTTCCAAACTCACAAACCCGGGTAGACTCGGAGCAGCTGCTATTTCAAACAAGACTGTCCATCCCAACCTCACCACCCAGTGCAAGAGCCAAAGGGGCCCTGTTTTCATCCCACGTTGCCTCTTGCTGCTTCAGCTTTCTCATGTGCCTCCATGGGTTCCCAACAAATTTGTCCAAGATAGCAATACCTTCTTGCTCATGATCACTTTTGCCGTGTCATGAAGCTGGGAAACCACCACTTTTTTGACCTAGACTTATCGGAGTAGCCTGTTTCTATCTCAGCCATCAAAATTTTGATAGCAACGGTTGGACTCAATGATCCGGTGGGTCTCTTCCAACCTGGTTGTTCTACGATTCTGTGATTCTATGAAAATCTTCCCCTCAGGAAACCACTGATAAACGTGAGGTCAGACCATGTTTCTGGAAGCAGAACATTCAGTACTATGCTTTTGCTGCAGAAGGCTGCTGATCAGGCCAACACCAGGACCGATGCACCCATTTTGTCTTTCCCCCACCCCCCAACTTTTTGTAAAAATTGTAAAAATTTTAAAATACTTTATGGCTCATTTGGTACCCTCATCTTTGCACAGCACAGGAAAACCCAGAGCTGGTGAGGTAGGCAGAGAAGTTTAGAGAGTCTTTTCCTGGCGTAAACTAGCCTTTTATTGGTAAGTGGCAGGCTGAGAGTTGCTACCGGCCTGCCCTTGTCTGGCTGTACTAACATCTGTGCTTCTCCTCAGCCTCTTTACCCTAGATGGGAGTTCGGGATGGTGGCAGCAGGAGGGAAGAAGGAGGGAGAGATGGTGGGATGAAAAATGACACAGAAGTAGGGGGATAAATGAACCAGAAATCAGAAAAGAGGAAAGTCCCATAACTATATAAAGACCATGCAAAAGAAAAAGGGTGTCTGGAGAGATGTGGGCAAACCCAAGTGTCTGGGTAATGCTTTGAAGTGGTGCTGGAAATGGGACATGCAGCACGAGTTGTTTTCATTGGGAGAACACTGGAAATGTGACGTGAAAGAGTAAATGTTCATGTTTCTTTCCAGTTCTGTCCTTTGATGCAACTTGTGTCTGACTGTTCTAGGAAAGGAAAGGTTATGGGGCATTCACAAGAGGAAACTTTCAGGGCTGCTGGAAGGAGCAGGTGCTCTGCTTCCCCTCCCTCTCTTTCCTCCTCCTCCTGCCCTTGGCCACCTGTCGGCATCCCCTTAGCTCCCCCATCATCCTCACTCCTGCCAAAACCTCCCTTTGTCTTAATGTGCGTTTTAAAATCTGGTCTTGCTATGCTTTAATTCTATTTCTGGTGGTCTTTGCTTCTTTCCCCAAATGTCTGTGTCCTGGTTTTGTCTGACTTTGGAATGGCTAAGAGTCAGAAAAGTGGGGAGGGTGGAATCTGGGCTCCTGCAGCCCAAGCATAAATGAGCCTTTTGCTTCCAGGTCAGTAGTTCAAATCCAGCTCACAGAAGTTGAGCTGGGAAATGATAGCTGCTTTGGAGCCCGTGTATAAGGCATTAGTTGGTGGTCTCATGCGGGTTTGGAGCAGACAGGTGTCCAAATCGCTGCAGGCCCTAATTGGCATCTTTGTTGGCAGCTTCAGAAACAGGGCCAAAGACTGCATGGGCAGTGAGCCCACGATACCCTCGCCTGGGTGGTCCTCCTAAGTTGGCATTAAAGCAAGCTGGCAAGGTAGCCAGAGAGGGCTCAGACTGCTCTTGTCCATGTTGCACCCACTCTGTAAATAAACAGGGATATTCAGCTTTGAGTGAGGTTCCCGCAGCTTTAATTTCACTTTTAAGAAGGTCCTTTTTCTCCTTTTTGCACTTATTTTTTTTCCTTTGCTCTTGAAGTAATTAAACTTGAGGAAATGAATGGATTAGGAATATAGAACTAAATTTACAAAGAGGCAGTTTAGGGAGCTCCCCCCGCCACCTCCCTGACCCCATTTTGAGGTGAGGAAGGGGCACGGAGAAAACTGGTGCAGATGGATAGACTGATGTTGCTGGGAACAACCTCTGTCTAGGGAAATCTAAATAATTTTTGTCTATCAGACAGTCCCAGCCAAGCTACCTGCCTGTCCTCGGTGTAATTGCCCTTGTGCTAGTACAGGACCAGCAAATATAATTTGGAGCAGAATTACATCTTTGTCCGTGAAGTTCCCACACTATCTGTTTCCATCTGCAGGATAGCAGTCTCCAAAAAAAATAAAGCCCTGTAGGATTTTTACACGCATCTCTGGAAGACTCGATGAATCTTATTTAAATATGTGTACTTGCATCCTTCGGCTTCCTCCTTTTTATTTGCTTCTGTATTTATGCAGACCTCTTAAGTCCCTCAATACCAGGTGCATTAGGCTGTGTCATGTTAGTGTGTGATAAGAGCAGGCATGAGGGTGCAGAGTTATGTGATGGCAGGCTCCAAGCACACTGATCCTGTGGTGGGAGAGGGTACTAGGCTGTTGCTGAGGAATATGATGTGTTTTAGTGGTGCCTGGTTGCTACATAACCTTCCTGTCCCTCTCCTGCTCTTACCCCCTGCATGGTCAGTAGGTCAGGTAGCTCTTGCAGGTGAGATTTCAGAATGTAAAGGATGCAGCAGGGCCCAGATAAAATTTCTTGAAACCCTGGTGCCCCGAGACAGTGGAGCAGGAAATGAGGCCAGAAGTTTGAGGCATGTGGGAACTGGCAAGTCTCTGTGGTGTCAGAGCAGAGCAGGGTCAGTTCCCTTAGCCCTGATGGACAGGTCTCCATTGCCTTGCCCATCTGCAGGCAATCAGGACAAGCTGTAAATGAAACTCAGTGAATTCCTCATCCCCAGGTCATCTCAGGGGTGCCCGGAGAACTCTTACCTTGTTCTGCCCAGGCATTGTGCAGCTTTGCCTTGCTATGGATGTGGTTCAGCAGCCCATGATCTGGGAAAAGCTGCATACAAGCATTACAGAAATGAGGAGCGCTCGGAAATGTCACATGTTATATCACAGAATCACAGAACAACCAGGTTGGAAGGGACCCATCGGATCTTCTAGTCCAACCATTCCTATCTAACACTAAACCAAGTCCCTCAATACCTCATCCACCCGTGTCTTAAACACCTCCAGGGAAGGTGACTCAACCACCTCCCTGGGCAGCCTATTCCAATGCCCAATGACCCTCTGCGTGAAAAACCTCCTCCTAATCTCCAGCCTAAATCTACCCTGGCGGAGCTTGAGGCCATTCCCTCTTGTCCTGTCCCCTGTCACTTGGGAGAAGAGGCCGGCTCCCTCCTCTCTACAACCTCCCTTCAGGTACTTGTAGAGAGTAATGAGGTCTCCTCTCAGCCTCCTCTTCTCCAGGCTAAACAACCCCAGCTCTCTCAGACGCTCCTCATAGGGTCTGTTCTCCAGCCCCTTCACCAGCCTCGTTGCTCTTCTCTGGACTTGCTCCAGAGCCTCAACATCCTTCTTGTGGTAAGGGGCCCAGAACTGGACACAATATTCAAGGAGCGGCCTCACCAGTGCTGAGTCCAGAGGGAGAATCACCTCCCTGGACCTGCTGGTCACACCGTTTTTGATACAAGCCAGGATGCCATTGGCCTTCTTGGCCACCTGGACACACTGCTGGCTCATGTTCAGTCGGCTGTCGACCAACACCCCCAGGTCCCTCTCCTCCTGGCAGTTTTCCAGCCAGGCTTCTCCCAGTCTGTAGCTCTGCATAGGGTTGTTGTGCCCCAAGTGCAGGACCCGGCATTTGACCGTGTTAAACCTCATGCTCAACATCTTCAGCTGCTCTTGCAAATCATACATGATTCCCAAGGCGAATGTAAAGTGTGGTTGTTCGGTTGACTTCAGTGTAACTTCTGTTCACTCGCTCCAGCAGAAACTCTGCCCTGTAATCTTTAAAACAGTAAAAACCAAACTCAAAAAATGTTCCTCATCTTTGCTCTGCTTTTGTGAAGCTATTAATCCAAATTCTGCCTGGGTCCTACTGGGTCTGACTGCTGCTGTTGGATTGTTTAACTCTTCCCGTGATGCTGTCATTGCAGGATACTGTAAAATTTGCTTTTTGTCTTAGTCTAGGTTATTGTTGCTAATTGTACATTTTCATCTACAAGTGCCTGGTGCCTGCTTTAAAAAATAAAAATCTAACCCCTCAACCGTATGGTAAATTCCTAGCTGTATAGTAAAGATTGATTACATGTGTTTATGTGTAATTTAAAAATGGTTCATTCAGGAAGTGTATGGTTTAAAGGCAAGTTTAAAACCCTTCAATTTTACATAAGTTTATTTATATTGGGGAAAAGGGCCTGGAGTACTAAGCAGAGCCCTGTGATATATAGGTTCAACCTGAGAATTCTCAGAACTATATTATATATTTTTGTTCTATTAATATGCTCTTTCACAGCTACTAATTAGTTTTGTTAGTTGACTTACAGAAAAGTGTATATAAAACGAGAAGTAAGTAATTCCACCGCACTAATAGTATTAATGAAAGCACAAAGTCTGGAGGCAATTATAAAAACACTAATTCAACCAAAAAGTAATTCTCATTTGAATTAGCATGATTAATTACATAGGTTTTACTTGTCACAGTACACTGAAATTGAAATAGTCAGGATGTTTTAAAGCTTTCAATGTAGAATTGTAGTATATGCTAGGTTAAAAATGTATCTGGACACTAGGTACATAGACGTAAAAAAGCTATAAATAAACAAGAAACACAGTAAACTTAAATTCTACTTTTAGTTGATTTTTTTTACTGAAAAGACTGTTTAATTTAATTGCATAGGAAAGCAGATGCGACTGTAAATTGGCATTGATTGCTCCTGTGTCATGCAGAGGGATATTGGATACTCACAGCTTTTGCACTACGTGCCTAATTGGTTTACATGCTGCATGCATTCATGTGGCTTGAGCTATTTTGCCCATAGGGGTGAAAGAGGAATCATGCTGTTTGCTTCTTTCGCATACTAACTATAGTATTTGCTTACTAACTACCTGACCCCGTAAGTATCCTGCTGTTTGTTGTTACTGGACATGGGCTGCACAAGTGCTTGCTGGTGCATACAGGGGATGTCATTGCTCCGTGTCTGTGCATGTGCAGCCCCAGAGTGTGAATTGTTCTGCTCTCAAATACTTCACATCCTTGCAGTGTTCCTGACATTCCCAGGTTCCTATAGGCCAGCGGTATGCCAGGGGTGTTTAATATGTGGAAAAAAAGGAAATCCTGCCAATCCACATCACTAATGCAAGTTTGTCAAATGACATCAGCAGCAGAGGAGAATTTAGTTCCTAACCACATGCAAATAGGTCCCAGACTGTTAGTTATGCCATGATGTCAGCTCTGATTCTTCATCCATTATTTGATGGGCTTCAATGCGTAAATGCCAGATATGTTCCCTCTCCCTTTTTCTCCCCTCCCACACAGAACTTCTGGGTTTGTTTGGATTTTGTGTTATGGACAACAAACACACCTCCTCAGGAGAAGTTCATTTCATGGGTGATTTCCTCCACAGGCTTTCCAAGTCTTTGTTATCATTTTGCATTATGGTGAGCTGTTAATTATTAAAACAGTTCAGATATCTTCCCAAGAGATTCAGCTAAGTATGGGTAATACTTCCAATGTTCTTTGTCATGAACTGGCATTACTTTGTTAATGAAAGCTACTGTAGTATTTTGGCAGCATGAAGCATTGAAGCATGTCAGCCTGCAGGTATGCTGAGGCACAGCAGCAGATCTGGTCATGTCGTGCAGGCTAACACCAGGTTAGATTTTGCGGCACAGTATGTCAGCTTCAAAAGGCACAGGCGTCCAGACTGTATAATTTGGTGAAGAGACTGGGACTTGGGAGTTCTTCATGGCTTTTGGATCTAGCCTGAACCAGGCATTTTTAAGATGAGAGCTTAGACAAGGTAGGAAAGAGGGAAACTTATGCAGATTTCAGCCAGAAGTCTCTGAACTTTACACAGTTCTGCATCCATCAATTCAAACTGTTCCCTTATAAACTACTAGGCAAATAATATTTCCAACACAAGTCTCTTTGCAAAAATACTGAATAAATATATAATACCAGCAGAGAAATCAAATTATGGTGGCTAATGGCTTTCTAATGGTGCAGGTATCACAAGAAAGTGAGTTTCCCCCCACCCCCCACCCCCAATCACACAGATGTAATTTAATTAATTGCCAAAAACCTGGAGAATATTTTGACAATAGTTATTTGGAACAATTATGAATTGTTCTTTCTTATAGCCCCAAAAGGCAAAAGCAGGAATGTAACTACAATGCGTTGCCTTTTTTTCTCCTATTTTTAATTTCTGATCAAGTTGTAGAGCTCACATATTGAGTAACTGGGAGAGAAGCCAAAACCATTCCCTTTATAAGTGACTTTAAACTATGTATGAGGTGTATTTTGTCCTTTTGTTTCATGGAAACATCTCTGTTGTTGGCAGAAAGGTTTAATTTAGGAAGGTTGGTCTATAATGCTGTGTTGCCAGGGTTTCAAGACTGGACCTAGATGGTTCATAAAACAATTTCCTCTTAAGCAAGAGTTCTGCCTTATTAAAAACAAGAGACCATGGTCATCCCTTGCCTTTTCTTCATCGCTAACTATCCCTTCAGGGGATGCACAGATGGTGGGAGGCTCAGCAGCACCATAGCTGCCCCTTTCACTTGCCGGAGCTCTGGGATGGCTGTAAGGTTAGTGCTGGGCACTGGTTCCAGAGCAGTTTGGAGGCAGACAGCGGCATTCCTATCCTTGAGACTCTGCTGATGGTTTTGGGGATACTTGAAGCAGTGGGTGTCTCCTCTAGCTGCTGTTGTGCGGTCTTGATGGGGAGTGTGCCAAGGGCAGTGTGTTTTAGGGGAGCAAGCTGCTAGAAGAGCCAACAGGGAATAAATCCATTGCAGCCCTTCCCTTCAAATCTGCGCAGGCTGGAGCATCCATACTTAAGGCACCCACTGGGTCAGGAGATTCAAGGGAGAATCAAGCGAGGGAGGCAAATGTCTGCAAGCAACGGGACATCGACCAAGCAAGACTTGTCCTCTGGCTCCAGCTGGCAGGGCCCTGAAATCATATTCTGAGAACTGAATACAAGCCCTGTCTGGAACATTGCTCGCTTCTCACTGCCTGACAGACGGAAGTGCCCTGAGACACAGCCAGCTCACAGGCAGCCAGCGCCTGCCTTGCCACCTCTGTGTGAGCCTGAGTGAGGTGCCAGTTTGTGAAGTCGCGGTAAAGCTGCTCAGGTTGAGTCATCCCTCATCAGCGCAGTCAGTGCCGTACAACCCAAGTCGCTATGGGGGCTGGACCTCTGGTCTCCTTTGCAGTCCTAAATTTCCTTCAGAATTGTGAGAAGAGCCCTAGTATCTATTTACATACCTAAACCCCCTTTCTTGACAACAGACTTCTTTGAAAACTGATATTTGCCAGAGCTGAACAAACCTCCATATATTATTGATTTGACTAATACAACCTAAAGTATCTGCATGATTAAATGAAGAGATCTTTGTTTATATAAGAGCCAGAATGGCAAATGTTGGGGGCGTTGGGTGTTTATTTCGCAAATTTTGTGTGGTAGAGATAGGGATTGCTGGAGGCTAATCCAGGAGACTGCAATTAACCCAGGAAAGGAATTCAATTTAAGAATTACTCTTGTGTCTATTTCAAAACTACCTGGAAGATCTTGTTGGGCAATTAAACTGAAAGCAGACTTCTCATGGGTATCTTGACAGGTTGACTCATGGCACATGGGATATAGGTTGAGGTTGCTGAGTGCATCTGTGAGACAGCAGTGTCTTGTATCTTAACTTCTCAGATAAACAGAAGTTGATTACACCCCCGCTTGCATATGCAAAGACAAAATTTTGTCTCGCTCTGGTTTTCTATGCTTGCAGCCATGCTACAATTCTTCTGGATTTGTTCTACCATACAAAAAAAATCATATTTATGATACAAACTGAGATTAAAATAATCACGTCTCACTTTATTTTGAGGAGGGAGAGACTGATGTGTGTTGGGGGTTGATACAGACTGAAACCTAGTGCTGTTGTTAATTTATAGTTTATACTAAAGAAAACCCAAACCCATGTCTGTTATCATCTTTTCATTAAAAATTAAAAAGAGACACATTTCCCTTTATTTTAATTTGTCAGCTTCAGGACAAAAATCAGGCTAGACTACAATGTAGCAGGACTGTACAAAATTGTGTGCTTGTGAATGCAGGCGAATTACAACTAAGAGAAGTAGTTCCCAATTCTTCCTACTTAATCCCCTCTCTGCTGCAGAACTGGGTACACCTTGTGACTTTCTACATTTCAAGTACCAAACATGGTGGGATGAAAGAAATGTCAGAAATAGGTGGGATTAATCGCTCTTTGAAAATGTCTGTCCCTTACATACACTGTAAAGGGTGCTTATGTGATAGGTTGGGATACATTTTCTTATTACGGAAGTCAGGTAAGATAAATACTGTTTTAACATGACTGCTACTGAATAAAATGGGCAAAACTTTTTAGAGGACACTTTACATCTTTGCAGCCTGACCTTTAGTATGGCAGATGTCTGTGCAAGAGATGATTCCTTCCTCAGTCTGTTTTAGGGATATAATGCTAACGCACATTAATTTTCATTGAATTTCTAGGTCTCTGAGTTTAGAGACTGAATGCGGTATGTTTATATTAAAATTTCTACTAGTTTTTTGTTAGTCTATACATGCACATGCAGGCAGGAGATAGTCCTTAAGAGTCACTGTTGCTTTTAAGAGTCTTAGCAACAATTCTGCTGTTATTTCTCATCACCTCAGAAAGGCTGTGTTAAAAACCAGTTGCTAAATACATATTTAGAGAGCTTTGTTTTGTGTGTTATTTCCCATGTGTCCATTCCCATGAAGGTTGGAAGCAAAATTCAAGCTGATGTCAGTGGGAAGGAAGTCAAGTTTATTATGTGGAGTTCAGACCCAGATTACGCTTCCAGTTAATATGAAAAGAAGTTCAACGCAGTAGATTATAAAGCCTTTATCTACCATATTACTCAATATTTTCTCTGATGCTTTTGCCATTTAATAAAAAAAAAATCATATTTTACCTAGAATAATTGGAGACTGGAGATCTATAATGTCCCTCCTATTTCCACATTTCAGTTGTCACCTAGGAATTTATAACTATACTTAGGATAATGAGATTTAGTGGGGTCATTTGCACTCGGGGAGCATTATATAAATCACCACTACCCATTTGTGTATCATGTGGCTTTTACCTTTTCTTTCATAGATAAATATTTTAGTCAGTATGTTGCTATTCATATTCTCTTTATAAAATTCAGCCTATACTATTCATTTAGACAATGGCAATAACATGAGATAATATGAGGTTTTGGCTGTTCTAGTATTACTCATTGGAATGCTGCTTGGGGTTGTTAAAAAGAGCTGAAAGCGTAGGTTGCCTTTCAATGCTCTATTTATTGTTTTCAGATGTTAAAACAGGTCTTGCTATCTTACAAGCAATGGTTAAAAGCACTTGCTATCACTAGAGACAGTTAAAGCAATTGTATTGCCAAAATTACATTTTAAAAATCAAAGCAATATAGGAATTGCAGCATGTGTGGTCAGTCCCTGACTGTCTTTGCTAAATATCCATTGCAATACACTTGATTATAATCTTCCTTTCTTATTTCTCTTTTTTGCCTTTAAGTCTAAGGGATGAATAACTCTTCTTTCCTATCTTTTTCTACCTAAATGAATTCAGGAAGTCTTGATGTCTTTATTATCTCTGTTGTAACTCTGGTCCTGGTAATAAGATAGTGGGTAAACAGGTTGGTGTTTACAGCAGTGGTGTTTTCATGCATTTGTCCTTCTTGGCCTAGGATCTAACTCAGATGAGCTAGGCTTTAGTACCATTTCCCCAGAGATTGTGGCATATAGGAGCTGTAATTTTGATTGGAACTGTGAGGACTTGCAGAGGAAAAGATGCTTGCGAGCAGAAGAGATGAGAAAGCACAACCTCTTCAGCCTGATTCTGCAGTCTTCCCAGAGCAAACTTTGTCAACTCCTGCATGATCCCAGCATTAGACTAAAGGACCAGACTGCATCAGGGCAGTGGGAGCAGCATATATGCCAAGTCTTGATCAGAGGATCTGACCACAACACCCAGATCTGACCATGTGTCCTGGCCTTATTCGGCATGTCTGCATTTCCACCCCTCACCAGGATTTGCAACATCCAGCTTGGGCTAAGGATGGAGCATCACCCTTAACTCTGTGTGCTTGGTTATTTGATGGAGATGGAGGTGGTTTGAGCCAGGCTCTTGCTCTTGCTTTGCTATCTAGTTTGCAGTAAGAAATCAAGAAAGAGAATTGGGCAAATAGACATTCACTGACAGACATTCAAGGCGTCCTGAACTCCTGCTTGCATTGTATTTTGACAATAGTCCTATTAAACATGAATCATTCTGTGTATTATTCTTATTACTCATTCACCTCATATAACAGACTTGGTCCAGGCACTGCTGAAGTCTTTCCACTGACTTTACTGGGATTGGGATCAGGTCTTCAGTGCCACTTCAGCTGAGTTTTTTCAGTTGTAAAGTCGTTGTTCCACACAGCCTGGAATAAAAATATTGTAAACTAATCTTTTAATACTACCTGCATGCTTTTTACATTCATTACTCATTACCTTGGCTCTTTTACCAGTTGTGATAAGTTAATATTACTAATAAAAAAGAAATGTATCCTCATAATGACCTACTTATTTAAAGTATTATAAAGTACAAAAGTACTATAATGACATTCCAAAGGGAAGTGGGCATTTTGGGTCTTTACCATGTCCTGCTTTGACCTCCATAGCCAAAAATCAAAAAGATTCTAGGTGAACTCTCTCAGACTTTGAAAATGCTGTATTGGAATAAGTCTATTGAAATTATCTACACGAAAGCATTAAAAAATAATTGTTAGGTTGAAATTATGCAAGTCTACATGCAATAAAGATATCACATCAAGAATTAAACCATATAAATGAAAATTGATGTACACTTTAGCAATATCTCTCTGAGACATCTCTGTGTGTAATATCCTTCCTTGAATATGTCCTTTTTTTTTTGCAAAATAGGGCCAGTGAATTGCACCCATTAAATGCTAAATTTACTAGCTGGTGTTTGCTGAATCTGGCCCTTATTAAATGTCCAGACAAACTTGTTGTAGTTTATTTTGTAGGACGTCTGGTTAGAACATTAAATACAACAAGGAAAAATAAACTTAAAAGTAAAATGGTTCAACCCTTGCCCTACTGGGAATTTTATTCCTTGATTGGATGGAAGGAGAAACAGGTCAGTGTTTCCAAATGAATTAGCCCAAATTTAAAATTGGATCAAAACATTTTTTTGCAAGGGTAAACCTTACCAAGACATGCTAGAATTATTTTTTTGGATAGTTCTGGTTTATGTGGAGACCTTAGTTTAACACATTACCTCTAATTTTATTCTTAGTTTCTTTAAAAGGGAAGATTTTTCTGTAATCAACATTTGCCAGCAAAAAGATTTTTTTAAATAACCTTGCATTATCACTCAGTAAAAGTTCTGTTTGTATTTATTTTTGCATGTTATGATCAATGTTTGTCCCCACATGGATTCTTGCTGTAGTTCTTCTTAAAAGATAAAACTATAGCCTTTAAAAGCTCACATTGCATATGAGAGTGTGCCAGACCATCACAGGCTGTGCATGTGCCACTGGGAAAAAAAAAAAAAAAAGTTGTTTATTTAATTCTTTTCTTGTCTTTTTCTCATAGCCTGATGTCCTCAGCAAATTTTTAACTTATCATCAGAGTCAGCAGTGTTAGCAAGAAGCTGCTTTATTTCTTAGGCAATCTAGAAGAAATTTCCACATTAATTTTAATTACTCACAGATTTTAACAATCTGAGATCACTGAAAGTCAGTATTTTCCCCTGTTACTACACAGCAACAGGGATAGTATCATTATAATTTCCGAGTCTAGGATTTCTCTATATTAGACTGAAAAGTATTTGTTTGTCTTAGTGCCCTGGCATATTAAAGTAGTTTATTGACTCTAAGTCTGTAATACAAAGCCCGTAGTTGATTTTTTTGATAACTCCTCAGGAATATGGAGTTATTATAAACTTTGTATGTACTTGTATGCTTAGCAAGCTGTGATGTTTTCAGTAATGAGGCTCTGGTACATCATGTGCTAAGATTTGTTATATCCCAAAGCAAAAGCTGTCGGAGCAGTCACAGGGAGGGGTTGCCTGCTCTGTCACCCCCTCCTCTTCCCAAATTGGATTCTGATCCTTGGGACATGTTTGGTTTTGGTCGTTTTGAAGTGGCAGGTTTTATTAAGTTACTGCTCAATCTAGTCCTAATAAATATCAGCTGTCAGCCACAATCATGCCAAACTGTTCCCATCTTCCCTCTCCTAATCTTCACGATATTTTTAATGTTTTGCTTACAGTTGCAAACACTTTCACATGATGTTGAGCAAATTGGGTGAAATGGAGCTGTTTCATGGTTTTCATCAGACAAAAACAAAATTAAAGACTTCTTTCTATCAAGAAAGTGGGCTTCTGAGTCACACTCTGCTGAAATGAAAATGTTTCCCACTTTGATGCAAATGAAATTGTATGTGGTGGTAACAGTGCTGGCGTTTTCTGTGCATGTGCTCCCTGCACACCACCAGGACCAAAGTAGCATCCTCGGTCAGTCGCAGAGCAGCTGTCTTGGTAGTGCTCAAATCTGTTTCTGCCCCAGCTCAGGAGTTGCTGGAGAAGGCAAAATGGGTATGCAAATGTATAGTAATGTAATTATTATGTATCAGTGTTGTCCTAGTTCCTGAAGAGCCCAATATATTTTTCAGAGAACCTGTAGGCGGATACTGAAGTAACAGGAAATTACAGTGATTGTGGGTGGTAGAACAGAAAACCAGAGGTGTGAATCCCATAAAATGGGAAATGTTCATCGTGGCAGGATGAACCAGGAACAGAAACCTTTACTAAAGCATCTCCAAAATGTTTCTGTAGAGCAGCAATTCTTCAAATTTTTAAACTGGAAGGACATCTCACTGTTACGAGCAAACTCCATAGATAATGTTGCATCCGACTGTTGTTTAGCTGTTGGGAAGGGAAAGCGGTGGTGGCAGTGATGTAATAGATGAGATACACATTTATTGTGAACATAATGTCATTTTGTGAAATTATAATTGTTCCACTGTAATTACAGACAAATACATTAGACACTAACATGAATCAGGTACTAACTCCCATCTAGAGACCTGCCTATGGACATTGACCTCCCAGCTGAGTGGAAACGTGTCTGTGACTTCAGGCGTGTCAAGAACTGCCTTCCGATGTCTTGTAGACCAGCAGTATTGCTGCTACAGGATGTACTGGATCTCATTCTATGGGCACCTGGCACTGACTTTTTGCACTTAACTGAAATGAAATCTTCATTGCTCAGATCATGGGATGTTGCACTTTACATGGGTCCAAATTATATGCAAAGAGAGTTAGATGTATTTCATGCCAAAGCCTTTAGTGAGCTTGAGTGACTCTATATTGTAAACCCCTTTGAGGTAATATGTTATCTCCTTTTACAAAGAGTATTCAATCCACTTAGAATACTTAAAATGGGAAAGGGGAGATGCATTTTGGATTTGCAGGCATAATTTTAATGAGGTAGATTATTAATCAGGTTAGGTTTTCACCTGGATATCTCTTTTCATGTGACTTTTTTAGGCTAATTCTTACGGTCGTTCAGGTGATAACAAGTGACCCATGCTTCAGTTTGAAAGAAGAAGGGAAAAAAAGCTTTCTCCCACCAAATTCCTGCATCCTCACCTACTGTGCAACGCTGGGTGACTGTTTTTTACTAAAAAAAGAAAGCAGCATGCCAGCTGGATATCTTCCTGCAGTAGCTAGGTTTTCCTTGGAGGATTCCCATCTCTGTACTTAATAGGCTTGACTATGCTTGGCTTATTAGCTTCTGCAAACATGCTTGCCAAGGTGGGATGACTGTAGGCAAAATGAGTGCTGCAGGGAGACAGAGGCAAATAAGTAGGAGTGATCAAAGTCTAAAGATTTGCTGGCAGACGCACCTCCTTCCTACGCTCTACAGCCAGTGGGTCCAGTGCTTTCCCCTTCTCCTACGTATGAATCAACACATCCAAGCAAGTGGTGCCAAAGCAGGGGGTGGGTAGGAGACAGCCTTAGCACTGTACAACAGCTGTTGTTTTGCCAATACATTCAGTAGGAAATTCAGAACAAATCTTGCCTTTGGGACCGCGATTCTAATTAAAGTTCACCAACGACACTGGAATAGACAGAACTGAAAAGGTTTCTTTTTTTTTTTTTTCATTTGAATGCTGTTACAATAGAAGACACTATGTAGATGTTCTAAAAGGCTGACTTTGAGGTTTGTTGAAGCTGTCTGACGCCAGTCCTAGTGAGACACTAGAGGTGGTAAAAAAGTGAATTTGCCAGCAAGAAACATTTATTACTGCATGGCAGAAAGTGCTTCCTGTTGAAATGACAAATTGTCAGAAATGCTGAATCTTTAGTTTCTTCAGCAGGGTTCTACAGAAAGGTAGCAGTGAGAGCTGATAGACAGTTGGGTGGTGTTGCTGCTCTCCTAGTGTTTCTTGTTCTCTGCTCATAAATTCAACTGCACATACACATATTTTGAAGTCTTTTGTGGCAAAAAACTTAAGAAACAGTTAACGCAAAACATATAAGGAAACCTTTCGCTGGTTCTGCATGTAACATTATGGTGCCAGCTGCCAGTTTGCTGGGTGGTTAGTCTTTGATTTACAATTTCACGTATGAGTTTGAGTGAGTGGGTCACAGCTTTTTGGTGCCTTATTTGCCTTATTTTGTAACTTTGACTAATCATTCCACTCGCTGCGGTCACTGTGTGTAACAGCAGAGTCTTGTCCGTGATGGGCGGCATGTTCATAACTCTTCAAGCGCTGAGCTCCTCCACAGTGGTAGATCCCCGCCTTCTCCCCCCATTCTTGTAATGTCTTTTCCTTGCTGGGCTGGAGGAGGAGGAGATCCTGTGCCAATTCTTTGAGCACTCACTCAGCTGCTGTCTTCACAACAACTATAAACGTTACCAAGCGCCCCCGCTGTTTTCATACTCCATCCGTATACTCTATACTCACTTGGAACTGAATCTTATGGAAATTTTGGGCTTGTGAAGAACCTCGCAGATATTTCCACTTGAACTGCCATGGTAGCAACAACACACTGTGCTTGCAGCCTGCTGGCCACCTAGTGACCTTCAGCTGCTTAGCAGTGGCTGCAGAGTGAGATGCTGAGAGGAGTCCTGCTTGGAGATCTATGACAGGCTGAATGAAGGGGCACTGCATGATTTTCAGGTGGACAGGCCAGAAAAGACACAATGAGTAAGGTACATACATGTGGGTGTGTGCACAAATGTACAGTCTGGAGTCCAGTTAATAAAAGCATGAAGGAAAAGATGGAGAGACTCACTTTAACTGTTGTCAGACACATGCAGAAATTCACCTCTGTAATCTCTATGCGCAGTCACTGACAACACAAATCACCCATTCTCCTTCACTGTCCGAAATGCCACAATTATCATTTGCAATCTAATATCGTATCTCAGTGTCCTTCCACCACTAATGCAAAACCACATCAGATCAATGTGCAAGGTGACCTGGAAAATGGGTATAAACTCTGCACCACGCAGAACAGTTGAATTTCTGGGATGGTTGTGCTGGCACATTGGGCTGAGCTTGGGTCTGCATGGGACACCTCTATTGGATAACCATAACCTACCTGAAAAAGCCGGTTTTGGTGGGAATGATACACACTGAGACATACATAATTCTGTTCAGTTTGTTGCATCTTTTGCTTATGGTCTATACAGTTTGGAGTGAAATGTACACACGTGAAGCTTTTTTGAAAGAAGCACAACTATGCTCAACTTCTGTGGACTATGTAAAGCCTATTACCCAGATTGCTCATGTTATCTAGTTAATGCCTGTTTTTTTGTCCAGGATACTGCTTTAGCACAGTATTCTGAGGAAGAGAGTGAAATAAGGGAAGATAAAAGGTGTTCTGTGGTTTCTTTTTAATTGGAGACTGGAGGCAAAATGCCTCCAGATAATTTCTCAAAGAAAAGTCATTGTCTTCTCCCACTCTTGTCATTAATCTCTAAAATTATTGCACAATTTCTGTTTAATGTGTTAAGATTTCTTAATATGTTAAGACAATGTGGAAAGACAAATTTGAACAGGAGGGAGCATGTTTCTTTGAATGTATAATTTTCAAATCTTTGTCTGAAGTCTTCATTCATCTTGCCAGGGCTATTGCAGTTAAAAACGTAATCAAACTCTGTGTGAATAAAAATATGTATTTTTATACGGGCAATTCATCAAAAGAACTGGAAATGGCTACAAATATAGAAAGTGGTGGTCATTCAGATTTTGCTGAAGTGCAGATTGCTTATACTGTGGCTATATTAACCAATGCTGAAACTGGGAATTCCCAACATATGGCTGACATGATATTTGCAGTTCCCCATTTTTTTATGTGTTAGAAAGGACTTTATAAATTCACAGGAGTGAATCTCAATAACTTGAAGCACAACGTACTTCAAAGTAATACCATGCCTAAATGTATTGCAGTACATGTATGGTTTGCTGTGTTGCATGATAACCATCATATTGTTCACCCCCAAAAAAAATTTGGGTTCCCTTTGTCTAAAATTCTGATTCTGTAATGTAGTGTGGTGTTGCATTAGTGAAGCCTTTTTTCATAAAGCAGAGCCAGTGGTTTGTAGTACAATGTGAATTTCTTAAGTCTTGTACAAGCTTTCTTGCTTGTTTTGATTATTGAAGCTTAAAAGAAAAAAATATAAATGAAACTGAAGTATAAAAAGTCTACAAAGCTATCACTTTAATTTGGAAAGTTACTCAAGACACTCTTTGATAATTCCTAGGTATTTCTTTTGTATTTACTTGACTGTAGATTGTTTCCATTGCCAGACTGGCATGTATAATGGAGTTTCCTTTTATTAGTGAAGGCTTTGGTCAGCTCTTTTGGTGCTTTGGGCATTGCAATCCCCAAGCAGAGCTGCTATGACACTCATTTCTGGCCACATTTTGACCCCCATATTAGTGTGGAATAACTCATTTGAGTAGCCTCAGTGAGGGACTCTCAAATTTCCAGTAAGAGGATCACCAGCAAACTGTTATTTTCCATTCTATTTCTGGTGTCACAGCCCAGGGATTCTTCTGGGTTTTGTCAGCACATCACTTTGAGGTCTAGTAAGCCTGTGCAGGTATCCATGTTGACTACGTAGTGTTGAGGAGCACATCAGAAACAACAGCTATTTGAACACGACGATGGCATTATCTGCAAAAATAGTTACTTGTGGATTTTTTTTCCGCCGGATTGCTCTCTCATTCCCTGGATTGCTCTATATCCAGCTCAAAAGGACATATTTATATGACTTGTTATTCTGACTCAGAGTTGAACAGTATTACACAACTATTTTTTCTGTCAGTCATGGGATAATATTGCCAAAACCTCTCTGTATCTTTTCTGATGCATTTTTTTGTTTTGATGGATATTCTACTAATCAGCAAGGTGGGAAGTATTGGATGGGTATTAAAACACAGCCCCTGCTGCTGCAGAGGGTAACTCAAGCCGCAATCTATAATTTAGCTGCACAGTAATCGACTCGAGGCATTGCGGCAGTGCAAGTTGTTTTTGTTAATAGAGATGAAATTATGGGTGTAACTAGCTGGCAGTCTTCAAACAGACTTTTGCAAGCTGTTTACTCAGCTGCCTCAGGGCAACAACTGAATACGTGAAGTGAATTCTTCCAGTATCTCTGTTGTGGTATATTTAATTTATCCTATTTTACCACGATGTGAGAAAAACAAATTTTGAAGAAAGTAGGATTCATGTCAGATGCAACACTGCAGATAGGTTGTGACATTAGCTGCGTAGTTTGACATCATGGGTGAAGAATTTCTTACTTCAAAGTATTTTCATACTAATTTTCCAGTAATTTAAACCTTCAGAATGAAAAGGAGGAAAAGACCAAAAAAAAAAAAATCACAGTGTGTCCAGTATATGAACAAAGATCAGTTAAATTTTTAAATCAACATGGATGATGATAATAATAACAACAACTACAACAACAACAACAACAACAACAAACCCTGGAAGCAGCTACAAACATTTGTCTAATACTATTTTGAACTAGAGTATGCCTAGTTTAAGTGGATATAATTTTGTCCACCCATGCATGTACCAGTTTAGAAAACATTTCTAAATTAAATGATTATTATTTCTTTTGTGGGAAAATCCTGTCAAATGCATGTTGCTCTTGATAACATTACTTCTTACGGAAAATGCAGTAAGGTAAAAAAGACACATTCATCTATGCCTTCATGATTTTCAATCACAAGAAGAGAGTGGAAAAAATAGCCCTTTGGAAGTATGGACTTTGAACACTGATGAAATGATATTAGACTCTTCCTTGAAAAATTAAAGATCATAAATGAGTGAGGTCATCTCTGAATTTTACTAAAATATTTTAGAATGCTACTGTAACAGCAAAAAGATGCTGATAAAATTGATGGAAAATAATTAGGGAAAATCTTAAACAACTTGCAGGCAGTTTTAGCTGCCACTGAATCCTATTACGTCTTCCCCTCCACCTCAGATGTAATATGAAATAAAATAGTAATACAGTTCTTCAGGCAGTGGCAAGAGAAAAGGGCTTGAGATAGGAAACAGTATAGTGGTCTGACTTAGAGCTGTGCAGGGCAAAACTGGCTGTAAAATTTAAATACAGAGCAAACACGAAGACCTGCTTGCTGTCCTGTGGAGCTCTTTGCTACAATAGCATGTATGACTTGACGGATGTTGTAGTCTGAGCCATTTCTGGGGCAGGGAGGGAAGAGGAGAGAGGGAGAAGGGAGAAGGTGAAGCAGT
The DNA here is from genome assembly GCA_033558105.1 of Coccyzus lansbergi. Lineage (NCBI taxonomy): Eukaryota > Metazoa > Chordata > Aves > Cuculiformes > Coccyzidae > Coccyzus > Coccyzus lansbergi. Next base: position 566,017 of record JAUMJK010000307.1, read on the forward strand.
TGTAAGGAGTGAGCCCAATCGATCACTCCTATCAGCTGCATAGAAAATTAACTACTTTACAATTCACTGGTGTATATAATATGTCATATTCCTCGGCCCCAGAATAAAAAAGTTGTAACACTGCTACAGCTAGAGCTGAGACTAGCTTACTGTCTTTGGCACAGGATCAAGTTCTTTTGAACACGTGGAGCTGTTTCTGAATTTTTTTTAAAAAAAAAAAAAAACAGAAAAATTTTAATGGGCCGCTTTCAACATTGTTTTTTAAAAGCTGGTAATGTCTAGACTGATCTCTTACATCGCAAAACACAAAGTGTCCTTCTCACTGCAAAACATTCCTTGTGATTCCTTGCATGCTGGATACCCCCCTTAAGAACTGGAGCACTTGAGCTATAGATTTTCACATAAGGGTGAAAAAATGTATTACCCTAAAAAATAAATGTCACTGGCTGGTTTCTGAGAACCTAGACACAACCAGATGCATTGCTAACTGGCAGTGCTGGCACCGACTCAGATGAATGGGTCCAGGTTCTCACCGACATATATCAGCATAGCTCCCCTGAAACTGCTGGGCCAGCATCATCCAGCTGGGAGAGGAGGGCAGGGGAAGAAGGCTGCCTGTCTGCTTCTTTGCCTGCCTGCCTTCCACAATTCATCTGCCAGCACTGATCCTAGAGGTAAAAACAAATAAGCAGCAAAAGATATGGGCTCCTTGTTTGGCTTTATTTTGCTTTGTGAACAGTTTATGAACTCCTTTTTGACCACTGAACAGTTGTTTATAAACCAGGGAGAGACAACCTGAGAAGAAAAAAAGAAATCAAATAGCCAGCCACTCCACTTCAGAATAACTCTGTCCTGCCAGGTAATGATAGAGTTGCTTCAGACTTCCTCTTTGAAGGTGTGTAGCTTGCTGTACTGGCCAGTGCAGGAGTGCATTTATTAGCTGCTGCATTTAGAAGAGATAAGCAGGCAATCAGAGTTGTGCGAGGGAGCTTTTCTGTCCCCAAAAAAGAAGTTCCTTGCCAAGTCCATCTTTGCCAGAGCTTTGGAGAATCTCAGCTGCTGAGCTAAAGAGGAAAGGATAGCCGAGAAAATAAATTCTTAAACTGTAGAGCAAAGGTCATCCCTGCATACACTTCCATGGTCTTTCCTGCATTCTTATGTACACGGTCTATTATACTCAGCTGATTAATTTGTTAAGGTCTGTGGTGTGTTATGTGAGTAGAATTATACATTCACTGATTTGTTAGATGAATTGCATCATGACATTTTTGTTTGCATGGCATTAACTGCTTAAAGCAACCACATGGTTAAAGCTAATATATATATATATATAGGTGTTTTATTGTCTGTTCATAGATACAAATAGAGTTATTGTCTCTAGTAAGGCATAAAAAAGTAGACCCTTATTGCATTTTAAGGGCTCATTATGCCATTGGGAGGAAAGAGTTAAAGGGAGCAGGACTTTTCTCTGTAAGCAAGTCAGCTCTTGGACTATGTTTCTGGCTCTGCCATTAAGGGTTTCTATGATATTTGGGCCATTTCAGAATTTCAGTTCACTGATCTGTAAACTGAGCCTCCCACCACATTTAGTGACATTGAGTTCATCTTCAAAGCAGCATGAGGTGCAGCAGCACAGACCCTTGCAAAGAGGCCAAGCGACTTCCACAAATGGGTCTGATGTTTACAAAATGCTTTGGGATTCCTGGAAAGCGTGAAGGCTTGTTGTTCACTCACAGCAGATTGTGTCATTGATTCCCAGGCCAGTTGCCTCATAAACCTGAATTAACTAAACAAGTGCTCGGAATATAAAATATTTTAAGTAATGTGAAATTGTGCCTGCTATAGGGGGAAGCTGATTAAACTTCCAGCAGAGCCAGATTCTGTGAACGTGGGGAGGTTCCTTTCTGCCTGGTCCTATCTGAAGGTTGCCAGCACCATCTTCTTCACTTTAGTTAGGTCTTTGCTAGATGAGTCTTTATTTTTCCGTTGGTGTCTGCCTGATGTTTGAGTGAACAATACAAAGACATGTGAATTCACTGAAAACCCAGGATACTGTTGTACTGAATAAAATCAATGCAAGGCCAGAATTACCCAGGACAGCTTTGCATTTAAATTTAATGGTTTAATTTCACATTAGGCTGCCACACATACTGGATTTTCTGCAATAAGACAGTAAATGCTTGTTTATCTTCTTTTTCTGCTATTGGCAATACAATACCTATGAACTTAGAGGTCGTTCTTCAGAGCGGTTACTTATACTTATGATGGCAAGAGTAAAGCATACTGAAATGACTGAAAGTTGTGGTTACAATATTTATAGATTCTGAATGCATATTAAATTAGAAGCAAAGGAGAAGCGGAATTACATTTGTTTTGTAACACTGTGCAGTTAAGGCCAGATCCATTCCTGCCAACACATCTGCAAATGTTTTAGCTCGTAACTGAGAATCAGAGCAACATTGCTAAACATGGGTGGATGGTAAAGTACAGCCCAAGAGTCACCCATCGAATGAAGAACTCCACAGAGAATCTGGCTAGAGTAATTAATGAGTCCATTTGGAAAAGTCAGTGCCCTTCAATTAGCCTGAATGTAGTGAAGCAGATGGGATCCCATCCTCCAGGGAGAAAATTGAGAAAGATCCTAAGAAATACCGCATTGGACTGATTTATCTGGGTAATTATAAGCCTCATTTGCACAAAACTGTTCAATATGTCTGCAGTGAGAAAATTAAGAATTTATAAAATGTTGATATGTGGCCTAAACTACCAGTGTTAGTGGAATCACATGTCAGGCAGGATCTTGGTTCGGAATAAGAGACTAATCATCAGTCAGGAGAGGCTGAAAGGCAAACTTGGCAATGGAGGTGAGGGATGGTGGGGATAAATTTCTAGCTTAGCTTTGTTAAAGCTCCTGTACATTCATCTGCAGTAGAAACGATCACTGCCATCCTAATTTGATATGGTGTCCCACCTTGAAACATCCTGCAAGATTTCAGAAAGCAAAAGTAAGACTCTAAAGAATTTTTTTAAAAAAAAAAGTAAACAAAATGCGAATTTTCTTTAAACATTTTATGGTGAAGGAACAAAATGAGAAAAGTGATGACAGCAGCATTTGAGAGCGTGTGCATCCTCCCTTTATCCCAAGGAGACCCCTCTATCCTTGTGAGTGCTCTCATTTTAAAGTCAAAGCATTGTAAGACTTACATGTATAAATGAGAAGCCGCATACTGCCTTTCAAGGAATAACTGGAAGCCACTGTATCTATATTGTAAGTGTACTTATATGTGATATAAAAGGAATTTGGACACTTTATAGAAGCAGCAAAAGAAAAATAAATGCTGTTTACAACAACATTGACATTATATAGAAATTATTGTCTGCAGTTTCTAGAGCTGAGAAGGTTTTTTGGCTGTAGGGAAATGGCTCTCCATCATAATTAATTTTACAAATACTCTATGCGTTTAGAAACACCTTGGCTTAGATAGCCCCAAGCAGCATTTTGCACAGTATTTTCTGAATTTGGAGCTTTGACAGAAAGCTTGGACTTTTTAATGAATGAGAAAGAGACCTAGTATGCCTAGATAGGCAGCCTTATAGAACAAAGTAATGGGCCATGGATGGAGCAGGGCAGACTGAAGACAAGTCAGAGGAAATGTGGGAGAATACCTGGCACTGGCCAAAACCAAAGCAGTATTAACCCTGCCTCAAGGCCTGCAGTTAGAGAGCATGGAGGCCTTGTTGTAGCCACACTACTATTCCAGCCGTCCAAAATGCATTTAGAATCATAGAATCATAGAATCACCAGGTTGGAAGAGACCCACCGGATCATCGAGTCCAACCATTTAGTTCAGAACACTTCTGTGCCATTCTAAATCTTGCCTTTTTTGCCCCTTTGTTTTCTTCCCCCCTCATAAACTTCTACTTTTCAGAAATGGCAAATGCTGGTGGGGACCTGGGCAGCCCCCTTCTTGCCCTCTCCTACACCCTTCAACTGCTCAGTGCTGTATCAGCATGTTGGTGTGAACACTATCCCCACCGAACTCAAATAAAAGTGTATTCATCTGTTTTAATGAACTAAAAAATCATTTCTGGGCAGAATGTCAGACATAACAAATACTTCTAGGGCACTGAAGTAGTGGCAGCAAAGCCCTGTGGTTCTGGTTGTAAGCTTGCCTTGTGGATTTGCTGATGTGCCTAATGTATGCTGTTAAATTTTGTATTTTATATTATTCTTTTCATGCCTCAGGAGGCCTGAGATAATATGGTGACGAATGCATTGGCCAGAGCAGCCTGGGCGACATGTTACCACTTCCAGCCATCCCCTCAGCCCGACAGAGCAGTCTGGGGCTGGTACAGTTTGGCCTGTGACTGCACCTTCTCACCCTCCACTGATAAATAAGCAGGCTAATTGAATTAATAAACAGATAGCTCTTTTCTCTGCCAGCTGGAGCACCATCAAAATGTATGATAAATGACGTGTCAATGCTTTAACCACAGGGAAAAAATGAAAAAATTAGCTGCCTCAACCTCTCTTTTCAAAGTCTTTCCCCTTCCTCTGTTCATCCAAGCCCCCAGTTTGGTTTGATTCCACCCTCCTCACCCCTTACCTTTTCTTCTTTGGCAGATCTCCAAAGACAAGTAGCTGTGAGAGGTTAACTTAATTGACCAGACAGTTAATAGCTGTAGGTGGCAGTGGGATGCTAACATTCCCTGGAAAAGAGGCACAGAGGCTGCAAGAGTGCAGGGCACAGGTTTGGGGTGAGACTTTCTGTACCTCAACTGCCAGTGCACAGCCATCTCTTAATTGCCTTTAAATTATTAGCTCCGTTGGCTGAGACAGGAGCCACACGTGAGGGGCAAGAAGGGAGACAAGACATCAGGAATCCTTACACTGACCTGCTGGTGTGCCAGTCAAAAGAGGGAACTTCATCATAAGCCTAGTCCTGAATATCAAAGAGGTGGGTGTTGCATGAGACTTTTTAGTTTCAAAAGAGAGGGAAAAAAGTGGGACAGAAAGACTCAGCGATTTCCACAATACAGCCAAGATGTCCCTGTCACCACCTCTAAAAGTGTTGTTCCCTTTGGAAAGGACACAGATCTACACAGAGTGGTTCAACAACCCCAAGTAGCAGGAGACAAGAAAGATTTTGTTGCTTCACATTGTAGGTAGGAGGCAAATAGCTGAAGTTTCTGTTGCATTATCTTGATTTCGAACATACATGTATATGTTTGTGTGTCTTTGCTGGCTTGTTTTCCCTCAAAGCAACTCCTCTATAAGCTTCTCAGTGAACAAGCTGAAAAAGTTTCCCAGTCCCTTTCTTTCTAAAGCAGCAAGAAATGGGAGGTGCTGTGGAGATGCTGAGGAGTCTGAGACAGGAATGAGATCACAGCATTATGATCTTGTTCAGAACATGACATTTTTTCTGGTGCATGTGTCAAATGAATCAGACAATGGTAGTGTCAGGAAGATGGATAATGCTGTCGGCAAGGCTGAGAGAGGAGACAGGGAGATGTGTTAAGCACCAAAGCAAGATGATATTTATGCCTTTCTCCCACACTCAGTAGAAGTACACCAGAAATATTATTTTTAAAAACAGAAGGTAGGGCAATAGAAGGAGCAGCTGGATCCCTGGCAAGCTTGTTGGAAGACTCGTCTGTGCTGTGAAGGATCCTGAGCAGAGATGGATAATTGGTGTGCAGGAGTTGCCTGTTCCTGTGATCCTGGCAGCTGTTTCTGGTATGAGGGAAGGTGTCTAACATCTCCCTGTCACTATGGGCGATGCTCACTCGAAACACGACCCATTGCACAATGTATGCTCAATGTACAGTATGCTGCAGGGACCCTCTGCCTGCCTGCCCTCAACCAGGGCACCTCTGCCATCAATTTGCTCCTAACTGGTTCTTTCTGCCCTCTTTCCATTGGGCTGAAGGGATGGGGAAGAGTCCACAGTCAAGTGAGGCAGGATGCTCTGTGCTTGTCACTCAGTGCGGGGAAGGAAATCCTGCTCGTGTGACAGCCACCACAGCTGTGGGTCTAGCCAGGCCCCTGACCTGGGCAAATTTGTTCTGTATCTTGTGGTATGTGCTGTAGGAAAACTAAATCCAGCTGTCCAGAAATGGCAGGATGAGTCAATGTCTTACCAGCATCCTTCCCTTCCCTGGGGAAGGTTGGTTTTTTTCGATTTGCTCTGACACATTGCTCTGAAAAGCAGTGTTGCCGAAGAGTAAGCGTACGATCTAGAAGAGAGTGAGCGGCTGAAATATTGCATTTTAGTAAGTCATTGCTTGCCAGCCGAGCCATGGGAAGATGATCTGTGTAGATGCATTCCTAGCCCTTCCCAACACAAAGTAAAGCTTATTATTGTAAATCACAGTCATGCTTCTTTTTTTCTGCTGAAAAGAAATATTTTTGGGTTTGATTCTTTTTGTGTCTTGTTTTACACTGTAGCTAGATTAAAGTTTTTTTTAAAACCTTGTGGAACTGATAGTAGAGTAACTACCTACTACCTGGTAGAGCACTGAGCTCTTACTGTTCTGAGGCCTCAAGTGGCTTTGAAATTCAATGCGTCTGACCCAAGATACTGCTGTTTAAAAGCAGCTGATACATACAGGGTGGTGAAAAACAAGGCGGCAACTTGAGCTGTGTATGAATGGAGGTGATGCAGGTGGAGAAGAAAGCGGGCACGGTGGAAGGCAGCAGCCTGAGGGGTGAAGTCATGGGGAGAACGTGGGGAAAGGTGGGTGGGTGTAAGAGACCCTGCATAAGGGTGTAAAAGCATGGCACCTATCAACACTGATACATAGAGTGCTGAATTTTCATGATATCCATGCAGATAACTGTCAGCATAGATTATACTTATTTTATAACAGTGAAAATTGACACAAAATGAACATGTTCACACTCCTTACTCTTTGTATCTATGTACTATATGCCATACATGAGTACCTGCATTTTAAAAGATAGTAGTCAGTCACTAGGTTTTCATAGGCAGATAATTGAAAGCTGTCCACTGAACTAAAATTTCTTGGGTTTGAGGGACAAATGCTGTAATTCAGGTTTTTAAAAATGTGAAATAACCCATAAGAAATTTATCATATTATATGTCCCTGTGCTGTACTTTAAATTCTATTCATTTCTTCAGAAAAAAATTTAAAAAATCTGTGAACTCTTTAAAAATGTTTCAAGAATTACTTAACTTTAGAAATGAAGGAGTAAAAGAACTTCACCTGAATCTATGTCTAATTACCTGCAATGAATTCTTCAGTCAGGCCAATAGGCTAATGAACATCAATACTCTTTCACAAAGAGCCCTGGGATCCCTAATGGCTGTAAGTGGTCAGGGCTTTGGTTTTAAGTTTCAGAGTCTGGTTGGTATAGTCTTGAAACAAAATCTACAGATCAGACCGTATCCTCTGTGCAGTCACTCTGTGTGTGTTTGTGTGTGCGCGTATGTGCATGCATGTGTGTCTATGTGTACGCCCTTGAGCACTGCACATCTGGGATGGAATCAAAGCACTTTTAAGTGCACATGTATCCCATTTCTGGCTTGCTGGTAGCCTTTTAAATGTGCTGGGTTTAATCCAGGAAAAACGACTATTCAAAAGTCACACCAGTGAAGGAAAAAAAACCACACTCAAGTTTTATATACTTGGATGGCATTTTTCTTTGAATATGAATGACTTAATCGGCCTTAGTAAGAGGTGGGCGATGAAAGTTCAGAAATCTTCTGACAGAGAAAGACTTTGAACCTGTCCTTCTCATGTCCTTGGTGTGTACATTATGCTCATGGGAGGGAAAAGGAAAGCAAGCAACTTGCATCCTTGACAAGAAAATGAAATCACTTCGTAAAGGAACTTGAGGCTTCAGAGCAGTATTCTGCAGAGAGATATTCTATTGCGGTGCTAATCCTGTCTGATCACTGAGTACAGATTAAAATACCTAAACTCACTGTGTTCCTTCCAGTGTTGCAGAGTGCTTTCATTTGAGGATTTGCTCTGTATCTGGTTTGTATAGGAAATTCCCCAAAGTTCCACTGAAATCAGTTCCCACTTTTCTCATTGGATAAATGCATAAATGTTCATTGTGGGATCAGGCACAACATATATATACACATACATATGTGTGGATATATGTCTATGTATATATCAATGCAAGTCCTGCACAAGCACTCCCCACTTGAACCATACTAGAAGATGGAAACACGATTTTAGAACCCTAGTAACAGCATTTTACAGTGTTTGCCTGTGGGAATGAGGAAGACATGAACTCCAGCCACTTTGCCAGAGGCTTTTGCTGATGTGTCCAATTTCCAATGTGAAGAAAGAGTCCATGGTCTTTCAGCTGGGGAATGAGATCTTGTATGAGTGCTACTGAATGTATCTAAAGGATGGGCAGTGCAGATTCAGGTCCTCTCAAGCCCAAGTTTTCCCATTGCCTTGCAGGGTGCTTTTAACACTGAGTAAGTTTATTGCCACCTCCTTTTTCTGTGTTTTCCATGGGTGATAACCTAGCATACGTAGGAATATCTCATAAATGCGTCTGGCAGAGTAACTAAGAGTAACTAAGCAAAGACTGCCTGTTTGGAGAATTAGGATAGTGATTAGGTATGTGCCTTCCTACTGATAGCAGGCATGGGCAATTAATCCCTAAAGTGTCAGGCATTTTGCTGTCTGAAACCTGCCTCTCCAGGGGTGGGTAACAGCTAAGTAGCAACTCGGCATTTGGACTCTGGCTCGCAGAGGGAAAGTCAGGCAGAAGTTGGTTGTAATTTTTGGATCTTTCCATTGGTAGTGTATGTTGAAATTATATGACACCATTTGCCAGTGATAAATCATTTGCTGTCTGTTGTGTGATTACATAATTAAATATCCTTTGTCATGGACACACATGCAGGGATTGACTTAGACTTGGTGGGAATTATGGGTTTGATTTTTGAACTTTACATTTCCTGACTCCAGTGTGAATCAAATCCAGTCGTTTGACTCTGCATTAAGAAATTGTTCATGCAAGAAACAGTATATAGTGAGAAGTATAAACTGTACTTTCAGTGTATTTTCTGCCTTGACTATAATTTACTTGTTCATTAAAAATGCATGTTTAATAGGAGGGAGGAATATAGTATTTTTCTATTTCTAATCCTTATAAAAGTGGCATATCACTTATCTCCTTTGCAAGGTGCTTTGAGATGAACAGAAGGAAATTGCAGAGGGGAGGTGAAATGTAAATTCATGTTTTCTACTGTCACCGGAGCTGTGGCCATTCTCAATTAAATGTCGTCACCAGAAGATGGCAATTCTGGCAGAGTACCCGTAGGTCACCCTGGCTGTGACCTGCTTTGGATTACTTAAAACAGGCACTTATCCAGAGAAGTGTCACTGGGACTGATTTCACTGGCAAGCATGACTGCTCAGAGCTCCTCTGTGCCCCATATTCATAGAATCATAGAATAACCAGGTTGGAAGAGACCCACCAGATCAAGTCCAACTGTTCCTATCAAACAGTAAACCACGTCCCTCAAGACCTCATCCACCTGTGCCTTAAACACCTCCAGGGAAGGTGAATCAACCACCTCCCTGGGCAGCCTCTGCCACTGCCCAATGACCCTTTCTGTGAAAAACTTCCTCCTGATGTCTAGCCTGAATCTCCCCTGGTGGAGCTTGAGGCCATTCCCTCTTGTCCTGTCCCCTGGCACTTGGGAGAAGAGGCCAGCACCCTCCTCTCCACAACCTCCTTTCAGGTAGTTGTAGAGAGTAATGAGGTCTCCCCTCAGCCTCTTCTTCTCCAGGCTATACACCCCCAGCTCTCTCAGCTGTTCCTCATAAAGCCTGTTCTCCAGCCCCTTCACCAGCTTTGCTGCTCTTCTCTGGACTCACTCCAGAGCCTCAACATCCTTCTTGTGGTGAGGCGCCCAGAACTGAACACAGGATTCGAGGACTGGTTTCACCAGTGCTGAGTACAGAGGGAGAATAACCTCCCTAGACCTACTGGTCACACTGTTTCTGACACAAGCCAAGGTGCCATTGGCATTCTTGGCCACCTGGGCACACTTCTGGCTCATGTTCAGTCAGCTGTCGACCAACACCCCCAGGTCCCTCTCCTCCTGGCAGCTTTCTAGACAGACTTCTCCTAGTCTGTAGCTCTGCATAGGGTTGTTGTGCCCCAAGGGCAAGACTCGGCCTTTGACCGTGTTAAACCTCATGCCATTAGACTCTGCCCAGTGCTCTAGCTTGTTTAGGTCCCTTTGCAGATCCTCCTTACCCTCCAGCAGATCAACACTTCCACCCAGCTTAGTGTCATCTGCAAAATTGCTGAGGGTACACTCGATGCCTTCATCCAGGTCATTGATGAAGACATTGAACAGGGCTGGACCCAGCACTGAGCCCTGGGGAACCCCACTTGTCACTGGCCTCCAGCTGGATTTAGCACCATTTATTACCACTCTCTGGACCCAGCCATCCAGCCAGTTTTCTACCCAGGAGAGTGTACGCCTGCCCAGGCCAGAGGCTGACAGTTTCCGTAGCAGAATGCTGTGAGAAACTGCGTCAAAGGCTTTACTGAAGTCTAGGAAGACCACATCCATAGGGACATTGAAGCAGTTCTTGCAGCTGCCCAGTCCTTGAGCAGCATAGTGTCTATTAGTTTTATAGCTGCTTCGATTGTTTACAGTTGATTCTCACTTTTCACTGCTGAAGTTTAATCCATTTTGTGTTTGGAAGGACAAGGGAGCAAATTTGTTGTATTTATTAGAGGCTAAGCTGCACTGAAGGCTGGGTGACAATCCATTGTTTGTGTTGTTACAACGTCTGACTAAATAGGGGAGAGAGCACAAAGAAAGGGAAAAGTATAATTCGTATTTACCAAATAGCCTGAGAATAATTAGAAGATTAGCAGTTTGGTGATGTTTATTGCCAAGCTGTGAGTGAAATGCATCCCCCTGTTCTCTTTATGTTGGTGTAATTCATCACTTTGGTTCTGGATGCCATGTCCTTTGCATGCCTCTCACTTCTTCAGTCAATATGCAGGTCTGTATTTTATTGCACAAGAAATGTAGGAGTAAGCATTTAACGTGGCATCAGATACTTTCTAATCACCAGTCTCCAAATTGTACCTTTAAGTATCTTCAGTTCACTTACTGAGTGGAGACAAATTGCCTCCAGTTTGCTTCTATGAATATAAGTAGAACATTTTCAAAGAGTGGTTTCTGTTATTTACACTATGAAATGCTTGTGAGCAGCCAGCTATAAAAGACCTAAATGACCTTATGCTTAAGTTCTCTCATTGCAGTTGTAGTTGGAGAAAAAGATAAAAGTCAGTGTGATGCTCTGAAATATGCTGCATGAAGTTCTGTTAGCAGCTTTAGCTGCCATGGGCTTAATTCAGTGTTTTCATTTTGGGTACATTGCTTAGAGGAGCATGAGTGAAAAAGGAAATTAACCACTGCAGATGAGAAAATAATAGTGCCGCTGAAGTCAATGGCATGCTTGCCGTGAAGTTTGGTTAATCAAGATTTTTACCCTGAAGTTGCTGCCTAATTGCAGATGTGTGTAGATGTTTGATGCCTGTATTTTGTTCCTGTCATCTCACTTCTCTTATCTCCTGTGGAGAACTTACTACATCCCTGTATAATAGGGACTAGAATCACAGTCACTAGTGCAAGAAAATATATTTGAGATGATATTCCATCTGCTCAAAGGGCTCTGACATAATCCCCTGTCAAGAATATACCAGACATTAAGCTGATACTACAGCTGGTCTTTTCTCTTCTCTAATTTAGGGGGATTTGGGCATGCAGACCAGAAGGGGCACTGAGGCTTTTCTGAGTGCAGCAATGCATAATTCTTCAGAGCAATTCAGTTCCATTCAAAACCAGCACTCCATGTCTGTTGCAACCTAAAATTCAGCTGCATGACATAATAACATATTATCTGATGCAAGCACAGACCACTCAGGTAATAACATCTATAAAATTGGAGGTGTTTTTTGTCATTTCTCCATTGAGGAATAAATGGGAGAAAGTTGTAGTTTATTGCCATATACAGATTATGTCATATAATATAATAATCTGTTGTGCTAAAAATGTAACCTGCTATAAATATTATACTTATATGCACATGAAAACCCCCAAATTATTTGAGTTTTTAGTTGTGGGAAAAGCAGTCTCCAAATTTACAATTTCATTTATCTTTTCTTCTAACAAACTGGAAAAAAAAATGCTGGATATTTTTCACTAGCAATTTTGGAGGAAGAAAGATGGGGCAAAACCCAAAGCAATCTTGAGTTATATGTCCAGGTACAATTAGAACTTGTTTGATGTGTTAATTTCATGTCACATTTGCTGGGGTGGCTTCAGAGTAAAGTGTCAGTTAGGGCCATTAGCTTGAGCAATAGTAGAAGAAACACAACACTCCTAACTATGGAGCACTAATATCCACTCTTTCCATTTCCTCCTGAGCATCAAAGACGAGAGTTTATGTGCTTCTGGCTTTATGTAGGGTTGAAAGGGATTTTTCTTTATTCACTCAGTCAGAAGCAAAGTGAGCAGTTCTCTGTGAAATGATTTCTCATGTTGCCTGTGTCATTAATGGAAGTATCATGATCCAGTGGAAATCAGCTGTAAGTGATATTGGTCACTATGTTACTTTGATGAAATAATAAACACAATCAGTAAGGGCCAAAAGTCAGGTGACATAAGCACCTGCATTTTCTCTTGGCTTAAGTGGGAATTTGAGGTTGTTGGGGATTTCGTTTTTTTTTATAAATTGCACTATAAAAAGGAGAGAACAGGGATTGCACCCTTAAAAAACCACTGCCACTGAGATTAGGAGAAATTTCAGGTTCTGCTGAGAGCAGATCTGGGTAGTGAGAATTTGTAAACTACCAGGTACCTGCAGGCTCTGGTGGAGTCAGTCACAGGAGATGTTGAAAACCTGAACTGCTGTAGGATCAGGTCTGGGGTTATTGTCCCATTTTAGATAGGATTTGCTGATATAATCAATCCAGTAAGCTCAGTTTTGATGCCATCACATTTTATTTGATGTTGAAATAAAACAGTTGTTTGCAATTAGCACACATAAAATGAACAATAACAAAAATGCAGCCTGTCCTTCAAGCTCTACATATACTCAATGCAAAGAGCTCACCAAGTGCTGCTGATTTTTCTCCCTGTGCTCTGACTAAAACATCAAAAACAATTGATCTAGCTGAAAATGAAGCAAAATAAAGTGTTTACCATAGAATCATAGAATCACCAGGTTGGAAGAGACACATCGGATCATAGAGTCCAACCATTCCTATCAAACACTAAACCATGTCCCTCAGGACCTCATCCATCCGTGCCTTAAACACCTCCAGGGAAGGTGAATCAACCACCTCCCTGAGCAGACTGTTCCAATGCCCAATGACCCTTTGTGTGAAAAACTTCCTCCTAATCTCCAACCTAAATCTGCCCTGGCGGAGCTTGAGGCCATTCCCTCTTGTCCTGTCCCCTGGCACTTGGGAGAAGAGGCCAGCTCCCTGCTCTCCACAACCTCCTTTCAGAAATATTTCTGTTGAGTAGCAGTGACTGGGTAATGGAAGATGAATGTTGCATAGGGTGCAAGTGCAGGCAGGGCTCTTGCTGTTGCAGAACTGACCCAAGCATGAAGTTAACGGGAGGCAAGGGTCAGGCGATGGCAGTTGCTGTGCTGCAACAGGATGAGGTAGAGAGCTGGTTTCTTAACAGGCCTGGGATCCAGGGTGGCTGGTCCACCCTTCCATTGGGAACAGTGAACAAGTAGCTTATAAAATACTCAGACCAAATGGAAATGACCCCTATTGAATGAAACCAGCGGCATGTCACAACTCTCATTGTCTCTCTTGATTTGCTATCTCAAATGCCATTAAGACGGCACCAGTGAGGTGTCTGTATGCCACTACAGCTTACAGCTTTGGGATGATCCTTTAAGCACACTGAAAGGAAACGGTTTTTTCCCTGTATTTCAGCTACAGCTTTAGTGTACAAGGCCTTTATCCTGCAGTCCAAAATGTAGTAGACCTTCCCATTGCACTTTGGTGGTGTTCAGGTGAAAGTCAACAAATCCTACTAATATTAAGGAGAGTTTTGGCCTGGTCAGGACTCCAGGGCCCAATTCCATAAGATTTCAAAATATGAGGAGTACAAAACAAGGAGAGGGATTAGTATGCGATAACAACACAGCAGACATTTGAACTTTACAGCAAAGGAAGAGGATCAGGTTGAGGCTGCCCTCATTTTTTTTTTTCCTGTCTTTCTAATGAAAGACCAGGTTGGGTGCTAGTACAACGGTAGAATATATTTAAGCCTGGATTTGAAAAACACATCAATACATATATTTATCAATAAGTCTTTAAAATAGTATCTTTAGTTAAAATGAGAGGGGAACATCAGACATTCCTTTTTAAAATTTGCAAGAATACAAGCTTGATAAAGCTAACACTACTGAGCTGACCAAAGAGAAAAGGATGAGAGACAGATATTTTTACTCAGCAACACAGTAGGAAATGTATAACTGTAAAATTTCTGGTCAGATGTTTATATCTTTACGTATTTACAAAGGAAAACTAGATTAGATTCCAACAATGTGTTCCCTCTCAAACTAAAATAAGATGCCTTTTATTAAGGCAACTGCAAGAAAAACCTAAATAAATCTCAAAACAAAGGACAAGACACCATTTCTACAACAGGAGAAATCTTATTGTGTTTTCTCAGATCATCATGTACTAATGCTGAATTTTCTACTTTGTTCGGTTTCAGAGACTGAAGGCAGCGCTGACTCATCATCCTGCCGCCATGTCAAATGGGAATATGAACACGATGGGCCACATGATGGAAATGATGAGCTCGCGGCAGGACCAAACGCCACACCATCATATGCACTCACATCCTCATCAGCACCAGACGCTGCCACCTCATCACTCGTACCCGCATCAGCACCAGCATCCAGCGCACCATCCTCATCCTCAGCCTCATCACCAGCAGAATCATCCTCACCACCACTCCCACTCGCACCTTCATGCACACCCAGCACATCATCAGACCTCGCCGCACCCCCCGCTGCACTCAGGTGGACAAGCACAGGTAGATGCCCTGATACACTTATGGTTTTTGCTGTTATGTAGAGCTATATGCCTGATTCCTGTACTGTTCTTTCTTGCACACATGTCTTGTTAGATACAAGCCCCTCAGGCTACTCATGAATATCCTCTACCGGTGGTGGGGAAGCACAGCTTTATTCAAAAAATGGAGTCAGGCAACAACTTGCTTTTGTTGCTTAATTTGCTAAACATTTGTAATGTTAATAAAGAGCTCCAAGGTTTTTTGGTGCTCAGAGCTCTGCAGATTGCCACATATCTTTTTATGGATGAGGTATATTATGGAGATTAGCACATTATGTATGCTGCTTAATGTACTTGAACCTAAACTTCTATGGCCAAGATTTATAAAGGTGTATGTTCTACCTGCAGCATGCATAGCTCTTCAGTGAAGCAAAATGGCACTGGTGGGTGTGACGTGTGTTATGCGGGGATGTATGTGTTTTCTAGACTGGAGATAGTAGAGCTAACTTTAAGGTATTGGCTTAGAGGAAAACAAAAAAGGATCCAGATCCTGTGAAGGGGATAGAAGTCCCCAGAGTATGAGGGAAAGAGAGACCTGCAGAATATGAGGGAAAGCAAAGATTGACTGTGAGTGCAGTGCTGCAATAGTTGTTGGATGTTGTGACAGGATTAAAACGATGATGAAGCCAGTCCAAGGAGGGACATTGAAACCAGGAAGACAATTTTTATTTGAATTCAGGTAATGACAACTCAGTGAAGATCTCCATTGAATGAGATGAAGGTCTCAATTTTTCAACCAGGTATATTGGCTTCAACGATCTGGATAATTCAATGTCTGAACTGAACGTTTCTTGAACTAATGAACTAGTGAGCATGGACTTAAGCAGAGTAATTTTTTAAGAGGAATTCTATTAATGTCTTAAGATGACAGGTTTCTGCACAGGATAACTGAAGAGAAATAAACCTAACTAAACCTCTGGGGACAGTGACTGTAACATGTCAGGTCAGGAGAGCAAATTTAAGGAGGACAAGCAGCAGTGCATAGAATGAGGACAAAGAGGAATACCATCCATAAGAAGTTCAATCTGTGAAGTATTGTGTTGCTTGCAAATACCTTTCAGACAAGCTCTTAGAAAACATTAAAGAAAATGAGAGGATTTGGCTGACATCCCAGTGTCCCACAACATTAACTATTTACTAACATCTAGGTTTATTATTGCAGAGGCTGCAAGCACATGGGATTTCCCTGAAGCATTTGCTAATGTAAAATGAATTGTCAGCTTTAGAGAAACAGTCTAAATAGGAGAGCAGCAGACTCCCCTGTGACAAGATGTCCAGAGTTTTCCTAAGTTTAGTTCAGTTTTTACTTTGTGATTTCAATTATTTTCCAATCCGTTAATGAATTATTTTCCTTGGAGTTGTTTAAAAACCCCATTAAAAAGACATTATCTCATAACAGAGAAACCAAAACTAACCTGATGTCTGTCTTAAGAGGTCCACAAGAGAGTAAGGATTAAGTTTTGCTTAGCAGACTGAGAACCACATGGATGAGATCAAGGAAGTCATTTCACCTCTCTGAGGCTTTTAAAACAAAGGTAATAGTACTGACATCTCACCCTGGGTCTTGCTTCACAACCTTTTTGTAGACTGGAATAACACTGGCTAGCTTCCAGTCAGCAGGGACCTTTCCAGACTCCCAAGACCTTTGGTAGATGGAGGAGAGGAGTTCTGCAGTAACATCCACCTCTTCCTCTTAACGTGTGTGCTGAAGGTGAATGTGAGTCATTCTAGTTAGGACAGGCCCAGCTCCTTGTGCTTTCTGTGCCCTGTTAGCAAGGCACCGTGAAAGATTTGTAGGCAGGCAATAAGAAATATGAACACCAGGGTAGGTAGGCCAACTGGCAGCCAGAAAGCTCTATCAGATTCACTCCAGTCTTGAGCCTGGCCTACAGGAAGATGAGCCTCATCAGGGATCAAAGAGGTCTTCAGCTTGTCCATACTTGTGTCACCAAGAGGATAGGAACAGAGGGCGGTGGCTGATGAAGCTGAGTAGGACTCCTCGGCTCAGTGGCTTCCGTGGGCAGCAGAGTTCTTGCTGCATGCCAGCTCCCATGGTGCGAAGCCAGTAGTGATTTCTGAACAGATGCATTTGCTGAGTAATAACCACATGGTTATTACTTTCAAAGCTCATCCATAGTCCCCATGGTAATGGCCTCTTTGGGGGTCAGATTGCTCCAGCAAACATTAATTTTATGGTGCATTTTACTAATTATTAACCTCCTTATTCTTCTGAGCCAGATTCTTCTGTTCCAAACCACCTGCCAAATGGCAGAATGGTCCATGCCACTGTGGGTGGTGTGCTCCCATGGGCAGTGTGCTCCCAGGCTGAAACTGTTGTTACTCTACACCGCACCCTTCTGTAGTGTTAGAATTCATTTCATGCTTTTCAGCTACCATTTTGATACACAGGAGCCCAAGGAATTATGCTTTCGTAGAATGAATGGATGGATATTAGTTTTGTAGTATGTTGTAAAGAACAGAAAGAAGTATTGGATTAAGGACAAAAGTAGAAATTACCTTCTGATAGGAATGTTTTCTGTAGCAGTGTTACCTCAACTACTACAACAATGACAGTATTATCCTTGTGTTGGTCCCACAATGGTGTTTTCATATCAAACTTGCCGAAGTGATTATTTAAGGAAAGTAGGGATTTGGATGTTGCTTCATTCTGTTGCTTGTTCTGCATTGGTCTTCATTATGGGTACGTGACTAGCATCCTCTAATAACAAATAACCTCAATTTCGATATGTGTCCATTTTCTTTCTTATGTCCCTAGGCAGGGCAGCAAAATCCTGCTAAACAATGATGCTTAGACAGTTACCAAGATATAACCTAACAGATTTCAGGGTTAAGAGCTATCTAGTAAGAGTCAGTTAATTATCCCACGTGACATTATTAGTGACATAATGACAACCTTTATATTAATATCTGCAAAAGACACAGAGAAGATTTTGTTGTTCTGAAAATTCTCTCTAACTGCCCAAAGACTGACAGCTACATTCTGAAAACAAAATGGCTCGTTAGTTATTCAGGAGAAAATGAGCATATGAAGGGAAAGAACAAAAAACCTTATAGCTATCTTCTTCTGCCACTCTGGTAGACCCGACTGGGAGAGTTAAGAAACAAGAATTTTTAATACTGGATGAAAAAGGAGAGAAATGACATAAGGAAAGTTTTTGGTGTACAGAAACGTAAATAACAAATCTTTGAAGTCCCAAAAGGTGTTGTATGAGAGAAAATGAAAGGCCCTGGATGAGATTATGACTTTAAAAGGTATCTCAGGCCTCTGCACTAAATCATAGAATCATAGAATCACCAGGTTGGAAGACACCCACCAGATCATCGAGTCCAACTATTACCACCAATCTCTAAAATATGCCCCTCAGTACCGCATCCACCTGTGCCTTAAACACCTCCAGGGAAGGCAAGTCAACCACCTCCCTGGGCGGCCCATTTCATTGCCTAATGACCCTTTCTGTGAAGAATTTTTTCCTTATGTTGAGCCTGAACCTCCCTTGGCAGAGCTTGAGGCCATTCCCTCTTGTCCTGTCCCCTGTCACTAGGAAGAAGAGGCCAGCTCCCTCCTCTCCACAACCTCCCTTCAGGTAGTTGTAGAGAGCAATGAGGTCTCCTCTCAGCCTCCTCTTCTCCAGGCTAAACGACCCCAGCTCTCTCAGTCGCTCCTCATAAGACTTGTTCTCCAGCCCCTTCACCAGCTTCGTTGCTCTACTCTGGACTCGCTCCAGAGCCTCAACATCTTTCTTGTGGTGAGGGGCCCAGAACTGAACACGATATTTGAGGTATGGTCTCACCAGTGCAGAATACAGAGTAAAGAGACAGCATGCCTAGCCCCAGTGGATGGGGAGCAGCTGGCATCCCTCTGTGGCAATCTCTTGGAGGCTCTTGGGGGATGCTGGCTAGAAGAGGGACAGCGGTTGGTAGTTCTGCATGGCTCTGGCTGGGGATCCTGTGCAGCTCTGGTGGCTGTATCTCTGCGGATGCTGTAGTCCTGGGACTCCTGCCCTTGATGTGGACAGAGGGTTGGAGATTTTACCAGTTAACATACAGACTTAATACAAGCTGAACTTTTAAAAATCAGTCAAAATGTGCAAGGTGGCTTATTTATTTTTAGAAGATTAATTTTTTAATAACAAGAAAGATTCCCTGACTGCGCAACATAAGGCTGGAATAAATTGTCTTCATGCAAAAAGCATTATCAGATGCACAGATTAATTACACACAAAATTGCCACTTTAATTGCCACAAGACAGCTAGGGGAGGGGGTAAACTCTTCTTTGCAGTTTGTGGTGAGATTCTAGACAGAAAAGCGACCTTGCAAGACGATAGTATCATTTTAATTGAGACAGACAGAGGTGTTAGGCAAACACATGTTAATTGCTGCAATTGAAATTCAGGGCTCAGTCTGACAAAAGCGCTGAGTATGTCCACTCCCTAGAGTCAAAAGGAATCACCTTAGAGGTTTGGGCCCTTGCCAGAACAAGAAAGTTAATTTTGAGTCAACAATTCAGGTTTCTAGACTGTTCCAGACTGTGCTGGAGCAGCAGCAGCAATGTGAGCTTCAGCAGCAGCTCCTGCTACATGCAGGCAATGTGACCTGTAAGTCAAACTCCCAAACCCGTCGCACAATCCAGAGCCCCGTGGCCTGGGCACCATGATGAGGCATGTAAGGAGTCCAAAAGCTGCCTATTCACAGTCAGCTGAACATTAAATCTGTTGCTGTTTCCTGACAAGGATGTGGACGTGTGTTCATCCACCCAGGAGCTGGAGCACAGGCTACATGAGGATGTCCCCACATGCACTTTTTCTGTAATGGAATGGGCCAGTTACTCTCAGAAGCAGTGTGTCAATACTCTTCTGCACTTGAAATAGCATAAATACATATTTTTGCTATTTTTCTAGTTTTGCTTTGCTTCACAGCAGCAGAGCTGGATGTAGTGCACCTCTGCTATCAAAGCCAGACTGCTGAATAAAAGGTATAGCATCCATAAGGGTCAAATGGAAGTACCTGAGAAGGGAAGAAGCCCTTCTCCCCACAGTGCTGGGAAACACAAGTTTGAGTTTAGGTACCTAAATCCTTTCTTTTGCCCCCAGCTGAGGAGCAGTGAGGTCTGCTAGCCTTGCATGATTCCAGCCCACATCTTCTGGCTCCATGCAGGCGAGAAGAGCACTGCAGCTCCTGTCTCGAGGTGGTAAGGCATGAGATGGAGATGGAAGAGCCTGTGAAACAGCAGTGTCCTAAAATTTTGAAGGCAATTAGGGGGGGGAAAAAAAAAAGAGAGACAGAAATAAGGCCACTACAGTCTTCTGCTTTGATTAAAACAGTTGCTGAGAGAAACTTGACATTTCAGGTTTGAAATAGGTGGTGGCAGAGAATGTACCTAAGAGAACTGGTTTTAATAACTGCAAGGGGAAAAATATTTTCCCTACTAATATTCAGAGGACTGTTTCAAAAAAATGTCTCCCCTTTGACCAGGGCAAGGATTTGCCAGCAGCTAATTTCAGTGGCATCTGGCTCAGCCTTTGACTTGTGCCTGTTGCAGATCTTGCTGGGGAGCAAAAGTGTGTGAGATTTCCCTTCTCCTTTCAGCATCCCCCTCCCTAATTTTCTCCCCTCATCACCCCTTGCCAAACCTCTTCTTCCCTGCCAGGTTTCACCAGCAGCGCAGCAGATGCAGCCCACACAAACGATACAGCCACCACAGCCAACTGGAGGTCGCCGGAGGAGGGTGGTGGATGAAGACCCAGATGAGAGGAGGCGGAAATTTCTGGAAAGGAATCGAGCCGCCGCCACGCGCTGCAGACAGAAGAGGAAGGTCTGGGTGATGTCACTGGAAAAGAAAGCAGAAGAGCTCACCCAGACAAACATGCAGCTTCAGGTGCGAGACACTGTCTGCGCCCCCGAGGACACAGAGGGGCTCTTTGTGCTCAGAGGGGCTGGTGGTGCTGGCTGGCCCTTGCTGCCTTCAGAGCTGCCTCCGCACAGACAGCTTCTAGTGGGAGCATGGGCGCAATCACGGTCGATTAATCAAGATGTGTGTGCTTCAACTAAAGAAGTAACTGCATTTCAGTAGCATAAGCCAGGAAAAAGCTGTCTTGGGATTTAGAAGCCTTCGCTAGACAGAGTTTTATTTATTTTCTTTACTTGTCACTGTTTTTTGTGGATTTTTTTTGCTTTGAAGTGTCATTAACTTGACATTAAAAGACTTCTTCAGAGCAGGGGATGTAGCTAAACCTTCATTCAAAACCAGTGGGGTAAGAGTGTAAATAGATCAGTCTACCAGTAAGGAAAAGAATGAAGTGGGTGGATGAAAATACCCTGAATGTGATGGTAAAAGCCCTTCTTATGGTGGTGCCATTCTTATGGTGGGTATAGTACTTCTCCCCCATCCCAAGGTGTGTCTATATGCTGCCAAGAGCAAGAAGACCACTTGGTAATGGCACCCCTTCCAAAAAGTACTCCCCCAAAACACAGAGGTGTGAGCGGCACTAAAGTGCTGGCTGAGGTAGAGTCATAGGTGACAGCAGCCCTGCCACCGTGTCCCCAAGAGCGGCAGCCTGCCATGTGCCCCCACATGTCTGGCCTCCTGTCCTGATGCAGACAGCCAGAGTATTTCCCCAGCAGGTTAAAAAAAAACTCTGTGTAAAGTATCTGGTTTGCTTGTCAGTTTATATCATCAAATCTGGAAGACAAATTGCCTTCAGAGGTTGTCATAAAATAATGTTACCCACAGATGTTAACATAAACACAGCACATGAGAAGTGAGTGCTCAGTTCTTCCAAAGTTCTGGAGCAGTGTCTGTGTTCTTAGGTTTGAACTTTGCAGAAAAGCCTGATTTAAGCTTTGTGGCAAACCAAACCCTCTCTTTCTTTTCTAGAATGAGGTTTCCATGCTGAAAAATGAGGTAGCACAGCTGAAACAGTTATTGTTAACGCATAAAGACTGTCCGATAACAGCTATGCAGAAAGAATCGCAAGGATATCTAAGTAAGTAGCTGGCACGTTTGCACTGTCTCCACACTGCTCACAAGAAAGCAAAGTTTCTAACTCTTCCCTCCAGATCCCCTTCTTGGTCATATTCTCACTTGAACCAGTCTTCTCAAACATCATCCAAGCCATCCAATATCCTGCCCTTATTTATCCAGCCCTGCTCAAAACCAAAAAAAGCCCTGGTTTGCATCCTACACAGCAGAGCTAGCCTTTCCTACCCCACCCTTCCACAAAGAGATGCACATGGATGGATGCTCACTCCCCTGTGGAGGATCCTGCTTGAACTCACAGCTCCAAACCTGCAAGAGTCCTCCTGGGTGCAGCGCTGCCAGAACCTTAAAATAACTCTCAAAAGAAAAGCTAAAAAGGAAAACATTACAATCCCCTTCAGCGAAAATGGTACTGTGCTCTGACAGTGGCGCAGACCAGGCCTGGCGCAGGCTTTCAAGGTTTGTTAACTCTTTTTTAACTCTTTAATTCTTTTTCAAAAAAAAAAAAAAAAAACCTATTATCTAATGGAGATGTTGAATCGATTCTGTCTATTTGATGCATTTTATGAGTGGTAATTTAGGGACAAATTCTTTGCTTGGCTCTAGAACAGCTCAGAAGAGCCTGTGGGTTAATATTTGCTAGATTGTGGCATTGTCTTAAAATAGAGGCCATTTCTGTCTGCATCACTATGCATCTGGCTCTTTAATAGTACTCAAAGAAAAAAATGTATAATTGCATTACATGCCTATCAACTGTTGTCTGAATCAGATTTTCTGTGCTGCAGTGCACTGCACTCTAATTTTGATTCCTGCTCAAGCAAATAAAGCATTTAAGCATCCCAACTGATTTTATAGATACTGGACTTTTTATCCCAACTTTGCTTTCAAAATCTTAAAGGTCGTGGACTTTCTTCACGGTTCCAACTCCTGAAGTCAGGTTGATAGCAGAGAAGCTGGCTTAAAAAAATAACAAACCTGCAAAAGATCAGAAGACAAAGTGTGTTGGATAACTGTGTATTTTGAAATCCTGGGATTTCTGTATGACTCAGGTTGTTAGTGCTGCTGTTAGTATGTCTCTTTTCCAGGAGTCTTACCCAGCCTGGGCTTGTTGCTCAAATGGAAAAATCAATGTGTGTTGTCTCTGTGCCCTCACCCCCTTCTCAGGTCCCGAGAGCAGTCCTCCCGCGAGCCCAGTCCCAGCTTGCTCCCAGCAGCAAGTCATCCAGCACAACACCATCACGACCTCCTCCTCCGTCAGCGATGTCGTGGGAAGCTCCACTCTGACCCAGCTTGCCAGCCACAGAACAGACATCAACCCCATCCTTTAAAAGTGGTTGATCAGAAACTGCTAGGGGAGTGTGGTAGCATATCAAAGCATCCTCTGTGCTAAGGACATTGGCAACTGTAACTCAAGCCTGGAAGATTCCTCAGTTCTTCAAAGACTTTGGCTTTCATTTTTATAGTTATTAAAATGTCTTTTATACTTAGTTACATAAAAGGGAGTTATGCAATTAATATGCTATCAGCTTGAGAAATGCTTTGGTGCTTTCTCCGGTTTTTTTTTTTGGTACCAGTTACTTGTTTATAAACCTAACTGTTTCTGTACATAGTCATGTTTCCTTCTCACCAAACTAGCCTGAAACCTCAGAAATACAGAGTTGTGTTAAACTGCAGCTTGTTAGCCAACGTGAGGCATGAAGAGTGTTAAACAGTCATGCGTAGGTAACTGGGAGTAATTAGGCTATAAATACATAGAGAGGGCATCTGCTGACAGCATAATAAAAAATGAGTTAGCATTGTGCTATCAGCAGACTCCATCTTGCATTCAGAGCCTCTTTCAAAGTGGTTATATAGGATGTGTCTATCAGGACAAAATCAAGCCCAAATAATGTGCCCTTTTGTCTAGCCCTCCCCCTTATCCTTTCTCCAACACCCTGGACTTTTTCTCCTCTAGTTATTCTTACACCTTCCTTTTCCCTTCCCAAACCCTTTTCATCCCCCAGCTTTTTTTTTTTCCTTGCTTTATTTCTCATTCCAGGGCTTTCTCGCTTCCTTCTATTTTTCTCAAAGAATGATGATGAACAAGCAACAACTTCAAGCCCACCTAAAAACTGTCAGCACGGCTGCTGCTTTCACTGGCTCTTCACCTGCAGCTGCTCTGCGCCGAGCAGTTGACTTTTAAAAAAATAAAAATTCTCCTGATTTACTGTTTTTAATAAACAGCAGAAAGCGAAAGAAGTGCAGCCCCAGGTGAAGAAGGATTGAGAGCCAGCTGTGTTGATGCTAACAGCTCTGTAAGCTTCTGTGGCACGGTGCAGGCGTAGTGAGCAGCACCTGAGGATCACAGCGATTCTTTTGCACTGCCAATCATTAACATAGAAAAAAAAATCCATGTAGTATATAGTAATTCGGAAAAGTTCTATTCCCTTACTCGGTTGCGTTGTTGTAGCAACGAAAGCTAACAGCCTCAGGTTTCACGGGCTATAAATGAGAAATAAATCAGTGTAACAGCTCTGACCAGTTGGAAAAATGCCATTTTCAGTTCCCAGGGAAAGACCTGCGCTCTGCAGGCATTCCTTTAAGCATCCACAAACCGATCCTGAGCTGGCAGACAGCAGTGTAGCTTCACTGACTTTAATGGCACTTAATGCCCGTTTACCGTGGGTAAGGAATTGTCTCATTAGGACGCTAAATAATTTTTAGAAGGCATGCAGCCGCTAAAAAGTGCTGCAAGAATGGCAAATCCCACTGTGCTCTGGAGAAAATTCAGTCCTGCAAAGAGGGTCTGGAAAAGAACCTTATGCCACAATTAAGGTTTTTGTCTGGACTCTGGGCCTGCCCCTTAGCACGATTGATTTGCATCCTCGAGTGACACCCATGATTGATGGGAAAGTCAGATGGAGATGATGCCAGTTAATTACGCTACCTTGCCGTGTATAGGGACGTGATTTTGCTCTCCAATCTGTCAGAAACAAAACCTTCCACTGCTTACCCGGGAAGCAGGCTCCCAGCTGGTGAAAGATGTTCAAACATTTTGAGCTGCAGCTTTAGTAGCAAAAGCTAATTCACCTTATTCCTGGCAGATCCTCTAGCCCTGAAGAGACTTTGTTCTGAAGTGAAGTTCTCCTCCTGGAAGGCTGTATCTTTGGGGTTTAGAGGAGCTGTGAAGTTTAAAAGGGTGGCTCTTCTCCTTGCGGGTGGGAGAGTGCAACAACTGAAGTGAGAGGCACTGTAAGGAGCAGGGCCTCCTGAAAGAAAAAGCAGAATTCTGAGGATTATTCATTTCTGAGTTAGTTCTTATCTCGGTAACTAACTTTTTATCAGTATTCTTTTAACAGCTCGCTTTCCACATATGCAAATACATTCAAAAGAATAAGATTTTTACTGTACAGTGTAAATCTTGACTTGATTATATAGTGTAAGAACCAAAAAAAAATTATGAAAAAATACAAATGTAAAGGATTTTCTATTATATTTTAGACAAACATATACTTTTAAAGTGTTTTAAATACTGAATCTATAATTTTTTTTAACCTCCAGTTGTAATAGCTAAATGGTTTTGCATCATCACGGCTCCCAAAGGAACTTTTTTCAAATATGCAGTCGAGCAAAATGTTCCAGCTGAGTACCCACTATATTAAAAAAACCCTAATAAGTATTTCCCTTGTGTCTGAATTTCATCATTCACCATGAAAAAGAAAATGCCAACACAGGGTTAATTTTTAAAACTTTCCCTCTATATGGGTAGCACTTAAATAAATTAAAAATAAAAATCAAACTTGTTGGTAACATTAGAATACCCAGTTGAGCTACACTGCACTAGAATTACAGTTTAGCTTCATTTTATTCAGTCTTCTCAATTAAAATATTTAGCTGTTAAACTGAAAGCCTCTACATTAAAATGAAAAAAAGCAAAAAAAAATAAAAAAAACCTTGCCTAATTTTGTTAAATTCAGCAACTTGACAGTTTGACTGATGTGTATTATATATAGCTCAATTATTTCTTTTTTTAATGCTAACTAGGCAAGCCAACCACACATGTTGGCCTAAATGTGTAATTACAATGAAATGTCTCCTCTCTGTACTATTGGCCTTTAGGTATAATCCTCGCTAGTGATGTGGAAATAAGTAAAGGATGAAAAGCTATTTGCTATTGCTTCTTGTAACTCTGTCGCAGGTTCATTGGCCAAGACAACACGCAGCATATTTATATCAGCTATTATCATTGGTAAAAGGACCAACTGTATCAGGCACCTTATATTATTCATCCACATTAAAATGCTTTTGTTTTCCAGGGGAGTGATCCTGCAGCCTTTCCTCAAGCTGCCTGAGCAAGGGCTGCGGGAGAAGCCCCTGCCCCTCTGTCCCCTGGACATCCCTCTGCCGTGTGGTCAATGGCAGTGGCCTCTTCCTAAGCACGTTACTCTAAATGCACGTATCAACCTCTTTCCGTCAAGGAGAAATCCTGCTTTTCCACAAGCTACTACTGGAGACTGCTCCAGTTTCCTCCTGGCCTGCCAATCCAGTTGCTGGGCATACTGGGCTCCGTGCCCCGTCCCACAGCTAGTGGATGATGTGGAGTGTTGCCCTCACCCATTCTCCCCAGCATTAGCAGGGCAGCAAGCCTTGGTGGGCACCTTGCTGAGGTATTTCTGTGGATGGCGTCTCTCATCATGCAACATCAGAAGCACGTTGGAAATCCCAGCCGTGGACAACTGCAATACTTTGATTGGAAAGAAACAATGCTGTGATCTGGTTCCGTCATCCCCAGCCCTTCTTTCCCAAGTAAATATATATATGCAAGCCATATTCATAACACTGCCTGTGGGAGACAAGTAGTTTGTGTGCTATCATGGTGTGTTTTATAAGGACGATGATGATGATGATGATGATGATGATTTATGGAGAATTTCTCACTGTTGGGAGTCAATTCCTGCTACGAAACTATATGTCTGCTGTCCATCTTCTGAATAGTGGAAAGTCAATGGTTCAGTGCCTCAGTGTGTGTGGATTTAGTGTGTTAACTGACTCTGTCCTGTTAACTAACAAGCCAGCTATAACTGTTGTTAAATGCCCGACTTTTGAGGATTCATATTTTTTTAAGCAACAGTATTTAGTGTTGAAAAGTAGCCTTTTAGTTTAGGCAAAATATGCTTTTTAGCAGCTAATGCCTTTTTTAAAAAAAAAAAGCATATAGAGTGAATTTATGAAAATTCATGAGGACCAAAGCAATTTTAAAACAGGAATCTATTAATTTAGTATTCATATAGAATTTTATAAAGTATTTATTAATAAATGTTATTTTAACACATTCCATTTGAACAGTATTCTTGTACAGAATCTGTTTGTTTGGGTTTTTTAAGTTACAATATTAGGTTTGCAATAGACTACTCTCAGCGTGTGTGCATCTTAATCTTCAGGGTCTCAAGCATATGTCATCCATCTAAGATGGAAAATCTTGCTGAGGTCAGTTGTACAGAAATTCCTAGAATTAAATGCTTTCCTTAAAGCAGCATCTGCCTTTTTTTTTTTTTTTTTTACTTTTATTCTTTTTTTCAGTAACAAAACAAATTATGAACCTTCAGTTGTTTCTTTTGTATTGAAAAATGTGCTCTCTCATCTTAGAAAGCACAGGTCAACATATAACTGGAAAGCCTGTCTCTTTTTTGTTTCTCCTTTTTTTTTAAAAGGCTAATTTTATACATCACCACTGAAGATCTAACCCATACTTGTTTCTTTTTCTAATATCACATAGTGAGTTGCACTATACTGCCTTATCATTGCCTCTTCTGTCCTCTTACTAAGCAGTGTTCCTTAGATTTAGACCATTGAAACTCCATTATACATCAGAGAAAATTACTGGAGGGGAAAGAAGAGAAAAAGATTGATCTGTAGACATAAAATCTAAACTGTGCCTATAAAACAAAACCAGTTACGACTAATTAGTATCTTATTTCTATGTTTCAATTATTTATATTATTTTAAAATTGCACTTTAGCTCTCACTCTCTTTCTTGCTCTCCCTTGTTGAATCATTTATAAATACTCTTGTAAAACGTTTGCACCAGATACATTTATATGCTTTCACTGGTGGCATATCTACAACTTGTCTCTCACACCTGCCCAAACAGAGAAGCTGGGAACAGCCAGTCTGCAGTGTGACTTAGACTTTACATCCTCTTCATGACAGCATATAAATGTTTTATTATGCAAAGTATGTGAGGCAGCATCTAAGCTACATTTATAATCTCTCAGCCTGAGAACCAAAGTGTCCTGTATATCGTAAGGTCAGGAGACTGGCTCTGTTGTGCATTGTCATGCACTTTGACTGTTGTCCAATTCACGGTAGCTGCGAAGCTGCAGTGATAACAGTGGCCATACTATGTATTAGAGTTCTGAATCAGTAAAATATGTTGCCTTATAACTTGACTAGGGACAGCACCTTTAAAAAAAAAAAAAAGAATAAGAAAAGAGACTAAAAACTTCTAAGGACATACTAAAACTTCTAAGAAGCAATAAAATCTCAATTGGTCTGAATACCAAAACAAATACAAATTGTTAATTTTTTCATCATCTGAAATAATCATCCTACTGCAAAGACAAAAGACACTGTTTACATCTTTAACCTCTTTTTTTTTTTCCCAGAGCTTACAGTTATCTCAGTTTTATCAGTGGCTTTACACTTAAGAGCTAAATTGCTTACCATTACTGGTTTTCCAGAGCTTTCAAAATGTCTTTATAGCAAATCCTAAAGTACAAGAGGCCAAAAATGTCACTGTTCACACACACTCACAAACAAGACATTCTCTTAAGTGGAAATCGGATTCTTTCCCAGGCTCTCCTTGGACTGGAATCAATGGCTGTAACTTACTATATTTAGACCAATGTGTAACACCTGGGATTCAGGAGCTCCAGCTCTGTATTTATGCAATTTAAATGTTAGTGATGCTGAGCTTCACCTGATGGAACTGCTCCCAAATCCCACAGTAAGAGCATGCTATCTGATGCCACTCACAGACCCAAATCTCTTTTCCGACTAAAAATCTGTGTGACAGCCTTCTGAATGAAGACTGAAAGATCTGCTTGGCTTTGCTGAAACTGCAGCAGTGTAAGGAAGAGAGGGAGGGGGAAAGGCTGATAGGGCATTTTCCTTTCTTGAATTTAGAAAATTCCAGAGAATTTTTTTTTCCCCCATTCATTGGAGCTGAGATTGCAAAGAGATCCTTGTCTGAGACAACCTGTACCATGCTTCCACAAGACAAAATATTTTGCACAAAAGGTGTATTCACTCTTCCCAGTAAGACTGATTGCCGCTGAGAGTTTTGCCTAGGACTTTATCACTGGGACCCAAGTGCTTCCCAGCCCATGGCTGCGAGCTCTGTACCCCTCTCTGCAACATCTCCATTCAAACACTGGGTAGCATTCATCTGCTGAATGTTGCTTCTTCAGATTATTGTCATTGTCCTGGTTTTAAGGAACTTTTAGCACTGCTTGGAGTAAGCCTAAACTATCGAAGTTTATATATAAGTATATATATTATATTCAAAAAAGGTGCTGTCACAGTAAGTTTGGGGCTTGAGGTTGTTTGTATTATATGCAAAGGTTTTATGTTTGTTTGTCTGTGTTTTATTCTGTAAAGCAACCACCTTCCTTACTGGAGGGAGATAATTTTTTTTTTTTTGGTACATAAGTGTAAATACTTGCCGCAGCATTTAATATGTTTAATTTTATGTTAAGCTTTTTGTTGTGAACCCATTATTGTTACAAATGGACAATGAGTTCATTGAAACTGTTCAACTACGTCAGATTTTTACATCTCTTTCTAGCTAGAAGAGACGGGAATTTTGTGCATTTGTACAAATGTTAATAATATCACCGCAATTCCAGTATAATAAAGCACTCGAATGCAAATACTTGCAGTAGTTCAGCTGTGTCTATACCTCGGACATTTTATAGTCTGGAAAACTCCTGTGCCTAAACAAAGCTACTCTTCAGTGGTGTCTGTTCTGAGGTGTAATCCCTCATCTCCCCCTAAAGTGAAGGAGGACCATGGTGCTGGACCTTCTCCTGTCTCACCATAAGGGTGAGAGGCTGTGCAGACCTTACAGCCCATCATTGCCCTCCCGCAGCTGAGGTGACTTTGCAAGAACAAGTTCTCTGAACCTTTTCCAAGCAGGGAGGCTGCAAAGCCTCAAACAAAAAGACTTCAGTGGTGGAGTCTGACGTGAGGCCTCTGCATAAGGATTAGACAAGCTGTTATTTTACTTCTCCTTGCAGCTGGAGTGTGCTTATATCAAAATACACTCTACGCTTGTTATCCCGCCAACCTTGCCTCATGCCAAAAGCTGCCTGGAAATGGATTTCCTGCTGGGCTAATTAGCTCTAATTGTGATGCCCCTGTTATCTTGCCAACCTCATTTCTCACTGTAAATTGGTCCAATACAGACCTTGGCACAATAATATGTAAACTGTAATCTAAAGTTAGTCAAGATGAACCCATTTCTCCAGCAGGAAAGCCAGTTTTAGATTTTATGCAAATTGATGACCTCACTGGCAGTCCCGCAGTGTTAGCCTGATCCAATGGGGCCCAAGACCTGAGAGGTGCAGGCTTGGTTATGGGATCCAGCCCACCCACAAATGGTTGGTCCCAGTGTCACACTGCATGAGTCCAGCCTCATGTGACATGACCATGCTGCTCCCTTGGAGGCCCTGGCATGGGCACAACTTCTGCCGCTCAACCTCTGGTTTTCAAAAGCATTCACCCTCCCAAAATGGGTAGGAAAAAGGCAGAGTCATGCCCCTGTTCCCATTGTCCCCTTTTAAAGGCCGGAAGATGGAGCATTTGGTGCACATGACTCCCTCTTTAAGGGGATACAGCAGATGTTTCCCCAAACATCAAAGTGCAGCTTTAGGTAGAGCCATTTCTAAGGTTGTATACGCCTGCCTTTAAAGTAAGGCTGTCATTCCACACCTTAACCTGTATCTCTACAGCACGGTTCTTGGTCTGGGACCAGATACTGAAAGAGGATCATCATATCTGTAAAAATAGATGCCTCTTATGAAGGCATATCACAGGACTATTTTATTGTTCACACAGTTATATTTACAGCTGACAGTATGAGCTAAGAAAGATGTATTCGGGCTGAGGTAACGCTGCCCTTTACAGCTGATTCATGGTTTCCCAAACTTGATCGCAATATTTGTTCCTCTTCCAAGCAGTCCACTGTTACTATTGCTCTCTCCAGGCTGCTTTGGACAGCATAACAAAGTTTTTAATAGAGAAAAAATGAATCAGTGTGAGTTCACACTCCTTCCCCTCTTCTTTGCAGGGATGTGACCAGAACTAGACTGACCTGAGGATGCTCTGCATCAGTGAGAAAGTTGGTCCAGCTTAACATCAGTCAAAGCAGTGGTGCAGAGAGACTTTTTTTCCCCTGATGCTTTGGCTGGACCTGCTTTGCCTCTCAAACTGTCCTCAGTTTTTTACCAAACCTAGGCTGCAGCCTCAGCTACTTGCTGTAAGTGCACTCAAGACTAATGGCAGTGTAGCACAGAGTTTCGTTAGGGATGATAAGCTAACACAGAGGGCACCATAGATGCCCAAAGGCATTGGCACAAAGTAGGCATGATTGCACATCAGTGACAACCACCTGGAGAAAGCAGATGCTTCCCCCAGAAAGGGGAGTGTGGGACTAATGGCAGGGGATGAGCCCAAATGAACCCAGATGTAAACAGAGATGAACTCAGAAATTGGAAGTGGACTAGTGTTAAAGAAACCTTTCAAAACTGACGTGGTGAAGCAAGCAGATGTGATTGGGGTTTTGTTAGTTTTGGGATGATTTTTAAGAAATAGTGGGATAGAGGGAACACTGAACATTGCAAGGATGTAAAGCTCTCTGAGGGCACACTGATCATTAGCATAAACGATTCAAAGGGAGTCTGATCCCCCTCCTGGGGAATCTCCTCCCATACAACGCAGGACAGGCTCTGAAATGGTGCAGTTGGTTATGCTCCCCTATCAGCAACCCTTGCCACCCACAGCTCTAGCAAAGCCTTTCAATGCAGACCTACCTCTCAATTCTCCCTGTCCATCCTGGAGCCAGCATGGCTAGGCTGAAGACAGGCAACAAGCCAGTTTAGAGGAAGCCAATTTTCCTCTCCATGATACCCACTACAGGAAACTCCAGCTCTGGGACTAACCCCAGAATTATCCTTTTGCGCCCACTTTATTTACAGGAGGATTTTACCCACAGCCATTCAAGATCTTGGCCCACAAGGAATAAACACAAGATTAAACACAAAGTTTCCTGAGCACTAGTTTCAAGAGAGTTAAAAAAAAAAAATAAGCAAATAAGAGTAGGGAAGGAGGGATCAAAGTTAAAACAGGACTGCCACCACCCTGCAGATCAGAGTTAGCAACTGGGGTTATTTGCTCAGTTGTTTGTTTTGCTTTGTTATTACAACTGCCTTAACTTCTTTCTGTCTCCCATCTGCCCTGCTGCAACAGGAACATTTGTTTTGGCATCTCTAAGCAGGGCATTAGAGCTTGCCATTCTCTTAAAACCCATATTCTACGGTGCTCCTGAGCACCATTTTTCCTCCAGCCTGCTCTATTTGCCAGTGTAACACAATGCCATGGTATGAGAATGACCCTGCAAAGCTGATAAAATATTTAAGACACGTGTTCTGGTTGTGTTAGGTAAGCAAATACCACAAAAGCTCAGCCATTAGTGAAGCTGACCAGCCCATTCCCCTAGGACTTACCAGCAGAGCAAGCCAGAGCAGCCTGAACTAGAAGTTGCTTTTCCCAAAAGAGAGGAGCTTGAAGTTTTATTTTGTAGATGCTGGAGAAATTTGCAATCTTTATGCCCCACTCTAAAATCAAATTGTATAGATATCTATTTAGATATAGATGATATAGATATATAGATAGGCAGATATTGATTTTATATATATATACACACACACACAAATTAGATAGATAGATAGATAGATAGATAGATAGATAGATAGATAGATGCAGATTGTACAGATGTGTGTATACAGCAGGTCAGCAGGTGTTTTCACAGGGCTTTGCATTCAGCTGACAGCAAGTCAAGTTAAAAGAAAGATAAATACTTGACATAACTGGCCAGTTCATGTAGGAAATTGACTCAAGGAAAAATAAATAAAGGCAGAAACAGATTAGTTTAAATCTGGGGCCCTCTGGATTATAATGGATCACAGAGGAAGACAAGAGGCTTTGTATGGAAGGACTCTATATCCTCCTCACACTTCCTTTTTTGTCTCACTAATAATTTTCATTCTGTGTTATAAGGCAGCAAAGCCAATTCCAGCTTAGTAAAAGTTTTTCTTAGTTTCAAGAAGCTGTACCACAAAGACAACATGTAGCTGTGGACAAGAAAAAGGACAAGTCCACAGAGGCACAAAACCACGAACAATGCAAATGTGAACAACATTACACAGGATTGTGTTTGGTATCACAACACTGACTGTTGGTTTGGCTTGGGTATTTTGTTGTTGGAGTTTTTCTGTAGCTATTCCCTGCACTTTGATCTAAAAGTAAAACTGTCAGAATTAAAGTTAAAGCTGAGCAGTTTTTGCAAGCTGAATGGGGAGGATGAGAGGACAGTAGCTTTGCTTTTGTCATGCTGCGATGTTGTCTTGTCTTTGGAGGCAAAATTTTTATTATTCAGCTAGAGTACATGCAAGCTCCACTGACCGGCACTCTCCTTTGCCCCTAATTCCTTCAGTCCTCCTAAGCCCAACCCCTAAAATAGCTGAGAGATCACTAATCCTCCACAATGGTCTTCCTGCTACCTGTTTTTGATAGTATTCTGTGGAGTGGGGTAGAGGGCATGCAGAGATACCTACATCCCTACATTTCCACTACAATACAATGTGGCAGCATCCTGGCCACACTGGAGGCAAGATTTAGAGGGGGTCCCACTGAACCAACCCACTTCGCTCCAGCTCTGCAGGTGACTCCTGCCACCACACTGCGAGGGCCGAGCCAAACCAAGGTTCTGTATGTACCTCAAGTAAATCTGACTGACTGAAAACAAGGGAAAATAGAGCAGAAGGTGTTATTGAGTTCCTAGCTTTGCAAATTGGTGTGGCTAACCAAGCAACTTGCCATGTGTAAAGTGTCAGGAAGGCAGTAGGGTCAGGATGGCCAAGACGTGCATGAGCTGCTGCATGGTGAAGCCATACCCACAGCTTGCGACCAAGGCACAAGACAGAAACTCAGGTGAGATGGTCTCCACAACCTGTGCCATCGGTGGCAGTGGTGATGTGTAGTTGTCCCTGTGAGGCTTATCCATCTGATTGTACTCTGGTCCTAAACCACCAGCAAGGCTTCACCCACATTTGTCTTTCCTCTCCAAAGCCCACAAAGCCAAAAGTAGCTTTAGAACAGGATCTATTCTCTTCCTTCAAAGAGTGAGCAAAACTCACCCTGCAGGTAGAGGGAAAGCCAAGCTGCTGATTAAAGTAATGTATTGTTTTTCTTGTTTTCATAGTTGCTTTCCAGAGCAGAACCCACATTTTTAATTGCTTAGGGTAAGCGTCAGGTGGATCTTCACAAAAGCAATTTCCTCTGCTATGTTATGCTGTATTGCACTCAAGGATAATTGCACAAAGTCCTTTTTTACTCTCACAAAAGTCCTTGCTCCTCTCACGAAACCACTTCTTCCTTTTCAAGCCCCAGGTGAGCACAAGGAACACATGCGGCTGAGCCATTCCAAGGGGCATTGCCGCAGGAGGAAGTATGACACCGAGACCCTGGCACTCACAAGTGATTTCTGGGATGGGACAAGAAAAAGGCTCATTTTTCCCAACTGGAAATTAAGCCTCATCATTATGCCAAAGCCAAGGAAGATGTCAAGTACAAGGCAGTCCCTTTTCCAGGAAAGCTCTGCTCCTAATGTAGTATGATAGCAGTAGGATCCCACCGGTGCTGCAAAGCAGAGCTCCAGCAGCCGCTGCTGGGCTAATCGGAGCCAGGAGCTGGGAAAGGAAGCCAAGGACAGCTTTTACATGCATGCGGTGGAAAGAGGAAAGAAAAATATTAATTTTAAATGGATTGACGCTGGCCTTGGAACTAGGCAGGCAAACATCCAAGCCTGTCAGGAGGGAGTAATGAGGGCTTTTAAATTAGATGTGATCACCTATCTGTGGCTGTACAGAGTATTTGCTGTGTATCCCCAGTACCTTAGGGAGAAACCCAAACACGTAAAGTTATGAGCATGCTATCCAAGTATGGGCTTTTTCATCAAAGAGTTTCAAGTTCTTCTCAGGCTTTAATTTAGTGCTTTAATTACCCAGGGATTTAGGTAAATATAATTGTTTTCATTTTTTCCCCAGCAGCACGCAGAGAGGAATAGACTGACAGAGAAACCAGAAAACATAAGCACGCCCACTGCTTTCCTGCCCACCTCCTCTCCTCCTGCCAACAGTCCATACACCAGGGCCCCACCAGACTTCAGGCAGGCAAAGTTTTACCTGCTGAAGGCATATCAATGCAGTCCTCTCAAGAAATCCTAATCCTTGCCCTCAAGGAGAAATGAGCTCTTTTGCTTTCCATTTTTCTTCTTCAAAGCTCTGGCCAAGCTCATCCTCATTAGGAGGCCATTAACCCACCAATGTTCTTCACATTATGATTTCCTCTTGGATTAGATGGGAAGATTTTTATATGCTGTAAAATGATTCTCTGGTTCTGACAGCTTTTTATTTATTTGCCCAGACCAAAAGCTTGTGAGGAACAGGAATGGGGAACCATATTGGCATTTAAATAAAATGCCACAACCCTCCACAGAGGAGAGGGGAAAGCCCTGCAGTCTCATTAGCCAAACATGCACATGGTTGTAATCATATAGGTGGGAGGGAGACATTCCCTTGGCCACGGATACCACCAATTTTTTCCTTAGGTTCCAATTCTGTAACTCTTATTCATCCGAAGATAAATGGGCTTTTCAGGCAGGGAAAGAGGGCTTTGGGACCAGGTTCTAAGGCTTTTCATGTATTCAGTTGTCACTTGCTTTTTACATTCAAATTCTGATGGGTCAGGCTCCCTAGATGGTGTCTTTCAGCACCTAATAACTCACCCTGCAAACTCTAGTGCTAATACAGACATCTTCTTATCACGCTTGAAACAGGTTTTTGGGGGGATTATTTTAGACACTTTTTGGTGCTCTGTCCCTCTATGTTTATACTAACTCCTTCACGAGGATTATTTATGTGGAATTTCTTTCCCATTACACAGTTGAAAACATCACCTGTTTTAGCAGGAGATTTCTGGGGTGAGTGCAGAAATATTTTGAGAAATTTGGTCATTGCTATTTGTTAATGGAAAATCTAGTAACTGAAGTGAGGGGTTTTTTTTAAACCACAATAAATTTTATATTTGTTACTGCTGGATTCTCATTAAATGCATTAATTACAGGAATGTTTAATGAAGCATATAAAAAAAAAAGCCATTATGTATAGAGCACTGTGAAAAACAAGGTATTCAGCAGAGTGTGCTCTTATATACTCTTAATAAAAGACCTTACCTTAAGGTAAAAACCCAATAAAATATGCCATAATGTGCTAGGGGACCCACCATTGATTTACAATGCATTACTCCTTTAGCAGTAAGCAACTTTGCACAATACATACCAAGCTTTTATGTATTTACATATAAGACCTTTCTTCTTCTAACAAAGATTTATTGAATTTCCCCAGAGCATATTCATTTTCTAAAAAGTTCTTTGTTTTGCTCTACTTATATTAGTTGTAATGAAGGCAACAAACTCTTTCCTGACTGACACTTGTGATATTAAAATTAAATATGAGAGTCAATATCACAGTACTTTATACAGAAATATTACTCGGTATGTTCTATGAGACTAAATGCAAACAAAGCTCTGTTAATATCTGCCGTTTCGTAAAACCATAGCACACTGGGCGAGGTCTAGAAATACATGGTGAAATTATCATAAACTCCCAGTTTCTAATTCCTCCATGGAACTATAAATGAGTAACTTTTAAAATACATTCATACACCCCAAATTTAAATGATGAAGAAGTAAAACCCATACAAGTAAGTTCAACGTAACCACCAAGAAAGTTAAATTATGCTTAACATGATGAACATGGGCTGAAACCCTTGAAGAAATAAAGGAGGATTCCCTGAAAAGCACTTGCCAATCCTTCACATGTCTTCAAAGACTGTTTTCTCAAGTGCGATGTAATGTCTCATGATATCATGGAACAGTTCTCGGTGTTCCCTATTAGTCACACTGATTATTGTAGTTGGCACTGGGTCCTCTCCACATTCATTCCTCAGAGTTATGTTTGCTCTCTGATTCCCATTCACTCCACTATTAAATCTCCTTCTTTTAAAAGAGTCCCCTTCTGCCTCAGTTTCACCTGCAATAATGGGAGGGGAATGTGCAAGAGCCTCGACCTGTGCACACACGTGCAGATGGACAATCCTGCTGAAGTATGCAGCGCTTTATCCCTGTGTGCACATGAAGATATTCAGATCTGTGGCCTACAAGCAGAATAAGTGCAAGAGATTCTGAGGGGACAAAATGCCTATATGTTTGTCTTGGTCACACAGTAAGTGTGCCCTGTGCAGGCACACCAGTGTTTAAGAAAACTGACGCCATCACTCATAGGATCATAGAACAACCATGTTGGAAGGGACCCATCGGATCTTCTAGTCCAACTATTCCTATCAAACACTAAACCAAGTCCCTCAAGACCTCATCCACCCGTCCCTTAAACACCTCCAGGGAAGGTGAATCAACCACCTCCCTGGGCAGCCTATTCCAATGCCCAATGACCCTCTGTGTGAAAAACCTCCTCCTAATCTCCAGCCTAAATCTCCCCTGGCGGAGCTTGAGGCCATTCCCTCTTGTCCTGTCCCCTGGCACTTGGGAGAAGAGCCCAGCTCCCTCCTCTCTACAACCTCCTTTCAGGTAGTTGTAGAGAGTAATGAGGTCTCCTCTCAGCCTCCTCTTCTCCAGCCTAAACACCCCCAGCTCTCTCAGCCGCTCCTCATAGGGCCTGTTCTCCAGCCCCTTCACCAGGTTCGTCGCTCTTCTCTGGACTCACTCCAGAGCCTCAACATCCTTCTTGTGGTGAGGGGCCCAAAACTGAACACAGGATTCAAGTTGCGGCCTCACCAGAGCTGAGTACAGAGGGAGAATCACCTCCCTGGACCTGCTGGTCACACCATTTCTGATACAAGCCAGGATGCTATTGGCCTTCTTGGCCACTTGGGCACACTGCTGGCTCATGTTCAGTCTGCTGTCGACTTGCACCGTAGGGACTCGATTTCTGCATTTTAGTTTCTGCTGGGGCTTTCTGGGGTGCAAAAAAGCAACCACTCCTCCCACGACTGGCCAAGTCATAGAATCATGGAATCAAAGAATGGTTTGGGTTGGAAAGGACCTTGAAGATTATCCAGTCCCAGCTCCCTGCCATGGGCAGAGACACCTTCCACTAGATCAGGCTGCTCAGAGACTCATCCCACCTGATCTTGAACACCTCCAGGGATGGGGCTGCCATCCCAGGGGCAACCTGTTCCAGTGCCTCACCACTCTCACAGTAAAAAAATCTTTTTAATATCTAATCTAAATCTTCCTTCTTTCAGCTTAAAACAATTACCCGTTATCCTATCACTGCCCTCCCTGATAAAGAGCCCTTTCCTGGCTTTCCTGTAGGCCTCCTTCAAGTTCTAGAAGGCTGCTATAAAGTCTCCCTGGAGCCTTCTCTTCTCTATGTTGAACAACCATCACTCTTCCAGTGATGTCCTCATATGGGACAAATGTGCTGTGCTTGTGTGAAGATGCAAACAAAATCATTACATTAATAGTTACCAGAGCTCTAACACTCCCCATCAACTACAGCAATGCAAAACAAGCCAACTTCTTGTTTATATGAGGAAGGGGAAGGGAAAGGAGAAAGCTCTGCCTTCCACATTTCTTCCAACTTCTCCATGGATACTGCAAAGGGGTTTGCCGGACGCTCCCAAACCTGGCCGACAGTGACCAACAAGCATTACAAGGTCCTGCTCACTTTCTCCTCACCTGCTGCCATCCCCATCCCCTGTGGGCACAAGCCCCTCTCCCACCAAGGTCAAACAGGCAGGTGGCTGAGGAAAAATCTGGAGAGGTCCTGGGTTTTTGCAGGACCTCCAGCAGATGGGTTTGCTCAGCCAGGCAGCCCAGGCACTGCTACACGGAGTCAGGGTCTGACATCTCCCCGGGCCAGGGGCACCAATGGCAACAACAGGGCAAAGATCACGGCACAGTGGGGTGAGAGTCGCTGGGTGATGGTTACACAGCTCGGCTCAGTAAGGCATGGCTTGACATGGCTTGGTTTGACAAGGCACAGCTTGGCTCGGCTCATCTAGGCTTGGCTTGGCTCAGCACAGCTCGTCTCGGTTCTGCACAGAAACACTCAGCTCAACAAGGCCTGGCAAGGCTCAGCTTGGCTCGGCTCAGCTCAGCAAGGCATGGCTCGGCAAGGCTTGTCTTGGCAAGGCATGGCTCAGCTCAGCTCAACAAGGCACAGCAAGGCTTGGCTCAGTAAGACTCAGCTTGGTTTGGCTCGGCTCAGCACAGAAAGTCTCGGCTTGACAAACTACAGTTTGGCAAGTCTCAGAAGGGCACTTGCTCCGCTCAGCTCATCTTATTGGTTTAAAGCTGGTGAAGGGGCTGGAGAACAAGACCTATGAGGAGTGACTGAGAGAGCTGGGGGTGTTTAGCCTGGAGAAGAGGAGGCTGAGGGGAGACCTCATTGCTCTCTACAACTACCTGAAAGGAGGTTGTGGAGAGGAGGAAGCTGGCCTCTTCTCCCAAGTGACAGGGGACAGGACAAGAGGGAATGGCCTCAAGCTCCACCAGGGGAGGTTCAGGCTCGACATAAGATAAAACCTCTTCACTGAAAAGGTCATTGGTCACTGGAACAGGCTGCCCAGGGAGGTGGTTGACTCCTCTTCCCTGGAGGTGTTTAAGGCACGTGTGGATGAGGTACTGAGGGGCATGGGTTAGCGATCGGTGGGAATGGTTGGACTCAATGACCCTGTGGGTCTCTTCCAACCTGGTGATTCTACGATTCTAGCAATGCTCAACTCGGCTCGGCAAGTCCCCGAAGGACACTTGGTCGCCTCGGCTCGGCTGGGCCGGCCGGCGCTGGGCTGGGCTGGTGCGTTCCCGGTGCGGCTGCGCCCCCCTGTGTCCAGGCCGGGAAGCTCAGGCGCCGCTCGGCCGCGGTCTCCGCGCAGGTCGCTCTCGGATGCGGAGCCGCTGCCTTCTCTCCCTGCCCCGACACAGGCGACTCCAGGGCAAGCTGCCCCCTTCCCTCGAGTTGATCTGACTGCGGGTTCACTCATCAAACCCCAGCAAAGTCACCATTGCCGCCGAAAGGTCTGGAGTCGCTTCCTTCCCTAGGGAGCGGCACCGTAGTGCTGTGATGCTTCTGCAGGAACGGAGACATTCTTCATTCACCTGAGACAGGACAATTCCCAATTTCAGTACAGGATGGGGGATGGCATGATTGGGAGCTGCCCTGCATGAAGGACTTGGGGTGCTGGTTGGTGAGAAGCTTGACACGAACCGGCAATGTGCACTCACAGCCCAGAAGGCCAAACGTGTCCTGGGCTGCATCAAAAGAAGTGTGGCCAGAAGGCCGAGGTGGGTAATTCTGCCTCTCTGTTCCTCTCTTTTGAGATCTCATCTGGAGTATCGTCTCCAGTTCTGGAATCCTCAACATAAGAAGGAGAAGGAGCTGTTGGAATGGGTCCAGAGGAGGCTACAAAGATGGTCAGAGGGCTGGAGCACCTCCCATATGAGGACAGGCTGAGAGAGTTGGGCTTGTTCAGCCTAGAGAAGAGAAGGCTCCAAGGAGATCTTATAGTGACCTTCCAGTACCTGAAAGGGGCTGTAAGAAATCCAGGGAGGGACTGTTCATAGAGGCAGAAGGTGATAGGACTAGGGGAAATGGATATAAACCAAAGAAGTTGCAGACTTAGACTGGACATAAGGAAGAATTTCTTCACCATGAGCGTGGTGAGGCACTGCCACAGGTTGCTCAGGGAAGCTGTGGCTGCCTCATCCCTGGAGGTGTTCAAGGCCAGGCTGGATGGGGCCTTGAGCAGCCTGGTCTGGTGGGAGGTGTTCCTGCCCATGGCAGGGGGCGTGGAACTGGGTGATCTTTAAGGTCCCTTCCAACCCAAACTATTCTATGTATCTGTGATTCATCAGTTTGCTGGGAGGTGAGCACCATGCTACCCTGGTTCATGTAAGAGCTGTTCTTTCTCAGTCTTACACCTAGGGCAGGGCCCTGAAAAGCACCCTGGGTTGAGGCTGGCATCTTGCTCTTCCTGAAACGCTACGCAAAGCCAAGGAAAGGGGATTGCACTGCTGGTTTCTTCCCTTTCCTGTCCCAGAGCTGACAATTTTCACTGCCCTCTCATGCACCTTACTACACACCTGACATTGCCATCTACTTTGATTTTTCAGGAAGAAACTATGAAGATGCAGCCATAGGAATGTGAATGAAGAATTCCAGCCTAAGGATGGAAACAAGGGAATTAAAAAAACTTGTCATCTTAAGTACCTTTCTTACTCTCATCTCAGATACTTTCTCTGTGGACTGTACTATTTCTGTTATCAACTTCAACCATTGTAGAAATGAGAAATTGACAAGGAAACGATCTGTTGGAGTAAAGTTCCAGAGCTTATAAAAAGCATAAACAACCATGTGCTGTGAATAACACATCTTTTTTTTTTCTGTACAGCCAGGGCAGCTTCATCTTTCTGAAGCTTTTCCTGTTAGAATGTCAATCCACAAAGAAACATGCAGCCTGGAGCTCTCCATAGAGGGGACAGCACAGCCACAGAAAGACTCTGTGCATTGGGCTTAAGTGGCAGGGGTTTGGTACCAGAGGATGACCGGTGTGGAAGGAGCCCAGGAAGACTCAAGTGCCAAGTGCAGCCACCTGAAACACATGAAAACACAGATTACATGCCAGAACTTGTGCCTAGTGCTGAGGAGTACGTGATGCCCTTACTCAGGCACATTTAAGAAAGCCAATAGCAGCCTGTGGGGACAAGTGGTGCTCTTGGAGACATGGGACTGGAGATGCTGTGGAGGAGCGGCTGGAGGGACAAGGGCTCTTGGCTGGAAGCTATCCCTGTCATTGGAGGGACAGCTATAAGGGACTATGGTGATCTCTATTGGGACAGGAACACCCCTCAGGTACTAGAGCCAAGGGTGACCCAGGTGAGGCAAGACCAGCAGGGAGAGAACAACAAAAAAAGCACGCAGAAGCCACTAGAAACCCATACACCTAGCATGACAGACACCTGTTGCTCACTAAGAAGACTGAGATAGACCAAGTGTAACATGCCTGAGAAATCAGAGCAACTGCAGTGAGGTAGGGCTAGGACTGGTGTTTGACCCAAGATGAGCACTGGGAAGGGGAGGGAAAGCTGTTTATTTCAGTGTTTAATTGTTGGTTCTTTGCTTTTCTCCATGCCCTGACTGATGATCAGAAATTTATGTTATCTGGGAAGAAATAATAAAGTAAAAATTCCACAAATTGTGACTGCTTTGCCTGTGACACTCAAAGCACATTATCTTGGCTGACATGAATAAAGAGGCCATAACCCTTTATTGCCTTTTCACACTGTAAATCTACCCCAGTACAACACACAGTGTTCACCATCTTGCATTCATTGTACATTATTCATCATAAAAGTTACTCCTGCATTTCCAGTGATATAATCCATCTTTGGGCATCCCACAAGATGGGGATCTGGCAAATTATCATTCAGGATATTGACACTTAAGGTGTCAATGGGAAGAGCAGGAAATTAGAAGAAATCCAAGTCTTTTGGTCCCATTGGACTTGTCAAAAGAGCCAGATAGGTTTTGTATAAATTTTTTTGTAAAGTTTCAGGCCATGTGCAAAAATTTCAGTCCAAAGAAGTGCTCATGTACTATAGGTAGAACAAGAGGTTTAGGATATAAGAGAAAACTGAAATATCTGAATAATATGCTGAGTTGCGTACATCCTGCAATTAAAACATTGTAAGCAAATAGAAGAGAAAAATATTGTTATTATTTACTGGTAAATTGATTTTCTCCATTTTTCCTGTGTGTTTCAGCCACTCCCTTTTGTTGCAGGGATCCTTAATAACACAGCACAGCTACCCCTCTCAATGTTGTTGACTAGAATGAGCAGCTGATGTGAACAACCTAAACAAATAAATCAGCCCTTTGAATCATACTACTGAAACTGGGTTTTTCTGGAAACTACTTCTAAGACAGTCAGCAGGTAAAAACTAGAGT
The DNA here is from genome assembly GCA_033558105.1 of Coccyzus lansbergi. NCBI lineage: Eukaryota > Metazoa > Chordata > Aves > Cuculiformes > Coccyzidae > Coccyzus > Coccyzus lansbergi. Next base: position 609,495 of record JAUMJK010000307.1, read on the forward strand.
TGAAACCCTCCATCTTCATACTGATACTCCAATATGATGCAAAAGCTACCTGGTGATTTTATGCTGTGCCTGGCTTTTAGTACTGTGGGACTATTTGTAGTAGTGCAGATAAGCTCAAGCATGAGTGTTTGCAGAAACTGGGCTTATCTCTGGCCTGTATTAACAGGATTCAGGGTACTCAAGCAGACACACACTGCTTTCTCTCAGGAGCCACAAAGCCTTCAAGTTTCAGATCTCGTTTTCTACTCTAAAGTTAAAACTTCAAAAGTCTGCAGCAAGAACCTTTGGGGATTAATGTAATTCATTCTTTCCTGTCCAAGTTTTACATTATGGGGTTATTACGCTGCTCACCACAACTGCGAGCTCTTGGCCAGAGACAACTGTTTCAGTTTATTTTAACAGGGTGTTTACCTTACTAAAGTAATAACAAAGAAGGATGATTGCATTAATTACTACATCAAACTGGCTGCCATGGCACTCTCCCCACCAACCCTCAAATCAATTAGTTGCATCTGTAAGTCAAGTGATTGAGGGTTTTTTTATTATTACTCCTTTTCCTCTCTTTTTTTTTTTTAAAGCCATTTTGCCATTAATAGTGCCTCTTCGAGTGAAAGCTATTGTTCTTCACTGAGAGGATGGGAAGATTTAGATGGTCTCCTAACATATGGTAAGAGGTTCAAGGCTTGATTCATGGTTACTCAGAATCTTCTGAAGTGATACATACCCCACAAAGTGATTTTAAAATGCTACTATATTCAACTGATAGCAATTTGAACACTCCTTCCCCTGGTATAATTGGTTACAGAGGGTGCCAAAAAGCAGTAAACCTTTGAGGCTGACATATCTCTATGAACAAGTGGCATTAACTGGTGTCACACTAAAGTAAATCCATTAAGAACATGACCAAGAGTAGCTACATTTCTTGGGTTTATGTTAGATCTAGTTTCCTAAGGAAACAATGCATATGTGCTGAATGCAGGTGAATGAGTGTACACCTTTATCTCCCTATTAATAAGTTTTGAAACCACCGGACCATTTCAAAGAGTCAGATGGGCAGCAGCCACATAGCTCCAGTTTAATGAAGGGAAAAAGCTGGACAAAGAAGAGAGAGAACACTTGCCCCATCATTCAGGGGGAAGAGAGCACAGTCCTCCCCACCCACACATGAGGCACAAAGCCATGCTTCCATCACTCCCAGGCAGCATGGACTGAGCAGTAATCTGGTGGATGTAGAGACACTCACTCTGCCTCCCTACATGCAGATAAGGACTCTGAAAAGACATACAGTTGAGTTCATTTTTACATCAGAGAGGGAAGAAGCATCTCTTTGTTGGAAGCTGCCTGCAGAGACAGCAGCAGGCACAGTACAACCTCCTGTGCCTCTGATGGAGATAAGAAGCAAGTCCCTTAGCATTTTTAGAAATACTCTATAGCTGCCGGTTGCCGCTATAAGGTAGAAAAATGAGAATGGAGCTGGCTGCTGCTTCCCAGTTCTAATTTCATCTAACCCAGATCATGAACAGTTCAAACAAAAGCCTTGGGACTCCTCTAAGCTAAACCAGCTGTTTATCAAGAGCTCGCAGAGGCAAGGAACAGCAATACTATTCTTGTCATCTCCTGACTCCAGCATTCTGCCTGCCACCAGCTGCAGAAGCCACTGGGGCTAAAGATTTCCCAATAACAGAATAAATTGCACGCTGGGAAGATCCATCTCACTCTGGTCCCATTGTTCTAACAGTACAAAATGTCTCAGTGCAGCAGAGAATCTGGTTCTTCACATCTCTCCCAGCTTCTAATAGGTTTCAGCAAGAAAATGTGTTGCTTGTCCCCTTTTAAATCACAGTCAGAGACATACAGACAGATCTTTCTGAGTGATAAATTGTTGTGCATCGGATATGTTGACTCAGGTTGCTTGAGATGGGAACAGGGGGAAATATAGGAGAGGCCTCTGCCTGTACCATAGGGATATCTCTGTAGCAAAATTACTAGGGTTGGGAGAACATCGCTGCTTTTGATATAACAACCTCAGTATCACTGTCGCAGTCAGTCAGTCAGTCAGAATAAGAACTTCCCTAATATCTCTGGGTCAAATTCTGATAGTAGACGCTCCATTTTGCTTCTGTTTCCCCCAGATGGACCTCACATATGCATCTAAGAGTAGCATTTGGTCCAAAAAGGGGAATCAGCACTTCTGTTATAAGCAGAAGCATTTGACACGCCTCACGTGAGCTTTCATTTCTGGGCAGAAATGTCTGGGTAGATCAACAGAGTTCCTTTATTGCCCAATGATTTAAGGTGTGTTGATTTACATGACTTCATCTACCACCTTCCAACACTCATGAGGCTTTACTGAATTAACTGAAAGGAAAGAGGGGCAGCAGAGGAGTGGGAGAATGGGACCATCCCATATGGATCATTCGTATGTTTAGCAAGAAAAAGAAAAAAGGCCACCCACCATTGCTGCACCCTAGTGCTTACAGTATTACACCATTCAAGTAAGAGAGGGTATGTTTCTATTTAAAGGAATGTTTCAAAGCCATGTGTGGCAAAGAAAATACCTAGTGTGATAATAAATCACTTAAAATGTTTTCAGTGTTACAAAACAGGGATTGTTGAGAATGTTCATGTTTCACTCCACATTTAATTTCAAAGGGGTAGGAGGAGAGAAAGTTTTCAATTTTTCTTGCAGACATGTGATATTCATGTTTGTGTTATGTCTTTAATTATGTCATTGAGAAGCATTGGAATTGCTGTTCACTATTGTCCAGATTCCTACATAGGTGTGAAATTCTTCTGGTTCTGCATTTGATGGGAGAGCATGCTTTCCTACCTTACTGATTGTATCCTACTCTTCCCCATGTAATTCATGGTACACAACACTGAGGACTAAGAGAACAGCAGGTGCTTATTTAAAGGCTGTAAGATCATAAAGCTTTGAAAGTGTGGATGAACAGCAGAATGACCAAGGCACTGGCTGAAATTGAGCTGGGATGTATTTGATGACATTATCATGCACTCTGAGAAGATGAATGTACAAAAGAGTGTATGAAAGAAAGTAGAGATATTGAAAGACCGAGGAACAAAAGCTGCTGGCAGGGTGTGTGTTATGGTGATGGTGGTTGGAGAGAATACAAATTGATGTAAACTAGGAGATGGAATAGCATCTCTAATAAGAAGTAGAGAGCATGTAAACTGTACAGAGTATGTTAATGACATAGTTACTCTAGAATAGATGCACATGAGCAAGAGGTGCAATAGTGTTTGTTTGACTTCTCCTTCTGTTGTACTGACAAGATGAAGGTCCACTAGGAATTAACTGCAGGTGTGAAATCCAGAGCAAAGCCAGGGAAGTAAAATGTGCTCAAAGGCATAAAGATAAATACAGGAGCATTGCCTTCATCTAAGTTACCAACGAGAACCAGTACAATTCAACTGACAACCGTCATTCACCTTCACTGTGATCTGAGGGGAAAAAATCTGGACTTTTTTACAGATGAACATCTTTTGAAACAGGTGTGCCAGAAGAAGTGTCCCTAGTAGCAGTTAGCCAAAGTGAACTGAGTTGAAATCAGAATTGTATAGGATAAGACTGCCTATACATGGACCTAAAGGAAAATATAATTTCTGGAATAGTTATACTGGATAAACTCAAGATTTAAACATATGGCCTTGGAAAGAAAATAAAAATAACTTTGAGCAATGTCTGTTGAGGTAGTGCTTAAAAGGTTTCCCTTAGCTTCTTTATTTCTGGCCTAGGAATTACATTTTGACCAGAACTTTACCGCTTTTGAAAGGTTGCAAATAAGAGTACTCAGTTGTACAAAATCATGAAAATTAGAGTTCCTTAGAGTTCCAGCCCAGTGTGGTATCATTCCCCATGGTCTCATTTGGAGGAGAACTGCCCAAAGGCCAAACTGTACCCATGACTAGGAGCACGCACACTTCTCACTAGTGGCAATCGAAATTCCTTACACAGAACTAGGCAGTAAATTGTGCTGCATACTTACTGTAAAAATTGGTGGTAAGAAGAAACATAAGAGATTTTTCAAGAGCTTGTGCTTTGTAAGAATGATTGATATCATCATGCATAAAGTATTGAATATTTAAATGGGCTGGGGAATCTCATCTGCTGATTACTTGATGTTAAAATATGTCATTTCAGAACTTAGAATACCCTTTCAAACAATTTTCTAACTTTCTCACTCTCTCTGGAGTCATTAATTATACAGTTTTGAGAATCAGTCAAGGGACATACTCAGGTTTTTTTTTTTTTTTTTCCTCCAATAGGCAGAGAAATCCAGTTCAAAGTATTCTACCTAGTCTCTCAGCAAATTAGTAGACTGGCATATGTGCTTCCTTGCCTAACACTTTTCACCTGTGACAACTGCAGGTAATTATTTTGCCCAAGCGAAACTGATTCTGGGCACTCTCAATGAGAAAAACCTTTCTTTGCAGGTTCAATAAAATTTGGTATGCATTTCACCCCTGGAACTTAGATCTTTCATTAAAAAGTTGTATGGCAGTAAGAGCTAACTCTTTGCAGTTGAATATTGGTCTCCAAAGAGATAGTGATAATAGAAGCAAAAGTGCCAATATTATTCTTTAAATGCAAGTTAAGTTACATCCTGCCTGAATTTAAGAAAGAAATGAGTTTGTGGCTGTTATTATTAAGATAGAGCTGCTTGCAACTGTTGAAAAAAAAAAAAAAAGAAGAAGCTGCTCCATTATATTTTGTAGGATAAAGGTTAGTAAAAAGTTGACTAATTCTTCTGTTTCAGGTAAAAATTGATCCTGAAATCAAAAAGCCAACAGATCTTTGACAAAACCCACTATTTTAAGACTATTGATTATTGTCCGAACGTTTACAGGAATCCCACCAGAGCAACATCAAATGAAACATTGTTTTCAGGCAGACCTTTGTAAAAGCATGTTCTCCTTTGCAAACTTCATTTAAAAGAAGGAAAAAAAAAAAACCCCAAAAGAGAAAGCCAGAGGGCTTTCTGGTCATTGTGATAGTAACCTATGTTGGTAATGCCTCCCTTCCAGTGTCATTCTTTTAATTTGAATGATCTGAGAAGAAATAAATGGTACACTAAGGCGACAGCATAGAAAGACTACTGCACTCATGGTGTTCAGGAACTTGTTTGTAAAGCAGTTTCAAATATTCAAATGAAAGATGGTGGAGGTTGGTTTATTGCTAGTAAAAATCCAAATGACTTATTGAAGAGTTCATGAGGTGAATGCAGGAGTTCCATCATTTAGTCTTCTTAAAACTTGTCACAATAGAATTCTACAAATCAGCAAACAATTAATTTACTCCATTGGTTATTGAGTGCGGTAAAATAACTTCACCACTACGAGTTGCTTTTATTGGGCATTGTTACATCAGCTAATCATTAGCAGGTCTGCCCTTAGGAACTTTTGTTTAGCAAACCAAAAATATATCTCTTTTTAATGTGAAACAGTTGGCATGAAGGATTATGGATATTATTGGAGGGTTTTGATTTTGAAAGGGAAGCTGGAGTGTGAGAGGCCCCAAAGCATGTATATTCCTGAGCCATCTGTTGTGCCAGCTACACAAAAGCCCCAGTACAGACCCCAGTACAACCACCATCCACTTGCTAGAAATAATTGCAGCCTTTAGAGTAATGAGTACTTCAGAAAAAATTCGGGGTCAGGTTGGAATTTGGATGCTGGAGAATGCTTAGTACATTCATTTGCCCTATCTCTTGTTGAGACTCTCAGTTACTTTTTTTCTTGAACAACTAGCCTCTCTCTCTCTCTATCCCCTGGAAAAATTCTACTACTGATGAAAACTAAGGAGTAAGTTATAAAAATAAGAAGGAGAAAAAAATCTAGCCCAGGTAGAGAGAAATCAACCCATTTTCAGTAACTTTGTGAGAAAGATCAGAGTTGTTTCTTTTCTTTTTGCAATAACCACTGGACTTATTGGTCACTTTTAAAAAACAAATTCTTCAAAAGCTATTTTCTATCATTATCTTTTGAAAAGCAAATGTTAACTCCTTGAAAGGTCAAAAAGCCCTATAGGATTGGTGGAGCATGAAAACATAGCAAAATATATATGTAAATTAAGTTTAAAAATATGGAAACACTCGATGAAAACGTTTGTTACAGCAGAAACGTACAGCATTCACACTCCAGTAAGTGGAAACATATAGAAAGTGGTTACTTCAAAACCTACATTTTCCCTCACAAGACCCAAACACTTCTGAATGCCACTGGGACTGCCCACAGGAGTAAGTAGAAATTCATATGCAGTTTTCAGGATAGGAGTCCCTGGGCCAGAAGCTACTCAGCGTGGGCTCAGTCCCTTATCAAATGTAAGAAGACTGCATACATCATTATAGGAGAAAAGTGTAAATTCTGCTTACTTATTTTTTAAAGGAAATTCCCAGAAACATAAGAAATCAGAAAGATCATCCTGAATTCTGAAGTTTGTTATTCCTATGAGAATTCCTGTCTGGAAAATAGTAGTAAGAGGCTGTCCCAACAAAGTGCCTTGAGTGATGCTGATGGCTCTGTCCACTTCTGCTCTAAGCCATTCCTACCAGGTCAGAGCTCACATTATAAAAGGCTGCAAGCAAAAAGAGGAATTGAGCACAACTCACCTGCATTTCTTTCACATGGTTGTAGGAGAGTAAGTATGAGGCAGGATAAACTTAAATCTCTCAGTAGAGGAAGAAAAAGTACTTTTTTACTTTTCCTGCCCACCAGACAACTCTCTCTCTTTCTCTCCATGTCCATGGAAAAATACCTGTTGAGCTGGTGGTCTTCTGGGATGTAAACATCACATCTTTCGTAATGTAAGAAAGATCACTGAGCTGTTTAAACTACTCAAAAGAGGTGACACCTTTCAATCACTGCTTACCTGAGATTTAGTCTTGACTCATATTTGTGGGAAAAACATATACCTTCCTCAGTCATTCTGCAACTGACTTGAGGCTTTTGGATTTCAAGCCTGGTATGTATAGCTTTGAAAAGAAGCTTTTCACTCTTCTTATCGCCTTTGACTTATCCAAACCCCAAGGAAAATAAAGGTACAATGTCTGGGAGAAATGGGCTATCAACCTCAAAGATGCTCCTCTTATCCACAAACTCTGTGTGGTACAGAGAGGTATTTCTCCCATTTCAAATTTAGATGATAAAGAGTTAATTTCTCACTTGACTGAAGAGTCATTTCTTTATAGTAAAAAAAAAAAAAACCATGTTTGGTTTTGTTTATATTTACCATCATGTCATTAATGCCTCCTTTCCTATGCCTTCCCCCCTCTATTCCCAGCACCATATACCCAATTTACTCCCCTGAACAGCTCATCCAGGCACACAGACTTTCTGGGAATGTTACTTTGATACGAATGTCTTACAAGAGCCATCATCTTGCATACAGGCAAGATGGATTCAAAAGGTAGTATTTTTCCCTTCCCAGTATAGTTAAGGAGGTGGTTGTCTTCTGCCTCCAGCTGGGATATTGTTCATCTATCCACATGGAAATCAGTTGATAAAATCTACTGTTTGGTTCTCAGTGTCCACTGCAGCACTGTCATTGCTTTCAGGGTGGCTGTGAGGTCACCTTATACCTTTAACATGAACTAAGTACATTGCATGATACCTCTGCTCCTTATGGACAATTTGTTGTGCATGTTTCAAACTGCTGGAAAAAGACTTGATTTTCATTAATCTAGCAAGAAAGGAAGGTGAGGTTTTTCAAAGAAATTCCCCATCATAATTAAATAACAGAAATTAAAAAAGGGAAAAATCCCCCTACAACAGACCTGTTGGGGAGTAAGAAGAGTCAGATCTAATGGGTTTCTACAATTTTATTTGTAGATACCTTAGTTTATAGAGCTAACTAAGATGTCTAGATAAGACAATGTTTCATGTGGTATCACAGAGATTCCTCTATAAACTTCTTCAGTTTTACTGAACAACATTTCATTTAACTTCATTTGTAAAAATAACACAAATTATTTAACTGCTTTCCATCACACAAAAGTTAAATAAATATTACTGAAACACAACCTGACTTTTGGAGCTTTTATTTACACTACCTGGACAGGAATGCACTCTCATAAACCAATATTCTTCAGCACAGAGGCTGGATGTCGGAAGATATATTTGATCGTGGAGGTTCAAAGGCAATGTAGAGAACAGAAATTCAGAAACACCTTTCACGTTTAAAGAAACTCTTGAATATGCTCTAATAATTCTGATCACACCAAACTTTGACCAGATGTTCACCAGATATCACCTGTGGTTCAGGATTAAGAGATTTGCTGCAATTTCACTGTAAGTAGTGCCCAAGAAATCTTAAAACAAGATGCCTGTTATCCCACTGGTGCAGTTATAAAACAACCTGGACCATTGTAACAATTTAGTGTCAGAACAGTGCTGTGTATCTGAAGAGATGATTTTGAATATATCAAATGTATACAGGATAAGTGGATATGAAGTGTTCTGCTGAGCTTTTTGCAAGCGTATAAACCAAGTTCTAATTGTAGCCATCATTTACTATTTCTTTGAAGAGTAACAATGGGATTCAACCTCAAATAATAGCAAATGATAACACAAACCCCCTTCAGTGCATCCAAACCATCTCACAGTTCCTGCTTATGACTGCTACCATAGAACTCATGAAGTTTTCTACATTTCAAAGAGTAACACCAAATAACATCTCAGTTTTAGAATAACCTAAATCCTGGTGAATTCTGTTTGTGAAATGCACACATTGTGAATTCAGATTTCTCAAACTGAAACACTATCAAACTTGAAGAAAGCTAAATTCAAAATCTTAAGTTGGTGGCTCAGGCTTTGGTGTAGATCCTATGAAGAGAAGAAATAACTTCTCCAATGTTCAACTGACATTTCAGTTTTTAAGGAAGGCCCAAGGATAAATTTATTGAGAGACCACGGTTAAAATAAGAGCTTTGTTTAGTAAATAGAAACAGGATTTTCAAAGAGGCTTCTGATTCTGGGAGCACCATGCTGGCCTGCTTTTCAAAAATACTCAGCACCTGCAGTTCCCCCTGCAAAGGAGGCTAGAGAATGAGACATTCCACACGTCAATTAGTATACTGAAGGCACAAAAGCTTTCATTAACATAAAATCTAATGCAGTGATTTATGCAGATTGACCTTATTTACAAAGTTGTGCTTTAACAGGTGTTTTGCTGTCCTCCCTCCACATTTAAGTGTTTTAATTTTTCACTTCAGCAATCAAGCTCAAACAGAAACCAAGTTAAATAAATACATGGTTCTGCTTTTGCCATTCTTATTTCATGAAGATCATTAAATCACAGAACACTGGACACCAACAAAACAAGAAAGAATGCCTTATGACAAAGGAGAAAAGAATTATGAACAATCCTGCGTGTGTCAGAATGCCTTCCAAGAGAGACTGAAGCTTCATATATTGTACCTTCACTCTTGGATTATCAGCATTATGCCTTGCCAATTTATAATTGACATCTGCTGTAGCTAAAGAACCCAATGCCAGATGCATCCTTTTAAATTGTTGCACTACAAGTGCAACGACTGGTTTTCCAGTGAGGGAGAGTAAGGTTCAGGACGTGCTCTACAGAATGATTCACTTAGAAGTCATATATGGCATTATTTAGTCGTGTTCTTTCTGTAGTAATCTGAACAGTAGGGGTACAAAGTCAGCTGGTGAGAAGATGCCCAACCATCATGACGTGTTATCATCACCTCAGTGGGCTGGCTCTGAGCCTTCATCTTCACCTGGCATCTTAAATTAGAGAGGTTGTTTTGCCTATGCCTCACCCAGAGGAAATGCTTCAACTCCATTTGGCCTACTTGATCATTTAGGAAAAATTTGGGTTGGATGTCCTGCAAACCTTTAGACGGTGACGCTTAAATCCAAGAAGCAGATGTAAGAAAATAACTTGGAGATCTTCAGTCGAAACTATCTTCATATAAAGTAAATGGGGGAGGTGAATTTAAGGGTGACAAAAACCAGAGCCTCCTCCAAAATTAAAATTCACTGTGGTATCAGCAAGCAAAGCTCAGTGTGTGCATACAAAATTACCACTGTCTGTGAAAATAAATAGCCTTGGCAGCAACACTCTAGAGTTGGAGCATAATTGGCCTGCATTTTACTCCCTTCTTTTTCCTTGTAATTTCTTTGTGCTGTGTTTCTTTGTGTAAAGAAACCCTCATTCAAGGGATTTATAGCCTTTCAGAGAGGAAATTAAAGATTCAGTGTCTCCCCATCACTCACAAAGACAGAGATTTGATTTTTAAAATAAATTATTGTTATTATTTGTGAATGCACTTTATTTGCATATCTTCAGACAACTCTAGCTTCTTCTTGCGTGATCGTTAGAAGTACAGCAATTAGTGATTATGATGGGATGGATGTTAACATAGGGAGCCTTTTTATTTTCCCTCCAAGGCATATTCAAAGCATGGGGTTCATCTGAACAAAGAGGAGACAGCCAATACTTGTACCTCCCCCTCACACTTTTGTGGGTCAGCCTGATGACGGGACCAGATTTAGGTTCATAGCGTTCGTTACCCCGCACCTCCTAACACTTGATAAAAATAAAACTCAGGCACCGATTATGATTTTATTTTTTTTAACCCCTCTCCCCTTCAGACATTACACTGAAACTTCAGAAGAAGTATATTTTAAAGGGGGTCTAAAAGAACATGATGAGAGGTTATTGAATACCTCCTGCAAACTGGACTGCACTAAGAGCCTCGTCCTCAAATAGATCTGATCCTGCAAGAGAGGAAAGGCCTGGGTCCCACAATGGGCTCAGTGTGGCAGCTCCCTTTGACTGCACAGAATCCCATTGATGGCACTCAAACAATCTCACTCACTGATGGACATTTAGAGGTCTACACTGGCTGTGCCACAAGGTTTTTTCCAAGAATAGCAATGATTATTCATCCTAAATGGCCCAGAAAGTCTGGAGACAGCTCACATATTTTTGTTGAACGTTATGCATGCAAACATGAACCCAAAAGATTTAGCTGTAGACTTGAGGAGGGAAAGATGTTAAGTGCCTAGGTTTGTTCTCCCCATTTAGATCAGTTTTCTCATGAAAGTGTGAGAATTAATCTGGCAATTTATAGCCATATTGTCTCCTCTGAAGATTTCAGTAAATGGAAACAACGAGAAGTGCTAAAGCTAAATCTGACCCCTGGGTAAATGACATAATCCTCCCCAGTGCCAAAACGTTGTCTGAGGAATTCCTTGGTTTTGCACTAACCTGCTGTAATTCTTTTAGATGCCCCTTAGCTCTCATATCCCTCCCGCAGGCATATGAAACGTGGCCATTTTACTGGGTTCCAGTGTTGGGACTGCACAGACAGCAAAAAAGAACTTCATAGAGAAACAGAGCGGGTACATTATGAAACCAAACCAGGACAATTTTTCAATATAAATAGCTTAAAGGATGTCACTGCTTTCTTGACCTTGTTTGCCATAGCCAAATTTCACTTCTAGTTAATTTTGCCTTATTATTCCAAGACAACCATCCAGTATTTCACCAATGGGCCTTTATCCTTTCATTCAAAAAAAATCTAATTAGCAGACAAAGTTCTCATTGGTTTAAACTCAACTATAGGCAAATCTGCTTGGTACTGCCTTATGCATTCAAACTAATATGCTTCTTTGGGCATATATATCTACTCCATATAGTAACACTCCAAGTGCTGCAGTAATAAGGAATTTTAGTAATAGCACATTTACGAGTTGAATCCAAAGACAGTCCTCCTGGAAGAAGTCTGAAGAAGACCTGAGCAAGACTCTGAAGTACAGAACAAGGTCCTGGCCAAAAGAAGAAGGCAATTCATCACATCTTCTAAAGGAGAAGGAGAAACCTGACTCTCACAGACAACAGTCATACAGAGCACATCCACATCTTATTCCATAAAGAGGCACATCCGTGGCTTGAAAAAGTATTTAAAAGGCTTCAGTGGTAGATGCAATAAGTTATGTATTAAGAGTATTATTATCAGCTGAATAATTCAACAGTGAGTAAGGAAGAAAATTCTGATACCTCACAAATATATTTAAGTTAATTAAATAAACCAGCCAGCATAGAGTCAAGGAAGATACAGCTGATTTTTTGCCCAAATTTCTAAAGGACATTTGACAAGGTCTCTCACCTGGAGAAGAAACTAAACTACCATAGATCAAGAGAGATGGTCTTGCCTGAGAGCAGGAAAAAATAGAAGACCATCAAATACTCACAGTCATGTGCTGATCAACAAATTCCTACAAAATGTAGAAAGAGGGGGGTCAGTAGTGATGCAACAATATTATTTAGGATTATAAGAATAAGGGACAACTATGAAGAACTGCATAAGCATCAGAAGGTAATAACTGGATGAAGAAAATGGCAAAATGATATCCACAGGGAATACAACCAGGAAAAGCAGACATCCCTTGTATATTATGTATATTGTGGAAACTTATGAGCACTATAAGACTACTCAGGAAAGAGATTTTGAAATTAAAATAGCTGTACAAAGATGCATCAACTGATACAAGGAAGGTAGATCATAGTACACAAACTAGTAGGAAAGGATGAAAGAACAATATGGAGAATGCTTTACTTACAAAATGGATTTTGTTGTATAATTCCAATTCTGCCCCTCCAGAGAAGATTGAGAAGACCTATAAAAGTTGTGGCATGAAAAAGGTAACAATGGTGATTGGTTACAGGGTACAGCTGTCATATCAGGATTGATTAGGGAGGCAGGTTCTCCAGCTCTGACTGCAGCATGGTATGCTACAGGCTAATGAAATAATTAGAGATGACAATAAGCTAAAAAAGCAACAAAAGATTGTTTATTGTCTTCCAATGCAAGAACAAACAGCCATATAAAGATACAAGCAAGCAGCAAGGTTGTACCAAGTGTCATTTTGGGGTATAAATTTATGGAGAAAAATCTACAGGTCCCATCTTGGGTCCAGGCAATCCCTGGGCATGAACAGCTGCAGGCTATTTTCATCTCCTAAAACTCTTCCCCAGGCATCTACTGTTGACCTATATCAGAATCATAGAATCATAGAACAACCAGGTTGGAAGAGACCCATCGGATCATCGAGTCCAACCATTCCTATCAAACACTAAACCATGTCCCTCAGGACCTCATCTACCCTTGCCTTAAACACCTCCAGGGAAGGTGACTCAAGCACCTCCCTGGGCAGCCTATTCCAATACCCAATGACCCTTTCCATGAAAAACTTCCTCCTAATCTCCAGCCTAAATCTCCCCTGGTGGAGCTTGACTCAACTCCTATATGTAAACTAAACCAAAAAAGCTTCATGTATGGCAGTTGCAGAAGAACTGGGACTTAATACTGTGAGGGAGCATCTCAGAAGACTAAAATAAGAGACACTGGAATAGTATATAAAATAATGTATTGTTCACAAACAGAGGCCAAAGAGACGTTCCTAATCTCTTCCATAACATGAACTCAAGGAGGCATTCAGTGAATGTTAAGTGTTGACAAAATTCTGACCTGGCTGAGGCAAACACCTTTCCTCTTGATGTGTGAACAGGCTTCAGCACTCACCACAATGGGAATGTCACAGACATGAACTTAGCAAGAGTCAAAAATGAACCAGTTATTCATGTGGATAAATCATCGTTAATGGTGATAACTTTGGACAGGACATTAAAATTCACACTTCTGAGGTTAAGCCTGTCCTTAGAGGCTAACTCTAATGAGGGAAGCAAGTCATCCAGTGCCTGCTGATGCAGGAGTCTCACACCTTTCCTTCTTGTCAGGTAGAACACAGGCATATATAAGCCCTTCTACAAGCTCTACAATGTGAATATTTTTGTATCTTTTTCCATTTTTGCTCCAGTTGTAATTTCAAAACTGATTTATTATGTACTGCTTCCTCTTTTTAATAAGAATTAGCAAGAATACTGAATGATTTCTTTACGTCTTTTCTTTTCTTTGGGTAAATGTGGGAGAGGTGTGGATTCTCCTAATTTACAGTCTTTGACCATTTTTCTTGGCCAGGAACTTGATTTATTGGCCATGTCACCACAACCTTGGTAATAATCACAATAACCAACCTGAGAGAAAAAGAGTAGAAATGCCCAGCCATATTAAAAAAGAAAACACAGAAAAACAGGTCAAAGTGATAAATCATGGGGTTTACCCAGAGCCCACAAAACAACTAAAGTTATGTTGTTTACAGCAAGGATATGTTATGTTATATGTTATGTTATTTACAGCAATGGTAACAGGAAATAGCACCAAATGAATCCATGCAACTAATGAAGATCACACTAAAAAAGCCCTAAAAAGGACATTATTACCCTACTGAGTCTGTCACCTATAAGCACAAGTATGGATTATGTTTCCTGGACTATTGATGAACCCCTCAAGAAAGTTTCACCATTATGTGTACGGCAAGAATTATTTCAAAGCAAGACAGGTTTAATCTACCCACAAACTATTTGTTTTCATAAAGCTGAAGCCTGTCCAAATCCATACCCACAGAAATGCTTCCAAGTTAGAAATTAAAACAAAATTGATCTCCCCAGAAAGAAGTGTATGAGAAGTCTTTTATGTCCCAGCAACCCTGTATCATTCTGTGCAATGAACTGAAAAAGGAGTGACAAGTAATCCAATTAATATATTTGAATGTGTAAACAATGGAAAAACAGAATATCTAAGCAATGAAATATATTTTCATATTTGAGGTGTTTCAGCAGTCACTACTACTGACAACATAAGTATAATTGGGAGGTTATAAGTATATAAGGGAGGTTGTAGAAAGGAGGGAGCTGGGCTCTTCTCCCAAGTGACAGGGGACAGGACAAGAGGGAATGGCCTCAAGCTCTGCCAGGGGAGATTTAGGCTGGAGATTAGGAGGAAGTTTTTCACACAGAGGATCATTGGGCATTGGAATAGGCTGCCCAGGGAGGTGGTTGATTCACCTTCCCTGGAGGTGTTTAAGGCATTGGGTGGATGAGGTCTTGAGGGACTTGGCTTAGTGTTTGATAGGAATGGTTGGACTAGAAGATCCGATGGGTCCCTTCCAACCTGGTTGTTCTATGATTCTATGATTCTATGATTCTAATTCTCTTCTTCCCAGCTGCCCGATATGTGAAACGCATACAACCACTAATTTAGTCAACAGAGTCACCTTTTGACCCAAGGCTATCATATTTCGTTATCTTCAAATTGGAGATAGTTTGATTCTGTGGCAGGAGGCACCTGGTTCACCCACACCACCATCAGCCAGACCCAAGGGTAGGGCTGGGAGAAGGAGCAAGCAGGCATGGGAAGCGAAAGGAGAACAACGCGGATAACCCAGACTGGAGATGGCAAAAGCAGGGAGGTGTCTTCCTAAGAGGGACTATGGAAAGACACTTCTAGGGTAATAAACTTCAGTCCTGCTCCTTCTTCCTCACCCTTTCCAAACTTACTACACCCATTAACATCATAGAGGTGGCAGGAAGCTTCACTAACATCTGTGCAGTGCTTTAAAATTATGTAATGTTATTACACGAGTATTGCACATGCCAAAAAGGGCTCAAATCCTGCAGCTCTGGCCTGTCTAAATGGTTCAGCTAAAGCTAGCGGGAATAATAATATCTGGGTGAGCAGGAAAAAAATTTCTCTTAAGGAATAACGTGGATCGTAATCTAGGGCATTTATTATGAGAAGAAGGGTGAAATAAGCATATTATTAATTTTATGAGAACTATTGTACAAAGCTGCCCTCACTTGCTTACTCTCAAGGGGTTATGTCCTTCCCAGGGATAGCGGTCCTTGCCATCTGCATCATTTTAGTCTCAAGCTAAATGTTCTCAGCAGAATTAAAAGAGATTTCACAGGGACCTCCCATGGCAGCCTCCCTAGCCTGGTCATTGTTGTTGACATTTAGAGCAACTAAACTTATTTCCATCACTGCAGTGAGGAACTGAGTAATCTTCTGTGCACGTACTTACCGAAATAAGTATTTAAAAATGAATATACAAAGGACTTATTTAAAAGCAACACAAAGAGGACTTGAGAGGATATTGGACTTTATGACCCCAGTACATGGCAGAGAGAAGCCATGAAGGAGTTAAGAAGTAGTAAGGATCTAGTTTTAAGAAGGTTTTAGGCATGGAAATTAACATGAAAGGAAGTTCTAAAGTATTTATTTACTTTATTATTAGATGTAAAACCTTTGCTACACAGAATGAAAACTTGGAAACCTGTCCCATACATGTTTTAAGGCAGGGTCATGATTCAGTGTTTGCCTTAGATTTTCCTGCTGCAGAAAGCTGTTTCCCTTCCTCATCTTTCTTTGTGCTGCCTGCCCTCACCACTTCTTTCATGCCAACATGGCTCTGTGGAACTGATACAGCTGAGACCACATCATCCCCAATTTTTGACTTGGTTTACTTATCAGCCAGTTCAGTTCCTAGATCCAGCTTCACTTGCAAATGTACATATTGCTCCAAAACTAGCAGCATACAAAATAAGTAGAGACTCCCATATTTCCACATTCCTAGTTCCCACCTGTTTAAATGCTTTACACAGTAACTCCACATGGATTTGTACTACAGTAGCAAGACCAAAAAACTTAACAGGAGTAACAGGAAAGTAGGTTTTAAGCAAGTCTCTTAGTAACTGTCTATTTAACCTAGTTCTGGTGGGAATATGCTGCATGAAGCACTTGTGAAGTGCTCTGTTCAGCACTGATGGAAGTCCCCTGTAAATCTTTGAAGTCCCCTGTGGTCATCCACTGAAATACCAGCCTGAGCTCTGAAATAAGCATCTCTCAACATAGCAAAAGAATGTGAATGTATGAGCTAAACCGAAGGAGATTATTGCCATTCTCAAGGAAGTCAATAGATATCAGCAAATTAAAAGGAACAGGCTAATGTTAATTGCATACTTAAACATAAAATCTTACCTACAGCATATAATTATTTCAGCTCAACAGTTCTATATTTAAAAAAAAAAAAGTGGTTTATAGGTGTAGTGGATTCATCTCTCCTTCTTAGCTTGTTTTCTGTTTATTTTTAATTCACCAGACTAGAAAGTTAAAATACAGCACCACAGGTCATGTTAAAATATTTCAAGACCAGACCTGGTATTGAAGTTTGGACTAAAAGCCTAATGAAAATCACAGTGTCTTCCAGAATCCTACATGCCCACACACATCCCTAGTGACAGGTTAAGAGCATAAATGAGTCCTGATATTTAAAAATAACTAAAATCATAAAGCTGCTGACATTTATAGATGTGAAAACCCTATTAGATCATCTAAACCACCACCCTGCTGCCACACAAAGATCCCAAGCACATTCTCAGGCACCTTTCACACTCAGATCAAGCCTCAAAAGTTTCAATTATAATGGAGGCCTTGCTGAAATAAAATAATTTTAATTGATGGTTTTTATATGTTACTAGTAAGACTTTAGACTCTGCAAAAGGAAGATACCAAAGGGGTGGGAAAGTCACTGTGTGAAGTGTTTTTCACTGTCTATGGTAGATTTCCTTTTTACTTTAGTTCTGGTTTCATTTCCACAGTTCACACACACTAACTAATCATTCAATTAATACATTAGACTGAAGGGGATTTTTTTTTTTTTTTTTTGTAATTTTTGCTGCCTTTTTTTTAGAATTTATAAAAATCACTTTTTGGGTTTAAGATTTTATTTTCACAATCTATATAGCAATTGAATTATTATACTTTGAAAACATGCTCTTTGCTCTGGTACATTGGGAAAAAGGAAGACATGGATTTATATTCGAGGGCTTCCTGCAAACATAACACAGAATTATGCTCTGTGTATCTAGCATCAACAGAATAACACAGTTAATGATACTAAGGTAACTACAACATATGATCAATTACATCTTTTTCATTCTTGCAATATAGAATTATAAAATGGAATTGGAAAAGACCCATCAGAGCATCGAGTCCAAGCATTGCTATCAAGTACTAAATCATGTCCCTCAGCACCTCATCCTATGTAATAGTCATTTTCTCCATTCTGTGTAACTCCATGGCAGGAAAAACAAAATTAAGAGGGTTTTATAGCATTTGAACAATCTTTGAAACCTTGTAATAGCTTCTACATATTAAATAATGTTTTCATTTCCCATTTACAAAGAAGCTGTGATCACTGACGGCGTTACAACTCCTTTTGAATCTGCATAAAATCTGTGGGTACTCAAACTTGTAAGCTGCACGTAGTATACACATGCTATTTTGCAGATATAGTTGCAGAATCAGAGTAAACCAGCTTGGAACACCTCAATCACGAGGAATTCATTTGCTTCCAAAGGAGGTAATGCCACATACTTTTGTGACCACTACTGCCTTCTTTCTTCCAGTCCTGGGAAGGACATCAGTGAACTCAGACTAATTCTTTATAGATGGTATTGGCCGAGTTCCTCGGTGTTTCTTCCACTACCGAGGAAAACATTGCATTTTTACGAAATAGAAGACGAACTTTCTGAAAACCTGTAATAATTCCCAGCACCACTGGGTGGTACTCGCTATCTTCGGGTGAGAAGGGGAGCTGAGAGGGGAGCCTGCAGGCAAGTCTCGGAGTCAGTGTTTTGCATCCCATACTAACCGCACGGGGTTTAGGGAATCCACAATTTACTGCAGTCACAGCTCGTTTAAAGGGCTGTGGATATCCTGCAGATGCTCTCTTGCCGTCTGCATAAGCTCTTGTTCTTCTCGAGAGGGCAGAGTGTGGCAGTGGATGGGTTTCTGCTTTCACGTGCATTTGGTGGTTCCAGCAGAGCTCAGAAAATCCTCTTCCATGTTAAAAAAGAAAACTTTGCTAGACACAAATACCATCTGGAATCCCATGAAAAAAATTTCAGATACGATAATCCCCGTGAAATATCATAGAACATAGAATCATAGAACAACCAGGTTGGAAGGGACTCATTGGATCTTCTAGTCCAACCATTCCTATCTAACACTAAACCAAGTCCCTCAAGACCTCATCCCACCCGTGTCTTAAACACCTCCAGGGAAGGTGAATCAACCACCTCCCTGGGCAGACTATTCCAATGCCCAATGACCCTCTCTGTGAATTTTTTTTCCCTAATGTCTAGCCTAAATCCCCCCTGGTGGAGCTTGAGGCCATTCCCTCTTGTCCTGTCCCCTGTCACTTGGGAGAAGAGGCCAGCTCCCTCCTCTCTACAAACTCCTCTCAGGTAGTTGTAGAGAGTAATGAGGTCTCCTCTCAGCCTCCTCTTCTCCAGGCTAAACAACCCCAGCTCTCTCAGCCGCTCCTCATAGGTTCTGTTCTCCCGCCCCTTCACCAGCCTCGTGTAGACACATACACTTTTATTCACGTTTTTGCAGCCTCAGTACCTTTGCATATGTAATTGACCCTGCTCTCCAGTTCCAAAGAATCTACTTTTAGGAAGTACATCTCTTCCCAAGACAAAGACAAATATCTTCAGTTACTTTATCTACTGCTGAGTTGACCAGCACTTATGGGCAGTGTTATGATGTTCACAGACAGAAATATTGAACAAGCTATGCTTGGCTCCAGTAGGGAGCAGTAATCTTATTTTTATTGACAGACAAGCTACTAAAACACAGTTTTCATCTCAAACTCAGCTGGAGCTTGGGACCAAAAGTCACCAAAGGCATCTTTCTACGGCTAAACTAAAGGAATAACCTTAGAGAATGATTGGAGAAAGTTGAACATAAAAATACCGTACCTCTTTTCAAGTCCTCTAAAACAGGCCAATGAGTCTTACTACAGCTTATAAAGATGTGCTAAGTGTTGTTAGCTCTTACCAAAGTGACTCTCAAAATCTTTACGGACTGAGGATATTTGTTTCAAAATCATATATAATCCCTTCACACTGCTGGAGTGATAAGCAGTTTCTATAATCTTAACCGCATCAGGGATCAAGTGAAGGGTGTTCTTTTTTCTGTTGGAAGCAACACACTGTGGGGAAAAAAAGAGAACTGTATAAGGAATGGTTTGTTTATCAAAAGGGAGATGCTGGATTGGCATCTAGTGAACTGTTGTGACATCCATTGCAGCAGCTCGGTGGCCTTGCCATCTTGATCCATTAACTGCACCGAAGTTTCAGCATCTTTTCTAGCATGGGTCAGTTAGCTGACACTTAAAGCACCATCTAATCATGCAGGCTTAGGCTTCAGGGCTGAATTTCAGCTTTACAGATAAAGATAACCTGCTCAGGCTTTGGAAGACTACGGTGCTTTTGTTCTATACTGAGGAATGGATTTGTTTGACTGTAAACCAAGCCATAAGCAGTAAAAAACCCCTGTGACCATCTCACTGAATTTGGCTTCCCCTTCATCTCTGTTTATTGAGACTGTGAGCTGCACTTGAGGGAAGCTGATTATCTGAAAGAAAAGTTGTCTCATACAGTCCTTGCCTGCAATTCAAAGTTGGTTCAAAGACTTTTTTTCAGTTCTTCCCCCTGAAGTGCCAACTGTGAGACTTTTTCTCTTGTGCTGCCATTAGAGCTGGATTTGCTGGAGTTCCAGCACATGTACTCAAAATGCACTTATGTGATTTAACTTCTGTACGATTCCTCTCTTACACTTGCACTCACTGCAAAATGGGCTGTAATTAATGCTGCACAATGCTCTGTGGATATCTTATTTAATTAGCATCATTAAAATATGTGACAAAATGCTCTTCTCCTTTCAAGTGCATGAACAATCCCACAGACAACAGAACCAGTATCTTCCTGGGAAGCAAACTTTTATGACATGAGGCTGGAATTGTACATTCCTTAATGCTCCACAGATGGTCTCTACAGACTCTGTGTGTGACTGGAGACAGAAGCAGGAACCTGAAGACCATTAAATTGCAGGCCATCTCAGAGGAAGGTCTTGGATGCTGTTGATTTCTTCCAGCTCTGTTGCTGGATCACTACTGTCTTGAACAAAGAGGGGGTTTGGTTTTGGGTGGGTTTTTTTCTGTGTGTTACTTTCTTACTTTCCTCGCTAGATTTATTTCCAAATTTTAGGTTTGGACAATGAGCAGAGGAGTCATCATTGAGTGTCAAATTAGCATGACTACAGGAGACCTATCATTCAAAACAACAAGTAGGAAATAACTTTTGGCCACATTTTAAGATTCCATAATCTTAAACCATGATCTCACTGATGCATCCCACTTTCCAGCAATGCAGATCTCAGTACTAGACCAATATTATCAATTTGCTTTGTACTTGAATAAAATAACTTTCCAGTAAGTATTTAACTACTTAAGCTGGATATTGTATTACCTTTGTTTCCCTTACATCAAACCAATCTTTTCTAAGACACGTATCTCTTTCCCTGATTTAAAAGTACTGGTTCTGCTCCAGCATATCAAGTCATTTTATTCCGCAACACAATTGTATAGTGCAAGGAAATGAGAGGGAAGGCTTCTCCATCTGGCAGATGATCCTCAGAAGTGGAAAAGAAGATGTGCAGACTTATGCTATTAAACTTTTTGAGTTCAAATGGAATCCAGCTGTTTAGGATCCACAACATTCTTGCAGTTTAACTGCTCACAATGCTCACAATATGTATACTTTCAATCCCTTTGGTTTTGTTTTCTTTAATTGTTGGGGCCTGAGATCATAAACATCTCAGTCTTTCAGATGTGAAGTACAGCTCTTAGTAATTTGTTCTAATCAACTGCTATACGAAATGCCTGCTCCATAACCTTGAATGCTTTTTCTCTCCCCTGACAACAGAATAGACTTCTTGCAAAAAAAAAAACAAAAAAAACCCAAAACCATCTGGTTTGCATTGAACATCAAACTGCAGTTACTTTAAGTGCCAACTATTAAATTACCTCAAATGTTTTATGTTTGAACATGATTTTTCAAGACAGCTAAATTTTTTAACTGTAGCACAAATGTACATGTAAAATTACTTTAGAAGGTTAATTCCCTTGAACACACTTTTTAAAGAATCATCTGCAGCCAGGTCACATTTTTGCTTTCTGTTTACAGCGACTATTATTCCCAAAGATTTTTATATAACCTCATCAGATGGTAAGAGGAGGAAAATCTCTAGAACTCAGGGACTTAATTCTGAACTCTACAGCATGTGGAGGGATTGTCAAGACTATCTAGAACCCATTAAATCAAGCCAAAAAAATCACATGGACCAAGATTACAGTCTTCATTTTGATCAGGAAGCTAAACACTAAAATTCATATCTAAGACTTCCCTCATCTGGAAAACCGACTTCCTTTCTTTATTTAGCACTATTTTCTAGTGATGAGTCTTGCAGTCTGACCTGCATGACAGCATTTCAGATTTAAAATTTTACATAAATGTCGCTATTTTCCTTAAGCTACCCATCTTTTGATCCACCACATTTTTGCAAGACTGATTTTTCTTTTTTTCCTTTATTTTTGTTTCCAAGCCTCTCAGTTATATGGAATTTTTAAAGATACAAAATAGTACAATCCGAACTACTGAAAGCAAATTAAAATGAACTCCAAATCCACTGTTTTGCTAATGCTTGCAATTTTTGTGTGACTGGGATTCACAGTGTTGCTGAGGCTTCTTTATGCTGCTCTGGGGAGGAAAAAGAAAAGTGAATATTTTATTCATTGTGAGAGGGCTCTAAAAGGGCACAGGGGAAGTGTAAATGAAAACCATTTTTTGTACTCCCTCTAGTATTTCTGCAAAATGCTCCTCCAAAACAAAACAGAGTAACTGCAAGTGCAGACCAATACAATATTTGTTTACTACTTCTTCCCAGACACAACCAAAGGGAACCTACAAGTAGAACTGATAAAAAAAAAGAAATTAAATTAAAGGCGCAGATGACTGCAGCTGGGAAAATTACTGGTAATTACTCTGGTGACTTCCAATTTGGCTGTGACCCAGTATTAGTGCTTGTCTATACTTCTATTTTCACCGAAGGTGATTGTAATTGTTGTAATGATGGGATTACACCAAGGAGGAAGTAGTAATTACAAAGGTGATGCTACCTGATCAGAAGTTTCCATGTTATTTAGATGGCTATTGATTTTAACTATAATATTTGAACACTCAAAAACACAGATCAACCCTCAAGTTCACTGAGAAACAAGATGAAAACTTGATCATCACAGAAACCTACTGAATTGTTTCAGGTATAACATGGGAAAATCACTGACCTTTAATAGACCATAGATAGAAAGAATTACCTAATTTACCACATTGTTGCCTAAAAGTGATCTGAACAGGCTTAAGGGTCAAAAAGCTGGAATCAAAGACTATGAAGAGGACAATTTCATTCTGGGGAAAATAAAAGAAAAATAAGTAACCCACTTCACCACTGCTTGATGTTCGAAGTGTCTAGACAAAGGATGATATTTGATTTTCACCTAATGAACTTCAGCAATTGCATGTACTTCAGTGTATGTGATTCGGGGGGAAATCTATGTGTCTTCAACTAGCAGTTCTGCTTATACCTTGGGTGAAAAGTAGCTTCAGTTACTATTTCAAAAAGGCAAATGTATATAAAGTTAAGACGTAGAATCACAGAAGGTGAAGAGGTGAGGCTAGAAGAGAAATCTGAGGTCATCTGGTCTAGTACCGCTGCTCAAGCAGGTCCCTATACAAACAGTTGCTCAAGAATGTGTCTGTAGAGTTCTGACCATGCCTAGATGGTTTTGAAGTCACCTCCTACAAATTCTATACTTTAACTTCTTTAGTTTGACAGAGTATTTTCAGCTTATGTTATTTATTATCGAAACTTTGCAATAGAAAACATGATGAAAATTATTTAAGTACTTTGAAAGTGGTGATGCTGTTATTTGGGCTCTAGATGAAAACTGGATCAGGAAGTACCATGAAAATTATTGCCAGAGAAGCAACGCTACTGCAAGGAAAATATTAAAATATTAAGTGGGGACATAAGTCCTGGAGGCAATGTTCCTTCTCATGAGAAGGGCCACAGGGCTTTCAGTCTGAGATTGGAGCTGGAGGTGCATTCTGGGACCAGGTGTGGTGACTAGTGAGTACTCAAACAGATATGCAGTCAATGCTGTTTACACCTACATATCCTAATAAGTAGATGTATTTCCAAACACATATTCAACTACCTAAGTCAGTTTTAAAAACCATATTGATTACTTTCCTTCCACTTTTCCCCCAGAGTTCATCTGCCTGGTCGATGTTAGTAGTAAAACAATCCAGAAGAAACAACCTTAAACTAGTTTTCAGCTGAGAGAGGAGGCAGAGGTGAGACCTTATTGTTCTCTACAAATACCTGAAAGGAAGTTGTGGAGAGGAGGGAGCTGGGCTCTTCTCCCAAAGGACAGGGGACAGGATGAGAGGGAATGGCCTCAAGCTACACCAGGGTAGGTTCAGACTGGACAAGGAAGAAATTTCTCCTGGAAAGGGTCATTGGGCACTGTCAGAGGCTGCCCAGGGAGGTGGTTGAGTAACCTTCTCTGGAGGTGTTTAAGGGATGGGTGAACGAGGTGCTGAGGGGCATGGTTTAGTGTTTGATAGGAATGGTTGGACTTGATAAACCAATGAGTGCTTTCCAACCTAGTGATTCTATGATTCTGTTTATTGAAAGCCACGCTGAAGAAAGCTCCAGCTTCCTCAAGAAGCTTCCATTCAGCATAACCCATGAAGGTAGGTAGGCCCTAAGGATCTGAGGCATGTTAATATGTTAAAATATTCTCCTGTTGAAATCTATTCCAGTTGAAGTTACGACATAATTATGGAATAGTGTTCAATATCTGAGCAGGATTATTTCACAACTCTGCCACAGAAGAACCTACAGTCAGTATGTAAACCAAATATCATCTACCGAACTGGATATGCGTCAAGCAACTGGGAGGTGGAAGGCTAATAATGCAACCTTTTTTTCTATGTCTATGAAAGTGGTTGGAGATTGAAAATTACTAATTTCAGACTAAATATACTTCCAGATTTTATGAAGAAGATATATAAACTTGTTCACCAAGTCAAACAAGGATGTTCTGACAAGGGAGAGAAAGAGGCAGATTTGCTCTTATATTGGGAAAGGGCATAGAAATAAAACAGGGAGAAAAGGGTCAAAGAAAATGGGCTGTCCTAGAAATGCTCAGCAGTTTTCAGGAGGAACTGTATACAAGGAGAAAAGGCCTGGAGGCATGGATCTTGCAGGCTGCTAGGGCAACTCCAGCAGTGAATACCTGGTGCTGAGGTTTTTTGTGTCATCCGGTTTTGTATATACATTGTTGAATTAATGACTAGCTTGTTCATAATCCTAATACATCAACTGTGCAATTATATGCAACACCATAAAAATTCTGACGAGGTAAATTCCACATCCCCAAGGATGAACTTGTGAGGAAGCATTCTTGAACCAAGATTTTACAAGGGGCTTAAATGAGTTGATTTGTAAGCCTCACATTTTTTTTATGAAGGAAGCAAGAGAGAGGCTGAGCTAAGGAAACAACAAAGTTACCAGGAAAAATTCTGTCAGTAGAGATGCAGGGAATCTTCAAAATATAATTAAACTGCCTTTTTTTCCCTGTATTACAACATAAAAACATTACAATACTCACCCAGGAAGAACACTGTGAAGGTTGTAACAAATGTGTGTGAACAATGTCACTAGCAGGGAGTTAAAGTAGAAGTAGAAGGAAAACATAGAAAAACATGGGTGAACGTAAAAAGTAAAGGAAAGAAAGAGAAGAAAAAAATGAAAATGATATAAAGACAAAAAAATAGCATAAGGATTGCACTTTAAGAAATATATATGTGCTTGTGCTTCCCTATTCCCTTCTCTCTATCCATAGTTGCAAAACTCCCAAAAATTCAGCTACTACTTTGGACATCCTGTAGGTCTTTCTCTTTCAGCCAGCATTTCTGGCCTCACAGAATCCATAGGAGTTTTGGCTTATGCTGATCTCTTACACTTAGTGAGGGGAGGGGGGGAAGGGGAGCGGGGTCCAAGGAGGAGGATATGTATACAAAGGCAGAATAGAACAAAGTTTATAGTCATAGCACTTGCAGTAAGTAGCCCAGCTGTGGACTGTTTAAAAAGGATGCTTAAATAAGTGTGTGGTGTGCCTTGAGTCCTTCGAGCAGAGCCTGTCAGGTTCCCCAAGGGTACATCACCACCAGTTAAACTCCTAGTCTAAAAAATCTCCTTCTCTGGAGCCAGATCTCCTCCATGAGCTCTACTACCAATCCAGATGGGTCAACTGCAGCAGGGAATCACTCCACACCTCTGTGCGATCTGCATGTGATCTCCAGTGACAGCAAAGGAAGAAGATTCCACTTACTCCCCAAAAGTACTGGCAGGACTCAATTATCTTCATGTTTTGTGGCTGAAATAAGAATCAAGTTTAATCCTATGTCCTACACATCACCATCTGTCTTCTAAGCAGAAGCGCAACTCCATGCAAAATCCACCTACATGTGCTAAAAATTACCCTGCAACATCCAGCCAACACAACCATTACCCTCATGGGAGCTTACACATACCCCTCATTCAGCAGTCTGTGTTTCCTGTGACTTTCAGCAGTTTTAAAAGAAATGAATTTTATTTCCAAGAAATGTGATATTTGCTATTACTTGTCATTTAGCAGCACCAGCCCACAGCTGCAAGCCTCATGTCAGGTGCCCGCAGAGCAAGTGCAAAGTATTGCAGCACATGCAGGAAGAAGCAGAGAAGTAGCAATGCTGTTAGGAAAGTCTGGGAACTTGGCTGTGGAACCTGTCCTTCCAAATGCCTCAGAGCCAGGAAAAGTCTGGGATCCTACTGAAACCGCTTTTAGATGTGCTTACTGATGAACAATGAGACCTTGTTGCTGAAGATAGCAGCCTACATTGTGAATGGGCCAATATTTTTCAAGAAACAATCTGTCAGCAATGATCTCTCAATGCACAGATGGAAGGGTGGTGGGAGAGAGTTGAAACACTCGTATTCCTTCTAAAAAAAAGTTACCCCAAACAAAAGGTCTGTCCCCTCGCTACGAGGCAGGGATGTAAGAGTGGAACAGTTAAGCAGGCCAAAAGAATCCTCTTAGCACTTCTGACCTTGAATTTTCATAACACAGTCAAAGGTTCTGCATGCTGCAAACTTTTTTCCTCCCCAAGTCCTTCTCTGGCCATCATGCTTGCCATCACGGCAGTTTTATCTCCAAGCAAGGCCTTCCTATCTTTTTGTCCCCATCCCTGCCTACTGGCTACACAACTGGTCTTGAAGTTTGTCCTCTGGGCTTCTTGCCTGCAAGGATGTGGTGAAAACCTTGTTGTCCTCATTACTTCCCACTTTCCTTGCAGATGCTCCGCTCTGGAAAGCAGAAGGAGGTTGTCTTTCCCATCCCATCTGGTTATAAGGAACCTGCCGGGGTCGTGCAGTTCCATACAGAGGAGGAATCCAAGATCTGAGTATGAGCAACTAAGCAGAATCAGCAAGGAGCAAAGTACCAAAGCAAACTATCCCCAGTGGAGAGAAGGTCTAAAGTTGAAACCTTCTTAGGTAGGGTCTTAGTGTATAGAACTACTGCAAAATAGTCTCAGTGGAATGTCATTTGCTCATTTTTTAGTAAAGCTGACCACTCCTATTATTCATGCATTCATTGGCAAATGCAAATAAACAATCCAGTGACCTGGCCAACACGTGGCAAGGAGCAGTGATATACACTGCCAGTAGTACTATTACCTACCATGTACTGGATGGACAGCTGGAAGAGATGAGTATCCACCAGAAAACACGACTGATATTTTAACTGCATTCCGGTTTGTACTAACTTAACCTCACTGGGAAACTACAGTTTGTTTCCCTCCCCCAGCTTTACTCAGGGCACCAACAAACAAAGGAGTTGCAGATTTACACAAGCACAGGGAACCTTGAAATCCACAGTCTTAGAAAAATATTCAAAGCCAGAGGACGTTAACATGCAACAGGAACACGTATACAAAAAGACAGTCCACTGGGGATATTCTCTTCCAAGAAAACAGCTTTTGGAAGAAAACCATTTCCCCCATAATGTTTTCTAGTTGTTTGTTTTTCTTCATCATCTCCCATCTTTCTGCGGATTGAGATAGCTCTTGTCAGGAGTATCTAGACAGACTTCAAGAGGTGCCAAATTTCAGAGATCTCGGGTTTTTCACAGTTAGTTGTTCTTTTTACTGCTGGATCCCTCTAAGCAAATGAGACTGAGTTAATATGTTTTCACTCTATCTGTTCCTCTGCTCTGCTGTTTCCCATGGCCTAGCAGAGGAAGTCTGATTGCCAAATGTTGTCTCATTTTGTTTAATCTGATACAAAAGGTCACCTCAAGTATCCTTTTGGTGTTTGCTCTAGAGCTGCATATAATAGGTGGCAGCCCCAAGAAGAATCTATGTTGCTAAATTTCAGAAATGTTTGGGTTATTAGATGCAAACAGATGTTTCCTTTTGGAAGCTTGATTTTCCATGTAATACTTCAAGAAGTATAATGGGTGCAGCTGAATAACAGATGAACATTTTCCAGAAATTAGTTAGTTTCACATACTGTGTCACAAATTATGAGAATATAACTTCACAGTTACAAGGTAGAGATCAATAATTGAATTTTTTTAATCAGAGTCCTTTTTTAATTAGCCCACAAATTCTTAGTAATATGCACATCTATCATTTTTGCAGCAGAAGCAGGAAAATGTTCATGTGTGATGTAGATACACCGAAACTGGCAAAAACTGGGGTGATCCATTGTGCTGGGGAGAGTCATTGTGCTGCACCAGTTTAGCATAATGGAGTTACACTAACAAAAAAAAGTAATTCTAGGAATACTAATTTAATCTAGTAAAGAACTGTGGGTTTTATGTTGTAATCCTGTAGTCTAAATATTAAATCATAGAATCACCAGATTGGAAGAGACCCATCAGATCATCAAGTCCAACCATACCTATCAAATATTAAACAACGTCCCTCAGTGCCATGTCCACCCGTCCCTTAAACATCTCCACTGAAGGTGACTCAACCACCTCCCTGGGCAGCATGTTCCAGTGCCCAGTGACCCTTTCCGGGAAAAATTTTTGCCTAATGTTCAGCCTAAACCTCCCCTGGTGGAACTTGAGGCCATTCCGTCTCATCCTGTCCCCTGTCACTTGGGAGAAGAGCCCAGCTCCCTCTCCACAACCTCCCTTCAGGTAGTTGTAGAGAGCAATGAGGTCTCCCCTCAGCCTCCTCTTCTCCAGGCTAAACACCCCCAGTTCTCTCAGACACTCCTCTTGTTCTCCAGACCCTTCACCAGCTTTGTTGCTCTTCTCCGGACTCTCTCCAGAGCCTCAACATCCTTCTTGTGGTGAGGGGCCCTCAAAAGCCACTGCCACGACAGCTCCACAGAGAGGAGAGCTCTGTGTGGACTGTGCCACTCAGAAGACTCAACAGCTCTGTCACTAGAACTTTGCCGATCACAGAGCTCACACTGCCCACGTCAGCAACTTAAGGACAGGGGATGGAGTGTTCAACAGCAGAGAACAGGTTGATCCCCCAGTACATTAGTAATATATAATAGAGTTTATCCTTTCTGTTCTCCATAAAAATTCATTTTGCAAAGTGATATTTAACTTTATGTAATTTTAAACGGATTGTCAATAAAGTCTTTCTAGATATACTGAGAGTGCTTTTGTCCCCTTAGGAAGATGCATGCCATTCGGACCTTTTCAGATACAAAGTATTTACTCTTTGGAAGTTTATATTTATGGGTCAGGCATAATGACTTTACATGAAAAAGATGAGTCAGAAAAATTTCACATAATTTTAGAAGAGGAAATTGAGAATTTGATGACACAAAAAGGGCAGCGGAATTATGAAACAAAGATTGCTTAAAATGTTTTAAGTG
Source organism: Coccyzus lansbergi (assembly GCA_033558105.1). Classification (NCBI taxonomy): domain Eukaryota; kingdom Metazoa; phylum Chordata; class Aves; order Cuculiformes; family Coccyzidae; genus Coccyzus; species Coccyzus lansbergi. The sequence goes on from JAUMJK010000307.1 coordinate 639,296, forward strand.
TTACAGATAAGCAGATGAAGTATCACGTCTAATTCCTGACTTCAAAACACGCAGAGATCATTACAGCAGTTTTGCAGCTTTGCTATAATGACCTGATGTTTAAAGACCCAATAAGGCAAAGAAAGAGGGGACATGCATGGGGCCTATTATACAGCAGGAAACAAACAAAACAATAAGCAAAAAACCCTCTGAAGGTTTCTGAGAAATGCAAGCTAACCCTGGCTGTACACAGATGGGTGGCTTGGGAGAGAAGGGACCTCTCTGCAGGGCATATCCCTAGGGTATCAGAAAGAGAAAGCTGCCTGAAATGAGATTAGTGTCTTTGAGGAGAATTATTCCACGCACCAAATTGTTCTGTGTAATATATTAATTACTCTTGGTTTAAATCTTCATGAATAAAAATCTGTTTTCTAACTGTGTGTGTCTGATTCTGACCACTTGAGGTCCAGAGGGCATTGTCTGAAAAACAAGAAGCTACGCAAAGCAGTTTGATGTGAAACCATGTACACATAGTAAGAGCCCTAGCACTGGCCTGTATGTCAGGATTTTACCTCCTTCAGTAAAGAAATGTAGAAAACTGATTTCAAAAAGATCACAAACACAGAATGGGAGAAGTCCGTCAGCTTTTTCCCTCTCAGGAGAGAGGCAGAAGTCTCTCTGAAGAATCAGAGCAAGAGACTGTCTGCCTGGATTATCATCAGCTGCATAGTAAAGTCTTACCTTAGGCAAGAAACTCATTTTCTAAATCCATAATTGTTTTTCTCTTGTATCTATATGATACTACATAAACCAAATAAATGATCCAGCCACTCTGGAGATTAAAGCAATTCAAGAGTCTACAGTAGTCAGGACCAGGTCAAAATACAGTATAGAAGACATAAAATTTGACACCTCATTACAGATCACAAAGAGAAACAAAAGACAGGCAACCACAATAAGGCGATGAACAGGGGTGATAACACATGAATTTGGACAACTATCCACAGTGTTGAACCTGAATACCTCTCAAGTTCTGTATTTCACAGGTTTGCTAAGGTATAATATTTTCTGAGCACCTGCAGCTTCTCAGACACATCAGATGCTCAGCATCATTAAATATATATTCCAGTCACTTTTGCTGCATTAACCCAAAACTCTTGAACCAGATGGAGAAGGAGGTTATAGAACAGGGGTGAAGAGAAAGAACATTTTGGAGAGAAACACCCTCCCCCTCCCCCCCCCCCCCACCCCCCCCCCCCGCCACAATAGCATAACTGCTAAGTCCTAAAAGTCTAAATCAGTTCTTGTGAAGTTTTTCACCTCTCCAAATTATGTAGTTCCCAATTTGAACACCCAAATTGTTATTCTACTGCATATATGCTTGGGTCTTGCCATTTCTGTCATTACTTGTAGACTCGCACAACTGTAGTATATTTGCAAAGCTGTAATCCATCAGCTATTTACCACAGGAAGAAACCCCAACAATAACAAAAAAACCCAACCCCAAACACCAAAAGGTGATGCCCAAATCTGTTCCAGCTGTTAGAGTTTGGCTGCATTTGGAAGTCTGGGAAAGCTGTCCATTCTCCTGTTTCATAAGCAATTGCATAGCTCAGGGGCTCATAGAGTAAGATGATTTTCTACTGTAGTATGAGAGAAAAGACTAAAAATAAAATGCTGTTAAATGAGATGGCTGTAGTTTTCCAGGTACAGTTGTGCTAATTGGAATGGCAGGTGATTTTAGCACATTGAGTATAAATATGCAAACAGACTGAATTTCAGAAACACCTCAGGTGCACTTTCAAGTGCACTTTTAAACAACGAACCTAAAATCTACATAGGTCAGTATCTTTATAAGCTAACAGTATTTTCCACTTGGGATGTACTCCAAATACCCCTAAATAAAATACATGAGAGGCTATTTTAACTGAGTAAAGCATACTCAATTGCATATTACAGAAACCTCAAAGAGCTGTTAACACTTTCAGCAAACTGTCATTTACGCCAATCTGTGCTGACTTTGCTTTTACAGAGGAAAAGTAAGAAGGTTTTGTATACCAAAATGCCAAGTTTTTGATGCTGCCTCAAGTGTGAAACCTATTTATAACTCTTTGCTTACAAAATCAGTTCAGGTCAATATATATTTTATAGCATAAATGAAGTTTTTAGCCATCCCAGTGAAAAAGCTGCTGGCCTTGAATCTCTTTTCCATTTGAGCCACAGAAATGGAAGGAAGGGAAGTCTCTAGTTCCCACTGGAACTTTGCAGTCTCAGGTTCTTACAGACACATCCTGTCAGGAAAACCAGAAGCCTCTGCACTTCCCTTTGTGCCAGCAGAGTAGTATCGGTGGGATCCTAGTGAATGATTCCAATGACAAAGTGTTCCTGAATAAAATAACTTCCATTTAAGAAGGATTTATTCATTTACTCCTCCTTTATCTTTCTAAGAGCAGATTTTATTTTAAATGGCTATTATCTCTATTTCAAACCAGAGAAAACAAACCCAAACAAGCTCCCATACTACAAAGAATTTTTAAAATAAGTAAAGAAAAAAAAATAACTGACTAGATACCAGGCTGAATAGAATGTCCCTAATCTATTGGAGAAAACCCTGTATCCACGAGTGAGATGTTCGAAGAAGGTAGTGCTGCACCAGAAAGAAGGAAGGCACTAACAGCACTGCAGAACTGTACAGTGAGGATCTCAGCACCTGCACCGGGCGTATGAGAACCACTGGTAAGTTCCAGGTTTGTTGACATATTTACTACTTTATTCATTTTCACATTGAACTCAGGGAGTACAGTTGTTACCCAGTTATTTCTGTCACTCTTGCAATAAAAAGTTGCAACAGTTTGCCAAGTTTTATGCTCTCAGTATCTAATGCATGAGCGCTGCTGGTGGAAATTAAAGCTCAAGGTTTTAAAAAAATATTTTAAATAATAAGTAGATCTTTTTAGGCGACAAGAGGAAGTGAAGTAGTTTTTTCAGGAGGAAGTGAGTTAATTGTGTATTTATGGTAATGTCATCAGAAAAGAAACCATTTGGCATCTTTAGGCTTCAGAGTTAACAGCTTACTACAATGATCTTGAACTATTCGACCTCTTTGGTAATTATCAGCTGAGAAAGGTATCTCCATACCAGTCTGCAAGACATCTCCACTCCATGCTCATCAGACTTGAGAATCTAATATTTTTTTTTTCTTTTTTAAAATGAACACTAAATTCTACAGAACAGTTCTGCTGTACATTTTATTCTGTTGCCACAAACCTATTATCAATGGGTACCTACTTTGAGAGTCTTGAAATCTTTTCACTCTCGTGGAGCAAATCCAGAAGAAGGATAAAGCTGTTTGTGTAAAAATCAGTATGCGAAGAAGGATCAAGCTGTTTGTGTAAAAACTGGTATGCTAAAACATCTGCTGTATGTACTGAGCAATACTCCAAATTGTCTCATAAATCTAACATATGAGCCTTGTCATGCAATAGATTTGTTCAAGATTTAGATCATAACATAGTAATGTCAAATAAACCATGTTAGCCTTCACTCATAAACCCCTAAAAGCATGCTTTTCCTAAGTGTATTTTTCTAGAGAAAAATTATTTCCCACCTTTCATCTATGAGTCTATGATCTGATAGGTATCACCACTGAGTAGTCTTCCTTATTTAAATTTGCTTTACAGTAGTCAGATAAGGAGTGCTACTATGCTAAGTAACATTAATATTTAAATATTAAGAAAGATAGGAGGAAAACGAATACCAATGATACAATGACGAATTAAGTTAATGACTGTACTAAAACATGGATTTGAACATTCGAATTTTAATCTGATATTTCTCTACTATCACGATGAACTACAGAAGTGTAACTGTGTGTCTCCATTTAAAAGTGACAGCATAGACATCATTTCAGTGAACTTTTCTGGATCCAGACAGGATACACGCATAACCCCATGTAATACAATTCATTAACATAATCATAGAATCAACAGGTTGGAAAAGACCCACTGGATCATTGAGTCCAACCATTCCTATCAAACACTAAACCATGTCCCTCAATCTTCTCTCATTTTGGCAAGATATTAAATGTAATTATCTACAACTTTCCTACATTCTTCATGTTCCAAAGAAAGAGAACACCTTTCTTAATTTAAAACTGACATTCAGCTTTAAGGTCACATCATCCCTTAAACATTTTTCCCTGAGATAAAAAAGTCTCTCAACAAAAAAAATTGTCTCATTATCTTTTTGTGTATGATTTTTATCTCTTGTATGTATCCGGCCCTTCAAAATAATTACAAACAGTAACTACAACTAAGCAAACATAAACTAAACTAATGACAACAAAACAAACTGCACACGTGATAAGTCAACTAAATGAACCAGGCAAAAGTCTGGCTAAAAGGATTTTTGCCAAGGACTTCACAAAAAGCTCATCCACTCTATTTCCTTGGCATTCAGGTCTCATAATCAAGCCTTTTTTCCAGTCTCACATGACAACACGAAATTAAACAGACTAGACCAGGCTGGTTCATAAGGTGCAACATTATAGTAATACATTTGCCATAGCTAGAGGGTACAGTTATAGCCCTGCATGAGTGTCTTGTTGACTGTTCAGTCTCATAAGATTATAAAAAATAACCCACTCACTTCGCAACCTCTGTGCACTTGCTACGTTACAAAGTGCTACACATATGTTGGCTGACAGATTGCTCTAATGTTTGCTAAGATTCCTTCTTGGTACAGGTTCCACGTGGATGAATGGATCTCCTAAGAGTAATAAAGTGTCCTAAAGCACTGAATATGCAAACACCCGAACTGGAAAAAAAAAAAAAATTAATATGATTTGAGAATATGTTTGTCCCAATGTTAAAGAACTGGTAAAGCAAGGAATAGGATTACAGCTCTCTCTGAAGTCAAGAGACACCATTTAATGTATTAGTTAAGCGCTGCTCTACCTGGAGCAAACTTCAAATGAACTCTGCATGGAAAAAACAGGTAATACTTTAGCAAGAATGAATACTTTTAACAGCACTCCAGCTTTCTTAGTAGCACTCAATAGTGTTTAAGATTTAGGTATGCAGGGACCTCTCCACCCTTGGACTGATAGCTTATTTCTATGACAGAATTTATACACATAAATTATCAAATTAAAAAATGAAGAAAAAATGAGATATGTACTACACAATAAATACTCACACATTCTCTTCAAAGCATCAGGTGCTTCGTTACTAAATATCTCTGTTATGTTTTTAAGTAGTTTTCTTCCAGCCATTTCTTCACATCATATTATTCATTTTAATTCTTATGGCCTTGTTTGTAAAGAAAAATAAGATGTAGATTTATTTCAAGCAACGTATCACAGAGCATCTATATAAATAAACTTATGTATAGTGATATTAAGATAAATATTTGTGTTTAAAGACAATTGGCTATTTTTCTATGGGAATTTCATTTCTGTGGGAATTAAAACATGCTCTTGAGAAAACTCAACTTTTTATGGAGAAAAACACAACAGCAGTATTTGGACAGGCTGCCAAAACTATGCTATATTTAGCATGAAGGAAAAAGAACAAATCCAGCATCCAGCAAACACAGTTTTCTAATATCTATTCCCCATTTCCACTGAACAAATACCAGATCATAGATCAACATTTATATAGCAGCTGCTCTCAAAACAGTTGCCCAGATGAAAAATTAATACATTGCTGGGTACACATAATCTGTTCGATTAATCTAATTTGATTTTTAAATCATTTTTCAAAGCAAAGCTTCACTTGTGGACCTCGTACAACATATGCACACCCTTGGTGGCCAGAGGAACATGAATCAGTGTGAGCAGCCAGGTTTTTGGAAATGAAGTAACCTTTCTCTTAATTACTGAAGGAGTTTTTTGTAAATACATACATTCTCATGAAGACAGATTATTTGTTGTGCACTCCTACACTGCAATCTAAATGTAGGTTTACTAATTAAATAAACATCCTGATGGAACTGGAGTAGTCTCTTTTTTTTTTTCCTCCCAGTTCTTCATTTTCCAAATCACTCCCATGAAGGAGCAGAAAGGTAAAGGCACAGAAGACACACAATTTACCAGGTCCCTTCTTGTAAGGGTAATAATGTGGTTTAAATTATGATGGCATTTTAAAATGTGGCATTCTCAATGCATTGTGAAAAACTAAAGCACTGTGGAAAGAATTCAATATTTTTTATAAAACCAACAGTGAACACAGGCTGTGTTAGTCAGTCAAATGGTGCTTTTCAGCAAGGGTTTTTCATGCATTCAGACCTTCACTGACACCATAATAGCCCTTTTCTCTTCAGATACATTCTCTAGCCCTGTGCTGTAACATCAATGTTTCTATGATTTTATAGAGAAGTTACGCATTTTCACCTTTGTAGATCATTATTTTTTTTTTCCAGTTAAGGTTGATTATCTACATGGGGCTTTTATTCTAGTGTGAATAGTCAAGATCATCTTAGGCTGCAGACACACTAGGTACCAAGACTTCTTGAGATGGTTTTAAGCAGTTTCCCATCTTTGACTGCTTTTTCCTGCCTCCGCACTGCACCTCCACATTTTGGCACTTCAAACACCTGTGTGAGTTCAGCAGAATCAAACAAACTGGACCAGTGGAAAATTAGGGGAAAGGGAAGGTACCCGGAAAGGTTATTTTCCAGGAGGATCAATTTTGCAGTTCACCTTCCAGCTGCACAAACAACTGGAAGGTCACAAACACGGAAGGGTCAGGGATTCGGCATGTGAGGAGGAGGTGGGCAGAGGCTGCAGAGCCAAGCAGTGCAGTGAAACCTGGTACCTTTTGCAGACCCCTCGGCTTTAGTTCACTTAATTTGCAGGGACAATATTTGGATAGTTTTCCACCTTTCACACATAACCTGCTTGGTAATTGCTTAGCAGGAGAACAGCAACCATTTCAGTCTTCTCCAAGGTGCATGGATGCTAGGAGCAGACGAGGCAGTAAATCTCTTTCTGCTGGAAGGGGAAACATTTTGAATGCAAATTGCTGGGAGAATAATCCATTTAGAAAGGGCTCTTTTTACAGTCATTATGTAGGAAGGACCTTACTTTAAAAAGAATGCAAATACCTATAAATACTCCACTATTGGTAAAAATAGAGCCATGTAACATTTGCATGATGCAGATACTGAATGCCACTGATACTTCTTTCCTCAATCACTTGCTAGTACAGCCCCCACCTTGAAAAAAAAATCTGTAAGTAACATCTGTACAAAGAGCCTAAGAAATATTAAGAGTTACAGTACACATGGCTTTTAAGAAGTCAACAACTTAATTCTGTTACTCATCTTTTCTTGTCGTGTTGACCTATGTATTTACTTCTCCCAGGCTGAAGCAAGCAGCCATTTCATTCTAACAATCTCCCAGATGTTCGTCGAAATTCAAAAAGCAGGAGTGAATTATTAATTAATTATTAATTAATATTAATGCTCAATGTGACAACACGCTTTTATCATTAGCCTGATAACATTAAAAAACCCTCCCAAATGCAATTTGCAATCAGTATTAAAAAATACATTGCCCCAATAATTTCTTATTTAGCTTAGCTCATTAGTGCTTTGATAAGTAACAGGACTTTATTACTCTACCTGGGGACAGTGATTTACCTTTTCCAGAACTGATCATGTAAATCATTTTATCATATGCACTACCCAAACATTGCAACCAAAACAGGAAACAAAATATGGTGAAAAGACATGAGAGAATAAATGATGAAGCACTCTCTGCAGTCCTAAAAAGCAGCAGTCCTACTAATATGAAGTTACAACCAGTATATAATTGAAGAGCAGTGCACTATGAGATACAATCTAAGACAAAATTTTTCTTTCAGCAAATGGATTTATTGACATAATTGATTATAACCATGTACAGCATCTATGCATCTCCCATTGGAAGAATATCCAGTGATAGAGCTAATGTTAGTGTGATACACAGCTTTACTCGATAATTCCCACTGCATTTCTAACAACAGTGGTGTATTCCGCAATAGGTGGCCAAAAGCATGCAGGGGATCAAAAGAACAGAAATGTAAGGCTCTTAACAAAAATAAAATCTGGTCCTGGATTCCTTCAATTTTAATTCCATTCAGTGTTGTACCTATATGGCTTAGGAATTTTAATCCATATATTGGCAATTGAGTTTGGCCCCTGATATTCATAAAAGCTTCTGCTTGTCAAAAATAAATATCAGAGGACTTTTTGCTCTTGGCTCAAGAATTAAGGCTTAAATCATATAATTTTTTTTTCTTCATTTAAAGGCAAGGAATAGACAAATGATTGCTACGCTGTCTCCTTTCCTCCCATTTGAATCTATGGATTGAAAAAAGTTCCCTCAGAAAACAAAATATTGTTCTCTGCATTCAGTCGCTGAACTCCATCTGAAGGTGCCAGTTACTATGGTATCTTTTGTAAACACTTGTTCATCTAAAGAGAAGAAAAGGGCGGGGGGGGGAAAGAAAAAAGAAAAACCCCAAATCGCTTACTTGTAATTATGGTAATAAACAACTTGTAGTCATGAACACCTCGGGTCAGTGATGAATGCGGGATACTGAGATGAATGTCTCCATAGTCCACTCACACTTCCTTCAAGCTATTCATTTCCACAAGAGTTCATCTGAGGTTGCACATTAGATTCAAAGGAGCAGAAGTAGTACAAATGGTCTCAACAATTTACCGAACTCCATGTAAAACATTTGCATTTGAAGCATAACCACAGTTTGGACCTTTTTAATTAGCTCACTTCTAGACCACACAGAGAGAATTATTAATGTAAACTAAACCACCGTATTTCATAGTAACAGAACCACATTCTGTAAATATTTAGGAAATTACAAGTCCAGGAAAGTAGAGAGCAACTGATCGGAAAATGATTAGCATTGCTCTAAAACCAAAATTCAAATTAAAAATAAACAAAACAAACCAACTCAAACATCATATACTACTGTGTAACGGTTTAACTTTAGCATTACTCACTCAGCTACACAAAACATGGAATGTAGATTAATATACAAAAATTTTTTATTTCACAGTGAGGTACATAAAGCTTCTAACTTTAGCAGGATAAGGCTAAGAGAGAATTGCCTGTTAAGATAAAGACTGTTTCACATTCCTGAAATATTCTTACTTATTATTGTTTCGGAAGAAAGGCACCGGTATTTTTTTATCCATCAACAGTTCACCTCCACATCCACCCATTTAGAAATGAAGATGGATTATGTGAGGGTCAGTGACCTACTGACCATCGTGGACCCAGCCAACTACAGCACACATTAACGTGTACAAGTACCAAGCAGTATTTATTCAAAACCGATTTTAAAATAGCTAATTTGTAAACATATTATGAACCTGTTAGTTTTTCCTAGTGGTGTCAGCAATATATTCCTGTAAAACTATGCAGCTGCATTATTATTTCCTGTTACAAAAAAAAGTATAAGAACACCCTCGAGCACATTAAACCGCCTCACATTCAATTTGAGTTAAAATGGCACAGCCTTCAAGCTGTTCAGCACAAAACACACATTTCCAGCCCTCTGGCCAGCTCGCAAGTGGCATAGTTCAACAGTACCAAGGTTAAAAGATGACCCTCAGGCCAAAATTTTTTGTTAGGAAGGGCCAGTGCCTTGAAAATGTCTCTTCAAACAGTCATCACACAGGGCCAGGCTGCTCACTGCAACTGCCAGTCCCTACTCCAGTCTGAGAAAAGCACCTGTAAAACACTATACGCTTATATTTAAGGCTGAGTTCACCTAAGTGAGGCACCTGCCGCTGTTGGCAGCAGCTCCCACCGTTTCCCGCTCCTCATGGCAAGGAACGGTTCCACCGCACTCTAGGCTTTCCTTGAGTTGGCGACGATGTCTGAGATGACAGAGGTGACCGAGCACACCCGTCTCACAGACGGTATCAACCCCGGCCCACGCCGGGGGCAGCCGACAGCAGCTTTCCGCTGCAGAGGTCGTGACGCAGAGGGCCCCGCACCGTCTCGACGCTGGCAGCCACGTCCCGCCGGGCTCAGTCGGCGAAGCGCTGCAGCAGGTGGTCGTCGCCGTGCCGGGCGCCGCTGTCCCCGAAGCGCTCGCAGGGGAACTCGATGAGGTCGGCCTCGCCGAGGGCACACGTGGCGGCGGCGGCGGCGGCGTGAGGCGGTCGGCGGGACTGGAAGCCCGAGAAGTCGGCCGAGACGCCGGTGCCGGTGGAGCGCAGCGGGCGTCGAGCGGAGTAGAGCTGCCGCACGTGGACGGGCGCCGCCTTCCGCCGCCGCCCCAGCAGCTTCTTGCGCAGCAGGCGGGAGGCCCAGGCCGCCAGCGCCGCCAGCAGCAGCAGCGCGTTGGCCGCCAGCAGCGCCAGCGTCAGCAGCTGCGGGTCGGGGCCGCGGGCGCCGCCGGCCTCGGGCAGGGTGACCAGCCCGGCGCAGTGGTCCCGCGGCGCCACGGGGCACGCTCGGCCGCCCAGGACGGCCTCGACGCACACGAGGTAAGGGGTGTCCGGGCGGAGCTCCCGCAGCGTGGCCGCCGGCTCCCCGCGCTCGGGCAGGTACACGAAGCGCTGGAACTTGACGGCGGAGCCGAAGCGGTCGAAGAGGAGGCGGAAGCGCGGCGGCCCCTGCGGGCGAGCGCTGCGGTGCGGCCGCACGGCCCAGCGCACCGTCACCGAGCTGGAGCCCACCGCCTCCACCGACAGGTTGTGCAGGAACAGCGCGTTGAAGTCGCACGGGTCGGACACCAGCGGCGGCGGCGCCGGCGAGGACCGCGCGGGCGCCCCCTGCGGGAGGGCGGTGGCGGCGGCCCCGGCGCCGCTGGCGTTACCGCCGGGCGCCTCGGGCGCGGGGGACGCGGAGGCGGCGGCGGCGGCGGCGGCGACGAGGGGAGCGGGGCAGGGGCCGCCGTCCGCGGGGGGCGGCAGCCTCGCCTCCGGCAGGTGCTCCAGGTGCTGTCCGGCCAGGGCGGGCGGCAGGCGGCACCGCACGGAGGCGGCGGCGAGCGGGCCGCCCCGCGAGAGCCGGGCCCCCAGCCAGCGCTTGAGGCCGCGCAGGCGGCAGTCGCAGCTCCAGGCGTTGCCCTCCAGCTCCAGGCGGGCCAGGGCCGGGCTGGAGGCGAGGAGCTCCCCGGGGAGCGTGGCCAGCGCGTTGTCCCGCAGGCTGAGCTCCCGCAGGCGGCCGAGGCGGGCGAAGGCGTCGGGGCGCAGGGCGACCAGCGCGTTGCGGCCGAGGTCCAGCGCCTCCAGGCCGCCCAGCGGCTCGAGCAGGGCCGCGGGCAGGCGGCTCAGCAGGTTCCCCTCGAGGCTCAGCTCCTTCAGCGAGCCCAGCCCCGCGAAGGCGTCCGGGGCCAGGCGAGCCAGCCGGTTGCCGCCGAGAGAGAGCTTGGCCAGGGCGGGCAGGTGTCGGAAGAGCCCCCCGGGCAGCTCCCGCAGGCCGTTCCCGGCCAGCAGCAGCGTGTGCAGCGCCGGCAGCGGCGCGAAGACGTCCGGGTGGCGGAGGGAGCTCTGCCGGTTCCCCGAGAGGTCGAGGAAGCGCAGCTTGGCCAGCCCCGCGAAGGCTCCGCGGCTCAGCCAGCGGATGCGGTTGGACTCCAGGTGCAGGTACAGCAGGTTCGGCAGCTCCGAGAACGTGGAGTCGCCCAGCGAGCCCAGCTCGTTGCCGTCCAGGCGCAGCTTGACCAGGCTGCCCAGGCCGGAGAAGGAGGCGGCGCTGAGGCGGCCGATCTCGTTGGCGTTGACGTAGAGGACGCGCAGCTTGGCCAGGGCGCCGAGCGTGCCGGGGGCCAGCGCCGGCAGCAGGTTGTTGCCCAGGTAGAGCTCCTCCAGCCGGCCCAGGCGCTCAAAGGCTTTGGGGTGCAGGTTGCGGATGCGGTTGTACTGCAGGTCCAGGCGCTGCAGCCCCGCCAGGCGCTGGAAGTCGAAGGCGGAGATGTTGGCGATGAAGTTGCCCCCGAGGCTGTAGGTGAGGACGTCGCGGGGCGCGGCGGCCCTGGGCACGGAGCGGAGGCCGCGGTTGGTGCAGAGGAGGTGCCGGTGCTGCTGGCAGTCGCACGGCTCGGGGCAGAGGGGCTCGGCCGCGGGCAGCCCCAGCCCCAGCAGCAGCAGCAGCAGCGGCGGGACGGAGCCCCGCGGCCCCATCAGGCGGACCCTGCGCGGCGCCCCCATCGCGGGACGAGCCTCGGGCTGCTTCCCCCGCCGGCTTTGTGTCTCTCCGGCATCCCCCCCCCCAACCCCCAACCTCCTTCCGCGGCTGCTAAGCGGCCTCCGCTCCGCACCGCGGGCTTCCCCGCTCGGGAGGGCTGTCCGGCGGCTCCCCCCGCGCTCTGCCGCCCCTTCGGGGTGCGGAGCGGAGCGGGGAGGCTGCCCGCGGCTCCGGCGTCGCTCCCGGGGGCGGAGCGGGGCTGGGGAAGGGGAGGGGGGGGGGGGTGTCGGCGGGCGGAGCGGGGAGCTGCAGGACAGGCGAAGCTCCGAAACTCGCCGAGAGAACTCAGCGGAAATTCGTACTTCCCACACGGTGCCCTGGGGGAGCGGATGGAGCCGGAGAGAGGGAGGACGGCGGGGGAGGGAGGGGGTTTGGTGGGGAAGCCCTGCGGCCGCTCCTGGCTGGGCTCAGGGGCTCAAAGTGGGAATAGCAGGGATTGCAACCGGCTGTGGCTGACTCCTCGCCTCGTGGGCTGCGGTCAGGGCTGCACATCGGGAGGGGGAAGGGAACAGAACTAAACCAATCGTGTTCCCTCCCCCTCCGTCCCTGCTTTTTTCCCCCCTACTTTTCTTTAGAAACCTGCCCCAAGCAATAGTTACGATTTACCACGAGTTAAGAAACTTTCTTTTAAAGCAATCGGAGGACTAAGCCACCTATAGTGCACCAAAGAATTAATTTCCATTCCTTTTATGCATCATGGAATCATAGAATCACCAGGTTGGAAAAGACTCATTGGATCATCGAGTCCAACCGTTACTATCAAATACTAAACCATGTCCCTCAGCAGTGAGGTCTCCCCTCAGCCTCCTCTTCTCCAGGCTAAACACCCCCAACTCTCTCAGCCGTTCCTCATAGGGCCTGTTCTCCAGCCCCTTCACCAGCTTCGTCGCTCTTCTCTGGACTCACCCCAGAACCTCAACATCCTTCTTGTGGTGAGGGGCATCATCCTGCCCAGAAGGTTCCTGACACCAGGGGTTGGTCAGGGTGATTAAAATGCTCTTCAGTGATTAAAATGCTTTCAGGAAATAATTCCCGTTTTACAGATTCTTTTTTTTTTTTTCTCAACAGCGTACAAAGTCAGATTGAAAGGAAGGTGTTGGAAAGCATACTGAAAGCAAAATAGAGTGTGTACCCATCCATTCAGTTACTTTAATGGCCTCAAGCACCGACAGGGGAGGTTCGGGCTGAACATTAGGAAAAAAAAAATTCACAGAAAGGGTCACTGGGCACTGGAACAGGCTACCCAGGGAGGTGGTTGAGTCACCTTCTCTGGAGACATTTAAAAGACGGGTGGGCAGGGTGCTGAGGGGCATGGTTTAGTGATTGATAGGAATGGTTGGACTTGATAATCCAGTGGGTCTTTTCCAACCTGGTGATTCTGTGACTCCTGTTGGCATTTTTTTTGTTTCTCTAAGATGTTGCTAATGGGCTAAGTAAGTGTCTAAGGTGAGAAGGAAATACCTAGATATGAAAAAGACTATCAAAACATTATGAAAGAAGATAATGCCTAAAATATTGTGTTGTGAATTTAATAAATACGTTGGAAACTGTATTATCACATGAAGTTGTATCCAACTGCTCACGCTTTGCAGACAGTTGTGAACTAAAGTACTGTACAAGCTATGCTTGTTTCTCTCACCAGAAGGTAGAATTTAGATTGCTTTCCTGGAAGTTTTGTTTTTGGTGGCTGTGCCAGCATGAGCATGTAGAGTGGTATGGTAGTTTGTGCTGAGTTCTTGTTGTCTGCTATCCTAGAGAGGTGTTACTGTGATCTAACTCTCATTTGGTCCTGCTTTTTAGCAGTTGGAGAATATGAGGTGTGCTCCAAGCCTTCTCTGGAGCATGAAGCACAGTGTTGTGCGTGGAGGTTTTCAGCAGATTTGCCTCAAAAGCACCCTGGCGATCTGAAAAAACATGGAAGAGAAAGGATAAGGCTTGGCTCGGTCAGAGAAACAGCACTGTAAACACCTTAATTCACAGAATCATAGAATCACCAGGATGGAAGAGACCCACTGGATCATCGAGTCCAACCATTCCTATCAAACACTAAACCATGTCCCTCAGGGCCTTGTCTACCCGTGCCTTAAACCCCTCCAGGGAAGATGAATCAACCACTTCCCTGGGCAACCTGTTCCAATGTCCAGTGACCCTTTGTGTGAAAAACTTCCGCCTAATGTCCAGCCTAAATCTCCCCTGGTGGAGCTTGAGGCCATTCCCTCTCATCCTGTCCCCTGTCACTTGGGAGAAGAGCCCAACTCCCTCCTCTCTACAACCTCCTTTCAGGTAGTGGTAGAGAGCAATGAGGTCTCCTCTCAGCCTCCTCTTCTCCAGGCTAAACACCCCCAGCTCTCTCAGCCGTTCCTCATAAGACCTGTTCTCCAGCCCCTTCACCAGCTTCGTTGCTCTTCTCTGGGCTCACTCCAGAGCCTCAAGTAGTTAGCTGAGGTTAGGCCTTAAGAAGAACTGTCTTTTTGTAGTGATAATTGCATTGCTCTGGTGTGGGAAGTCTTACTTGGGGCAGGAGAGTGATTTTTTAAAAAATCTAGAGTAAAACTCTAGAGTAAAAAATCTGAGTAGATAGTAGAGTGTCTATCTACTCAGACTAGTGAGCAACTGTAAATTATAAGTTTCTCATTGAAAACACCTGGTGTGAAAAACTGTGTGCTGGAATATGGCAAGGTAAGTTCGGCTTGTTGGTTTTATTTCCCTGGGGGTTTAATGTGAGTTTTTCTCTGATGAGAGGTGGCAGTTGTGTAGGCAGTCTTGATAAACTAGAAGAGTAACTGAAAGATTAGGTACTTATACCTAAAAATCAACTCATATGGGAAGATATCTTAGTATTTTGCATTTAAAATGTAAAAATTTTGATGCAAAAATGATGGAAATTAGAGTTGTCAGGTTCTATCTAAATCTTGCTGACTTCTGCAGAGATGCACTATCTTGTTATCAAACAAGCATGTCCTTAGATTAACTTGATTTAAAACTGTAATAAATTGTCACTGCATTGTTTTCTATGAGCAAACAGGAGTTTATCTTCTTCTTGAATGAAATGGAAAGTTAATGTTTTGAGTATTTGTAAGTGTTTTGTTTTGAGCAGTACATGCTTGATTAGTAAGGCATTTTTTTCCTGAAATAAATCCGAGTAAGTTTCACAGGAGGATATTTTTGCTAACTTCTTTTCTTCTTTTCCCAGGTTACGAGAGAAGCCCATTCAGCATTCTACGATTCAAATGCCTGTGGGCTAATGTCCATGGGTTAAGAATACAGACCTTTCTGCTGTCTGTTCCTTATTGAATATGTTTTCACTCGCCAACTTTTTCTTTTCATTATCTATCACATCATGCCTAATATTCAGGACAAAGTAGAGGCATTTTTTTCAGCTGACAAAAACTGTGTGTTTCTTTTCTCATTCTCAAAGCCACTGCAGCGCAAGGCAAGGCATCGTGGCTTTCAAAGTTTTCTTTAATTCAGAGCAAAGCCTAATTAGCTAGTGACTTCCTCCTCCCCACCCCCAACAAATTTGCTTCACTGTGGTGGACTTTAAATAGTGAAATTTTAGAAAAACATTCTGTATAATGGCATGCTTATTTTCTGTTCCTTTGGGTTTTTCTTTTGAAACATGCTCTAGCTTATAAGGACAATTTATGAACTGTCTTTCCTGTAGAAGCACTATAGATCATTTTCTAGTCATGTGTCATTGCAAATACTAAAGGTTTAAGTCAGCTCGTGTCTAATGTATTGCTTGATTTATGCTTTCTGACACTTAGCCAACATTATGATTTTCACTGGGTTTGGGGAATTAGAAGTGACAGCAATTTAATAAATTTTTTTTAGTAGTGATTCTTACGAATTGAGTTCATCACACGCTTGTTCTCATACAAAGTATGAGAACAAAGTAAATGAATACAATGGGGTTTTGCTGATTTATTTATTTTTTTATTCAAGTAGGAATTTGTTGTTCAAAATACATTAGGAATTCATCTGTTCAGATAAAAGATGTCACATTTGTTTTCCTACTTTGGAATAAGAACTTTCCAGCTGCAGTAGTTCTTGTTTCCTTAACCAAGCATACAATAAAGTTTTTAATGTGTGACTGAAAAATAGTAATCTTTTTTACTCCAGACCGAAAAAGGCTAAGTATGACTATGAAACACTGGATGGGGCAAATTAAAAAGTAGCCTATTCTTAAAAGCTTTAAAGGCTCTCTTAAAATACACCTTCATAATTAAGATTTGAAATATGAGGCCTTTTAAGGGCCAAAACCAAATGGTAAAACCAAAATACTGTCCTGACCTTAAATAAGTTATTTTTTTCATGGCTAAATAATATCCATATGTTTGCTATACAGAAGACCAAATATGTCTCTGCTTTTCTTTATGTTGTTTTTTTGAGCGATGTTATCTAGGCACTGATCAGTGGACTGGTGGTTGAAAGCAATGAATAAATACCTAATTGTAAGCAGGGTACAATATGGATTGAAAGAAGCAGCCTTTTCAGCGTGTCCTATCCCAGCTTGTACTGGGACTGTGGTAATACCCAGTGAAACTTCCATTAAACAAAATTACTCTTTCTTGATTACAGAATAAGAGAACCGATGCTAAAGTGCTAAGTTTAAAGGCTTGTGGCTTTATGTAGTTACCAGGAATGGTAACTCATTATGTTGAGTTGGAGCTTTATCTCAAAAGAGATGTTTTTCGTTAATCTGTACAGTTCTGCTCACTGCACATCACAAATGTTTTCATCTGAATTTGTACAAGATATTTCTGGAAGTGTTAGCTTTAAACTTTACTTCTCACTAAGCCCACTGCTTTCATAGAAATTTTGAACCATTCAACTTCAGTGTCAGAATTCCCATTTAAAACAGGACAAAAGGCTTTTGTACGTTGTTTATTTGGTTGCAAATAAAGAATTTGGAGGTATTTGACTTTCGCTGTCATTGAAAGTTGAGGTATGCATTATTACTCCATGAGTCATACTAAGTTCCTCTTAGCTAAAGAAAGCTAGAAAGATACTATGCCATTCTTGTTCTCTAGCTGATAAAGTGTTATTGTATGAATTTACACTTTTGTAGGTATCTTTGCTTTTTAAGGAGATAAGAATATTGCAGAGCACTGCAAAGCATTAATAAAACTGTTTGTACACTCTCAGTGTCTTTGTTAGCAGTTCATGCAGCTCAGGGCTTTTGAGTGGTCACCAGTTTCAAGTGCTATCCTGTGTGTCAGTGACAATAATGGCAAATACCATAGTGTAGGAAAATATTAGAATTCTAATGCCAAATGTGCTGTCCCCCCATCCTTGAAATGGCAGAAACAGTTCACCTATGCTGTATAATTTATGTTGGTGTCACTTACTGTAATAATTAACATTTTAAATAAAATTTTTTCCTGAGATGATGGTTTATGCTCATTTGTAATGAAATGTTGGATGCCACATTCAGTTCTTCAGAAATAAAGCATGACTCCCAAGCCAGCAGTTAATGTTGCATACCTGTTGTGCTCCACGGAACAAAAACTACCAGATATTTAATAGGTGTCTGGTCCCATCATCCACAGAGGCTTGTGGCCTACAAGGCTCTACTGATTGAAAGTATCTTTAAATCTTTTCAGAATTAAACATCTGAGTAAAGTATTTGTGGGGGGTTTTTTGCCATATGAATCTAGTCTAGACATGTATTTACTGTTGTGTGCATTCTCTGTCAAACAATCAAACTGCTGAATTTCATATAGTGTAGGTTGTGCCTCTTAGACTTACTCTGGCCAGGTGGTTACAGGACATAATATCATAGAATCATAGAATCACCAGGTTGGAAGAGACCCACCGGATCATCGAGTCCAACCATTCCCACCAGTCTCTAACACATGCCCCTCAGTACCTCGTCCACCCACACCTTAAACACCTCCAGGAAAGGTGAATCAACCACCTCCCTGGGCAACCTTGTTCCAGTGCCTAACGATCCTTTCTGTGAAGAATTTTTGCCTTATGTCGAGCCTGAACCTCCCCTGGTGGTGCCTGAGGCCATTCCCTCTTGTCCTGTCCCCTGTCACTTAGGAGAAGAGGCCAGCTCCCTCCTATCCACAGCCTCCTTTCAGGTAGTTGTAGAGAGCAATGAGGTCTCCTCTCAGCCTCCTCTTCTCCAGGCTAAACCCCAACTCTCTCAGTCGCTCCCCGTAAGACTTGTTCTCCAGCCCCTTCACCAGCTTCATGTTGATGATAGCAAATGGTTCCTTTGTGCATACTAGTTTGCTCTGTGAGCAGTTTCAAATTTGTTTTTCCATCGTTTCACCTTGTAGACTGTATGAAACAAATTGTAGCTATATCCACAGGTAACAGTGTACCCACATGTTCTGTCTGCAAGTGAAAATGAGCTAGCTCAATCTCTACATTTACACACAAATTGGTGGTGTTGCTATAATCTTAGTATTTTGTAACAATAAATGGAGAGTTAGGTGTCTGAGGAGTTGTGTGTAGTGATCTCTGCCAGTATGGATCACTTACAAATTAGCTTCCGTGAGTGAGATTGGCTGAATCATACTTGCAAAAGTCTAACTGATTATTTAGCTGATATATTTTGCTTTATCCATCACTTATTTCCTGGGGGAGAAGCACTTTAACACAAGTACTTACTTTTTGTGTAGTTCAACGTCAGTGACGGTAAGAAAGGAGAGAACACTACTTGTGTCAGAATAAGAGTGGTGTAATTTATGTAAACCAAATGCTTATGTAGCTTATGCAGGGCCAATTAGCTGTTGCAGTGTCTGCAATTATTTTGCATGATTATCTGTTTATATACTGGATCTTTGCAATATTGTTAGGGCAGTTTTTCCATAAAGGGGTAACAAATCAGGCAAGTGTTCTTGCAAACATTTTCTTCTCTTCCTCCATAAAAGGATATGTGTGCTTATGGCAATCTCTTTCATAATGAGTAATACACTCTTTCCATGTTTATAGTCTGATAGCTGCTCTTTTCTATTCCTGTCATCCCATAATTTGAAGTCTGTAGCAGAAAAACCCTAAAACAAAATACCACTTGAACCAGGACTTCTGTTACTACTTGGCAAAACCTGTTCTGATAGATATGCAGAAAAATAGTACTTGCTGAGGATACACTCTGTTCCCTCATCCGGTCACTGGTGAATATATGGAACATGACTGGACCGAGTAATGACACCTGGGAAACACCATTTGCTGCAGGCTTCCAACTAGACTCTGCAGTGTCAGTCACAACCCTCTGATCTATGCCGTCCAGCCATTTCTCAATCTATCTCACTGTCTACTCATCTACCCCACCTGCTTTTGCTCAATTTCAAGAGGTTTCAACCATCTCTTTTCTCCAGCCACCTCAGATCCCTCTGAAGATCCATCTGGCCCTCCAGCAGTTACCACCCATGAAGCTGCATAATGTGCTCTCTGTCCCATTGTGCATCTTATTAATAAGGGTGTTAGAGTCTTAAGTGATGTTAAAGAGTAGATAAAGACCCACTTTTGGTACTTGGGGGGATGCCCATAGTAACTGGCTGCCAGTTGGACTTACTGATCAGAACCTTGTGTGTCTTATAGTTCAACTGATTTTCCATCCACATTTATCACTTAGCCCTGCTTCTCACCAGTTTTGCTAGAGTGATATTACAGGAGTTGAAGGCTTTGCTAAAATCAAAATAAATCATCACATTTTGCTCTCCTTTTGTCCACTAAGCCAGTTCTGTTATCACCAAAGGCATTGGTTACACCCAGTTTGTCCTTGACGAATCCACACTGGGTGTTTTTCTGTCACCTTTTTATCCTTTATGTGTTCAGAAGTGACAAACCAAAGGACTTACTCCATAACCTTTCTGGGACTAGAGGCAAAGCTGAGTAGCGTATAGTGATTCGGATTCTCATTGCTCTCCTTGAAGATGATTTTTTCCCAGTCATTGGAGACCACCCATTATTCCCATGATCTTTTGAAGATAGAGTGCAGCCTTGTAATGAACCAGCCACCTCAGATGCAGCCTATCTGAGCAGGTGGCTTGTGTACATACAGTTAGCTTTAGTGATTCCTGGTTTATTGTACTGGTAGGTAATGTTTCACTCCCACAGACTCTGCTACTAAGATGAAGGAGCTAGGACACCTAAGATAAAACTTACCAACAAAAACAAAGGGCACAGAGGCATTTACTACCTCAGACTTTTCCATTTTCTTTATCATTAGGACCCCTGCTCTGTTAAGCAGTGGTCTCATTGATTCTTTATTCTTTTGTTTGCTGCTGGTATTGAAGCCTTCTTTTTGCTTTTCACATCTCTATCTACTTTTGGCTTCAACTGAGCTTTGGCTCCTGTGTCTTCATCCCTACATGCTCATGCAGTGCCCACCTTTCTGCAAATAGTCTCGTGCTGTGTCCATCTTCTGCATTCTTCTGCCATCCTTACTTGTTTTCTTGTGTCAGAAAGGACCATTCTTGTGCTTTGATAAGGTAGCCCATGAAAATCAGCAAGTTCTTCTAGGCCCCATTGTCCTTCATGACAGTATCTCATGGGTCTTACCAACTACATCCCTAAACAATCAAAATCTGCTTTCTTGAAGGCCAGGATTTTAATTTTTTTGTATTTATCTTGCTCACTTGACTCAGGATTTTAAGCTGAACAGTGTTATGGTTATAGCAGTTAAGGTTCCCCTTAACTTTCACAACCACAACTGGTGCTTTATTGTTTAGGGAAATAGATCAGATCCAACAGAGCACCTACTTCATTTGTCAGTCACTTGTATCAGAAAATTGTCATCAATGCAGTTCATCAACATGCACACCCAAATCCCCTTTCATCAGTCACACACACACGTGTTAAATAATTGAAAACTACATGCTAGACTCTGAATTGTTATGACTCAGCATACTGGTGATGTTAATAGAGACGTGCTCAAGTGCTTTCCTCCAAAGGTCTGGCCTCAAGTCCTGGATGATTTTTAAGAAATCATTTAAGTTGCATGACCAAGTTTTGATTAAGAAAGACTGACTGGGTCATCAGGCTTAGTCATCTGCTATCAAAGCATGTCACATGAGTCCATTCGCATCCTTTTCAGTAGTTTTTTTGGGGGGAAGAGGTTGCTCTGTTTGCTGCTACTGCAACCATCTTCGAGAACATTCCGGTTGTAGTATGCAGCCTTTCAGTTTCTGACGTAACTTCTTCCCGTTTAGCTTGCATTTCTTCTTTGGAGTCTAAATTATCCTTTAATGTAAAAAAATTCTACTTACCTTTTGGCATTTAGTATTCTGATACTTACAGACGCCTCAGTGCTATCCCATTCAGAGTGTTTTGCTGCGATAAACAATCCAAGCTGTTTTAAGCTGCCATGGGCAGAGAGACTCTTGATTCCCCGGCAGCTGCCAGTGTGTTTCATCTCTGTTTTAATTACTATTTCTTGGATGGGAGCGATAGAAATCTACACCCAACTCCAGATGACGTCTCTTTAGTGCCTGAAGAGAGTTTCATATGCTTAAAATTATGCTCGCTTTGAAATCACTTTAGGCCATTTCTTTCAACTCTTTTCATTAACTTGTACATTTACAGTCATATATCAACAGTGACACCTCTAGATTTAATTGAAAAATCTGTAAAATTTTGTCACTGCTTCTTAGTATCAGATATTTTGCTTTATATGGTGATATATGGTACTAAGAGTCATAGTTTTTAGTCAAAATGGGCAGTAAGGCAGCATTATATAATCTTTCAGCCTTAAGCACTGAGCATTTCGATATAAATTGACCTATGGATATATGTGTACTTAAGAGGGTAGATATAAATATTATGTCTTTCTCTTAACACTGCAGAGAGCGAGCCTTTGAAAGAAGAGAAGTATATATTTTTAATCTTATACTGGAAATTACTCTGTGCAGCCATTTAATTAGTGTAAGTACCTGGATAAAAGTTTTTTTCAAAACATTTACTAATTAAAATGAGAGGGCCTAGAAAAATGAAGTAGAAGCAAAAGAATTGTAGCCCTTTTCTGTAGCATTCTTATTTTTTATAAATATTTGCATTTTGATTACACTGCATTTAATACCACATGATGAAATGTGATATTGGATCAAAGCTGTTGCTCATGCTGTAGCTGGGACTTGTTTGAAAAGGCTGGTGTGGTGGTAACATTGCGTTATACTTCATAGCATTGGCTTACAAATTACTTGAGTTGAATATGTTCCACTTAGCTCAAAAGAAGGGTGCGTGATATTGTCAGGTGTTGTGGAGCTAAAGAGAGGCTTACCCTGACACATAGCTTAATGTATGGAGCTGCTGAGGAAAGAGTTATAGGAAAACCTAACATAAATAAGAAGTTATTCTGTTATTCTCAGGATTTGAAAACATGTAGATGATACTAGTGTAAAGCAGGGCTAAAAGTGGCTGGAAAACTTACACATGTTCTGTGTTGTAATTAATACTTGTCAGTTGTATCAGCTTTGGTTCGTCAAGGTTTTATTCGGTGTCTGCTGAGCATTATTATCTGTCATTAAAAATGTGGATGATGGAATAGAATACACTTTTTTTGATTTTCTGGCAGTGCTACACAGAGGAGGAGATGCAGGTATTGGAGGGGAGACTAAGAGTTCAAAATTAAATTGACAGTTAAATGCTTGGAGGAAAAATGTCATTCATAATCCCAAAAAGGACATGGTGAAGGGGAGGATGTGGACAGTAGGGTCAGCAAGAATATTACAACAGTTTCACTAGTAGGAGGGGATATGTAGGCTTGTGTAATGTGCACGTCTGTTGTTTTCACCACTATGAGTAAGAAGTCTTATCTTAAAAACGTGCTGGTGAGACCAAGAAGTGTTATTTGTATTTTTAAGGTGGTTAACTGAGGAACAGAGCTCAATAATTTTTGAGAGGTTCATCACCTGTTTTATAGTCATTAAAATTTATGTAGTATTTAAATAGTTAGTATATAGCTTCTGCTAACTAAACTTGCACCTTTGATTTAGAGGTCACTTCTTTTGAAAATCTAACTTCCCAGATGTTTCAAATTATACAGACATGAAATAAAGGACTCCAAAGTTGTAGGGGTTGTGGGCTGATCTGTGATAGAGACAAAGATAGAGTCAATTTCTCCATGGCAGCATTTACACATTTGGGCTAAAGAAATGCTTCTTTTTCTTAACCCTTCCAGCTCTTGCCTCCTGTAAAATTTCATGTCCTGCTGATAGCAGCCTCCTCAAGCCTTTGAGTTCCCCATGCCACTACCCCTTCTCATTCGTAAAGAATTATGCATTATTTGATTTCAGAATATATGTTAATATCTGTCCGTACATAAACGCTGGCAAGGTTTGATGGCAACCTAACTTCTAGAATTCTTAATAGCTTAATGTTTAACTTTTAGAATTATAGAATATTTTGATGTGACTTTTTTTCTGTATTTTTAACTTAGGTTCTTAACATTTTAAATACTTTAATACTTCTGTAAACTATGGTGGTACTATATTTTTCTTCATACATTTTAAAGGAAAATATGTGAATATTAACAATATTTCTTTTCCATATCAGATTGTGAAGAATTATCCTCACCTACTCCCAGGTATTATGGTGATAACTGCTAGCCCTGCTTGAAAGTCACAGTCTTCTGGGAAATATGAGGTTACTTGGACAGTGAATGCTGAGTAATGTTTCAAATTGAACATTTTCTTTGACAAAGAACTCTTACATATTTCTCATGTCGCACACAGGATTTAGAGTATGAATTTCTGTAGTAATTTATAAGATATCATTTTTACCCGTAGCCTTGTGCCGTATGAACAGAATAACGTCACGGAGTCTTGTGAGGGCTTGTGCCTCATCTTGTTCAATTAGTCACTGTAAAATTAAGCTACAAAAAGAAACCATTTCAGATTAATGCTGGATATTTAGATATTTACTTCAGTGTTGTTTTAATTCACTCTTACGTTTTTCTGCCTCTGCACCTCTGTTTGTTTAACATGATGGGTAGGATTTTTGAACGAAATTAGGAAAATAAGGCTGTACCAAAATTAGCATCCTGAAAGTAATGAAACTTAATAGAAGCCACATTTGTGATGGGCTGCTTGCTAACAGCTATCTAAAGGATCAGTGTGAATGTATCATGTTACAGATGCCTCATTCTTAACCAACACAGGTTCAGAAAGTTGGTTTCAGAGGCAGAGGAGGGGAATGAGGCCAGAAAGGAGAACTACAGACATAGGTGAAGAATCTTGTAGATTTATATTTTTATGGTATTTTCAGGTAACTTTTTTGAGGATTTCAGGTATTCTGATCTGTTATCACTGTAAATTTCTCATTTGATTGTCCTTATTCTTTCATATATCTTTCTTTATTGCAAGGATTAGTCGTAACTGGCCTACTGTTGATTGTACCATCCACACGAGAAAAGAAAGTAAACACTAATGCCACCAGGATAATTACTTAACACAAACCAGTGCTATCCGGCCTGAATGTATAGAGCCTGTTCTTTAAAAAGAATCCTTTTTCAGCTGGAATGTCTGATGAAACAATATACTTCTGTTTGTGGTATATGTGAGAAGAGAACTTCCTTCCTTCTTCTCACGTGGTATCTATGTTAAGAACAGCTTTGTGTTTTGGTGGCATCCTCTCCAGCTTTGCTCCTTCAGCCAGCTTTACTGTCCAGGAAAACCTTCCTCCATGGACTGCTGCTTGTTATTTTCGTACTTGTAATATCACTGTGTTATACAGTTTGTGTGTTGAAGAACTGTTATACCTCTGTGAGATGATTCTTCTCTTTTCCCGTTTGTATCAAACAAAGCGATTTTATATTACGCCATGATTAACTTTGGATACAGTAGATATAGCAGTTTTCAAGTTAAAATTAGCAACCTCAGATATCAGTTCTCAAAAGAATAGTTGTATTAATAGGTTATGAAATAAATCTTGGAAGCAGAAGGAATGGAAGAATTCCCATTGGTTGCCACTGGGGCATAAAGTCTGTAACCTTTTTTGTCTTGTCACGTGAGGAGCTATCAAACTTCCCCATCTCAATGAAAATTCATTTTTCCCCATTTCAGAATTGTCAAGTCCACAAGCAGAACAAACACAAAATGGGATTCTTGGAAGAAAGCTTGGAGTACAGGCTTTACGCTTTAGGGATCCCAAATAGGTAGTGGTAGTGTGGTCAGTTCACCCTCTCTGGTTTAATAAAAGTGAGTGAGAGTCTCTGGTTTTGCTGCTGTTTTAAAGACATGATTCTGGCAGCCAAAAACCAAAAGGGCCTTGGTAGACTAGAAAGTACTGCTATGCTTGTGTTTTAAATAGGTGTATTTTTAAATGTGGAATAAAATTATGAAGACTTTAGTCAATTGACAAGCATGACAATAATGACCAAGTTTCTGAAAGAAAAGAAAATGCAAGGGATGAGATTGTAATGCTTCGCAAACAACTTCAGGTCATCATTTCAATTGAAATAGGTTATTAATATTATGACACTTAAAAAATTATACTTGGATAAGGAAATAAGGGACTGAAGACTTCTGCTGTGGGCTACTCTGGCTTTAACTGTCCCCAAGTGTGACAGCGATGTGTTTATTTAAGCAGATAATGGTGTCTGAGGCCAGTCTAAGGCTATGTGTCAGCATAGTGGAGTAGGTTTGTTGCTCTGGTCTCCAACTTGTATGGCAGTAGAGACAGAAGAGAATCTGTTGAGTCAAAATACTGAGATAACAATAACAAAGAAAAAAACACTGCAAGGGAAGATACAGAACAACTTGTTGTACCATATCCATTAACGTCTCCTATTACTCACAAACCTATTTTATCTTTTTTCTTTCTTCCTTTCTCTTTTCCCTTTTCCCTTTTCCCCATTCCTCTCCTCTCCTCTTCTCTCCTCTTCTTTCTCTTCTTTCTCTTCTTCTTTCTCCTTTTCCTTCTTTACATGATTTAGAGTTCTCCATAACAACTCAGAGAGTCTTATTTTTGACATCTTTCTTAATTCTTTTCTTTGATTTATGTATAATTATATATTTACTGGAAATTAAACTTGCTTCAACAGTAAAAGAAGATTAATAAGCTCTTTATGTATCACTACTTGCACTTCACTATGGAATTGGTCTTGTGCAGCTTAATCAGCTATTTCTGTTGGCACACAACAAAGCTGGATTTTTGCCTAGAGTAGCACAATCTTTTTATTTGCTGGAGAAACAGCTAGTCACCACCTCAGCTATATGATACTCTGCCTACTGCTATGCAGGGACATAGTTACTCACTGTTTGCGCTAGTGCCCACACCTCAAAAGCTCTGTGATGTCCACAGTTTATCATTTCTTTTCCTGACACTTCTCAGTGTTCCTGGCTTTTATATGTTTCTGTTGGTTTCTTTTGGCTTCTTTCTCTCAGTTGGTGCCTGACTTGACTACTTGCTTGCAGTTGTCATGCCAACTCACAAGCTTGGAAACTGAAGTGGAGAGAGGGTTTATCCTACCCGCCCCCCTCCTTTTTTTTTTTTTTTTTTTTTGTCAAGTACTCACTTTGCAGTTACCAAGCTGCATGGACTGAATGTGTAAGTATGGCAAACAGCTCTGTGACTTTGCTCTGGCACATTTCTAAATATCCATTTCTGCTTCATTAATCTTTGCTACCTGTATACATGCTGAAAATCAGGATCATTAGAAAGAGGTCAATGAAGTGGAGAAGGGATTTTATAGACTAATCATTGTGTTTTTCTTATTTAAACAGAGATGCAAACTTATTTCAAATACCCTACATAAAAGTAATTTCTTAAAAATCCATGAATCTGCTCAGTCTTCCTGAAAGTCAGATATGACTGATTTTGACTCACTTTTTATGCCAATCAATTCAATAGTTATGGATATCAGTTTTCCAAATAACCAAGTGAAAAACATAAGAGAGGTACAGGAAATTAAAAATGCAAACTCTTAACTCCTTATACTGAGGTCATATGCAATCATTATGCCCTATTAGTAACGTCTGTAACAGAGACACTGTTCTGTGAAATACTTGCTATCCAAAATAAACAATAGCTTTAATAGACTTGTAACTGACAGCTACATTCCCAGGTAAGTTGGAATGGAAACTGTAATGTGTCTAAAGAGAATTTATTTGAAGAGGAAGAAAATTATCTCAGACAATATTGCTCTTTGGAGGTAAGTTTGTTTGGGCTTTCACAGGAACCACCTGTATGGCTTGTGTAATATTGCAACTGACATCTATCTCACTTTTCTCAAGTTCAGAAATGCGTGATTTATCAGTGGAGATATTTCTTGTATAAATACATGCAATTCAGAGAATCACCAGGTTGGAAAAGACCCATCGGATCATGGAGTCCAACCATTAAATTCATTAAATTACTTATTTGAAACTGAGATTTCCTGGCTGTAAACTTATATTGAGAACATGCATTTATTTTGCATGAAGTTCCTTATAGAGTAAAAAAAATAACTGGTTCAGCCTTTTCACAGTTGGTTAATAGTAATTTCCTTTTCTTCTACAGTATCAAACAAGTGTGTTTGCTCTAACTGAGCCCATTCTGAAATGGAAGGCTTTTATATATAATTGAAAAACGCAAGAAGCCTCAGATATCTAGAGCAGCTTTAACCTTACCACCACACACTCTACAAAAAGATGAAACATTCCAAGTTCCCTCTGTACTCGGCACTGGTGAGACCACTCCTCGAATCCTGTGTGGAGTTCTGGGCCCCTCACCACAAGAAGGATGTGGAGGCTCTGGAGAGAGTCCAGAGAAGAGCAACAAAGCTGGTGAAGGGGCTGAAGAACAGGCCTTATGAGGAACAGCTGAGAGAGCTGGGGGTGTTTAGCCTGGAGGAGAGGAAGCTGAGGGAAGACCTCATTGCTCTCTACAACTACCTGAAAGGAGGTTGTGGAGAGGAGGGAGCTGGCCTCTTCTCCCAAGTGACAGGGGACAGGACGAGAGGGAATGGCCTCAAGCTCCACCAGGGGAGGTTCAGGCCCGACATAAGAAAAAAAAATTCACAGAAAGGGTCATTGGGCACTGGAACAGGCTGCCCAGGGAGGTGGTTGAGTCACCTTCCCTGGAGGTATTTAAAAGACAGGTGGATGAGGTGCTGAGGGGCATGGGTTAGTGATTGGTAAGAATGGTTGGACTCAATGATCCTAGAGGTCTTTTCCAACCTAATGATTTTGTGATTCTGTGAAATGTCTTGGTATCCTCCGGTAGTACAGTCTCTGGTCAGTAGTTTCTGCATGACCTTTATAGGTATATGTGCAGTATATACATATGCGTTTTGCTACAGGCAAAAAATGCTGAACAGGACTTGTCTTTCTGGTCCTAATTCAGGTGACTTTTTTTAGTGGCCATATGAGCAAGGTGAAATAGGCTTTAATAGGTTAAACAGATTTTAATAGTTTGAGAAGCACTGGTACAGCCCAGCTTGTTTATTTCTTCTTGTGCTTTCCATCCTAATACTTCCTCATGATGAGGCAGGATATAAAATGCATTAAAACAGATGATCAAGCTGCAAAATGACCAAGAAAGATTGTTTACATCCTACATCTGCCAAGAGGAAATAAACTCTTGGCCTTCTATGCTAGGAATGTAGTTTAAAAAGCAATGTTACTTTCACATCATCTCCCTGTTACTTCCTTGATACTGGATTTTATGCAACTTTTCCTAATTAGATTTACTGTGAGAAGATCCTGGGACAGGAGGAGGCAGAGCCAATTACAAGAACAAATCAGCTGGAATGGTGAGAACCATTGCTCTGGAGGCCTCCCATCTGCACAGCACCATCAAATGCACTTTGCTGGAGAAAGGACTTGTTTGTTTTGGCCGTGGCTCGTGTGAGCAGAGATAGCGAAAAGCCAGGGAATCCAACTGGATAAAGAACATCTGCAAATGATGTTCTCTTAATGCATCTTCTATCCAAAGAAGCCTTGATGCTTTCTCCCGACTCTGGTCTTGGCCACACATGTTGCTTTGTCAGGTTCATTCAGAATCAGCTTTTTTGTTTCCTGTAAATAAATGGAATGCAGAGTCTTTTTCGTGATACTCCACAATAACAGTGTAAACTATTTAGCAAAAAAATAATTGTTGCTTATATGGAAATCGGTTATCGAAGTAACTTAAAAAACAAACTCTGTATTTAGAAGCTTAGTCGAGTCTGTTGTTTGAAGCTTACCTGTTTCCTTTTACTTAAGCAACTGAAGAAGATGGACTAATTTGGCAATCCATCAACAGAATGCGAGAAATAACTTGTCTGATGTGATATAGAAGCTCAAAAGTTAGATATAAAATGATGAAGAACACACTAGGTGACTTGAGAGAGGAAATTGAGTTGCATCACTGCAGGAGGGACTAGTGTTCTTTGTAAACTGTAATTTTGATCTAGGCACCTAGGAGGACTCACTTAGGTTAGACTTTTCACCAGTCTGCTTTCTATGGAAACTTGCAAGGCAAAGACACCTAATTTAGTAGCTGTTAATAGTGTGCGAACTAGGTTACATTCTAGGACAAAGTGGCTCTCCAGTCTGATTAGCTTTACCTGATGCAGAAGCGTCTCTTTACTGATTCACATTCATGCACAGCTGCTTTACATGAACTCACTGGACTTGATAGCTGATATCGCATCCAAGGAGGTATTGTTGTAATGCATTTTATGAATCTTCTGTCTCAAGGATTCAACCAGTGATTTAGGTTGTTTTCTTTGCCGCCCTGTTTTCTTGGTGAAAAAAAAAATACAGGCTTCATCATGCAATGACCTATGACACTTCAATTTTTATGGTATAGTCTCCAACAAGGTAAAGAATAAGTTAATGGCAGTATTTTACTGTCTAACAACTGCAAACCTTTGTATCTACAGAGTCCCCTTATAGGAATTTGGGTTGTTTGATAAATTAAGATAATATTAAATTAAGATAATAACCATTAATTATTTTACTGCAAATTAATTTAC
The DNA here is from genome assembly GCA_033558105.1 of Coccyzus lansbergi. Taxonomy (NCBI): domain Eukaryota; kingdom Metazoa; phylum Chordata; class Aves; order Cuculiformes; family Coccyzidae; genus Coccyzus; species Coccyzus lansbergi. The sequence goes on from JAUMJK010000307.1 coordinate 669,379, forward strand.
TCTTAAAGCTACTTAACATTTATAAAGTTGTTTCAAACTTAATTTTACAAGTCACAAGGTTTAATCTGAATTATTACTTGCACAATAAACCATAATAAACTGATTAATCATGCTTTCTTAATAGACTTTCTGAACTGACTGCTGTTGGGTTAGTGCAAACATTTTTCTTCTCTTTTTGATTGCTTATATATTCTATGCAATGAATCTGTGTGACTTAGCTGTGAGTGTTTCTTGGTTCTTTTTTGTCTCATCTGAAGTGCTTTGATCTTCTACTTTTATTAAAGTGATTTTGATAAAATGGTAGGGAAAGAACACACATGCTCTGTCTTGGCACTTGGCTGCTGTTAACTACACCATGGGCCATGTTTCTAGGTTATGAAGAACATATAAGAAGACAGTGAGATTTCCAATATCTTTTCATCTTTGTGTCTAATTCCTGTTCTCCCCTCTGCTTTTTCAGTATTAGCATTATATTTAAATAATAAAAGGTCTTATTTTTAATTCAAGACTATAGTGTGTCAAACTGACTTGTCAGCAGCTTGCACACTTTGGGGAAAAGGATGCTTAAAATTGAAGAGATTTAGCTCTTTATACATATATCACTACTCTAATCTATGAAAATTTCATTTTGTAATATCACAGTTCTAAATCGGCCTGTCAAAATTGTCAGATATCCTAAGGAGTAGCCGAATGGGGGCTGGGAGTAGTCAGCTGGGAGCTTCAGTCAACATAGGAAATATTTTAGTTGAATATAGCAGGATGCTTTCCATGTGAGAAATGCAAAGAAACTGTAAGGCAGTGAGAGGCAAGATGAAGGATCAGGTGAATCACTGAGTCAGTGTTGCCGCTCACATCTAGGTGTCATCAACATGATTTTTAACATTCTTGCCAGGAGGAGCCACCAAGCTGTGCTTAATTCAGAGTTTGACAGGGGCTGCTAATCTAGGTACAGCTTTAATTTCAGGATTAGTGGTAACATTAGGGTTCAGGCAGGTATGAGGAGGAAGGCTCTGCAGCTTCTTGGTCTGATCAGGTCAATGAGGTCAGATTTACGCTTTTGAGGTTAGAATGCAAAGACTGGCCCTAAATGTAACAAAAATCACTTTCCTTACTCTCAGCTCTGTAACAAACCCAAGAGTCCTGCTCCTCCAAGATGTGACCTTGTCTTTCTGGCCCATTTCACCTGAGTGGCAGGACTTCATGGTAGAGCACTGCCATGTGAAGATGTTAGTAGGGAGAAGTGTTCCTGGTTACAAATGGTGTTCTATGGATTTGTTGCTGCTCATATTAGCTAGCCCTTCTATTCATTTTCCAGGCTGAGGCTTAAGAAGAGACTGCTGCTTCTCTCAGACCTCACAGTTGAGACATAGTTAAGTGATTTCTAAAACCCGTGAAGTTATCTCATGGATCCTGTTAGGATTTTGATTCACATTTGAAAGCAGTTCTGACACCAGTCCTAAAATAAAAGCAGTGACTCCTTTCAAGTCCAAAAGTGTAACACTTACAACTCCCTTGCCCTGGTTTGCAGCAGCTTTTTGTAGACTCGGCAAGAAATCAAGCTAATTGGACAACTCTGATCCTTTCATTAACCCTAAAGTCTTCCTAAAACTCTTCTATACTCAGAGGACAGCGAATTAGTGTCACTGTTAATCACTACTGCAAGCAGAGCTTGACAACCTTTCCAGGATCTGCAGCAACTCTGTTTTTAAAGTCAGTATCTCCTGCCTACCCAGGGCTACAAATAAGGGAATATGTCTTTCACTGCATATGGGAGGTATTGGTAAGCACTGCAATGCCTCCTCGTATCATGCAGATATGACACTCCTTCAGTGTTAATCAGGGGCATAATCCTTCTGATTTAATATGTAGTTCTTCCTGCTGAGCTGCTTTTTTATCCATATTACTGAATATGCCTTTTGCAGCCTGCTGAAATATAGAGCAAATTTTGCATACCTGCGAAACACCATACAGCACAAATAGGGTATAGGTTGAAGTTCCTGAATTTCTTTGATTGGCTAGCAGAGAATTTTAAAGTGGCAGTTAGGAAAATGGTTTCATATACCCTTAAATGACATGAAGACTGAAATGATCTCTGTTTTCTTTTTTTTTTTTTAAATGATTTATGCTGTGCGTCCAACTTGCTTTTGAAAACAGGTTATTAGTAAACTTCTCCTCACATCTTTAAGATGCGCTGTTTAAGAAGACCTCTACACTTTGTCTAATAGACATTTGCAAATTTATTATTCCTGTCCCATTTGCTCTGCTAAAAAAATTTGAATGTATTAATCATGTCAAAAAATGAGTACAGTTAGCACAGTGCATGTTAGATTACATACAGCTCCAGCACAGCTGCATACAGCCAGTATCAAATGACATCTGAATGATTCTTCCAACCATATATAAACATGAGCAAGGAGGTCTATTAGTTAGTATTTATTGTTTTACAAAAAGTAAAACCCACTAAAATAAAATATAAGAAAATCTGACTTACATTAGAGGATGACAGCTTTTCTTTAACTTCTCATCTGTGTCTTTGTCCAACAGCACATATGTTAAACCCCATATTGTTTATGTTTTGTTGTAGTTTGGCACAAATGACTCTAACCCAAGTATTAATTTCAGCTCATAAAGTCCACCTTTAAGAAAATTGCTTCTATCCCACTCATTTTACATGTTTAATTAAATTCTGAGACGGAAATTTATGTATCTGACTTTCTGTGATAGGAGGTTCTGTTTTCCGAAGATGTATTTAAAATATGTAATTATTTCCACGCGAAGATTAGTAGATTTATTAAAAAAATCTCTAGTTTCCAGGTTTTCTGACATTCATATGAAACAAGAAGAAAATGTAGGAGGGGAAACATTAATGTCCCTTCACCCTGACACTGAGTAGGAAAGCCTGGGCTTCAAAGGGCAAGAGAAATTTCAGGCTTCATGCTAAATCTCTTTTGGGTCTGTCTCTCAGAATTTGCCAGATATCTTTTTTTTTTTTTTTTGGACATACACTGTAAGATAATGTTAACAGAAAGAAAATCATAGCCACCACACTTTGGCTGGGGATCAGTTTAAATTCCCAGAGCAGCCAACGCTGCATCCTTCCAGACAGCCCTTTCTCCCCTAATCCAATCACCAGCATGACCAGAAGCTGTTAACTGTGCTGTGGTTTTCCAGATTTCTGCTTCAATTGCCGGCCTGCAGGAACTTGAACATGAGACAATAGCTGGCTCAGCTGGATGGGTAAACATCTGCAGCCCCCCTGCTCCAGGCTCTGCTGCAAAGGACCACCAGGAGATGTCCCACGGCAGACCCTGTATCCATGGGTTTCAATTGGTAGACTCGTGAGAAATTAGGGTTGCGGTGGGATGTGATGTCCCTGCTTACTTTGGCTATGACCCAAGCATTCTCTTTGACCTCTGTGTCTCTGGTAAGAAGGGCACTGGCTGTAGGATGGAGCTACTCTGTGTAATTATATGAGAACTAGTGTGACCAATAAGGCTAAGGACCTCTATACTGTAACTCTGTAGCTTAAATATTGTGTTCAGTTTTGGGCTACAGATACATTAAATAAAGCCATAAAGGCACTGAATTGTGTCCAGAGAAGCTAGTGAAGGGGCTGGAGAACAAGAATTACAAGGAACAGTGGAGGGAGTTGGAGTTGTTTAGTTTGGAGAAGAGGAGGCTGATTGCTCTTTACAATAATCCAAAAGGAGGTTGTGGTAAAGTTCTTGCTGGTCTCCTCTACACAGTAACAAGAAATGGCCTTGAGTTCTGCCAGGGGAGGTTTGGATTGAATAGTAAAAAAAACATTTCTTCACCTATAGTGTCGTGAAGCATTGGAACAGGCTACCCAGGGAAGTGGTGGAGTTACCATCCCTGGAGGTACTTAAAAGAGATGTGGATGTGCTGCTTAGGGACATGGTTAGTGGTGAACCTGACAGTATTGGACTTGATGATCTTAAAAGGTCTTTTCCAACTTAAATGCTTCTATAATTCTTTGATTCTATGATTAGGGACAGTCAGGAATTTGAATAAGACCAACAAACTTCAAGTGTGTTGAATGGTATCATTGAGGTGTGTCTCAGCGGTTGTATCTGTTCTGTGTAAGCCAAATTAAAATAATCCTAACTGACCTAGTCTGATCTCTGATTCTAGTTGTATTAAGACTTGCAGGCATGGTTGCATGCTCCCCTTGCATGTGACAAAATCTGCATATGTCAGGCTGAGGGAACTTCAGAAATTTTTGCTTTTATCATGTGTCAGGTTTACGACATGCAAGGACTTGACAATGGGTTTAAGTATTGTTGATCTCTTTAAAGGAAACCACAGCAGATGACTGACCCAGTGCCATGGTGAATCCCATGAGCTGGTGGCATGATGTGCAGGGCAATGTTTCTCTCTGGCTTGTATTTACCTTCCTTTTATTTTATGCTGCCTTTTGGTCTTATATAAATAATGCAGTCTAAAAGGAAACTGAAGCTTTTTTTTTTGCTCTAAACTACCTTTGCCAGTAGCTGAAATAAGTGTCTCTGGTTAACTTTTTCTTATCGATTTCTCTATCTCTTTCTTCCCCTCAATAATTCTCCTGACCAAATCTTTCTAATAGTTTTGATCAGTGTTGCTCTACTGAACAGAGGTCAGGTCTCCACAACATACCTCCTGCAGAGACGCTAAGACCTTAGCAAGTTTGCAGACGACACTAAGATGGGTGGAAGTGCTGATCTTCTGGAGGGTAGGGAGGCTCTGCAAAGAGGTCTAAACAGGCTGGACCGCTGGGCTGAGACCAATGGCATGAGGTTTAAAAAGGCCGAGTGCTGGGTCCTGCACTTGGGGCACAACAACCCTATGCAGAGCTACAGACTAGGAGAAGTCTGGCTATAAAGCTGCCTGGAGGAGAAGGACCTGGGGGTATTGGTTGACAGCAACTGAACATGAGCCAGCAGTGTGCCCAGGTGGCCAAGAAGGCCAATGGCATCTTGGCCTGGATCAGAAACGATGTGACCAGCAGGTCCAGGGAGGTGATTCTCCCTCTGGACTCAGCACTGGTGAGGCCGCTCCTTGAATTCTGTGTCCAGTTCTGGGCCCCTCACCACAAGAAGGATGTTGAGGCTCTGGAGCGAGTCCAGAGAAGAGTGACAAAGCTGATGAAGGGGCTGGAGAACAGGCCTTATGAGGAACAGCTGAGAGAGCTGGGGGTGTTTAGCCTGGAGAAGAGGAGGCTGAGAGGAGACCTCATTGCTCTCTATAACTACCTGAAAGGAGGTTGTGGAGAGAAGGGAGCTGGGTTCTTCTCCCACATGACAGGGGACAGGAGGAGACAGTATCAAGCACTTCAAGCTCCGCCAGGGGAGATTTAGGCTGGACATTAGGAGGAAGTTTTTCACAGAAAGGGTGATTGGGCATTGGAATAGGCTGCCCAGGGAGGTGGTTGATTCACCTTCCCTGGAGGTGTTTAAGGTGTGGATGGATGAGGTACTGAGGGGCATGGTTTAGTGATAAGCGGGAATGATTGGACTCGATGATCTGGTAGGTCTCTTCCAACCTGGTTATTCTATGATTCTATGCTTCTATGATTAAGTACAATCATTATTTGCTATGGACTGCTGTGGACTGAATCCTAACAACAGTCTGTGTTGGCTTGCTGTCAGGAAGGCTTTGGAAAGTCCTCAGGGCACTTCTGCAGCACTGCACATGAAAGAACTGAAAGGAAAGTGTTTCTCTGCTTCTCTGCACTGGACTTCTACAACACAGAGTAGCATTGTCCCGCATCTTAGATAAGCAAAAACTCCAACATTCAGCAAGTTAGGACTTCTAAAGTTTAACCCAGTTTGTTAAATGGGTCTATCATTTAGAATAAGTACTAAACCAAACAGTGGAAGTAGTCTCCCTGAAGGATATTATTAGAGAATTAATGAATTATTAAAGAGGCAGTATGTTTGCCCTGGGTCACACCAAAACCAAGCTCTCACTGACATCCTCTCTTTTCTCCAAAAAGTCACAGCTAAGGGTAAGTCAGAGATTTAGGATGACAATTATGGTTTTGTTAAGAAAAAAAAAAAGAATTAGATGTGAGTGGTTAGCAACATGCACAAAAAGATAATTTATATTACATTTATTACTGTGACACAGAAATAAAGGTAATTTTACTTTTATTTTTGTTAAAACGCTGATATTCCTTTGTCTTTCTTTGCTCCTTTCTTCATTAGCTGGTTTTATACAAGTGGTTCCTTGTGGTTTGCCTAGGATATCAGTAAGCATGTCTCAATTAAGGCAGTGAGAAGAGTACTGAGAAACAGATGTGGACAGGCCCCAGCATAATTGGGTGGATGAACTGCTGGAAGCACCAAGCAGAGAAGGTCAAGTGTGTTCTTGTTTTCTGATCTCTGGCAGGGGAATGGAGTTGGCTGATAGTGGGTGTTTTGAACAGCCCTGTGTCTTTGAGGCGATATAGCACATTATCCTTTGGGAAAGCAGCTGGATTCCTGATGTGGAATTATTGTTCTCTGGCTGGGATGTGCTGTGGAAGCTGTGAGCTCTACTCCAAAATTCACAGGGCAACCTGCTCTGCACAGGGAGAACTGGAGAGCAAACTCTGTTAAGCGGTGGCTTCACTCCTCATACAGATGAATACATTGGAATAGGCTGCCCAGGGAGGTGGTTGATTCACCTTCCCTGGAGGTGTTTAAGGCACGGGTGGATGAGGTCTTGAGGGACTTGGTTTAGTGTTTGATAGGAATGGTTGGACTAGAAGATCCGATGGGTCCCTTCCAACCTGGTTGTTCTATGATTCTATGATTCTATGACTGGGAACTGCTGGAGATGGGGAAGATCAGTGTGAAGTGAAAGGTAACTCAAGGGCTGTAGGGTACATGTAGATTCAGGAGCCTCAAACAGGTTTTGAACTAGCCTTTGATGAGTAGAGTGGATATCTTGGCTTACAGTCTCATCTGTGGTTCCCAGTAGCTTTAGAAAAAACAAACTGGAGTACTGAATTAATAAATATAAACATCCTGCAACTCATATGTTAAGGTTTGCACAACCAGGTTTTGTGGAGGTATTAAACATTTGCATACTGAAACGATGAAAACTTCGTACTTTTAGATAAAAGCATCAAACATTTCATAGACACATTCAAGTTTTCTTCAACTCAGTGATCCGGTGGGTCTCTTCCAACTTGGTGATTCTATGATTCTATGAATTTAAACATTAAATGGAATATAACTATAGCAGTAAATTGCTTTTCTTGAATTTTCTGCGGTGGCTTCAGAGTAATAAAGATAGCGAGAATTTCACATGGACTAACTCTCATACTAAACAGGAAAAGATGAAACAGTATCCTGAACAGTCAAATATTATTGTAAAATCTAAACCAACAGTACAGTTTAAAATAACAAATGCCATTTTTTTAATAAACCAAACAAGTGTGTTTCCTTTGGTGGCTCCCTACATCAGTACTGGAAAAGAATAATTTTGTGTTAGTTTCTCCTTCACTTTTTGCAAGAATTAATGCAGTGGAAGAGGATCCCACTGTCCCCAAGGAAGACTGTGGAAGGTAGATTCCCTCCCCTCTCCACTGCACACCCCAGAGAAGTCACTGCTGACTTGTAATCAGTGCTTGCAAAGGCCGTATCTATTTTGTGCCAGCTGTGACCACTAGGCAATATAAGGGCCCTTTTTATTTACTGCCACTTGCTGCTGTGAAAAAGAAATTTTGGCTATTAAAAGCCCCCTTTTCTCCACCAGCACAAATGAAAATGTCTTCTCAGTTATTTTCTGTACACCAGCGGCTTCTGCCTGTCCAGTTTGACCCTCATCCACTGAAATGAATGCAGCAGTTCTTTGTTCTGCACATATTAATGGCAGCACATGCCATGTTTTGAAGGTGCTGCATAGGCTGCTCTTTGTGGTTAACACTTGTATTTTATGTAGTGGTTGTGTCTCAGCTGCATCACTTGCAGTCTTGTTCCAAGACACAGGAATCCCTGGTGGTTCAGCAACTAACTGGGGAAATCTGGAGCATAAAAATAAAACAGGGGTCACCAAGATTATGTTTGAAGTTAGTTGAACCGTCAACTGTAAATAAACGCAATAAAAATATTGGAGGGGGAGGTGAGAGGAGGAGTTGCTTGCTTTTTTTTTTATTAGAAGTTCACATCTACTTCATGAGGTGAAAGAAATGAGAAATGGACAGAAAAAGAAATTGTAATTTTTATATTTTCATTCTAAAAGGGTAAAAGTTAAACTGCTAAGTGGCACTTCAAACTGTTAACTATGCTGTAGAAGTCTTGGAAGCACAGTAGACAATCCAAGAAAGGACTCATAGAATCATAGAACAACCAGGTTGGAAGAGACCCATTGGATCATCGAGTCCAACCATTCCTATCAAACACTAAACCACGTCCCTCAGGACCTTGTTCACCCGTCCCTTAAACACCTCCAAGGAAGGTGAATCAACCCCCTCCCTGGGCAGCCTATTCCAATGCCCGATGACCCTCTGTGTGAAAAACTTCCTCCTAATCTCCAGCCTAAATCTCCGCTGGCGGAGCTTGAGGCCATTCCCTCTTGTCCTGTCCCCTGTCCCTTGGGAGAAGAGCCCAGCTCCCTCCTCTCCACAACCTCCTTTCAGGTAGTCCCCATCATGGCACAGGGTGACGGTCGCTGGGCTTGGCCACAGCAGAGGGTGTGTGGGCCTGCTGGCAAATAATCCTAATTTCATCAGCAACAGTTCAGGTGGAAAGCTACAAATCATTTGGCATATTAATTTTCTCTGTTGACTGGTCAAGAATTGTTTATTTAACACATTAGGATTACAAAGGCTGTGAAAATAAACAGGGTCACAATAAAAACTAAAACACAAATTTTGGCAGAATGGGCACCTACCAAGGGTATTTTAAACCCCAGATTTAAAAGGTGATATGGTCAGCAGCGATAAAGTACTGTTCTGCTATTTCTAATTCAAGTAGTCGTTTCCTATTTAAAATCACTGCTATCTTGAGAATGCAGAAGATGGGTTAATTTCTATTGTGTTTGACTACACAAACAAAACCCCAGTGCAGTTAAGCGTCTCTGAACTCAGCCTGTGGTACACATGATTGAGATTTTTGGTGGCTGAATTGTGAAAGGAGCATATGTTGAGGCTTATATTTTGGGGGGAAAATGGGGAATCTAATGATGACAAAATGTGCAGCCATCTATCGATTGGGTTTGCACACACATGTATCTAGCAAAATAGTGTCAAATACTGAGAGGGCCTGTGCTGTTTCTGTGTTATTCCCAAATAGTCTACCAGAGTTTTCTTTTCAAAGAGCTGTGCCTAAAAGGTAAATGTGAATTTAGTTCCATGCTTTGTGGAGCAGGCGTCTGCATTTTTAATTTAACAAGGGCCACGATAAAAATCAAAGTTTTCTTCCTGAGAAAGAGCTGCTCCAGCAATAATTGCCCCAAATCTATTTAGCAGTTTGCAGATTGACTAATATGATGTAATTCAATAGGGAAAAGCAGAAATATTTTATTAGAATTTGTCAGTTTGTTACATGTATGTTTTGTCTTTCAAAAATCTTACTTAGAAAGTTACTAAGCATTTTCTTTTATTTATTCAATGGTTTTGGTTGAAATTCTGCACTACCTCCTCTGAGGCTATTATGTACAGTAACAGACTTTAAAAATTATGTTGCATATATTAAGACTAGAGGAATATTACATTTGCTTTGTTGAAATTAAACTAAACTCCGTAGGCAAAGGAATTTGAACTTGGGGGAATTTGCATTTTGTTTTGCTGCCAGGCCAAAATATCAGATCTGTTCTAGTTTGGTATAGGAAACTAGCACTTGGAATATGAATCAAAATCACATTTTCAATGTATAAGTGTAGCAGCCTATTACTAAAATATGCTTTAGGGTGACATAACATGACATACGGTTGGACTCGATGATCCGGTGGGTCTCTTCCAACCTGGTTATTCTATGATTCTATGATCCTATAACTTCAAATGCTTTGACAAGATCCCCAAGATCCCTCTAGGGTTCCCCTGTACTGCTCTAGGGACCCATAAGAACCCCTCTTAGGGACCCCCCAGGATCCAACTAGTTCCCTCCAGGTCTCCTCTAGCGCCTCTCTGGACTACTTTAGGGTCCCCAAAACTTCTCTAGAACGCCCCAGGACCTCTCCAGCTACCCTTAGGATCCTTCTAGCACCCCCCAGGGCCCCTCTAGAACCACCAGGACCCAATTAGAGACCTCTCTAGGACTCTGCAGGAACTGTCTAGAACACCAGGACCCCTCTGGAGCTGCCCAGGGCCCTTCTAGGGACCCCCAGAACCCTTTAGAGCCCCACCAGACGCCTCTAGGATCCCCCAGGACCACTCTAGGGACCTACAGAAGCCTCTAGAGCTCCCCAGAGCCCCTCTAGAGCCACCCAAGACCCCTTTAGGAACCTCCAGGACCCCTCTAGGACTCCCCAGGAACCCTCTAGAGACACCTTGGAACCCTCTAGGGACCCCCAAGATCCCTCTAGGATACTCCAAGACACATCTAGGGCCCCTAGGACTCCCAGAACCCCTAAAAGGACAGTTAGGACTCCTCTAGAGGCTCTGAAAGAAAATGCAGGATAAAACCTGAAGGTTTCCTAAGACTTTGTTTTCAATAGGGCAACTTTTTGTGCACAGTTTTTTTGTTTGTTTGTTTGTTTGTATGTTTTACCTACTGAGATCTCCAGACATGAAACAGAAAAAAACCCAGACCACAAAACCAAGTTTAAAATATATGGTTTACACTCTCTGCAGTAGATTAAACTACAGGAAGGCACAGTTATGTTTCACTCTAAAGCACTCGGCCATCGGGGACACTCAGGCAGGCTAAATAGTTCAACTAATCCTCCTGCTGCTGACCCACAGTAAATCCAGAGTCCTTCAAAGAATCATTGATGTGACTGTGGAGACGCTTGGGAATGGCTATAAATGAGACTCAGAGCAACCTTGCTGCCTTGGGGCAATTCAGCATAGTGAGGATGGAGGTGTTTAAACCAGAGCAGAATATGCATGTTTTTCAGTGTGGTGGCATCACGCTCTCCCAGGGCAGAAGGGCAGGAAAAGCCCCTGCCACAGAGAGGCTACAGATGGGCAGGGCAGCTGCTCCATATGCCCATGAAATGCATTGCTTAACAAATCTTTCTTGTTGGAGAGGGTGTGTCATCAAGCAAAATATTTAGAAGGCATTTCTGTGGCTTCCTAGAGGCAAGGAACTTGAACAACTTTCAGCTAAGACTTGCACTGTCTCTAGGTGGCAAATTGAATAGGACAAAGCAACCGTGTGGGTGGAAGGCAGAGGGGATAAAATGGGGAGCCTGCGAGAGCAGGGAAGCACAGAAAGTTATGGACTTGTTCTCAAAAGATGCTACTTCAATTTGCACAATAAAAAAAATGTAAGTACAGACTAAATTCAACCTGAAGCACTTACAAATCCATAAGACGTCTGTGCTTTCCAGGGGCACCATTTTTCTGCCTCTCTGAATTGGATCCTGAAGGTCGCAGGTAAAATTATTCTTGGCTTTAGCTACAGAATCAGTGAGTGCTCTAGCTCTTTTTTTCTTAACCATTTCATGTATAGGTGGTGTGGAGTCAAAGTAAGTTTCTTTTTTGACGCGTTCCAGTTTTCTTGCTATAGCCAAGAAGAAACTACAGACTATTTAAAGCATATTGTAGCAAGACAGAGTTCTGAATGAATATTCAGAAGGGGGAAAAACCCCACTTTGAGGTGCTATTTAAGAAAATAAGTGTTTTCTCTTCCTGACAAACTTGAACTCATCCCTATCACACCCTTGTATATATTTTGGTGTTTTTAGAAGAGGTCACTAAAGAGATGAAAGAAGCAATCAGTTGTGATGGGAATCTCCATCTGTTGCCAGCCTCCTCTGAGAGCTTGTCTTTCATATTTAGAGACATTTATTGGAACATTTTGCCAGCTTCTTAGTATGACCATAAGAGGCCTCAGACTCTCAGCTTTCATAGCTATATTCCAAAATTAGTGTTCTCATGAACTGGCAAGTTTCCAGTTTTTGAAGCAAAGTATGCCAAAATCCAGCACTATGCACTCTGAGCGCTTGTCCCCAGCGTTCCGTGTCCAGTCATCTTTCCTGGTGTTCTCCGGCTACCCTCAAAAGTTACCTGTCCTGTGGTAAAGAAATTACATGCACTTAGAAATGTAATTAGGTTAACATAAAACTTAACAAGGGCCATAAAGAGGTTGTATTTAAGAGGAAAAGTATTATGGGAACCTTATGAATATGTTTCAAACTAGTAAAGAACCTGGAGTATTTTGATGCTTTTCCATTGCCAATCTTGTGATAGTTTGGGTGGAGATGAAGTAAAGAATTAGAAGAAACTAGTGTGGGTCTCATTATTGTTTCGTCTGGGGAAATTTTTTTTCAGTTTTGAACAGGAGAGCTGTCCTCGTGAGGAAACATCTTGAGTTTCCAAGTCTCTTGCTGAACGCATGGTTGAGACACAGGTGGGTTGTGTCCACAGCTGTGGGTTGTCCTCTGCTCTCTGCTCCCTGCCCTCTCCCAGAGCTGTGTTTGTTAATGACACTCAGCAATGGTTTCTCTGCTTATATCCTGAGACTAGATGGTACATTTTCCCAAATCAACAAGACACTGGCCTTGGCAAACACAAGCCATCCTGGTTTGCCTTCATTTTTAAGCAGAGGATTTCTAAAGCCAGGTGGCTTCATTGAATACATTTTGTTTCCTGAGGAAATGTTCAATGTTTTTCCAAGTTGTTGAGAAGTCACTAAGCAGAAAACCCCCTTAAAGAAGACCACAAGGATCAGTGGATTAATCTCCCCAAGCACAGCTACAAGAGAGTAAAAAAACGAGATGCAAAGTTGGACTGATGTCAGTCACCTGTCATACTTCTTCTTTAGCAGTCCCTTCAGCAGCTTGATTCCTAAGGGCTTTCTTGGCCATAGCTCTTTCCAGTTTTCATTCTCACCAGCTTTGTGTCATCAGCAAACGTGCTGAGGGTGCAGTCTACCCTGTTATCCAGGTCCTTAAAGAAGATGTTGAACAGTATTGGACCCAATAGAACCCTGAGGAACATCACCAGTGCCTGCTTGATTCCTTTGTTAGTTTTATTGCTTTTTGAAGTAGCCTAGAATTTCAAAACTGAAAATTACTTCAAGATATCTTTGCCCATATGTCTCACATTTCTCCTTCTTCACCAGGGCTTCTGCAAGCCATCAGTTCCCCGCCCTGCTCCTCTCTTTTAAGAAGCAAATGATTGGCTGATGATCATTAGGACATTTGTAGAGACTATACTAGAGCCAAATTGCCTATAAATCCACATATTACAGGATGTGTTTGACTCCAGCATTCTCTATAGACTCCTAACGTCTGGAGACTGAATAAAAAAGAGTATTACTTTCTGAGAAGTTTCAGTGGCAGCATTTTATGTGGCTTTTCATTTTCCTGTATAGTGCATATGCATTTCATATTTCAATGATAAAGGAGGAATTTGCGAAAGTTCACTTCATTGTGGAGGTGTTTCAACAACAGAGAATTTTGGGAGGTGATTTAGAGCAGGAGCTTAACTTTAGACACTCTAAATTGTGCCTCTGAAGGAGCCCTTTTCTTTCCACTGCATATAAAGGAAGTGCAGAGAGATTAGCCTCCATCAACGCTCCTTTAAATGTCAATGCAGAAGATTGCATGTGATGGCAGCTAGGAAATCAGATAGCTTAATGCAGCCATTAATTAAACAAAAACATTAAGGCAGTCCCACCGTACATTTTCATAACTGTAACTGAACTATAATTTCAGCGTCTGAAAATATTTGTGTAATTAATTACGTCTGTAGAAGCAGTAAAATACTAAGCATCCAAATAATTATCCCTTGATGCTCTTAGCACATTTAAGTGAGCAAAAAAAAAGGTATCCTGTCTTTTCATAAGTGCACTTCAGGTGCAAAAATAAAAGGTTTGAAGGACTGTCATTCAAAGCATGGTATATAACTGTTGCAGTATATAAATAAAGTGAAGTGAAAACTTTGTTAAAATATTTACACACGCACTGTAAGATTTAATGTTTCCTCAAAAACACCATTTACAAAAGTGTTGATATAGTAAAAAAATGCACTTAACCCTTGGACTGTATGTCTGAGCATTTCCTGGCAGAGGTTCGTGGTGGTAGCATGAGGCACCATAAATCCACGGAAGACAGTGCGGTAAATGTGTGAATCAGATGTTCTTGAACTCCATCACGGGTGGACTCCATCAAGCTGAAGGAAGGAATCTGGTGCTTTTTGCTCACAACTGACCAGGGAGCATAATTAAATTAAAAACTGTACCCCTAAGTTGGAAGCACACATCACTTTAGAGGAAGCGTATTATCAATAATCAAAACATCGGATATTATTCCTTTCTAAATTTCAGACTGAAGTAGTTATTTACATTTTTTATCAATCAGAAGTCGGCAGTCGTTTGGTAAGATTTAAACCAAGATGAAGAACTTCCAGTGTGTGGGATACGAAGTTTTTTCCTTAATGAGCTACTAAAAATTTCAAGACAGGTACAAAGGGGTTTTTTTAATAAGGCTCGCTTCAACCAGATGAATGAATACCTGCAATGCTTACACATGTGAGTGATGTTGGGAGATCTGGATTCCTCATAACTTCAAGAGAATTTTCTGCAGTTATTGTATTTCTCATTATCTGTATTATACACCACATTACAGATGAGAACACAGAAAATTACTATATATCAAAAGTTATGCACTTTAACTGTGATATTATTCTTTAAAATATTATTTGTGAAATGTTAACAAGCATTCAGATTACATTAATTGTTAGCACTCATTTCTTCTATTGTTTGTTACTGCTAAATGCTTTTATTACAGTTTATGTAGCTTTACTGATACAGAAAATGCAGTAAGAGGTATTCCAGGGTAGTGCAGATATGGGACTACAATACAATTCAACTAGAAATCATCACTTTTCTATCCATCAGTGACTGATGCAATAGGAGTTTATTTGACACAGAAGAATTAAAAGCTACTTTAATGATTTTACTGAAAAGAACAAGACATGTAACATGCAAAGAAACTCAGCAGATCTGTATGTGTTAAGCAGATTATTAAAAGAATGCTAGACCATTCCAGTGCATATAAAACATCTTCTCATTAATGCTATTTTATTCAGGAGCAGTCAGAGACTTATTAAATGCATTATCAGTTTACCAGAATTTCCTTTATTTCTCTCTCTTTTCCTGGGGCTCTAGGATCGCTCAGTGGTAATTATTAATATATCAGTATTTTAGCCCCTGGTATATAAATGTGTATTAGATATGCAGGTACTGAGCCATGCAAACATCATTAATTTTCAAATGAGGAATTCGGGGAGACATATTCATGGCAGCTGAGTTATGGCAGATTTGATATTATGGCTGGGCTCTGAGCCAGCCTTACTATCCTTCCCATATTCCCAGGCATCAAGGGCACTCTGTCGCTGGTGGGGATGTCAGCTTGAAGCTGTGTAAGAAAGCTGAGGCCCCAGGGAAGCCAACCCTATGAAAGGCAGGTCTGAGGGAGCTTGGCAGCAAGTCAGCTTCTGAGTAGTAATGCTTGTATTAAAGATATTCTGCCTTCCATGCTTAATAGTAATAAAGTTTGATTGAAGACATGTTCAAATTACACTCTGTCTGATGCCAGGTATTTAATATTAAGCAGTTTGGGGAGTTTTGCTATCTGAAGCAAAAGGGATTTAGATTTATTCCAGACTTTGACGGTAGAAACTTGCTCTGTGGCCTGGAGCCACTGAGCCAGAGGGGAAAAAAAAGGCTACTGGAGATCTGATCATCTTCCTTTTGGCAGAAAAACTCATGGTTCTTTGCATGCTTTTTAAAATTGTTCCACTGTGCAAGGAGTTACCTGTTGCTGCAGCTCCTGGAAAACCCCATTCTGCCTTGCAACTGCTGCAGGGTCTGTTGTAATGGTGTTGCTTCTTTTCTGAAAGTGCAGAGCTCAGGACTCCTCCTGTGATGGAAAACTCCCACCTCCCTCTCTCCTTCCCTACCTCCCTCTCCCTCTCTCACAAAGACACTCTCTAGATCTTGTGTTTGCAAAGTAAAGTTTTCTACAAACAAGAAGCTAAAAAAAAAAAAAAAAAAAAAAAAGCAACAAACAGAGAAGCAAATTAATAAAGCCACAAGACACATATTGGATTTTTTTGTTGCTGTTATTTGGAAAGGCTCCTCATCCTACAGCAATCCAATTACATTTGAAGCCTGGCTTGCAATTTTTGAATGCTCAATGGCACATTCGATATCCTTGGGGATCCACAGCAGGCTGTGACTCTTCCATAAAACCTGTATTAGATTAATATGCTTCTCTCTCTTTAGAAGACAGAGGCACAGCTTTGCCAGGACGAATTCTTCATTTCTTTTTAGGTGACAGGAAATCCAGTGTCCATATTTGAAGCTCTGATGAAAGAATTTATTAGCTCAACATTTCATGTCACTAAGAGCACACATGCAAATGCATGTTATATTCATTCGATTTGCATTTACATGAATGATTTTACCTATAATGCAGCCGTAGACATATAGAGGATGAGAATTGTCAATAAAGTAATCTGTATGTTGAAGGAGATGAAGCCCTACCTGGAGCATAAACAAAGAATTTTAAATTCAGGTGTCAGGCGTTTTGAAATGTGTCTACAGGATAAGTGTCCTTTTGGAGCTAAGTGCAGGTAATAAGGAAATTAAGAGGCAGAGTCATGGCCTGGGAAAGCAGGTAATGGCCAGAGTACGCAAACAAGTCACATCTTCCCGAACACCCTTAGATCCACCCTTATAGTAACAGCTGGAGGTTGTTTCAGGTGCTCTGCTTGATGCAGAGAATGCTATACTCTTCCTTCTTTTGAGTTTTTAAACTATTTTCATTGTTATAACTTGGTCTTTTTCTAGGAGAGGGTGATATTTTGCAGACAGACCTATGTACCTTTCCTAACGACTCAGTGACCTTAATCTTGAACACTTTATGGCTTTCTGCACGGGGAAGAACTAGAGCAGTGACCTTGGCTCTTTCAGGAGATTGATCCCAGTTGACTGCAGTGCATCTGCATTTTGTTTGCTCTTCTTCACTGACCAAAACAAGCCAATAGACAGTGAAATATCTGCAAGGAAGAGCACATAACTCTTCCTTCTACTCCTAGAGATTCCTGACTAGTTTAAGAAAAGCTTTCAGCTGCAGCAACACAATAGTTTCAGCTTTGTGCTGTTTTGTGTCTTCTGTGTTTTTTCCTTGCTGCAGGAGAGGATGAAGGAGAAGAGAAGGAGTTTTCCTGGTCCAATTGTTTGTGTTAGGTAAACTCTCCATAAATCTCTTCTTGAGTAATTCAGTTCATTAAAGCCCAATTATACACTAAGGGCTTGATCTACCTCATTAAAGCTAATTTAAAGTAGCAGAAACAGCAGACTGCTGTTAGGGATTTATAGCTAGAATTTTAGGAGACTGTGAACAGACAAATACCAAGACGAAGACAGTTCCTTTTATTGTAGTTTTTACTCCCTCTTATTTTTTATCATAATACACATTGAAAGAAAATTTGCTAAACCTGGAGTCAAAGTCTGAACATGTAACAAGAAAGACATTACTGGAGGCATTCATTCACCTGCAGCTATTTGTTTGTTTGTTTAAAGGATAACTATATTTTTCTTTGTGTATGTTAGGTGAAAAGACTAAGAAAAAGAGAACAGCTGGATGAAATTTTTCCTTTTCCATGAAACTTGTAGTCAAAGAAAAGAAAATTCCTCCTGAATTAGCATTTTCTTGCCTTGTGATGGCAATTGCCACAAATGCCAGCATGGCAAGAACAGGTTTATTCAGCTTCTGAATCAATTACATTTGCAAGTGCCTGTGCACACATGGAGGAGAAGGGTATGGACATTACTAACTACTCACAATTTCATGGACTTTTCGTAACAAGTATCCTGGCTAAAAATGACTCAGATAACATATCCAACACTTCTAGAGGCCTACATCCCTGTGAATGTGAACTTTGGTTCTTTTCTTTACCAAGCGGAAAACATTATCTGAGACTTCCAACAGCTCTATCCCAGAAATGGCTGCATGAATACAGCACAAGAATACCCTCACACGTTTGTGTGGATCTATAACTCTATTTATAATCGTAGAATCATAGAATCATAGAACAACCAGGTTGGAAGGGACCCATCGGATCATCGAGTCCAACCATTCCTATCAAACACTAAACCATGTCCCTCAGGACCTCATCCATCCACACCTTTAACACCTCCAGGGAAGGTGAATCAACCACCTCCCTGGGCAGCCTGGTCCAGTGCCCAATGACCCGTTCTGTGAAAAATTTTTTCCTAATGTCTAGCCTAAACCTCCCCTGGCAGAGCTTGAGGCCATTCCCTCTTGTCCTGTCCCCTGTCACTTGGGAGAAGAGTCCAGCTCCCTCCACTCTACAACCTCCTTTCAGGTAGTTGTAGAGAGTAATGAGGTCTCCTCTCAGCCTCCTCTTCTCCAGGCTAAACACCCCCAGCTCTCTCAGCCGCTCCTCATAGGGCCTGTTCTCCAGCCCCTTCACCAGCTTTGTTGCTCTTCTCTGGACTCACTCCAGAGCCTCAACATCCTTCTTGTGGTGAGGGGCCCAGAACTGAACACAGGATTCAAGGAGCGACCTCACCAGTGCTGGGAGCGGCCTCACTTTTATTTTCATAAACTCAACTTGTATTCCCAGAGGCTAAAGCAATCAAGAAGTTTGATATATGCTATACTGCTCATCCAGGCTCCTTCTAAGGTTAACAGAAATGTGAGAAGACTTTATAGGTCTTCTACAAGAGCTGTATAACAATCATCTTGTCTCTACTGCCAGAATACATGCTGTACAATTGGGTTTGTTGCTTTAAGAAGATAGAAGTTAGGCAAGGTCCCAACTTTCCTTTTTTTTTCAGCTCTCAACCAGTTGGTATTGAGCAATGTTCCAGAGGGTTTACCAGAGGAAAAAAGTCAGACTTTGAGTAGGTGTATCAGACGGCAGACTCCAAAAGGTGCACTGAACTAAAATATGGTTATATATGATAGCCCATTTGACAGAAAAAGGATGTCACATTTCATTTTATGATTTATGCAAAATGATCTACCCTGAGAGACATTCTCAGGAATTATTTCAACCCAAAATTTATATTCACCTATCTAAGGCTATGTGTACTTTGAATAAAAGTACTCACATGCATCACTACCCTCAGTTTGTGCTTTTTCAGCTGAAATCTCTTGAGGATGGAAGGAGAGGAGGCATAACTGGAGTGATTCAGCATTGTATTAAATTACAGTGCTGAATTTTTCAGCATTTCAGTTTATTGCTAAAGTTCATAATAAAGTTGTAGAGCAGAAAAATGATGAGTTTGAATCCCATTTTTTGCTTGTAGTAGAGACATTTCCAAGATGCACTCTGTCAAGAATAGTTGCAACTTAAAATATCAGATCTTTGTAGCTAAACGCTCAGACAAGCTGCAAACTTGAGGTTCATCGAAGCCATTGAGCCACTTCAGACAAACCAAGAACGATAGGTATGCATTCAGCAGTCATGAACAAATGCAAACAGTAAAATAAAAATATTTATCAATGTCAAATGCAAAGTTTTTTTCTGATATTCTAAGAAGGAACTAAAACATAAATAACAAGAGAAGATAAAACGTAACTACTACATCAAAAGTTCTGCGAAAGCCTTACAGTTGTGTCTCTAAGTAACAAAGAGATAAATCATAGCCTTAGACTTCAGGAATTCATCTTCAAATTATCCAGTTGCCACAGCTCTCTGTTCCCATCACCCTCTCTGACTCCTCTCATAAAACTTGCCTAGAAATGGTATGCTGAGAAAAGACAATGCCCCAGATTTGGAAGTTTCTATGTATTTTTTTTTAATCTTCCTTCCTGGTTATTCATAACAGCTACTGCTGAAAAAAATGTTCATCTCCTCTATCCTAAAGCTCAATATCACTTTAGAAGTAATGTTAAAAATTTGTTGTTAAGATGCACTTCATCTGGTAAAGTTTTCTCTGCTGAAACAGGTGAAACCTGTAGCAGTAATTTAAGTCCTGTGATGCCAGTTCTCTCAATTAAACTGAATTCCCCGCGTTCCCCAAAGAAAATTTAATATCTGAAAATTTGTACATGCTGGCCGAGGGGAGTTTTTCAAAGGAGCTGTGCGGAACAGCCTTCCTCCAGCATTGCCTAGGCTGTACGTGAGTCTGTATTTACCCCAAGGTTAAAAACCGACCGTTTAACTCTTAAAAACTGTTATCACTGTGGTCTGACGAGCAGCTGAGTTTATCTAAGAGTCTGCTGTTGCCCCAATGCTCCTCCTCACGCCCTCCTTCTCTTGCAGCCTCCAGCATCTCACAACACCCATGCAAAGGAACCACAGACTGAACATGAAGGTAAAACAGGTTGAGAAACTAAATATCTGCCTCCAGATCACACCACCAGTCAGCAGAAAAGAGTAGACCAAAGTTCTGGTTTTTTAAATGCCAGCCCATGACAGTTCTCAGCCTTATATAAACAATCACAGATAGACCAGCATGGGAAAACAGGAAGATGTAAAATAAGCAGAGGGGTTTTGTCTCCCTCCTTTCAGGAAACAAAAGTGCCCAAATCAAAGGAGCTGGTTTTCTGGTTCTGCTTTGAGGAAGGCATTGATGTATAGATCATGTTTCAGCTTGACAAGAAATACCAAACGGTATCCAGTTTGTACAAGTTACAAAGGAGTTCAACACTCTGATTTTTCAACCCATTTTCCAAAAGATGTGGGGCTCCTGCAGCTGTGTTGTCCATCTGCCTCTCCCCACCTTACCTAAGCACTCTGGAAACCTTTGGCCATCTTCAACCCAACAGTCATGGAAAGCCGTGTCTAAACAGAGAAGAAAGAGATCTAAAACAGAAGCATTAACAAAAGCAAGGCTGCAGACTGGGGCCATTCAGGAGGTAGAGAACACAGTATTGTGAGAGTATTTAAGAGACACAAGGGTAAATTAATGATACTGCAGCAAGGAGGAATGGAGACAAGTCGAAGCTTGGACTATAAAGGGATCACAGAATTACAGAACAGAATCACAGAACAACCAGGTTGGAAGGGACCCATCGGATCTTCTAGTCCAACCATTCCTATCTAACACTAAACGATGCCCCTCAAGACCTCATCCACCCGTGCCTTAAACACCTCCAGGGAAGGTGAATCAACCATCTCCCTGGGCAACCTATTCCAATGCCCAATGACCCTCTGCGTGAAAAACCTCCTCCTAATCTCCAGCCTAAATCTACCCTGGCGGAGCTTGAGGCCATTCCCTCTTGTCCTGTCCCCTGTCACTTGGGAGAAGAGGCCACCTCCCTCCTCTCTACAACCTCCTTTCAGGTACTTGTAGAGAGTAATGAGGTCTCCTCTCAGCCTCCTCTTCTCCAGGCTAAACAACCCAGCTCTCTCAGCTGCTCCTCATAGGTCCTGTTCTCCAGCCCCTTCACCAGCCTCGTCGCTCTTCTCTGAACTTGCTCCAGAGCCTCAACATCCTTCTTGTGGTGAGGGGCCCAGAACTGAACACAGGATTCAAGGAGCGGCCTCACCAGTGCTGAGTCCAGAGGGAGAATCACCTCCCTGGACCTGCTGGTCACACCGTTTCTGATCCAAGCCAAGATGCCATTGGCCTTCTTGGCCACCTGGGCACACTTCTGGCTCATGTTCAGTCGGCTGTCGACCAACACCCCCAGGTCCCTCTCCTCCTGGCAGTTTTCCAGCCAGGCTTCTCCCAGTCTGTAGCTCTGCATAGGGTTGTTGTGCCCCAAGTGCAGAACTCGGCATTTGGCCGTGTTAAACCTCATGCCATTGGACACTGCCCAGCGGTCCAGCCTGTTTAGGTCCCTTTGCAGAGCCTCCCTACCCTCCAGCAGATCGACACTTCCACACAGGATGTAGAAAACAACACCATAGGAATGTAGGCTTGTTAATACTACTGTTTCTTTCATGGATGAAAAAAAAAAAATCTTTGTAGGGTTTTTAAAACAACATCAGATGTTTGAATCTTCCAGTCAAAATCTTTTCTTCTGAGTGACCATCAACTTTCCACGGGGCAAGAAGAGCTTATATGTTCGAGCCTTTTTTGGAGAGAGGTCCTCCACTGAAAATAAATGATCAGTACCTCCACAGAATTTTGAATCCTGTATGCGCACAGTTTTCCAGAAGAAAAATAAACGCACAATACCACAATGACATCTGTATTTATTTTGGCCTTTCAAAGTAAAGTTCTACATTTTTTGTCCAAATTGCTAAAGTAAATATAAAATTATACCCAAAATTTGAAATGAGACACCGTAGTGCCCGACCTAATTAGGAAAAGAGATGTTTCTGCTAATTGTTTTCTAGTGAGTCGAAGACAATGCAATAATTCTTCTGAGCAGCAGGATGAGTTCAGAATAAAGTGTACAGTCGCAGGCAATTGTACATCATGGATTTTGTACTTTGGAAATTAATGAGTAAAACAACCATTATATTTACAAGTCCATTCAGAAACAATGATGACAAATATTCCTGCATAGAATCATAGAATCATAGAGCCACCAGGTTGGAAGGGACCCATCGGATCTTCTAGTCCAACCATTCCTATCTAACACTAAACCATGTCCCTCAGGACCTCATCCACCTGTGCCTTAAACACCTCCAGGGAAGGTGAATCAACCACCTCCCTGGGCAGCCTATTCCAATGCCCAATGACCCTTTCTGTGAAAAACTTCCTCCTAATCTCTAGCCCAAATCTCCCCTGGTGGAGCTTGAGGCCATTCCCTCTTGTCCTGTGTCCTGTCCCTTGGGAGAAGAGCCCAGCTCCCTCCTCTCCACAACCTCCCTTCAGGTAGTTGTAGAGAGTAATGAGGTCTCCCCTCTCCAGCCCCTTCACCAGATCAAGCCCATCTGAAGGTTTTTAGAGGCACTGAGTGATTTAAGTCCAGGAAAGTTTAAGCAAAGGAAGTGCAGTGTTTAAGTAAATGTTACTGTGCTCAAGGGATGTCACTTTCGTTATAATTATTGGAAGCTGCAAGTGGTGCTCACAGCCCTGGAAGCCTGGCACAGGTTTTGCTGGGGGCTTTCCAAGCCCTGGGAGACCCCGATCAGCACCACTTCCATCCACAGAATGTTTTGCAAAGCAAAGTAAGATGCCTGAAAGAACAGGGAAGCCTTAACTTGCCCTCAGTCTGCACCTTGGCTGGCAGGGTTTTGGGAGTTAAGCAAATCTGCTCATGGAAGCGCCACCACCTTCACATTTTCCACGCTGTCCAACAGTTGCAGTGTTAGTAAGGCAGAGGCATTTCATCGAGATCAAACATTATCAGCGTTGAAAAGAGTAATAACATGGGCATGCTTTAGTATATAAAACAGGCTGCACGAAGAATATATTGCCTGAATTGTTCAGCTGTCCTCCCCTCTCTGTACTAGTTAACAATGAAAAAAAAGAAGAGGGGACTAAAGGCCTCCAGTACTTGACAAATGAATGCAAATTTTAACTGATCCTTGATGAAGTGTAAAATCAGGGCTGAACATTTGTGTTTCTGCACGGAGGCATGCAGAGGCAGAGTGCCTCAGCATCAATCAGCAGAGGAAGGGGAAAAGACTCCAAGACGGCTCTCGACCAAACAGCCAAGCAAAGCCCTTGCAGGCTTTCCTGGGGAGCTTGGAACACTGCCTCATTTATTCCAGATGTAACCTACAAGACTCATTTGTTCTGAAGATGGCTAGATAGCAATATTTCATACATGGGTCTAAAATGCTAAGTGACTAGAGGATAAAAATAGCACTCACACAAGCGCTGGTCACATCAGCAAGCAAGAGAACTGGGATCCCACTCTACAACACCATCTTTTGTTCTGGGTCCATAGAGGCAGAGAACTTGACACCGAGTGGCACAAGATAACTCTGCTTGGTCACCACACAAGCATTAGCACCAGCTCCTCAATGCTTTTCTCTGTAATTTGCCCAATGCTAACCTTTCATACTCCTGTGGTTTTCATCTATAAAAAGATATTCCGTACATCACCCAAGTCCTGCAAGACCTAATTTGTTAGCATTTAGAAACTTACTCTGGTATGGAAAATGTACAGCTCGTGAGACGGTATAAGGGTTCCAGATTTTCTTAATAGAAAAGAATCATAGAATCATAGAACAACCAGGTTGGAAGGGACCCATCGGATCTTCTAGTCCAACCATTCCTATCTAACACTAAACCAAGTCCCTCAAGACCTCATCCACCCGTGCCTTAAACACCTCCAGGGAAGGGGAATCAACCACCTCCCTGGGCAGCCTATTCCAATGCCCAATGACCCTCTGCGTGAAAAACCTCCTCCTAATCTCCAACCTAAATCTCCCCTGGTGGAGCTTGAGGCCATTCGCTCTTGTCCTGTCCCCTGTCACTTGGGAGAAGAGGTCAGCTCCCTCCTCTCTACAACCTCCTTGCAGGTACTTGTAGAGAGTAATGAGGTCTCCTCTCAGCCTCCTCTTCTCCAGGCTAAACAACCCCACAAGTCCTAATTATCATCCAGGAATCGGTATTTAGCATCAGAAGATTCACGGGCAATCTTGCAGACCTGCACTGCCACTTTCTACAAATAAAAGTGTAGCTTTGTGAAAATTAAATACTTATTGCATTACAACCTAGAGAAATCTTTGCGTGTTTGTAAAATTTTCAGGTTAACTCAATCTTTATTCACCTTTTTTGTATTTTATGAGTGTTTTTCTCTTCAGGATTGATCTCTATCACTTTCAAAAATTTTGAGTGTCTCAAAATACAGCCCATGGACAAGTGCAATATAGTTAATAGAATCAATTTAAGTTAACAAGTATAGCAAAACCTACTAAAACTAGTTGCAACAGCCAATGTATTAGCATGTTTATTTACAATTTCAGCTCCTTGCAGAAAATCACAGAGTGAGAATATATCTCGAACAAGAGACTCAACTACAAATTGGACTTATTTACTAAAGCAGTTCATTTGAAAAGGCATTTTGAATATTGCATATCAAGGTGAAATAATATTTTTAAAAAGCAGACTTTTCGTACAAAAAGGCAACAAGTTTTACTTTATTTCAGTGATCTAAGTGCAAATTGCAATGGAATTATTCCTACTGCTACCAAAATCCTTAAACTTGACTAGCGAATACTGAAAAAAATATAAAAGCTGTTTTTATAAGAACCTTTTTTTAAAAAAACAAAGACAGACTTCTGTCAATTGAAATGGGTAGTTCAGGGAAAATAAGAAAAAAAGCTATGCTTGCCCTATTATCATATATATGTGACTGAGAGCGATCGATTTCTTTAACTGTAAAATACAAGTCAATAGTTCAATGAAGGGTAATACTAAGCTTGATATATGTTATTTCCATCTTCAAAAGTCCATTCTGGAGACAAAAAAGGACTCTGTTCCAACTCTGACTCATGAATTGCTCCTGATGTAAACTCACATGAAATTATGAATGATTCTAGGCTAAGACTTCTGCCTTAATTTATCATCATAGAAAACATCCAGTTTTGTTAAAAGCATTTGAGAATCAGATGCTATTTATAATTCAAGTACAAGATATGATGTATTCCAGCACTTTCTTTTTTAAGTTGGGCACTGGCAATAAATTTTTTGGCAGGCAAAAATGTACTTTGAAAGCTCTAATGAAAAACAAGAGTGTTATTTACAGTAAATAAATGATTTTGTGATTTTAATTCCGAAATATTTATTTGGTTGTCAGAGCAGTGACTCTTCCCAGCAAATCACATGAACACAAAAATGTGATAGATAATTTACAGATAATTCTTCGGAGAATTATACGTGGGAAGGATAGAAGGAGTGACAGAAATACAATAAACAATAACCGAAAAGAAACAGAATTCATGCACAAATTGACATATCCTGCAGTAAATATATAAATATATATATATATATATATATATATAATTTCCTCTGTATTTCCAGTCACTTCTGGGGATAAGCATTTATTTTATGAACAATGGATTCCAAATATTGAATAACTGGGGTCGAATTTTACTTTTTAAAACAAGTTTAATCTCTGCATTCTTTGGGGGTTTGTACAAGAAGCGACTAAAACGAGGAAAATTATTTGGATTTCTGTCTGCTAATTAGGCACAGAAACATTAGGACCCAGAATCTGGGGTGAAGCTGCAATTAGCTGAGATTTAATGAGCTGTGTAATGATAAGCGACAGGGCTATGTAACTTTACAGCCATCATTTCCTGACTAGATGAACTATTAAACACTGCAATCCTACATCCTACCCCAAGGCACGTTGACCTTTCTGGCTACCCAGAGGAGAAACAACTGCCTGCAAAGTTTTTAGGACCTGCACAATGTATTAGCAACAGGAAATTCCGATAGTTTCAGGGCAATTTCTCACTCTGATCATAGCAAGAACAGTTTTCCATGCTTAGTCTAAATATTTTTTTTCTGCTCCTTATAATCTGGTTTCTATGGCTAAAAGAGCTTGTCTGATGACAAGAGGATCTTCTGAAGGAACTACAGTTGAATAGGATATCAAGGACATCCAATATCCGCAGCCACATCAAATAGAGTTTGGGTGACGGAAGAGATGCACGAAGTAAGCCTAGAGTAAAACACCTCATAAAAGAGAACCAGAAACGCAATCTCAGAAAGAAAGCAAAACACAACATTAAAAAAATTCTATTTGTAACAGTCAGGAACATTAAGAACAAAGCCCACGAGATAAAGAATCAAGTAATCTAAAATCATTAATCGCTTCTGACTGCCCATGACTGACAAGTCAAAATCTCTCTGCAAATCTTAATATGGAGAATGTTACAGATAAAAAAATTACGTTATGTGAAACAGATAAAAATATTATTTGAACACCATGAAACCCTCAGTTTCCCTGTAGGAGACACTAACATAGAATCATAGAATAACCAGGTTGGAAGAAACCCACCAGATCATAGACTTCAACCATTCCCATCAAACACTAAATCATGTCCCTCAGCACCTCATCCACCCGTGCCTTAAACACCTCCAGGGAAGGTGAATCAACCATCTCCCCGGGCAGCCTGTTCCAATGCCCAATGACCCTTTCAGTGAAATTTTTTTCCTAATATTCAGTCTGAACCTGCAATATCCGCGCATAATCCGAGCAAAATCCGTGCAATATCCGCGCAAAATACGCGCAAAATCCGCGCAATATTCTCGCAAAATCCGCTCAAAATCCGTGCAATTTTCAAGCAAAATCCGCGCAATATTCACACAAAATCCGCGCAATATCCTCAACAAAAAGAGCCGAGCAACTTGCTTCAGAATTTCCATCCTGACAAGATGGTTATTCTCGTCCAACCTGGTTATTCTATGGTTCTGTGTGGGCTTCAGTGCCACAATCCTCTCTTTATTCTCTGGTACTGTGTGAGCTTCAGTGCCACAATCCTCTGATTATTCCATGGTTCTGTGTGGGCTTCGGTGCCACCATTCTCTGCTCGGAGCCCCAGCAGCCCCCTCACCCCTCAGGCTCCACTACCTCGGAGGTGCCCATCGGCATCTCAGTCCTAAAACGAGGGAATGGAGAGTAGGAACATCCAACCTCCTTCTTCCCACCATGGACCTTCCTGAGGATGGGGTCTCACCTGGCTGCTCGGAGGGGTGGGAAGGACGAGGGATGAGGGACGGGACATGGCAACCCCCAACCTAAACGCCCCCCAGTACATGTTTTAGAGATTGGTGGGAATGGTTGGACTCGATGATCCGGTGGGTCTCTTCCAATCTAGTGGTGATTCTATGATTCTATGAAGATGATGGTTGTTTCAGTTCCAAATCAATGAAAAGAAAATATAATGGATGATTTTGTGGGCTGATAAGCTCAGAGGAGCTTTCATGAGAAATAATTATTTGGCACAGTGAAGCAGCTTAGTCAAAATCAGTCTGTCCTTCCACACACTTTGAATGAGTAATGGAGAACTGTGGTTTCAGAAGGCCAATGGCATCCTGGCTTGGATCAGAAATGGTGTGACCAGTAGGTCCAGGGAGGTGATTCTCCCTCTGGACTCAGCACTGGTGAGGCAGCTCCTTGAATCCTGTGTCCAGTTCTGGGCCCCTCACCACAAGAAGGATGTTGAGGCTCTGGAGCAAGTTCAGAGAAGAGCGACGAGGCTGGTGAAGGGGCTGGAGAACAGGCCCTATGAGGAGCGGCTGAGAGAGCTGGGGTTGTTTAGCCTGGAGAAGAGGAGGCTGAGAGGAGACCTCATTACTCTCTACAACTACCTGAAAGGAGGTTGTAGAGAGGAGGGAGCTGGCCTCTTCTCCCAAGTGACAGGGGACAGGACAAGAGGGAATGGTCTCAAGTTCCGCCAGGGGAGATTTAGGCTGGAGATTAGGAGGAGGTTTTTCATGCAGAGGGTCATTGGGTATTGGAATAGGCTGCCCAGGGAGGTGGTTGATTGACCTTCCCTGGAGGTGTTTAAGGCACGGGTGGATGAGGTCTTGAGGGACTTGGTTTAGTGTTAGATAGGAATGGTTGGACTAGAAGATCCAATGGGTCCCTTCCAACCTGGTTGTTCTGTGATTCTGTGATTTTGCTTTTCAAGTCACAGTCTTGATTTAGTTGATGTATCATTTCATGTCAGCCATTTCTACCTTTCACGTTATCTTCGGACAGAAGTGTTGGTGTGCATTTTTATAATCATGAGCTCTGTACAAATCAAGATTTGATACTTCATTGATAAAATAAAAAGTTTTCTTAAATGCATGATAGCACTCTGACTTTTGTTTCTGATTTATTAAAACAAATGCAATTCCTCCTGTAGCTTTGTACTTGAACAATAAATGAGGTCAGAAAAGACAATTCAGACTGAATATCTCCCCATCAGAAAATGGGATTTAGTTAAAATAGAAATGAATATGTGTATCTGTTTTGTGGTGCTGCCTCATGGGACCCATAGTTCCAAGTCTCTCTTGTTTTAATCTCTCCCTCAGAATCTGGATGGTAACTGCATTACACTGCAGGGTCTACTTTGATGCTATGCAGTTTTACGAGTGATGGAGTCTGGCAAAAAATGTAGGTTTTAAGGATATAGACACTTGTAAGATAACAACTACCCACCTTCAGCCATAGAAGGGATTTATATCCCTTTAGCCTGGAGAAGAGGAGGCTGAGAGGAGACCTCATTACTCTCTACAACTACCTGAAAGGAGGTTGTAGAGAGGAGGGAGTTGGCCTCTTCTCCCAAGTGACAGGGGACAGGACAAGAGGGAATGGCCTCAAGCTCCACCAGGGGAGATTTAGGCTGGAGATTAGGAGGAAATTTTTCACGGAAAGGGTCACTGGGTACTGGAACAGGCTGCCCAGGGAGGTGGTTGATTCCCCTTCCCTGGAGGTGTTTAAGGCACGGGTGGATGAGGTCTTGAGGGACATGGTTTAGTGTTAGATAGGAATGATTGGACTAGAAGATCCGATGGGTCCCTTCCAGCCTGGTTGTTCTGTGATTTATACACAATTTCAACTGCAGTTTAATACAATTTTAAAATAATAGGTCTTCTAGATTTTAAATACCAAAGGAAAAAAATTTGGTACAGTAGCTATTGGAAGACACAGACAGTGAGAAAACTTTTGCTTCTGCAAAGTGATGGGGTGGGTTTCTAGCTCTATCTGTTCTGGTGTTGTAGAGCATCAAGTAGTCATGAGCACACATGCCACTGGGGCTATCAGTGATTTCTAGCATCACCAGACCAGACAGGGGAAAGGGGTAAGCATTGAGGGTCACAGGCCTTGGAAATGGTGAAGACCACAAAATTCAGAAGCTGCAAGTGGCTTCAGTGGTGAACTTTGGGCAGACAGATGACTAGAAAATTGCTGACAGTTGTAGAAAACAAAATCTGCTGTAAGGGCCAAAATCACCAACTCCAGAAGAGTGAATCGTGTTAATTACACCAAAACTGAGATGTGACTGAGCCTGGAAAACAAATAGATCCTTCCTTCCTTCCTTCCTTCCTTCCTTCCTTCCTTCCTTCCTTCTGAACTTCCTTCTGAACTTCCTTCTGAACTTCCTTCTGAACTTCCTTCCTTCCTTCTGAACTTCCTTCCTTCCTTCTGAACTTCCTTCCTTCTGAACTTCCTTCCTTCTGAACTTCCTTCCTTCTGAACTTCCTTCTGAACTTCCTTCCTTCTGAACTTCCTTCCTTCCTTCCTTCCTTCTGAACTTCCTTCCTTCCTTCCTTCCTTCCTTCCTTCTGAACTTCCTTCCTTCCTTCCTTCCTTCCTTCCTTCCTTCTGAACTTCCTTCCTTCCTTCCTTCCTTCTGAACTTCCTTCCTTCTGAACTTCCTTCCTTCTGAACTTCCTTCCTTCCTTCCTTCCTTCTGAACTTCCTTCCTTCTGAACTTCCTTCCTTCCTTCCTTCCTTCCTTCCTTCCTTCCTTCCTTCCTTCCTTCTGAACTTCCTTCCTTCCTTCCTTCCTTCCTTCCTTCCTTCCTTCTGAACTTCCTTCCTTCCTTCCTTCCTTCCTTCCTTCTGAACTTCCTTCCTTCCTTCCTTCTGAACTTCCTTCTGAACTTCACATTCCGTAGCTGCATCCCTGTTATGAAGCAGGGGCAGGGCATCACTTCATTCCTCTGTACAGCTCCATCCCAGGCAGGACTGTGCTGAGCAGTGCCGGGGCCAGCCTTGCGTGACAATTTGCCAGATAAGCATTGCTTTCTCAGCCCTGCCTAGGTAAGTATTTTGGGGGCAGCCACTCAGTTGTGGGGAGGAAGAGATCATAGGTAGAGGGATACAAGATGAGCTAGGGTGCTTTGCTGCAGGGATATTGAATAGTTTCTGTCCTCTTTAATCCGATCATGTTGATGCTAGCTATTGAGTCTAGGAAGTACATGAAGAGGTAATTTTAAATGGGATTAAGAAATAAAGTCTGCTACGTGGGAAGTGAAGTCTGTGAAAGGGCAGCTTTGTCTCAGTGAGAAATGGGAAAACACAACCATTATAAATTCCCTACAGGCAGCTAATGCATGAGATTTCACTGATTTTTAACTAAATTAGATGCTTAAAGGTCTCTATTATTATTCAGATCAAAGATCTTTTTAGTAAATAAGGTTACATTTCATTAAAGAGAATTATTTCTTCTTATTTAATTAACTACAAAATCTAGCTATATTCTAAATTTCTCTCTGCAAGTTTGGAGCAAGTGTGCAGTGTCATTTATGCTTAATGAAATGCTTGAAACTAAGGCTTGGTTCATAGATGAGGAAAAGGAGAGAGAAGTGGTTGAATTATTTCTTAACAAATAATTTTTTCAGAGAGGAAAAAAACTCACACGAGGCAGCTAGAAAGCATGCCAGTGGATGAAAATTAATTCAGAGACATGGAAAAATAAAGCATACTGGGCAGGGCTTAGGCTAATTGTAATCACCAAGTTAAAACCCCTTCTGGCTTTTGGGTGAGCCTAGACCAGTTGCCTCGCTGTGTCTTTGCATTCTGCACTGATAAGCTGAGCGATACCTGCCTCAGCAAGTATTCAGTCAGGATTTGTGTGCTCAGCTCAGTCCCTTATTTTAAGCCTGTGGCAAGCAAGATGTATTCCATGACAAGGATTATGCTTCATTTTGGAGGACAAAAAGTATATCACTCATCGGCAAAGAAGTTGTGCAGCTAAGAAGTTTTGTCATTAAGAACCCTCACAATTGCATTCCATAATTTATTCATAATATCAATTACAGAATTCCTGGTAGAGGAAGTCAAACTAATTATATTTTTTCAAATTCAAATTAGTTTCTTCTGTTCAATTAAGGGAAGCCAGAAACTCTTCAGGGTACCCACACTGCCAATGGCAAAGTGTAATAGCTTTGCAGCAAGACGGTCAACTGGAACAGCTGCTGGAAGAACACTCTTTGCAAAACAAAAACTCTGGTAACATTGCATTAGCCTCTTTAGTCATGACAAGTGACTGCTTAGCCTGCTGATTACATAAATGCTACTGGGTTTCTGTATGATTGTAATTGTACAACTTTCAAAAACAGAAACAATGACCAATAAATTCAAGAGATATGGTCTGTCTTTCAGGATGATGAATAACCTCTCTCGGCCCAGAGGTCTAAATGCAGATCATAGAATCATAGAATCACCAGGTTGGAAAAGACCCGTCGGATAATTGAGTCCGACCATTCCCATTAATCACTTAACCATGTCCCTCAGCACCTCGTCCACCCATCCTTTAAACACCTTCAGGGAAGATGATTCAACCCCCTCCCTGGGCAGCCTGCTCCAATGCCCAATGACCCTTTCTGTGAAAATTTTTTTCCCAATGTTCAGCCTAAACCTTCCCTGGCAGAGCTTGAAGTGCTTGATCACTTGTGAGGCGTATGTTAGGGTCACACTCATCCTGGACCCAGACCACCTTCAGGGGTCAACTTGATCCTCGTCGTTGCTGAATGAGGAGTGGAGATCAATCACTTCTCCAGGGTGGTTCCCTCAGACACATGAAATGAGGGGGATGAATTTGATCCTGATTTCCCAGCGTGCAGAGGGGTCTTGTGTTACTGTCACCCTAAGGCACTGTGGGTCCTGCTGCACCCTCCACACCAGCACCGATGGTTCAGGGGGCTGAATGCTGCAGAGCTTCCCCCATGCAGCCTGTGCTGCATTGCTGCCTCCTCCCACCCCCATTTCACTACACCAAGGACATCAGTTCAGCTTTTTAGGGGGATGGAAAGGAATGGGTAAAGCCTGAGTTTTCACCTAAAACCAAAGCTAATTTATTTATATTCAAATCCTTCCAAGAAAAACAACATCACTCAAAAGGATAGCAGTGCAACAAGCAGTGTTTTGGGCAGAGAATACTGTGAGCATTTTCTGATGTAATTTCAAGTACCAAATAAAAAGGCACAGGACGTGTGCTTCACCCACAACTGCTTATGCCCCGATAAAAGAGCAGAGGGCCCCAGGACCCATCAGAGCAGTTATTACAGGACATTCCTTCACATATCCCACACAGTAAGTTACAGTGAGCTGTATTATAAATCCAGCTGTATTTTTAGGTGCATTAGTGGTCGCTTGACTACAACTGAGTCTGGTCAGAGTTCAGATATTTGGTGGAGATTTT
This sequence comes from Coccyzus lansbergi, assembly GCA_033558105.1. Classification (NCBI taxonomy): domain Eukaryota; kingdom Metazoa; phylum Chordata; class Aves; order Cuculiformes; family Coccyzidae; genus Coccyzus; species Coccyzus lansbergi. The sequence continues at coordinate 702,515 of JAUMJK010000307.1, forward strand.
TATTCCTCTTTTTCCTCCTAAGAACTGTAAACTCATTTTCCAGATATTTCACTCAAAGACTTCAGGGTTGCAATTTCCATCTAGTGATTGGGTAGGGTTATTTCTTTCAGGAAAATTTCCTGAAATATTAATATACAGTCAAGTAGTTTATTGTATTTCCTAATTAAGAAGAGAACAGGTTATCAGTTCAAGTAAAAGCAACACCTTATCTTTGACACATTCCTCATGATACATCAGAAACTTTTGGTAGAAACTTCCCAGTGTCTGGATCAATGATTTGTAGTTGTCCAGAACATGTGACATTAGCAGCATATAAGCAGCAGGGGAAGTTATTTCCACACAGCAACAAGACCAGAGACTAGATAGTTAAAAGCCCTTGTATACATTAATGCAGATTAAAAGGCTTTATTGTCTTCATCATCTTTGCAGTTAAAAACAATGAAACAGCATTCCCATTGTGGAAGGTGCAGTTTCTCACATGGGTGAATTTATTCAATTCTGGGAGCAATGAAAATTTTGCAAGATTGCTCCAGTCATCAGCCTCCTATGTAAGGGAAATTTCTTGAGAAATTTGCAGTAAGGAGAATAAAAACTACCACCGACAACACTATTGTCTCCTATTTCCAGCATCATGATTCAGAGATCCAATGTAGTGAGTCCAGAGAAGAGCAATGAAGCTGGTGAAGGGGATGGAGAACAGGCCTTATGAGGAACGGCTGAGAGAGCTGGTTGTGTTTAGCCTGGAGAAGAGGAGGCTGAGAGGAGACCTCATTGCTCTCTACAACTACCTGAAAGGAGGTTATGGAGAGGAGGGATCTGGCCTCTTCTCCCAAGTGACAGGGGACAGGACAAGAGGGAATGGCCTCAAGCTCCACCAGGGGAGATTTAGGCTGGACATTAGGAAAAAATTTTCACAGAAAGGGTCACTGGGTACCGGAACAGGCTGCCCAGGGAGGTGGTTGATTCACCTTCCTTGGAGGTGTTTAAAGGACTGGTGGACAAGGTGCTGAGGGGCATGGTTTAGTGTTTGATAGGAATGGTTGGACTCGATGATCTGGTGGGTCTCTTCCAACCTGGTTATTCTATGATTCTATGATTATGAAAATTACTACTTAAGAAAAAAACTCTCCTGATTTTTGAAATCTCTCTTTAGCCCTTCAGAGTCCTAAATAGTTTGATGCGTTTCATCATATTTGTGTAAGAAGAGGGAAAACCAACAGCAGCAAAGTAACCCATACACCTCCCATGATCCAGAGGATGCATTTACTGACAGAGAACAGAGTGGAAGAAGATTTGCTTTGCAAAACAGTCATACTTCAGATGTCATGACTGCAATTCCACATTCTCCCAAGAGAAAATGCCACAGAGAAGCAAAGGTGCCACAGGTAGTCTGCCTTCATTCTCCCTCTATGAGAAAGGCAGTAAGTAGCTACTTGAATTTACATTTTATTCATACCAGGCAATGAATTGAAGTTAATTGTATCAAACCCATTCCCAGCAGGATTTTAGCATATTCCTGGTCATTTGAACTCCATGCTCACAAGGTCATGATGGTATGATGGTACACGAAAATATGTATTTTAGACATAACAGATGACCTCCTCAGCTTTAAATTAAAATTTTAATATATTACATAACATTTTGTAGCAAAATATACGGAGTTTGGGGTGTGTTTCTATCTTCAGTCTGTAATTTATTAAAAAAACTGCTCTCAGTCACGTCAAATACTGTGTCTCCCAGAAGCAGCAGGTACAACTAAGACTCTTTTAAGAACTTTTTTCCCATTTTTAGAGAATCCTGTAGAGAGTATAAACACATTATGACAGACTTAAATACAACAGTAATCAACAAATGTTACATGTAATATCAGCGTCAGGCAAAGAAGTCTCTTAAATGAGCACTTCCATGGGGCCCAAACATACAGTTATGACATAATCTTATCAAATATTTTGGCTCCTTAGTGTGAGAATTCAGAAATATCCTGGCTCTAGAAGGAATTACACCAGTTATGGGGAGGGCTATCAGATATGTCACTTCAGCTTCTAATTTCAAATCTCTATGCCAAAAAAACTGAGCAGGAATTTTCAACAGTTTGACTCCAGGCGCCAAGATCAGACCATAATCCATATCATTTAAATTGGTTCACAGTGTTTATGGGTAAGCCCACTGCAATCCTGAAATAACCCCTATTGTAAAGGGAAATGCCTTGAAAAAATATCAAGTGGAGGAGAGGTGAGACCACGACCATGCAATTAAGCTGTTCTCTTTCTGATGTGCATGGAAAGGAAATCTCTACAGCAAGAAACAAAGCCCTAGTATAAAGCATGATCAGGCTTGAATTTAAGGTCTATTGAAAACCTCGTTAATGTCTCAAAATGACTGTGCTAAAGGTGTCTTATAGTCTAACCTAAATGAGAGCATAAGCCAAATGTTATGCAAATAAGTAGCTTCTTTGAAATTAGTAGAGCTGCTCCTACACTTGGATCAACACATGGTGAAATGCATGAATAGATGGCAAAGATAAACTAAATTTTACACTAGCTGCACTTAGGCTATTTCCTACTGCCAATTTTAGATATTTATTTATATTGAACTATGATTTTTTTTTGCTTGTATGCCAACTGAATGGCATAGCAAAGTTATTTGTTTGAATTATACTGAAAGCTTGCCTGGCAGTAAAATAAATTATAAAAGTTAATATATTCTATAACATTCTTAGAGAGGAAGGGAAGATGGTTTGTATTATGGAGTCAACCTGATATTATCTGGAGTAACAATCACTGTAAAAAGAGATGGATATCTGTATTTAAAACGCCAACTATATAATAAAAACTTTCTTCTACTTGAATTTGTTTTCTAGTCATCTTCTGATGAAGTTTAAATTTGAATCTTATTCCAGGTATTAATATTAGTTGACTGTTTAAATTTGTTATACAGAACTCGCAGTGAGAGAAGAGAATGCTTTCATATTATTGTACTAAGTGATCCCTCACACCTGGAAGGAATTGTATTAGTTTTTAATTTAAGTATGTTCAAAGTCACAGTCTAGCTCTAGTATAGAAAGGAATCAAAGATTATCTATTCTATGTGGAAGCTAATTTAGCACTATTTATACAGTGTGGGACACTGTTTGGTTTCTGGGTACAATTCAAACCGATATATTTCGATGTTTAGGACTACATGATATTTTTAAGCCTCCATTCAATAAACCTTGAATTTGATGTCAGTTCAAGGTGCACTCAGAGAAGGTTTTCAGTTTATATTTTAGTTAAAGAGACTTGAGACCTACTGTTTTTCTAAGGGTTCTTGTGTTTGATAGGAATGGTTGGACTTTATGATCCGGTGGGTCTCTTACAACCTGGTTATTCTATGATTCCTAAAAAGATGGCTAAGAGAAGGCTTATACACGCATATGAATAATAATTCCTGCAGGGCTGAAAGTTGACTGTTCTTGCCTGTATTATCGTTGCAGTTAAAAATACCCTTTAGGAAACAGATCCCATTCTACCAGGCTCAGTGTAACTAGAGAGAAAATTATGCAGCTTTCTCAACTACTTTACAGGTTGAAAACTAGGTTTAAAGGTGGTTTCAACTGCTATAAGTTCCTATGGTATCCATGCATTGTACTATAAGAAGAGTTCAACTACATGGGGTGTTGTCTCATTCAAAGTAACCGTAATGCAATTTTTTTTTAACAGCAGCCGTTAAGTGCTGAATTATCGTTTGCCCCAAGGTTCTACTGTAAAAACAAAGCGATCCTTAAGTTTGAACCTGCCTTATAAAATGGTCTGGCATGTATTTCTGCTAAGTCTTTCACCTTGTTTAAATTTAGCCTTTGCAGTTAATTGAAATTTAAGCTGAGACACAGTGCGATATATTCCACTGTTTTGACAGAGGTCTTATCAAATACATCAAATCTCTCCTGAAATGCTTCAGTTTTTCACCTTGGCTCTCACAGAAGGCCCTCTGTTTCTAAACACCTAAGTCTGTCATGTGAGAAAGCACCGCGCTGGGTTTAGAATTGTCCTGGAACACCTTGTATTGCTCCATGACATTTCTGTCACAAGCTGGTTCATGTAAGGTGGCAGCAGACAACAGTAGACTCAGAAAAAATAGATTAATGATACTTCATAGGCAATGAAGTTCTGGCCTGAAGAAACACTCCTTTTCTAACACACTGTGATAGCTTTTACTGCTCACACTGGTGTAGTATGTGAAGGAATCTCTTGAATATACGAAACCAGAGACAAAAATTCTTGCTTACATTTAGGGGTTCACACATTACTTCATTTTTACTGAGACAAAGATTAATGGAACAGAAAGTGTAAATCAGCTTTGCAGTCCAATAATTTTTTTATTGCAAGGTTATGAAAACCACCTACAAACATTTATTTTCTTTCTAGTTGACACGCTGTTATTAAAAAAAACCTTACTTTTTCATGTGTGTTATGACTTTAAGTTAAAGCAAGAGCAGCCCTAGAGGAAGGGATCCAGGCAGTCTGGTTGGCAACAGGCTCACTCTGAGTCAGCACCGTGCCCTGGCAGCCGAGAGGGCAAACCACATTCTGGGATGAATCAAGCACAGCATATCCAGCCTGTCAAAAGAGGTCATTATCCTGCTCTATCCAGCACTGGTGCAGCTGCACCTGGAGTACCGTATGCAGTTCTAGGCCCCATAATTTAAGAAGGATGTGAAAGTTCTTGAATGCATCCCGAAGAGGGCAACAAAGCTGCTGGAAGTGTTGGAAGGTATACCCTGTGAGGGGCATCTGAGGACACTGGGTTTGTCTAGTTTGGAGAAAAACAGGCTGAGGGGTGACCTCACTGCTTGCTACGGCTTCCCAAGGTAGGGAATTGGAGAGAGCGATACTGATCTCTTCTCCCTGGGATCCACTGCTGGGATGTGTGGGAAGGATTCAAAGCTGCACCAGAGAAGGTTCAGATAGGACATTAGGAAACTCTTCTCCACCAAGAGAGTGGTAAAACCCTGGAACAGGCCTCCTGGAGAGATTGTTGATGTTCCAAGCCTGTCATTGTTTAAGAGGCATTTTGACAATGCCCTTAACAATGTGCTTTAACTTTTGGTCAGCCCTGAAGTGGTCAGGTGGTTGGACTTGATGATCTTTGCAGGTCCCTTCCAACTGAAAAGATGCCTTTCCCTTCTCTTCCCCTTATAGCATTCAGAACCCAATAGGACCAAGTATTTCCAGTTTTACCATGCAATATCATTCTTCTCTAAATCTCTACCACCTTTCAGGATTTTACACTAAGATCCTTATCTACCCTGTTTTGGTAAATAAGTTGTTGGACTGGAGAATAAATACAGGCTTTGGCAATTCTGGGGCATCTTAACTTTTGGTTTCAGATTACTTCTTTTCCTTTATTTGGATTCAAGCACTATCTCATGATGAAGCACAGAAATAGGTTATAATTTATTTCAGAGATGCTAAGTACAACATCAAGCCTTAAGTAAGCAGGCATTTGTGTGAGTTTTGCCACATTGCTTTGCTTTCATTTGCCTCAAATTTACTGGCCAAACTCATACTGGCCTTAAATTGTCCCAAATTCAGTCCAGGCTCTGGAATATTCTAAGTGACTGTATGGCAACTTTCCAACTAGTGCTAGTCTGAAGCGAAGAAAGGCAACATTTGTTGGGAAAGGTAAAATCCTTTATTGGGAAAGTCTGGAATTGGTTTCTTGTAAGTAAAGATACAAACAAACAGAACTGTTGGCCTTTGGAGAATGTTCTTTGTCATAATTTGAGTTGCATATTCTGAAATGTAGCACTGAAACAGGGACCAAACTTAGTCTTCAGCCATATCAATACCTCACTACTGGAAACGATCAAGTGGTAGACGTCATCTTCACAGAACTGACAAGTTACCTAATTGTGGACATAAATATCTAGGTATTTATCTGATCTTGTTCCTACAGTATCTGAATACAGCATTGCCTTCAAAGGATTTGTCTGAGTAGAATCTTTATGAGTTGAAACATGCAGCTTTGCCTACTTTGCAATGGTGACACCAGCATCATTGGAATCTTGCAAAGACATTGAGGTAATTAGAAACAGACAGCAGAGGGAATTTAGGTTAGGTAAATCTATGCCTCACGTAACTGAGGATTTTACAGGTTTTGAAACATGGGGTTATTACACCAGTGGAGTATTCATGCAGATGCTGCCATATCAGCAAAATATGTGCCTTATACTAACAATGCCTACAAAGCCAACCAATACATGGCAATTAAAGCTGGCAGATGTCTCTAGCTCATATGCAATTCTGCTAAGTCCTTTTCTTCACCTCTTAACCAAGTGGCAGAGTTACATCAACATCTTATTACCCCCAGGACAGCTGTCCCAGTGTTATGGACAGGTTGCTGTACAGTAGGAGGATGCTCTGTCCCAGCTGCTGAGACAGCAAAGCACTGTGCCACTGGACCAGGAGAAGATACTTTTGGTAGCAAGCAGCTACCAAGCCTTTCTCTGAGCAGAGCCTTCATCTTTTGGGCCAGATCAAATATGAAGCTTCCAAGCAGTCAAAGGCAGGCGTCCAGCTCTTGGCTTCCATACTGATTGAAGCTTTTCACCAAGCTGTATGTTTCAAGCTCCAGCCTTACCAAACTAGCTAGGCGTTGCTCTCCAAAATGAGTACTGTACTGCCAGACATCTTGGAAGTATTCTAGTAGTACGTGACCTTTATTTTAAACCATAACATTTGTCTTAGTTTATTGCTTTTTTAGCAAATGTCACTTTCTGTGTGACAGGGATGGGCAATGCTGACACCGATTCTATGTCAATACTTATTGAAAAGCAAGTTACGCATTAGACATACAAATGGTAGGATTATTAATGCAGAACTTGCTTTAAATTATTGAGAGTTCATTATTTTGTGCTTAGAAGATGTCTGTACCATAACCTGCAATACTTCCTTGCACAGATTTGCTGTGCCTCAAACCACAGCCACTACTTCTAAACGTGAGCCTTATGAAGCAAGTAGTCAAGTCTGCATCAGCTCTCTGGACTGCATTTCTTCTGATTTTCATGGGTTAAGTCAAACCTTAAGGGCTCGCAGACCTTTAGTTAAAGAAATTAAAACAGCTCATGAAAGACAGGATTGTATAAACAGAGTCTGAAGGTGCTCTGTTTGAAATTAGGCCAAAGCAAATGGAGCAGCCAGCTCTTCCTTTCCCTTCGGTTGCCTCTCCCCCCCTCGGTGCTGCTGTGAGGGACACCTTTGCCAGACGGCTCCTAACCTCCCTGCGCCCCTTGCTGACCCCCAGCTGCTCAGCTGCTTTTCATTAGAGAAGGCCAACATGAGGTCCTTCAGAATGCACTTCAGTGCCATCTCGGTTTCTTCTCCCTGACATATTTAAGGTCCTGCTCATCCAGCTGCTGGATGCGCCCCTCTGCCTCTTGCCCTGTGAGTCTGTGAGGGAGGGAACCCTGCAGCCATCACCTTTTGGATGGGCACGCAAGATGAGAAGCTGGTTCCTCAGGAAAGTTTATTTTACTTCTCTAAGATAATTTTTATTTGCTTTTGATAACTGTAATAAAACCCCAAATGTGTTAAAACACATTTTATATTAGACAGAAAAGCAGATAATCGCTTTGGTGACATCTGAATTTTTTTGACAGCTACTAGAAGTTTAAAGCTATTAGGAAATAATTTGCAAAGTGGCTTTTATCGAAGTAGGACAAAAAATTCTACTTAATTGCAAAAAAGGGGATAGAGAAACAAAGAAAATATAAACCTCAAACCATTTGCCTCCATAAGAAATTCCTTTAAAGCTGATCGTAACCCAGGTTATAGGAGTGATCGTATACTTGACAGGAGGTGCAGGTTTCCCATCTTAAGACTGGAGGGAGCACTAGGGTGATTGATTCAATGAGATTTAAGATAAGATTACCTGGTCTGTTGTGTGTTAAGGCTGGAGGATTTCTCTGCCAGACTGCCTAGCAGTATTTTTAAACTGAGCTCTCATGTGGGGACTATAGATCAGCGGTCTTCCAATTTTCTGTTTCTTTGCAGCATTCACCTAATCAATTCCTAATGAGCAAAAATTATGTTAATAGGATAACCAGAGGGGTTCAAGATTCTATGTGTAAAACTGTCAAATCATCTGGAGGATTTGAATAACAAAATTTCATTAATTACAATGGAAATTGAGCAGCCCAATGACATAGAAATGTGATCTTTTTTTAAAAAAAAAGTGTATTTTGCTGAATGATTTTATATTATTATCCAGGAGCACAAAGACATGACATACCAGCATTGTTTTCAAGCTGCTATTTCACCATGCACAGTACAAGGTCTATTTAACAGGCATCTGTAATGGCTGTGGCAGTGAAGAAAAAGGCAATTGTCTGAGCTGAACTATGGACGCAGAGCACCTGAAGAGTAGCACTACGACCAGTGAACTTCTCTATTCATTCTGGTGAGCGGTGCAGTTTTATGATACAGCTGAGCCCCTCCTCAAGCAAACAGCTGACTAAGTAGCCTTGCTCTCCTCCTCCACTATTTCCTTTGAGCCAGCTCTGTCATCTGCTTGAACATGGAGTAAGGCAAATCAGGGAAACAGCACAGAAGAAAACTTGCTTCCAACCTGCTAACAGAGGGAAGGAAGAAAGATAAGGCTCTTTTCTGTGAACTGAGAGGATTAGGACAAATGACTTTGAAATTTCCTTCTGAAAATTTCCTTCTGAAAATTTCCTTCTGAAAAATAATGGATGTGGGGAGGGGGTCTTGATCAGGGAGTGCAGGAACAGGATGGAGGGAAAGGGTTTGAAGCTGAAAGAGGGGAAATAGAGGTGACATGTGAGGAAGGAATGTGTTCCTGTGAGAGTGGGGAAGCCCTGGCATAGGTTCCCCAGAGCAGGAGGAAAGCTTCCTTGTGAAGAATTATGGATATGGGGAGGGGCTCTGGATCACGGAGTGCAGGAACAGGATGGGGGAATGGTTTCCAGCTGAAAGAGGGAGAGATTGAGGTGACATATGAGGGAATGGCCTCAAGCTCAGCCAGGGGAGGTTCAGGCTGAACATTAGGAAAGAAATTTTCACTGAAAGGGCCACTGGGCACTGGCAGAGGCTGCCCAGGGAGGGGGTTGATTCGCCTTCCCTGGAGGGGTTTGGGGGACGGGTGGATGAGGTGCTGAGGGACATGGTTTGGTGTTTGATGGGGATGGTTGGACTCGATGATCGGATGGGTCTCTTCCAACCTTGTTGTTCTAGGATTCTATTCTTCTACGAAAATGAAACCTGCAATTATAAGAATCTGTCAAGTTATTCCTCTCCCTAGGTAAGGTTCAGTGTATGATTATAAACCTTCTAGTCATAAATACTAGTTACCTTGTTCAAGACCCTTGAGCAAACTTTGATGGTGCTAACATACCTATGCTGCACTGGAACAGTCCCCAGAAGGATATTATCCATGATAGCATTTTTCTGCTCCCAGCCCTGAGAGACTGCCTCCAGCAAACAGCCTTGGGCAGAGGGGAAAAGGGATGCAGCCGTCAGCAGGACCACACTGGCATAAGATCTCACTTGAGACTTTGCTTCCCTCTAGGCAGACACGAAGGCTGGATGGGATTTGATAGTTTATTTTCAGCACCCTTACATGAGCTTTAAGATCCAAGGCAAACAGAATTCCCGGACCAGAATCCTATGAGAGAAAGGAGTACAGGACTTCTGCGTATCTCCTGTCAGAAACTTACGTAGGTAGAGATTGGAAGTTGTCCACTGTTTCTCCTTGACTTACCCTTTGGGCTACCTGATAGGAAAATGTTGCTATTAAGCTCAGTTATAATCAGAACCAATGGACCAAACAACAGAGTGGGACTTATTTGTCTGTACTGTAAATTTCCTATTTCATCCTGTAACTCCACTAGAGCATCTTCAGGAAATTAAATGTTGAACAAGAAGCAGTTGGCACAAGCTGAGTCTGGTGAGAATGCCATGTTTCTGGTCTAGACTGAAAAAGGGAAATACTGCACAAAGTATGTGGTACACAAACTTAACCTTCCCTTGCCTCTATCTCTGCTCATGTCAGCACAGAGGTCCTAAATCATATTAATCCCATCATCAAGTTCAGAAAATCCCTTAGACCATCAGCAAAATATGCCTTTGAAATTCCTTCCAAGCAAAGATCTGATCTCAAACTGTTTTATCATTCTTGATACTAGGAAAGTGGGAGCAATTCTGAAGAAAAATGCAGCCTACCTGGCAGCTGCAGATGTTCCTGCTGCTCAGTCATCTCTTTGTCTTCCAAACACTGCTGGTCAAATTCCAAATTTAATCTTCACATTCCACCATCACTTCAAAATCTACCTATCTCATTTCACAGACTAATTATACAAGACCTAAAGAAAGCATTTTTCTTATCAAAAGGAGTTTAGTTCTCAGACGCAGAGACTGTGAAGCAATGTCTTAGTAGTTAAAATGGAATTAATCTACTCTTACAGCATTCCTTACAATTTCCTTTTGGACAAATATTTTCCCCTTTAATATTACATGCGTATTTTCATTACTACAACACTGCTTTTGCCCAAGGCAAAAAGAGAATAAATTTCCTGAAGCACAAACAAAAAAATAGGTTCAAGCATGATTTCCTTAAAGGATAGGCAAAGAACAGTGAACTAGGGCTTATTTACTCTCATAAATCTGAAGAAGCCATTTAAGTTCAATACCATAAAAATCCAGGTATTGTATAGTATTTCACTTGAACAAAAAATATGAAGGCATCATATTTTCATTGGGAGTTGGACAGTGATTTACAGGAACACGAGTCCAAGTTTCCCTTTCAGGAAATGGGAGACTAGTTTTACACAAAGTCAGTGTAAAATGATGGGCTGTGGTGGTAGATAAGCAGAATAACAGCATACCTTGGCTTCCTTAGGAATAGTAAAGTCTTATGTTTTATTTCTTTTCAAAATGAAGAAACATTATCAGCTTAAGCGTCTTTTCTGGTCTGTTCTGTACAAATTAATGATTTTTTTGTGAAAACAGGCTGGTCTGTTTTCCAGAAATGCAAACCATAATGAAAGGAACTCATCCCAGCATTTGTGTTAGACACTGCGTAAACCACGCTAACATTTTTAAACAAAAGGGGGGGTTGTGCTTTTTCTGTTGTTCATTACTACTGAAGCAGTGGCTTTCCTAAATAAGAAATCAAACTGGAATCTGACACTTCAGAGGCAGAGTAGCTGCAGAGAACAAAACTATAATGAAAACAATATCCTTCCACTAGAGTTACACATGTGGTAGCGGTTACTATCGCTGCCTTTCTCAGCACTGCCTATCTACATAATCACGGTCTGCAAAGTGAGTTCAAAGGGTTTTTCTATGTAGGAACCCACACTGCTTCAGTTACAGCACAGCACATCCTTCCATGGATGCCCTGCAGTTTAAAGCTGAAGATTTTGGCTTGCTTCTGTCCTACAGAAAAGCAAAACGTAGCTGATGCACAGAGGAAGATGGACGAAGACTCTTCTCTTGGCTTAGCTGCTTAATTATTCTGTGAAATCCATATTAAATACTCAAGGAATTCTCTGGGCCTCAGACAGCTAGTCCTGCCATTATTTTCTTTTGCAGCTGTTGCTTGGCTCTTGCAGGCAGGATCATGGGCTAAGCAGGCTGTAGGTCTGATGTGATACAACTATTCTTGCATTCATTCACATGGTGATACAACTCTATATTTAGTTCAGGCATGAACTCTTGGCTCTAATTCCATAAATTATACTTTGCCGTTAGTTTCAGGTGTTGCAGAATTTCATCTTAGACCTTTAAAATCAAACAGTTCTGAGTGGGAATAAATTTAATTAAAAAATATATAAATTGTAAAGAAGAAACTTAAATAAAGGAGATCAGCCCTATCCTTTAAAAATCACCACTGTCAAATCAATTCTGAGAAATACTATCCTACGTAAAAAAAATTCTCTCAGATGTTTCACTGGAAAGTTAAGTGAATCAGCCATAATAACTACCATACTGTTTCTTCTAGAAGTCCCCTAATATCCATTGTGCCGTCATCGAAAAGCTGATGGTTTGTGCTCCCTCAGCTGGTTAATTCATGAACATTTCCCATAGCTATGCTACTACTGAACGGTGATTTTTCTGCAGCTCACTAGTATCTTTCTTTACATGTGCATATTTACTCATCTTGATCAAAAACTTTGAATAGTGATAATGGTGTGGAGGAGGAAAAAGAATGATTCTCAGGACCCCACATACATTCTTGAGTTGTCTGACAGTAGCATCAAAAGGTAACAAATGAAAGCAAACATTGATTCTTCCCTCTCATCTCCATAAACTTAATTAGACTTAACCCTGACAAAATCCTACACATTAAATAAACAACATGAACCTATAATTCTCTGTTCCCATATATGAGATCATAGAACCATAGAATCACCAGGTTGGAAGAGACCCACCAGATCATCAAGTCCAACCATTCCTATCAAATACTAACCCATGTCCCTCAGGACCTCAGGGACCTAATTAATTCACGAGAACAGTGTTTTCTACTGCAGAACTTCCTAAAGCGTTTTTCTACTGTTATTTTCAATGGATTTTTATTAAGCATTGTCCTCTCAGTGAAAAGCACGTAGGATTGACTGCGTGCTCTCAAATATGCAATCTGTGGAATCCATTGACTATAATAACCCAGCACAGACTTACACAGACATGTAGCAAGCTCCTCATCCACCCGGCTGTGGTTTGAGGTTTTACTTTACAGTTTTGTCTCTGTATCAGTTTTTGACCAAAGAAAATTACTTGCCATTATATTTTATTCAGTTATTTCCTATACTTATTATTCTCTCTTCTTTGCTTTCCTTTTTGGGCAAATCTAATTGAAATGTGGTAGGACTATGGTTGGACTTGATGATCCTTTTCCAATCTAGTGATTCTGTGATTCTGTGTGACTAATTTCTCTTATTAAGTTACTGTAAAAATAAAGTATATCTTCAGTATGTTTAGTGAAAATATGCAATGAAGCACCAGCACATAAAATGGAATAGTACTTTTAAATTTACACATTTGAGTAGATTAAATTTTTATACATTTACAGTGTGACACAGTGTAACTGGTGGTTTCCTTTAGAGGCCAATAATAAAGAGAGGAAAAAATTAGGGCTTCTAGGAACTAAATTTCTCCAGTGAACAATTCTTCCACTATTTGTGTTTCTTTATGAAGAGCAGGATATATAACAGGTATTTTTCATGAAGAACTATGGAAGGAACCTGATATTTGCCTGTACCAGACAAGTAAGTTCAAATCAATTCATGAGAATCTTGTTATTCCATTTACCCATGCAAAAATATTCTTGTTCAAGAGCAGCTTGCTCATAAAACACCAAATTGGAAAATGTAAGCATCTTTTACTTTTTTCCCCTAATCTGAGAGAAAGGTAATATTCCACAGAAATAACACATTTGCTTGTAAGCAATTTGTTACAGGACTTAGAAATCAAATTGAGAAAACTTCACAGGTGTAGTTGAATTCAGAGGAATGTGGCCACCTTCTAGAGACCCCTGTAGAGACTGATTCCCTATTCCATTTAATTCCAAAGCCATATTTAAATTCATTAACAAAGAACTGAAAAGTCTTCAGAAAGGATTCAGATTCATTTCACAGTTTCCTGCAATACCTTGAATCAAGATTAAGGCCAATTTTGTGCAGGAAAATAATACAATGTCGAAGTGAATTGAGTGCAAGCTGACAGAGCAGACAAAGCAGCATCATGATAGCATTTGAGTGCTATCATGAAGCACAAGCAAGAGGACCGGGTGATCAGGCCCAGCCAACATGGGTTCACAAAAGGCAGGTCTTGCCAAACTAACCTGATCACCTTCTATGACCAAGTGACTCGGCTGCTGGATGAGGGAAAGGCTGTGGATGTGGTCTTCCTGGACTTCGGTAAAGCCTTTGACACAGTTTCTCACAGCATTCTGCTACGGAAACTGTCAGCCTCTGGCCTGGACAGACACACACTCTCCTGGTTAGAAAACTGGCTGGATGGCCGGGCCCAGAAAGTGGTGGTAAACGGTGCTAAATCCAGTTGGAGGCCAGTGACAAGTGGTGTTCCCCAGGGCTCAGTGCTGGGTCCAGCCCTGTTCAGTGTCTTCATCAACGACCTGGATGAAGGCATTGAGTGTATCCTTAGCAAGTTTGCAGACGACACTAAGCTGTGTGGAAGTGTTGATCTGCTGGAGGGTAGGGAGGCTCTGCAAAGGGACCTAAACAGACTGGACCGCTGGGCAGTGTCCAGTGGCATGAGGTTTAACACGGCCAAATGCCGGGTCCTGCACTTGGGGCACTACAACCCTATGCAGAGCTACAGACTGGGAGAAGTCTGTCTAGAAAGCTGCCAGGAGGAGAGGGACCTGGGGGTGTTGATTGACAGCCGACTGACCATGAGCCAACAGTGTGCCCAGGTGGCCAAGAAGGTTAATGGCATCCTGGCTTGGATCAGAAATGGTGTGACCAGCAGGTCCAGGGAGGTGATTCTCCCTCTGGACTCAGCACTGGTGAGGCCGCTCCTTGAATCCTGTGTCCAGTTCTGGGCCCCTCAGCACAAGAAGGATGTTGAGGCTCTGAAGCAAGTCCAGAGTAGAGCGACAAAGCTGGTGAAGGGGCTGGAGAACAGGCCCTATGAGGAGCTGCTGAGAGAGCTGGGGTTGTTTAGCCTGGAGAAGAGGAGGCTGAGAGGAGACCTCATTACTCTCTACAAGTACCTGAAAGGAGATTGTAGAGTGGAGGGAGCTGGGCTCTTCTCCCAAGTGACAGGGGACAGGACAAGAGGGAATGGCCTCAAGCTCCACCAGGGGAGATTTAGACTGGAGATTAGGAGGAAGTTTTTCACAGAAAGGGTGATTGGGCATTGGAATAGGCTGCCCAGGGAGGTGGTTGATTCCCCTTCCCTGGAGGTGTTTAAGGCACGGGTGGATGAGGTCTTGAGGGACTTGGTTTAGTGTTTGATAGGAATGGTTGGACTAGAAGATCCGATGGGTCCCTTCCAACCTGGTGATTCTATGATTCTATGATTCTATGATCCCTGACAAATGAAGAATGTGTCTTTCCCTGCTTTAATTGATGTAGCAGTGATATCAGACCAGCGCTGACTTTTGCCTGAAAGTTCTTAAGAAGCTTCAGCAGGAGAATTTATCTTCCAACCAGCCCCGCAATGTGAGCCAACATGATTCTCAGTGTTCAAAATGTGGTGGTTCATGAGGTGAAGGCCACAAAAAAGCTCGATTTTCACCTCGATTTCTATCAGCATTTTTAACATCAAACTGTTAGATAAAATGTACACCTCTAGGCCACCCTTGCATTTAGTCACATAGTATAGTTTCTCTAATCAGAGAGCTCTTCCCATGAGGCATACAGAATATTTACATCCATTCTTTTGTCAGGTGGTCTTTTGCTAATCTGGTAACAAAACTGAAATATGTCAATAGAAATCTTAAGAAGTGGACTCCAGTGTAGAGAATTAAATTGAATTTCAAATGTTTCATACTCAATTAAGAGAAGGAATATAGCATTTACAACAGAAAATTGTTCCTGCCCCTCTTTACCATAAGAAGATCTTAAATATTCACTTTCATCACTCTGCTCACTGATGTCTGTCACTCAGTGTTCAGCAATGAAGATTCAGTTCTGGACCTCCCAACTAATTACCAACTAAGATATTTTCTAGGGACTGGGGGCAGTGTTATCTGAAGTCATTTCTCCAGTAACACAGAAGTAATTTTTCTAATAGCACAGGAAACATTAGAAAAACTGGGTAAATGTATGGAACTATAAATGAAAACACAACTCAGGCTTATATACAAAATTTTCACCTAATTCAATACATTTTAAGGTATTTTTACTTGAAATACACAACAGGATTCCTTATAGACTTTGCAGTACAAGATTGCTTGGGTTTGTAGTCTTACCATTAGAAAACTCATTTTGCTAGGTTTATGGCACTTGAAAAGATACAACTGTCTCTTCACTTGCTGTTGACGTATAACTCCAGCTTCAGCAGTCATCTCATCCAGAATTCACGTAGTTTCTGGGAAATGCAGCCAGTACCAAAGGGTATCACGTGTCACAACATTTCTAAACTGACCTTTGGAGACAGCAAATTTTTTTTGCAATGAGATGATATTTAGAATTTCCTGGCTCATTTAAAGGAAATTTACATGGTGTCTATGCAAGCATTAAAGTTGAATTAAGTTCTGGGTTTTTAATACTGTAGCTAGCCAATAGATATCACTCAGTCTCAGTGGAAATGGGATATGACAGTTTTCATCTACTGAAGCTATAAACAGTATTGTTTAAGGAAAGAGGTCTCTCCTTTCAAAAAGACAAAGAGAGGGAAGTTTAGCTGGTTTTAGCTTAAGCCCTGGCTGTAAAGAGGTTGATTTTCTCCCTGAAGTGCTATATAGAATCATAGAATCATAGAATCACCAGGTTGGAAGAGACCCACTGGATCATCGAGTCCAACCATTCCTATATGTACCTCTCTGGTTACAAATAGGTAGTCAACATGTTTAAGGTTGGAGAGAACAGTCCTGAAATTATGAGTGAGGAGATTTTGTTATTCCTAGAGGCAACCATCAGCATAGACTGAGTATTTAAGTGGAGGAACAGAGGACATAAAGCTGAAACAGGCTCACCAGCCCTTAATTTCCTGTAGCTAGAAATGCCTTTCTGGAAAATTTAAACTTGCTTTTGCTTTCTTCTTGGTTCTAGGGAAGGGGACTGTATTAGGGAGGCTGGGAAGATGTCTGAAAAAAAATGTGAAACCTATAAAGAGACAGCTGAAATCAGTTTTCTGCACTAGCATTTGATTAGCTGTTCTCCATCTCTAAACCCCTGAAGCTAAAAGAACTAAAAACCCAGCCATAAACAATGAACGCTTTGAATTAGCTTCTCGTCATATGTCATGCAAAAGGAGAGGAGTGACATGCCCACAGTGAATAGCGATGCAGAAGGTCAGCCGGAATCTGCTACAAAATCCAAGGGTGGAAACTAAGAGCTAAAAGCATCTTTGGGACTCTTAAAAGATGCATTTAAATCAAGATGTCTTTTAATTAAGCAAGTGAAACATTTCTTAATGGAGATGAATAGTCACAATGTAAACATACCTGGATATATGGTAGTACTGGGGGCTCCAAACTCTGTCCCTGTGCAGCCCAACACTTCTGACCCATTTCCTTCAGCATTCAGTCCTCCCTAGGATCGTATATCCTAGGATTCACGTTTCCTAGGATCTAGAGGAAAGTAAATATATAATACACCAAATCAAATCCATTCACTAAAAGATTTTATTCTTCAAAATACCAGAAAGGTCTCAAAACATCAGGTAATGACCTGTTTCAACTAGGAATGAAAAAACCAAACCAAATAAGGTCTTACTAGATGACAACAGATCCCCTTTCTGAAGAAAATATCAACTCTTAAAGTGTAGTCTTGTTCTGAAAGCCATTGAAACAGGTCTCTAAAGATCTAGGTTTCAAGTCTAGAAGTAGACTTTTCACACGATGTGTTTGTATAAACTAAAAAAGATCAAGGCAGATGCTGGCAAACAAGAAGAAAGGAAACATTTACACGAAGATATTAGGTCAAGAGCTTCAAGACATACACTGGGCAAATCTTAGAATAAATTAATTAATTTTTTTTTGCTGTTATTTAACTATCCACTATTATTTTTCCCTTAAATTTTCTATTTCTGATTTTCTTTACATATTATAATATAATTTATACTATATAAAATATAGTATATAGTTAAATAATTATTCAATATGTTAAAAAAAATCACTTGCTTTGTAATTCATCCTCGTAATACCTGGTTCCCACAAGCAAGACTTGGAACATATTATCTCTAGCAAAAAAATAAAGTAATTTCTTCTAAGATTTGCGCAGTGTATGTCTTGGAGCTCTTGACCTACCATCTTGGTGTGAATGCTTCCTAGTACTATATTTTATATAGTATAATTTATATTACAGGTATTACAGCTAATTTGATGCCCCAGGGAGATTTCTTAACACTAGCAATTATCACTAAAAGCAGTAATTTCTTCAAACCTTCTTTTTCCATATATTTCTTTAAAACGTAAAGGAGAAAAATATGAACTGAAAAATATTTTAGAAGTTACCCGGGAGATGTTAGTAGTACCAGATTCCAGGACCCCAGAGGGCAAGTGTTTAAAATAAGAGAAATAGTATTACTATGGAAGCAGCATTTACCTGTGCAAAACCCTCCCCTCATCATCTCCACTTACAACACCACTTGTGGCAATAGCATAACTAAAATTAATCCCAACCTAACAATAAAAGATAACCTAGGATACATGAAAAAGAAAAACCTGCTCCTAGCTCTTCATCATTGACCTTTCTTGTAGGGTTTTGCCCACATTTCCTTTTATCATCTAGGAAAGTAAAATCATCTTGCTGCTTGAAATTAAAATAAATAAACCATACTTCGGGTCACTAAATTATAAAGTCAAGGTACACTTATGGTTTTTTCTCATTTGACATTCTGCACAAGCCCAAGAAGGGGGATATCCATATTTCATTTTATCAACACTTTTTTTAAAAAAAGCAAAACCAGAAAGGAAAACACAAATTGGTTTAGGCCTCCTGTCAATTTCTGTTAACTCCTTAACAATTCATAGAATCATAGAATCACCAGGTTGGAAGAGACCCACTAGATCATCGAGTCCAACCATTCCCACCGATCTCTAAACCATGCCCCTCAGTACCTCATCCACCTGCAACTTAAACACCTCCAGGGAAGGTGACTCAACCACCTCCATTGGCAGACTGTTCCAGTGCCTAACGACCCTTTCTGTGAAGAATTTTTTTCCTTATGTTGAGCCTGAACCTCCTTTGGCAGAGCTTGAGGCCATTCCTTCTTGTCCTGTCCCCTGTCACTTGGGAGAAGAGCCCAGCTCCCTCCTCTCCACAACCTCCCTTCAGGCAGTTGTAGAGATAAATCAGGTAGTTGTAGAGAGTAAAATTAAACTAACCTGCACCAGGAATGAAGATTCCTCCAGAGGTTGCAGACTTGCACAGCTCAGGATGAACTTCTTTATATATTCATATATAATTTCTCTAGTAACAAAGAAAATGTATGTTGAAGTGCGGTTGCTCATTTAGCCAAAAAGGTGCTCAAAAACATGGTCAGATGGTTATAAATAGATACGGACTTTCATAGATGCAAAATCATAGATTCGGCTGCCATTTTCCCTATGCACGTGCATCATTCAGAAAGCTTTCTATTTCCAAAGCTTCTTTGTGTATTAAGACCCTATTGCTAAAGGGCAGTTGGCAAATACTGACCATTTACTTTCAGGGATGAAAAAGGGAATACGTATTCATTGCTGGCACTTACAAGACTATCAATAGAAACCATGGAAAATTTGGATGCTCAAGGAAACTTGTTTATTCATTTCTAACAATCTTCTTTGCCAATTGGGTAAGAAAAATTATATTGGAAGCTTGAAAAATGGGGAGGAAGGTATAAAGCTAGGGAAGAGACAGGCCAGGCACAGAAATAGACGAGAGGAGAAAGAGCAGAAGGTCAGACTTGAGGCTGCAAAGAAGCATCAAAGGAATCTATGCCTCACTGAAAAAAAAAATCTGCATTCAAAACCAATATTTTCATCAAGAAATGGGTTCAAAAGCTAGAAAGTTTCAGATTAAGACTACCTGTATAACTACAACTCAGTTTTCTGCAGGGTATTCTTATCACAACTCTCACTCAGATTAGCAACTGTTTTCTTTCATGGCACCTCATCATTACAAGAAATCAAAAAGAGGTTGAACAAGACATTCTAGCAACATAGATTCAGGCAAGATAAGGTGTCTGAATTTCTTTCAGTCTAAGTTAGTCTGCTGTACGATGGTGCCTGTTCCAAAGCGCATCGAACACCAGCTGTATCAGAAGATCAATGCTAATTTTCAAAAGACCTCAGCAAGGGATATGAAGCATTGTGATTCTGCATGTACAGCAAAGAAAACACAAAGAGGAGATAATCTTCGTGCAAAGACTTTTCGAAGAGTAAAAGTAACAGAGGAACATACACTGGAGTGTACATTGCAAAGGAAATGCTATAGTATACTCCAGGTAAGTGCAAGTCATCAATAACATCATCTTTTCCTGAAAATTATGTACTAGGAAACAACCTCTACCAAACAGGAAAACAAGTAGCACGATGGAAGGTAGATAGAAGCACATTGCAGGGACATCAGGGACATTGAGGGTAAAATGTAACTGTGAATTATGTTGGAGGCAGGCAAAAAAAGAAAAATGTATTGCAGAGCTAGGAAGTTTAACAGGCTACAGAAACGTACAGAGTAAATGTCGTGTTGCGAATATTTAAGATTTGCATCAAGAGCCCATCTATTGGGACCATCAGGATTCTGGGATACTATACAATCAGAAGAAAAAGTCCAGTCAGGAATTCCCAATATAAAATAGTAATGCCAGAAGTGACAGGGAGTATGGGGTGGTACTAACAGTAAAGATTCAGAAGAAAATGTAAGCTGGCTTCTCTCCAACTGTTCCTAGTCCCATTTACTATACTTGCATTTGCACTGTGAAGAGATGAGAGTGCTACCAAGAGTGTTGGTTTCTTCCTTAAAAATGCAACAAAACTCTTCAACTAGGATTCTGATCAGACAACACTCTTTAGTACTCAAAAGCAGCCTATGTTGATATGAAGCATAGGAATTTCTGAAATTTTCTACCTCGTTTCCCAGAAATTTTTGAAACCTTCTAAATTCTGTTGTCAATGGTAACTGAAGTACTTAGAAGTTCCCTTTCCCATGGCTTTCTCTCAAAGTCTCTTCTGATAGCATGACTTTGCATGATAAGTGTGTTTTAAAATCCATTCTTTCTTTATCAAGCAGCCAGAAGAATCAGGAAAGATGGAGTGAAGTGTTGTCCTCTCTTACAGTAAAGTGCATTCTTCAGCTTTTTTAGTTTAATGGTAAATCATTTCATTTAAGGGTTGTTATTAATAAAAAAGTATGGTCAGAAAGCAACGTTCAGTGTCCATTGAATTCTTTTGATGCCCTCTGCAGGCCATACTGGGTAGGAAGCCTAAATCCTCATGGGAAAAGAAAAAACTGTAGGCAGTATCAAAATACCTGTTTTAGTAAGAAAAAGAGCTGTTTCTGTTCTAGCTTGCATCATGTGTGTACTGGTATGCAGTCCTTCCTGTTCAAACACACAGAAAAAAATGTGAAACACTTCAGATCCCTTCTCAATTACCTAATTAAGCATAATAATGAAGACCAATGGAGAACTGCAGCACAGAGATGTGTAACACCCAATATAAGGGTAAAACTGGAGGTGCCTGAAGCATGTAAGACTCAGAGGAGAGTGTTCACACCCAATATGAGGGTAAAACTGGAGGTGCCTGAAGCATGTAAGACTCAGAGGAGAGTGTTCCATCCCTGTGGGGACCTGCAGTTTTGCTGTTTTCTAGCCTAAAGATGCCATCTGTTGTCAAATACTTTTGCCTTCATGTGATAGTGGCTTGTACAGACGAGTAAACTTCTG
This sequence comes from Coccyzus lansbergi, assembly GCA_033558105.1. Classification (NCBI taxonomy): domain Eukaryota; kingdom Metazoa; phylum Chordata; class Aves; order Cuculiformes; family Coccyzidae; genus Coccyzus; species Coccyzus lansbergi. Next base: position 724,069 of record JAUMJK010000307.1, read on the forward strand.
AAATTCGTCAATGGCTGAGCTAAAGCAGAGTAGGCACTTCTAAGAAGCTGAGGGTTTATTGTTGTGGTGGTTTCTCCATACTAAATGCACTCAAAGATTTCAAAGTACTTGCCTGAGAGACAGTAATTGCTGGGCTCTCTTCTCCAACTTGTTGCAGAGTATCAAACCCCTTGGGGACAAAAGTGGTAAAACTGCACTAGCTGGTTATTTTACATCATTTTTTTTGATAGAAATGGTTGGACTCGATGATCCAGTGGGTCTCTTCCAACCTGGTGATTCTATGATTCTATGATTTTCCTTTTTAACCTTTGAGACTGCACACATACATTTCTCATAAGGGATCTATTTTGATAGCAGTTTTGGAAAAAGTTTACTTTCTAAAAGGAAATATTCTGCTTTAGTAGTCAGGAGAAGGGAACAACTGTAATCACACATCATTAAATGAGCCACCCCACTACCCTAGCAGGATGTAATAGGATACAGTGTGCTGTGAAAACCTGCTTTAGAAAGTTAAAACGAGTCTTTCTTTTAAAAAAAGGGATTAATCTTTCATCGTCTTCTGAAGAAAACATACATAAGACTCTGAAGGCATGAGGTGAATATTGTGGGATAATTCCTAGAACACTGAGGAGAAGGATTAAAGAAGAAACAGAAGACAGAAATTCCTCGAGGATGTTTGTGAGATGAGTTGCAGGGAAGAGAATAGCACTGAGAATAGATAATAAGCAGTAGGAAATTATTAGAAAGGAATGTGAGGTTCTCATAACCTTTCTTTTTTTCTTGCTGTCATCTGTTTTCTAGGAAAAGTAAAGCCTGCTGAGAGAGAGCTCATCAAAGTTTGATGGATGCACACAAGCTGATCTGAGATCATTCTGGACCTCTTACATCAACCCTTGGCAGTTTAGAGCCAACATGTAGCCATGGTTGATAGAAGAAAAAGGACATAAGGTGCAAGTGAGCCTCTCCAGGGAAATTATCAGGTCTTCACTACACAGATGTTAATTCTGAGCAATTTTGTGCACCTGTTCTGTAGCTAGTGTCTGAGGTATAGTGCTTTTCTTCTGAAATGTCATTTCCCTATTGTGAACAGTGAGAGAACTGCCATGCTGAGGTTTGGGGGTAGCTTGCTTTGTTTCATAGGGTTTATCTCTCCCAGCCTCTGGTATGATAACCCTGCCTTGGCAGAGAGGAATCAGAAGAAGAGATTGCTGTTTCAAGTCTGGCTCAATTTAAGGAATCCAGAATAACTTTTCACATTTATTCCTTGGAGGGGACCAACCAAACTTAATTTCCTTCCCAAAGAGTGAGAGGAAATTAAAACTAGTGTTTAAAAAGAATGGAATTTATGTTTGAAACTTTTGTAGGAAAGTCAGTTTTAGATAATGCACACACGTGCTATTGTGATAAAGCTTTCAAGGCATCTATTTTACTCATACACAGAAAAATCAATATATTTACAAAGGAAAGCACTTCTTTGTATGCAATAGACTTCTGATTTATTCTGTTAACAAGGGGGACAGTGCTGATTCAGACTTCTCCATGGCATAAAAATAACTGGCTAGGTGGGAAAAAGCTCTGATTTCAGCGGACAGCAGTGGGTGTGTTTCCAGCTTTACATGGTGCCAATGGGCAGACACAGGCCATTTAGTTTAGTGAGTTTATCATTACAAGCCAGAAACTGATGGGTAGAGTTTTCTTACCCGTGACGAATGGAAGAAAAATAAAAAGGGTATAGACCAACACTGAGCATCCTATTTCCCAAGCAGATACTACCGTTTGGGCATCACTATTTAAAGATGCTGACCCTTTCTTTACAGACTAAAGAGATGGGAAAATGGGGAAATAGACACCACTGGCATCTTAACTGAGGGTAAGTGCCACACAGTTCCTGCTCCAGTTTGTGGGATGCCCAACCGAATGTGCAGTGCAAGAGTTGTATGGTGAGGCCTTGGGATACAACTGAAGCCTCTTGTCCCTCAAGAACATCATTGAACCACTGCAATTATCCATCTTACTCAGCCCAGCTCTGATTGAGTACAGGTCACTTTTGCTCTATTGGTGAAATAGAAATGCTTCTCCCTTAAATCAGAATCTGTAAAATGAGGGCTGGTGGTGAAGGGGGGAGGTAATTTAGCTTACTTATTAATGATCTTATTAATGTAGATTACTAATTAATGATCTTCTGGCAGGAGGCATTTAACTAGAACTCTTTTTATAGGATCCTGGGTTTTGCTAGATATTTAGTAATAAGTTGAAAAATGTAAGCAGTTTTTAAACTTGTTATGAGAAAGGATGAAAACAAAAACCTCTTCGGTTAAAACAAACCAAAATTCTCATGTTTGTGTTCTCCAAATTTTCAGAAAGTTTTCAGAGCAGATGTCTTGTGTTTCCAAGAATTCCTTTTAAAATTTGCCTAACGGTGCATTCAGAATCATTTCAGGTACCAGCACAGTCAGCTCCGCTGTATAAGCGGTACTTCAGACTATATCGTTGCTGACTCATTTAATCTGTTACTTTGATTTTTAATTTTTGCAGCCTCAGAAGTTGGCAAGGCATCTATTAGGTCGTTTTTACTGTGTTGCCATTTTCAAATGAAGGGGTAAGCAAGAGCAGAGCTGCACTGGATCTTCTCTTGATAGCTTGCAATCCTTTATCTCTTTGAACATAGATTGCTGCTGACTTCTAAGGTCCCATGCCAGCTCAACAAAGCCAGCAGAACCGTTGCTGTAGGCACCATCGTTTATTTATCTAAGGTAGGGAAATGTACCACAGATTTGAGACAAGAAAGGAATTTGCTGATGTGCTTACTTTGCTTTGCTTAATGGTCTATCATGTCATTCCATTTTATCCACATCTTAACATGGTATGAAGAATCCTCTAGGCAGCCTTTATCTAATATCTCCCGCAGAACAAATTGCTTTCACTTCCTTAAGTTGTTCTCACTTTCAATGTAATATAGCAGAGGAAAAGAAAGTTTCTGGTGATTTACAGCAGGAAACAGATAACATGCCCTCCTAGCATCACAGAAGAAGGAGCGGAAAGGTTTCATAAACAAATTTCTGAAAGGCAAGATCAGAAAGAGTAATTTGCAACTTCAGAAAGGCCCCAGCTACACTTTGCATTTATGGCCTGGACTTCTTGCACTTTGGGAATGTTTAGCACTCAGGTACAGATCTAAGGCTGCTTTTCCATGATATTAGAAGCTAACTCCGAATTTTTAAAACACTCCTAAAAAAATCTAAAAGGCTTTATGCATTGTTGTCACAATTGCTTCCCAAACAATAGGAAATGAGAAGAGTTAAAAAGCAGCAAAAACTAGGAAGGATAAGAATCTCTGGAAAGCTGCTTGATGGTAAAGGATATAGGAGTACTGGTTAACAAGTGGCTGAAAATGAGCTGGCAGTGTGCACAGGTGACCAAGAAAACAAACAGCATCCTGGCTTGTATCAGAAATAGTGCGGCCAGCAGAAGTAGAAAAGTGATTGTGCCCCTGCACTCAGCAGTGGTGAAGCTGCATCTCAAAAACTTCACTTAGTTTTGGGGCCCACACTAGAAGAAAGACATTGAGATGCTGTAGCGTGTACAAAGAAGAGCAGCAAAGCTGGTGAAGGGTCTGGAGCACAAATGTTATGAGGAGCGCTTGAGGGAACTGGGGATGTTCAATCTGCAGAAAAGGAGGCTGAGGGGAGACCTTATTGCTTTTTACAACCACCTGAAAGGAGGTTGTAGTGAGGTGGATGTAGGTCTGTTTTCCCAGGTAACAACTGATAGAACAGGAAATGGCCTCAAGTTGTACCAGGGGAGATATTAGACTAGATATTGGGAATAATTTCGTCACTGAAAGGGTTGTCAAATATTTGAACAGGTTGCCCAGGGAAGTAGTTGAGTCACCACCCCTTGAAGTAATTAGAAGAGGTGTAATGTGGTGCTTAGGGACGTGGTTTAGTGGTGGACTTGGTAGTGCTATATTTACAGTACAATTTGATGATCTTAAAGGCACTTTCCAACATAAATGATACCATGATTCTTTGATTCAAGCTATTCAAGTCAGAGGTCTTTTACTTCTGTGTATGCAACACCCTACAAACCTCTGATCAGACCATGGGAAGAATACTGAAGGAACATTTTAGCTAGAAAAAAAAATCATAGACTTTGAAACACCAAAGCATTTTCTAAAGATATATTGGTTTCAAGTAAATGTTGACCTAGTACAGTAAAATAAGCTCCATCATTTTGACATTACCAAAGTAAAGGGAAAACAAAAGTCTAAACACATCTAAATGTGAAGCAGCTTTTTTTTCTGACTGTTCAAGAATTTCCAGCAAAGCAAAGAAAACATATATTTTGTGGAACTTCAGATGTTATTCTAACAAAGAATATTTAGTAAATCTTCCTTGAGGTCTTCTGACATTAGCTTTTGCAGAGGAAGGATTTTTCCTAAGTTCACTTATATGTTTATAGGGATTTATGTAGTACAATACAGCAATAGGATACCAGACCCTGTAGAGGGCCCAACAGTTTCACAGCTCAGTGTTCAGGGAAAAGTTGTCCACAGATAGATGTAGTTCCACAACACCACAGTTTGCAAAGCTGACAATAAAAACTAAAAGCCTCTTTTCATTCAAAGACAGAATCTGTGGTGAGGTATAGCTGTTTGATTGAGGTAAACACTGCAAATAAACCAGCTAAACAACGTCACAAGTTTGCGCCCACATCCTGACATGTCTGTTCAAGGCTTTAATTGCATTCATAACAGAGACCAGAAAGTATACTATAGGAGGGTTAGAACAAAAACCATCTTCTGTGACTAAGAGAAAACAGACACATGTGTGCTAATTCAAAGGGCCAAGAAAACTGTGTGAGATTGGAGAGGATGGGAAGTAAGGTGGCAGCAGTCTGAAAATAGCATTAGTATGATTCTGTGAATAATTGATAGTCTTCTGGACACTGTCTGAGTCTTTGGGGGGGAAAAAGAGAAGAAAAAGGTATTTATTATTGCTGAAACAAAAATCTGAAAGAACTGTTTGGTGAGCAAGGTCACTCAGTGGTTTTGGACACAGGACAGTACATTCAACCTCAACCCTTTTGGATCTGAATCAAGAGAAACAATCTAAAGAAAGAGTTGGAGTCACACAGTTGTTGGTGCCATGTAAATGACTCATTGGTTCCCATCCACCAGAAGAGAGTGTCACATTTTATTGGTTTTCCCACTTTCAGAGGCTGAAACTAGTATTGCTTGTTCCCCAGGAGAGATCAGTTATGCTTTTCATAGAATCATAGAATAACCAGGCTGGTAGAGACCCACCGGATCATCGAGTCCAACCATTCCTATCAAACACTAAACCACGCCCCTTAGCACCTCATCAATCTGTCCCTTAAACATCTCCGGGGAAGGTGAATCGACCACCTCCCTGGACAGTCTGTTCCAGTACCCAGTGACCCTTTCTGTGAAAAATTTTTTCCTAATGTCCAGCCTAAATCTCCCCTGGTGGAGCTTGTGGCCATTCCCTCTTGTCCTGTCCCCTGTCACTTGGGAGAAGAGCCCAGCACCCTCCTCTCTATAACCTCCTTTCAGATAGTTGTAGAGAGCAATGAGGTCTCCTCTCAACCTCCTCTTCTCCAGGCTAAACAGCCCCAGCTCTCTCAGCTGTTCCTGTCCATATGAAAGGGCTACAACAATACTGAATACCCCATGATCTAGAACAGTTTACAAGCAAGCATTAAGTAAGAAAGCAAAATTCAATGTTTCTTTTCTTAACTCCATAGAGTAAAGGGACATCCCAAGGAAAACAAAGAAACAGGAGAACTTCTTCACTCACTTACGGCTCTCATACGCTGAAAGTCTTAATAACTCTACAAAATATTAGAGATGGAGCCTTGTTTACAGAAAGGCTAAATTGTATTACAAGGAAACCTGTTTCTCTCATGCTGTTCTTTATAGGTCATGATATAGGCCTAGACAGGTTAGATATAGGCCTTGGTTAATAACTGGATTAATTTGTGTTCAGTACTTATGTTGGAACAGAGCTGTTTTGCGTTTCATAACCTATAGAAGTATTCATTTGGACTGCACGGCTGTAGCAGAAGTAACTTGATGGTTACACCTACAGATATTTTGCAACCATAAGGAGAGGATGAGCTTAAAGCGTTCCCTTGATCTGCTTTTCCATTTTCAGCCTTAAAGAAAAACATTGCAGGGTAAAGTAGGTGAATTGCAACATCACTAAAGTCTGAGCAAAAGCTGCAGTTTGCTCCTGCACCAGGATTAATGGCAGTGATTCATTTGAAGATGATACAGTTTGGTAAGCATTGTTCACTCCCTGACTTTTTTACGAGGCAGAAATCTATGTGGAGCATTCCATTCGCCAAGCACAACTTATTACAAGTTAACTTGCAAGCACATTCTTATTTCCTGACATGACCATTGCACTGATTGCTCCAAAAATGTGTTTCATGCAAGTCAGCCACAGCCTTTACCATTGGCTTAGTGCTAATTACACTGCACAGACCATGGGAAAAAGATGTTTAAGAGAAAAACCTTGAGCTATGACTTCTTGCAGCATGGTGGCAAAAAAAGTAAGACTGGGAATGAGTTTCTTGGGATTTCAAGAGAAATGTGAAAACTTACAGAAACATCTGCTTTCTGAGCAAGCTTCTTACAGTGCTTAAACAGGTTTGGCTGACCCGCTGTTTTCACAGAAGCCTGCTTTTGAAAATTAATGCCCATTGGATAATTAACTGCTATTAAAGGAAATTGACAGCAAAAACAACCTGCTGGGGCCCAAGGATATACTGCTCTGATTAGTGTGATTAATAAGACATCGTCAGCAACAGCTACACTGCAGAGCCATTAGTCCACACTGTAGTCTCTCTCCTGCAGCAGCTGCATGCAGGTCATATGGATGAACACTGTAAGAGTTAAGCTTGTTTGGGTAAGTTAACATCAGTTATTATGATCTTGTAACAAAATTACACACGGAGGGTGGGGTGTTGAACCAAGTCACTTTCAAATCATCATAAAAAGCTTATAATCATAGAATCATAGAATAACCAGGTTGGAAGAGACCCACAGGATCATCAAGTCCAACTATTCCTATCAAACACTAAACCATGTCCCTCAGCACCTCGTCAACCTGTCCCTTAAACACCTCCAGGGAAGGTGAATCAATCATCTCCCTGGGTAGCCTGTTCCAGTGCCCAATGACCCTTTCTGTGAAGAAATTTTTCGTAATGTCCAGCCTAAATCTCCCCTGGTGGAGCTTGAGGCCATTCCCTCTTGTCCTGTCCCTCCTGTCTCATGTGAAGGGAAGATTTAAGTCATGCCTTTTTTTTTGCAAAAGATAACCATTATGTTTCTAGTGTATTGTTTTTATAGATGCTCAAGAAGGTTCGAGTATGCAGTAAAAAGACTTTGTTCCTTCTGACAAATCCATGTAAAATTATGCTGAATATGAGGAAGCCAAATACTTAGTAACGCAGGCTAAATGCCATAATCAGAGCAGCTGCTTGGTGCTCTGCTGCCAGTGTGATCTAGTAAGCACTCTTAATCCGACTAATGAAAGACAAAGGCATAGTAGTAATGGTCTTTCTATCTGCTTATCAAAGACCTGCATAGGGGGTCTGAGGCCTGTCACTCTCATCACACCCCATAGGCAGACAGACAACTGTCCCTCCCCAGCCTCATTGCAGCTGGCTGTGCAGAACAGATCAGGGAAAGCTTTGCTTCCCATCAGGTGGAGCACACATGGAGAGCAGTGTGCTGCAGTATTCAGCTACACATCAGTGTCTGGTTATTGCTTTCCATTTAGATTTGCCTCTCTGAAAGGTCAAACTGGTCATGTGGCTATCCTATGCCAGCAATGTTAAAATTCATTTATTATGCTGATTTTGGTTAAGGTGTTGGTCACTCTACAGGACAGTTTCCAACCCTCAATCATTCTTCCTGTATGAGTTTCACAAAGACTGCATTTTAGACCATGCATACGTGTGTCTGATGCTTATTTTTGTTTTTCTAAGTATTTTCAAAATTCCTCCTCAGTTCAGCATGGTGATACCTGTTGAAAAGTAAGCAAGTAGGAGTCTGTGTAAATGCCCCTCACCCAGCTGTGCAACAAGGCCAAGCTGCCTGTAGTCCTCTGTGAGTAAAGGAGAGGGAACAGAAAATAACACTAAACTGTGCAGTATGAGAAGCACAGTAGTTCCACTTGTACAAAACCAGTTGACCTTCAGCGAACAGACTGCCTGTCACTGCGAGTTTTTAAATGGATTTAAAGAAGGAGGCAGCAGGAAGGCTCAATCTTGAAAACACAGATTATTGACTAGACAGCCAGGGGAGCCCAGGGCCAGTTCAGATAAAAAATACCAATGAGTCACTTTTTCAATATTTTCAATGTAATCTCATGGTGTTTCACTCATCTTTCTATGCTGTCCTCAGTGCAGCACTCTGAAAAGCCTAGGATGGTTTTGTTTCACAGCTTTTCCTTTTGGGAGGCTAGTGGGGGGTCACAGGTGGAACTTTCACATCTGAGCCTGTAGGAGTAATCACTGAAAACACAGGAGCACACCGAGGATTGAATGAATGCACCGAACTAGAAATCAGGTGTACTACCTTGCTGGATGCACAAAACCTACAGAGCTCCTTCTCTTTAAACATTTGATTCTTGCAGCCTTTTGACTTAGGAAGAAAGGATGCTGCAAGATCTTTCTGCTGAAGATGTTAACTTTTTATAAAGTTAAGTCTCTAACGCAAAGTTAGGGAAACAAGTGGAATTTACATCAAAACGGGAGTTGTTTGTTCTGCAGTCCACCTAAAGATGGGTTTTCTGATATGGGTAAAATGCACATCTAAAAGGCTAGGGATTTTGACAGCATGGTGTTCGAGTCTTGCTTCTGTTTTAACTACACGGTAAATGCATTAATTCCTTCAGAGAGGGAGAGACAGTGACAAGCAAGGCACAAATTTCTGCAGTTTACATTTTACTGCTTTGCTCCCAATGGTGAGGTTGCAGCACTGTGCCCCTGGAGCAGAGTTTGGCAGCAAACACCACTGCGTCAGAGGAGACTGGCCACAACCCTTGCACCCACGGGGACCGCATTTCTTCCTCTCTCAGCAGCTGACATGGATTTGTGAGAAACACAAATATGAGGAAAACCCTGAGCAGACCGTCTGTGGGAGGTGCCACCAAAACTATTGAAAGTGCTGCCACAACACACTGCCATGTGCCAGCCTAGTTCAATCACTATTTCCACAACACAGCAGAAGCAAGTCACAGGAAATTGTGTAAAAGGAGCAACAGTGTGGAGAGACAACCAAAATGGGCTCTAACAGGGGTTAGGAGAATGAAACACAAATAAAAGCTGGCAGGCAGTAATCAGCCGGGTGGAAGATCTGCTTTCAGAAAACAGACAGGAAAGGTGTGAGGGAACATAACTTCCTTTCATAATTGTTGGTTCTCCTACCTTGGCACAAAAAGAAAGTGTGTAGATTTTATAGTCTGACAGACTTCAGGTCACTGGAACAAGACACTTCCTTTAATTTTGAACAGAACCACTAAACAAAATTCTACTACTTCTAAAAGCGCGCTGGTAGGTAAGTTTTCCCCTTGTCAGCTCTGAGATGCTTACGGGAATGCATAAATTACTATTGCTGGGGATGACATAGTCTCAGCCTCTTTTTGTTAATGAATATTTCTGACATGACCTGTTAGCCTCATTTAAGGTGTTACATGAGGCAGAAGGGTCAGTCCCCTACCTAATGTTATCCCCGTCTCCCCATATTCTTCCAGTGTTGCAGCCTAGAGTTATTTATCAGGTCAAACAGGTTCAGGTGTAAAGGAAAGTTCATCTAAAATTCTTGACTGTGGTTTGTCATCACTTAAGGTAAGGCCATTTTTTGTTTTGGTAGTGTCACTTTGAATTATCCGAAATTTCATTCTATTTCAGCAAAAGCAGCCAAGTGTTTTGATAAGGCATTCCAAGATGACTACACTGTTGATATTTATGTTTCCACATCTTAGAGTGCAGGTGCCAGCTCAATATTATAGAGGGATCAATTATGTGACTTTCAGAAAAAACATAATTTGGTCTTATTGCCATTAAGTATCATGCGAATGCTCTGAAGTTTTGGTGAGCAGCAATCTATAGTTTAGAGAAACGATAAAATTCTTCCAGCAGGGTCTAGAACAACTCTTTGCAGCCAGCTCTCTGTGCCCAGCTCTCCATGACCAACTCTCCACGGGGAAAACTCCACACAGGGACAACTCTAACCTCAAGCCTAAACCTAACCCAAAGTGTAAGCCTAAACTTAACCCTAACTCTAATAGCTCCCTCTGACCAGATGTCACCGTGGACAGTTGTCCCCTTGGAGATCTATCCCGTGCAGAGTTGTCTTGGGAGAGTGCTGTCAATGTAGAGTTTTCCCATGAAGATTTAACCACAGAGAATTGTCCCTTCCCACTCTAGAACAGGTGCAAACCATAATGCTTCTCAGATAACAGATAGGGTAAGATAACAGATACTGTTAGTAACTTATATGGGGGACAGACTGTTGCTAGTTGACCAAACAAGCCTTTGTATTCCCAAAACTTAACATGTAAAGGAAATTATCTTTATTGTTATTTTTATGTGACTATATAGGAGGGATTAAAAGACAACCCTGAGTGACATGTCTCATAAGAACCTCTGTGAAGGCGAAGAGGGTAAGAATTATGCATCCAAAACTGTTCTAAGTTTACAGAATACTTCAAGATAAGGGCAAGCCAACACACTTCTTATTTATGTCAAAGTTGTTTCTCAGGAAATAACTAAAAGCAGAGGTGTTGGAAGAACTGGTTTAAGGAGTTTTTGATTCTCCATATCTTTCATCTACAAATAATAAGATCACATATAAATATTTGGTTTTCCATATGAATGACAGAATATTAACTTTTAAAATGCAGCCTCTGTTCAGAATGGGTGTGGCACAGTGAAAAATGGGCAGGTGTGCTGCATTGCCATCAATTCACAGCCCTAATTCCCTTCATTTCCATCCACTGTCTTAAATAATACAGAAAACTCAGCTTAAAGAAACTAAATTTGTGTATAGTTAAATCCACGGCCATGGAGTCTGATACCACACTCAAAATCAATTCATTTCCTTTGGGGAAAAGTAGAGTATGACATTTAATCATACACACATGTCCCTGCAATAGTAGTACTGTAATTAAGGAAGCATCTTGTGGTAAAGATGTGACTAAAAGGCAGGCGTGATAGGGGCTGTTTACAGCTGCACTACAGCTTAAAGAAAGTTCTGTTTTCAGTCTGCAGAATGAGGATAATGTGTATTAAAATCCATCCGCAGAAATAATTCATAATTGTGCATTATGCAAAGAGCAAGAAGCCATTTTTTTCCTTGAAAATACATTTTAGACATTTTTATCAATAGTAAAAGCATCAAGAAGTTCATGGCACTGTACTGGCACTTGATTTGAGAACTTTCCTCTGCTTTGGGGAGAATTTAATTTAAGATGTGTTTTACTATGGTGTAAGCCAAAGATGTTTATAATACTGTTGATAACATACTTGGACTGTGAAAGTTTCATGGTTCAATGTATACTTAATAATCGGAAGGCCAATAGAGTCTCTGAACATGTTTCAACTGCACTTATAGTAATTTAGTAGGATTTTAGAGAAGTTCAAATTTAATATTTTTTTGTTAATCCAAGCATACCTGGTGCACAGAAAGTGAATATAGATTAAATGCAATTGATGAAAACCAAAAGATAATTGTTTCCTGCATAATATAGTTGGCTAGTAGATCATTCCTTTGGCCAGAGGTTTTAACCAGAGGAATTCCATACTACTCACATGTATATAAACTGTAGTGAATCAAGACCTGTAAATCACTTTGCAGGATGTTAAAGAAGTAATCTTTCAGTATAATACCTCAGTTTTATTTACTCTTCCATTTTATCTGACAGCAGCTCTTGATCTCTTCTAGAAAGAGTTAAATATCTCACTCTTAGTGGCCACTATCAATACATGTGGCCAGCTGACCTTCCTGACAGAGGACATCTCAGTAGCCAAAAAAGTCACTCATAAACACAACTGTACAGCTTTAGGTCCCCAGAATAGACCTTAAAGCCTCAAGCAATGAAATTATTGTATATTTATGCAGCAAAATCTCCTGACTAGTTTTGAATTAATGTCACAATAACCAAATAACTCACCCATTGAGGACAATTTGTGATATTTATTCTTACCTGGCAATCTATTTGAGAAAGTTATTTATTCAAAAGCTCAGAAAAGTACCTAGATTGTTGTTTGCAAGAGATGGAGCTACAGGTGTGGTGTTTGCTCTCAGCTTGCAAAACACATCCAATATGATAGCTAGAGTTCCAGACACAATATCTAACTAATAACTAAACCAAATCTTTGCAAGATGCCACTACAGTTGTTCATTCCTAGAGCACTGAACAGTCTTTGATTCCTGTACAAAGCTCTCACTCCCTACCCCAAGTCTGTACACACTTCCCTTTACTTAAGAAGTCATTCTGGACACCAGAGACTACTGAACAGGAAAGGGTTTACTTATCAACCAGCTGGTTATTGTACAAGTGCCAACTTTCTACAAAGTGCCAGGATTCTTTTCTGAAAGGTGTCCTGAGACAGTGACATTCAGGGAGAGACTCAATGCCAGCACCAGCTTAACTGGTATGTTGCCTTCTAGACTTGTTCCAACATATGTTTATGGTAAACTCACTTGCAGGCTGTTTTTTTGTCAGGAGAGACTGAGAGACGATACTCTTCCCTTAAGCTTGTAATAGATCTGCCTTCTGGGATTTATTTGCAAAGCTAATTCCACCATAACTTAGGTTGGAAAGATTTGATTAGCATCTATTATATTTTGAATGCTAAAAATGCTAAAAAGAGTTCTCTAAGGAAAGCTTAAGATTCATTCATTCATTCTTTCACCTGCGATGGTATGAAAAAAGTAACAGAGGGCTGGGAGTCCAGTGATGGCATGGTGAGAATTAAAGTTGAGGAATGGAAGTACCCAGGCCTTTGACCCAGGGAGCTTCACAAGACATGGAGAGTACTCGAGAAAGTACTTAGCAATGTCTTCATTGGAATAGCGTTAATCTGGCCAAGACTGCTTCGATTCCCCAAGTCCCAGGATCTCTGCCACTGCAGGATCCCACTTCACTTTAAATGACAAAAATCCCTAAATAAACAGATTGAGATAGATTAGGATTAAAATTAAAACCCAGATAATGAAAACTTAAAAACCAGACTCAGTTCTCAATGGGATTTAGTTCCAGCAGAGCAGAATCAAATTCTTTCTCTAAACAAGATAACTATTATCTGGGAATCTGGATGGCTCTTTGAGATACATTGATGATCGACAAAATCTTGTTTGACTACAATGGGATGGAAGCAGCACTAAAGCAAAGGGTGTCTAAATATAGGTGTCGTCGTATTGTGGATCCCATGCACTATGGGTTGACTTGAATGATTCACAAGTCTCTCAAACAAGGGCACCCAAGAACATAGAAGGTATGTTGAACTCCAGTAAAACCTGAAAGACATTGAGAAGTCTAATCAAGGAGCAAAAATAACTATCACTAACATTCACATCTGTTTAGCTCCAAACTATAGTTTTGATTTCCCAACATAGACTCATAGAATCACAGAATGGTTTGGATTGGAAGGGACCTTAAAGATGACCTAGTTCCACCCCTTATTCATCCCACCACCATGGGCAGGGACACCTTCCACAGGATCAAGTTGTTCAAAGCGTCAACCAGCCTGACCATGAATACCTCCAGGGATGGGGCATCCACAACTTCTTGGAAAAATCTCTTCCAGTGCCTCACAAACCAAACAGTAAAAATTTTCTTCTTGATATCTAATCTAAATCTTCCCTGTTTCAGCTTATAACTGTTACCCCTCATCCTGTCAGTGCAATGTCTGATAAAGAGCCCCTCCTCAGCCTTCCTGTATGTCCCCTTTAACTACTTCAAGGCTGCTATAAGATCTCCCCAGAGCCTCCTCTTCTATACACATTTTGAGATATACTTTTGCAATTGGAGAGAAAAACTGAAAGAAAACCTGAAAAAATCCACTACTTGATACCAAAAACATTGTATCTTGTTTCAAGGTTACAAAGACATTCTGAGGCATACTGAGTTTAAACAAAACCAATATTTCTATAGCTCAGGCCAGCTGACTATAGGTTTGAGCAAAGAATCGAAGTCTAAATACTAAATTGAAGTCTAAACACTAAAAGAAATAGTACTAAAAAAAGATGTTGATTTGGGGTTTTGGTAAATATATTTTTTCTTATTCCATTTCTTCTCTCATAGTTTGATTATCACTTTTTCTCATCATACAGGCTTGATTTCTTGGTCAACTAACTTTACTGATTCTGATTTGTTGACTCCAGCTACGGCATTGATACAATTATTTTTTGCTTCTTCATTTTCTCAGCTGCAGCATAAACTTTAGTTTTATTTAAAAGGTTCTATCAAATTATTTTTCCAAGACTGTATCTACAAGAGGTTTCTAACATTGCAGAATCCCTCAGTCTCTCAAGTCATAGGCATTCACCCATCTCACATCATTTCTAGAACAGGTAGGCAGACATAAACAACACACTATTCCTCTTCATTTGCAGATGCAGCTGCAGTTGCAGTTCTGTCCTAGGAAGTTAAAATGCTTAATCATTCTGTGCTACTGAGCAATCCATGGGGGCTGCAGTTTCTAAGAAGACGATCCAATTTGTTTGATGCCATCATCCCTCAGGGAACTGCATTTACAACTGAGTTGAATGTTAATGTTCAGCATTCCATACTCTAAAAATGTCAAAAGGTATACAGAACAATCTCTGTAGCTAATTGTTTGATGCAATGTCAAGGATAAATATTAATAGGCCTGCTATAAATATAAGATTTGGCCCTACAAAAACCACTTCAAAGAGTATAAAATCCATTCCAGCACTTTACACATACCAAATTCTGAACAATAATGACTGCGTATAATGAAAGTGTTAAATTCCGAGTCAAATGCATGTCAGTGAAAATTCATTTAGTATTTTTCACCTACGGACATCAGAGGAAAATTAGTGGAGACAGTCCTGGTACAAGCTGTTACAGAAACATTTGTCTTGCAGTGCTTGTAAATAATCTAGAAAAGGAAATAAGAATTAATGACAAAAATTTGAGTTGATGAGAGTTTAGCCATTTATTAATTCGAAGCAACTGCTACTCACAGACCTAGTCCATAGAACGCACCACACTTGGAGAAAATGTTTTCCATCCAGCCTAAGGGGGAAATCAATAGTCTCAACACGATACCAAAACTGATGTTCAGCCATTCACTGACTGAGGTTTTTGACACCTAGTTTCTGATTCTGCTTCTAGAAGAAGCAGGATAATGTCTCTTCAGAAGAAACAAAATAACGTAAGATTGATTTAGTGACTAATGTACTCTATTTCAACTACCATGAGAACAACAGCATGTGAGCTAATTTTAACATGTGGAAAGAACATTTAATTTTATCAGAAGGAAACAATGAAGAATCTAATTTATTCTCCACATGTGTGCATAACCCCCATTGATATTAATAAGAGTTAAGCAGCCTATGGAGAGGAAAATAGGCCCCCAGATGTGGCAAACTGTTTTAAGAAAATTATGTGTGGCTTTCTAATGACCACAGAAATTATTTTTGTTCAATACCAGCAGAGACAGAAAAAGGGCTTCATATCCAGCCAGCCATGAAATATTTCTTGTTTTCTCAAGGCTATAAGTATGTGAGCAGTTGTACACACACACTCACACGTGTGTGTATGGGTGGTGCCTCACAGACTCACACAAACACGTCCTTCTCAGTCATTGCCTCTTTCCAACCAGGTTGATCCTTGGCATGGGGTTGTCTGAAATTCTGCTGTTCTTCCCACTGGCTCCTCTTCCCAACTAGTGAGAGAAGAAGATAAATTTCACTTAATTCATCTATCTTTTGAATCCAAGTGTTTAATGTGCTGTTAGAGGAGGCTGACAAGATCAATAAGGTTGGTGAACAACTTTCTTTACCCTGTGCCACATTTTCCCTTAATTATTGTGATTGTGGAGGGTTAAGCTTGGTTAGTCATGGGCGAGATTCCTCAGCTGCTCAGTGGCACTTCCACAGAGGGATGTGCTTTGATTTTATCCTTAACACTTGTACCAGTAATTTCCATTTTCTTTCCAGGATGAACTTTGATATAAGCTGCTGGTTGTTAGCAAGTCATTCCATCTAATTCTACATTCTTCTGAGGCACTTTCTTCAGAAGACATATATATGCTTAACCGTTTCTGCGGTAGAGCTTATTCTCTTCACTTTCTGAACTTTTTGAAAGCAGATTGCTCCTAATGCTCTTGGGCAAAACCACCACTGCTAAATGGAACCTCTGCAGAGCCTGAAAAGGTCATCTCTTTATTGATGTTCACTGCAGGAGTTCAGCTGATTCCCTGGGGGAATGCCCAGGTCTTGAAATCCTGCACTGTACGTTCTTTGCAGACAAGAACTTGTAATATTGAACCAAATCATCCCCAACACATTTACAGCCCACATCCTGTCCAGCTAAGCTCCTGATGTGTGAAAGTTGTTTACACATAGATACTTATTTACTGATTTTATTTTTAATGTGCAATTTTAGAATCTTATCATTTGAGGCACTTGCCTCTGACAGAATTCACTATAATTTGCATTTCACTCAATGTTTTTTAATGTTTCCAAATGTCAGCATAATAATGAGAGCAGGTCTTCCGAGATTTTGTTTTGTTTTTATATCTGTGGAATGAAAGACAGGTTGGGCATGGGCATCTCTGCTAATTTTCCTTTTGAGTCATAGACAATAGGATCTTCAGTCATTGATGAAAGCTCATTTGTACTATGAATGTTCTCCTGCCCACTTAAGCTGATTTTATATAACACAGAAAATGAGAATTCAATATTCAGTTAATTATGCATCAAACGGAGTAAGCAAAAAATTAGCTTAATCAAGCATACTCTTTTTCCTTAGGAAAAAAAACCAAAACAAAACAAACCAACCAGAAACAAACCAGAGAAGAGCTATGACAGGTATTACAGATAAGCTCCTGGCTTGATAATGAGAAGATACTCATTCTCTTCCTAGTATTATTACTTGCCCCTGATGCCGATTTTAAACCAGAGATTTCATGTTGCTTTGGTTCACTCTATCAGTTTTTCCCATTGTCAGTCTTACACAGTTACTTAGCAATGTTCTCTTTACAGTGCAGACCATATGTATATTTATAGCACACTATTTATGGCATGGGCATATACTTCACTACCTTTTCATTAAAACGTCCCATCGTGTGCTTTTACCTTTGTGAGCCCAATGCATCCCCCAAAATCACAAGTACCAGTCTCAGTCATACAGATTTCACTGAAGTATTACCAGGAATTTCACAGGGGATGATTTTGATGATAGTAAATTTGGTGAAGGTTTGGTTTGCATTACACTGGAACCAAGGCCTGGCCTTCCCTTCACAATCAGGGCTATCACCTACTTAAAATGGACATGACTTAGGAAATCAAAAGGCACCAGCAGCCCAAACTGTACAGCAAGAGTTCCTGTCCCTATTGCTCTGTGTTTATCAATCTGTACTCTTTACTGTCTGCATGCAAGATGACTTTATCCAGTTCTGAATGGGAGACAAAGCTTACCTTTCTCTTTTAGGGGTGTGGACAAGAATTGGTTGCAGGATATCGGCAGTTCTATTTCTAACTTTTTAGTAGAACTCTATCATATCATTCCTTACACATTTTGGACTGGATGCTTAAGACTACAGCAAAGGATCTCAGGCAGAAGATGCATTTTTGGAAAAACTTGACAAACAAAGCAAACAACAATGCCATATATTAGAATAAAGTCAAACTTACTAAAATCTATGATTCCATAGGATCATGCTTCAGTACCTAATATCTGCAGAATTTTACATGGGCCCCTTTCCTCACAAACCAATAGAATTCAAAATCGCACTTCTAACCTTCATTGCAACTGGGAAATGATAAGAATAGATTTGTCAGTAAACCTGGTGGCTTAACTGGTGGCTGCCCTTGATGGAATGATATTAAGGAGGTGCACAGGGGTTTTTGCTTGAAAGGATGTATTTTCATTTATAAAGAGAACAAAAACTCTGGGCGTTGTGCGTAAAAACATTTGTCTCTCCTGGTTTACTCCTCCTCCCACTACTACATAAAAATACATATTGACGTTGCCTTGTGGCATTACAAGTTTTACTGCAGTGTGTTAGTTTCCAAAGCATATCACTTTTTATGATACAGGGTAGCTTAAAGAGAAAAGCAGAAAGACCAGCCTCTTTGAAGTCAGAGAGAAAACTATTACTGCCTTCAGCAGAGTCAAGGTTTCAGTCCAAACATTAAGGGACAAATATGGAGTCATATGTCAATTTTATCTCTTAGGTGAAACCCTAGAGAAGAGAAAAGAAATGCCTTCATCTGGAATATAGGATGCTTAATGTCAGTAGGCCTTTAGGACATTGCATTACATAGCTGAATGGTATGTTGGTCCAATGAAACATCCAAACTCTCCACATTTGACCCCTGATTCTATAAATGAAGAAAAAAGAACCCAACTGCAAATTCACCACAGCCTGTAAGATTTCTGTTTACATATGTAATACAGAGCATCCATATCTGAACATATTTAAGAATAAAACAGCCAAACCTGAGGCTACCCCAGCCTATATTAGTAAATTGCATTTAGACAGGACTTTATAAAGGGGCAGAAAACATTTATAAATAAAAAAACCACATTAAGATAGGAATTAGCCTCTTGTAGCTTCCCCTCTATCACTTAAAATATTTGTAGCTAATGAAGACAATCTGGTACCACAGCTAAGCAGGGGAAATATTGAGATGAAAAATTCATGAAAATCTGAAGTAAATAACTTCTAAATAGATATTTTGTCTAATTTACTTTTGACAAATAAATGAGCAAAGCTTTGTTTTCTCAAGAGTCTGAAGAAGAGAATTTTCAGTTCTGTAGCTGAAATAAAATTTACTTTGGACAAATGCCGACTTAGTTTCTAGCAGCTCATAACACAGGTTTTAGATAACAAATCTTGTAGTTCCATCACTTACTAGTGAATTTTGAGTATCCAAATTAAGTTTTGCATTGAACAGTTGTCAAACAATTCCATTAGCCAAAATTTGTCAGTACCAAGAAATGCAGTGAGGATGCTGGAATAGCAAATAAATAAATTAATAAAATCTTTGTAGGCTTACATACAATTCATATACAAGTTAAAAATGACAGAAGATTTAAAGCAGCTCTGCTCTGAGCCTGCTCTTTCTTCAATCTTAATGAAAGAGCAAAGCTGAGGCTTTGATATCGCTGCATTGTCATGGTAATTGGGAAGCTGTGAGTTTAACATGATGACTTTACTGCAGGTTCAAGAAAGAGGAAATGTTGCAGTACAAGGAAAAAAAAATTATTAGAATGTCAGCCTAGATAAAAGGACAAGGGTTAATAAGATCTAAGCACTGTATATTGTGGAATTCTGGTTTAAGTATGATCTACTTGGATCAATTCTATAAGAAAAGCTCAGTTTAGTACCAGCAGGCCAATATTTCATGTTGCGTTTGTTAGCATGTAGTAACATGAGAGTCAGAACACTTAGGAAAAGAGACTCGTTAAGTTCTTCAAAATTGTTTCTATTCTTGTTTTTCCACCCCTTCACCTGCATCAAATTATGTGGTAGTGTTATTGTTTATCTAGAAGAGAGGCTGAGCATAGCTTATATACAAATATGACCTTTCCGCTAAAATGTGATTCATTCTGTTCAAAGAAAAGCTGAACATAAACATGGAGAAAATGTCTCTTCTATATATACTGGATAGGCAAGTCCAACATGATACTCATTGCCTGGGCCAGCAAAAGGCTTTGTTGTCCAAACTCATAAATGTTTATGGTCCAGTAAAAAACTAAATAGGTATTTAAATATTTAGCAGTCTCGGGCCCCCTCCCCGGAAAAAAATCAATGAAATTCTGTCATGTTCCAAAGTAAGAGTTTCATCATGATGTAAAGAACTATACTGCAAGTAGTTTGGACTTTTAAATTCTGTTCTCTAATGCAAAGGATTTGAAAGTTCCTGCTTACACTTCAGAGAGGAATAGACACTAAAGTTCAATTTCATCAGAATTTTGTCCGTACATTTTTTTTAATCAAGTCTAATGGCAGTTACGTATTTGACTCTAGTCATTTCAAAATCTTTATCAACTGCAAATTATAGATTAGAGCTCCACTGTGTAAAAAACTTCGAAAACAACATAACAAGGAAATTCTCTGCCCCAGTGAACTCTCAGTCTGAGATTTAATTAAAATAGGATGTATGAGACAGGAAGAAAGATGAAAGGACAAATAGGATGAATGTTCATAAATTAGTCATAGCAGAAGCTTTAGCACTTACAAGTGGTGACTGGCCTGTTCGCTGTATGTTTTTAACAGAGCTAACAAAATTCAAAAGATGCCTCTAGTTTGTTCACCAATTAAAGATGCAGAGCTAAAAATTGCACTAGGTCTTTTGGTCCTCAAACCTTCTTCTTTGGAGTTTGAGTAAAAAAGTGAGAAATCACAGAGAGTCTTGAACTACACCACCACCTGCTGTTGCAACCATTATGACTCACATAATTTATTCATACCCAAGCGCAGTGTGCATCTGCTATTTGTTGATATTTTGGGTTATTTTTCTTATTATGGCCTGTGCTTACATTGAGCAAAATTTCCAAGTACTATGGAGAGTATATAAATAAGGATTATATATTGCTTATAAAGGCCTTTCCCTTTCATATCATCAAAGAATGAATAATGCATTTCCTCCCTTTCTAGCTAAGCAATATAAACATCAAAGGAAGGATCAGCATTTTAGGTCTTTGACAGCACTGAATCTTTATGTCCTATGTCTTGCTGTCTCATGCAGCACATTTCTATTTCTATACCTATTACATAATCGAACCAGTGGGCCAAACTTCTTTGCCTTCCTTTGATTTGCATAATGAATTAAAACCCAACATCTTTTGCCAAGCTACCTACACTCACACTGAAGTAATACAGGCCAATTTTCATCCTGAAATAAATTCATTAACTGGGCTTCAAGCTCCTGTCCTACTTGCCAGGTTTATGATACAGGGTAAGCCGTTGCTGCTCTGCTGTATTAACCCAGCAGTCAGATATGGTGGATTACACCAGATTCCATAAATGGAATCTGAGATGCTGCGGCTGCAAAACCAGAAGGGCCTTAAGGTTTGTACTGCAGCCATTTGCAGAGTCTTGGCTGCTAGGAGTCAACATGAAGTTTGACTGTAGTATTGGGTGGGGAGGGTTTACGGCTGAAGAGACTCAAGGCACACTGATTTTGGGGGAGATCCTTTTAAGATAGCTCTTATGAAATGGTTCCTGTATAATGAAGACATCAACAGGTGAAACATAACAATACAAATTATTGTCTGTCTTGGATTAATTTCTTTCAGACTGAGTAAACCAGGATGATGCAGACATTCAGGTTGCTACAGGACCCATCTAGTGACCTAACTTTTTTTTTTTTTTTTTTTACATCTATACTTGTGTTTCAGATCTCCTTTTCTGCTGCAGGAAGCATTCTGACAAGCCAGGAAAATGAAAGGTTCTAAGCTGAGGGGTTTGCCATCTCAGTGAAAGTGCCTACTGTGTCTAAAGTTGAATGAGATAAACCCAGGATGTTAAATATGTGTGGGTACTTAGACATGCAATAAACAACGTGTTCAAAAGGGGAAATCTGAAAATTGGCTTCTTGAAGGAAAGCAGCATGGTTCTGTCTGCTTCCCTTTATTTGTTATTTCCAGTTTTTCATCATGCTGTCTGGAGGAAGGGTGACTTTCTGCTTGCTCTTATTGTATGGGAACAAAAAAAAAAACCCTATTTGCCTTGCCTTCATAAAGTCATTGCAAGTTAGCTATGATACGAATGACTGTGCAGTAAGCAGGTGGCCTGTCTCCTCGGCAGAGCCTTTGTTTTGAAATAAGGACACAAACCAGTACACACCAGTTGGCTGGGAAACCAAGGCCAGTCCAGAGGTCACTGCCTCGCACAAAGGCAGCATAGACATGTCTGGAGCTATCAAAGTCACAATGATTTGCACCATTGGCTCTCCAAATGCAGGTCCTCATCCTACTTGTACCTATAATTTTACCAAAATGTGCTGTTCCACCAGGGTTATTGTGACAATGTAGGTACACACACATCAACAAATTCAGCACTTCAGAGTTCTTATGTAATAGCACTTAGTTTTCTTCTGAGTTCAATAGGTTTTCTGCTGTAAGACTTATTATTTGCAGTAACTAGGTGGCATTTACTATTTTTTTGGTTATTTGAGAGTAAAAATGTGAGTAAGCTCTAGCTTGAATAGGAATCCTACCACACCAAAGTATGGCAGTATGAGATAACCTAATACACCAATGTTTGCAAGGGGTTTTTTAAATACATTTCTTCAGAAACAAGCAAAACTGCTTTTGTATTCTTTTAATCTTTGATGGTCTTCCCACATCTATTAGCTTTTGGAATATAATGGCCTCTTGTGCAGTGAGTTTAAAGTTATTTCAAATATTGTGTTGCTAGCTGGGCTTTAACACAGGGCAGGCAGTCACTTCTTTGGAAGTTAGGTAGAGAATGAGGACTGGTTTGTTAAATCCTTGTTTTCTGACAAACTCCCTAATCTCTTCATTAAAAACAAACAAACCAAAACAAAGCAAAAAAAAAAAAAAAAAAAAAAAAAAAAAGGAAGAACCCACCCCAACACCTAAACACCAAAACTCTGTTAGTAAAAACTGCATTGTACCAACCTAGAAGCAAGGAAATCTTCAAGGAACTTTCCCCAGGAATGAAAACTGTCAGAGTTTTCTCACATGTAATAAAACCCACACAGTTTAGTATAGTATTTTTTCCTTTGCAAATCACTGTGAATGTCAGTGGCAGTGTCCATCCAAGGTGGCTTTCTAAGTTCAGACATAGGGAAATGCAGTTTTTCTGAGTACTGTAAAACTTTTGGAAGCTGGAACTTCTCATAAAAGTGCAGATATTATGCAGGCAGGCACTACAGTTAGAGTCATAGGGAGTGTAAAGTGAAAGATTTTATATGAAAGTTTTATCACTTTTATATGTGGAAAGCCCAGAAACATTCTATATCAAAGTGAGTATCTAGTTCACAATTTAAAGTTTATTCTTGTTACCCAAGTATTTCCATAACTAGGAATGGATAAATCTAGGCTTTGTACAAATTAGACCAGGACAGAATCTGTTCACAGTTTCTGCAAAACAGAACTGAATTTTGATTGCATTGTCTTCACTTTGCAATTTTTACGCAAAACAAGGCTACTCTTGTTTCTTTTAACTTTGTTTCCCCTTTGATCTAGTAGTTTTTCCTGTAATTTAATGTTTTTTTTGTTCTCAGCTACTAATAAGAAAAAGGCCATTCTGTCTTGAAATGTGAAGATGTTTCTTTTAATCTACAGCAAAATTCACTTAACTTTATTAATTTACCTTTCAGTGTTGTGGAAATTGAGATTACACAATCATACCTCCTGTTATCATGAAATTATCAACAGTTGCCTGCCCTTCAAAGGTACACACGTTCATAAGCAGACTCACTGACTTTGGGCAGAATATACTTAATTTGCAATTACTGGAACACGTGGAGTAGTTATTCTCTGAAAAAAGAAAAACCAACCTCTCTTGCTTTATTCAGATCTATAGCTGGAAAAGTCATTTAAAATTAATTATCAAAATTCTTTTCTCTCTGCAAAATCTCAGAAGAGTGAGGGGGTTTTCTCTCTTTTAGATTACTTACCTCTTCCCCTGCAGATCCTGTGCTGTATTTCACAGCTCATATGGCACATTTTTCCAACAGTTGCTGGAGAGACATGAGGGCAAGATAGTGCTAGATTATGGAGTGGAAAATGAAGACATACAACAGACTACGAGGAGGCAAATACCAGAAAGAAAGGTATAGCAGGAGAAGCAGAAAAAAAAGCCCAAAGATGTTGAAGACAAGCAAAAATCACTTCAACACATCATGTACTCTGCAAGTGGAAAAGGAGTTACATGACGTTTACTGTATTACTGCTGTGGCCCCTCACCACAAGAAGGACATTGAGGCTCTGGAGAGAGTCCAGAGAAGAGCAACAAAGCTGGGGAAGGGGCTGGAGAACAGGCCTTATGAGGAATGTCTGAGAGAGCTGGGCGCGTTTAGCCTGGAGAAGAGGAGGCTGAGAGGAGAGCTCATTGCTCTCTGTAACTACCTGAAAGGAAGTTATAGAGAGGAGGGTAATGGCCTCTTCTCCCAAGTGACAGGGGACAGGACAAGAGGGAATGACCTCAAGCTCCATCAGGGGAGGTTCAGGCTGGACATTAGGAAAACATTTTTCACAGAAAGGGTCACTGGGTACTGGAAAGGACTACCCAGGGAGGTGATTGATTCACCATACCTGGAGGTGTTTAAGGGACGGGTGGATAAGGTGCTGAGGGACATGGGTTAGTGTTTGATAGGAATGGTTGGACTTGATGATCTGGTGGGTCTCTTCCAACTTGGTTATTCTATGATTCTGTGATTTTCCTACATCCCAGGTATCAGCCTGGTTTTACAACTTAATACAGAAGATAAAACCCCCATCTACCTTTCTCCTCTTGCTGCCAGCATTCAATGTTTAAAAGGCACAACAGGAAATATTTGGCCAAAGTCCAGAAGGCAGCGACACGCCTGTCCTGTTTTTAAGCATGTTACGAGGCAATTTACGGATTAATAAAAGTCAGCGCTAAAGTTTGGTTTAAAGTCTGTTCCTTCTCATGCGGAGAATCACAGAATCACAGAACAACCAGGTTGGAAGGGACCCATCGGGTCTTCTAGTCTAACCATTCCTATCTAACACTAAACCAAGTCCCTCAAGACCTCATCCACCCGTGCCTTAAACACCTCCAGGGAAGGGGAATCAACCACCTCCCTGGGCAGCCTATTCCAATGCCCAATGACCCTTTCTGTGAAAAACCTCCTCCTAATCTCCAGCCTAAATCTCCCCTGGCGGAGCTTGAGGCCATTCCCTCTTGTCCTGTCCCCTGTCACTTGGGAAAGAGCCCAGCTCCCTCCTCTCTACAACCTCCTTTCAGGTACTTATAGAGAGTAATGAGAGAAGTCAAAAGAAAACCTGGAGGAGCAAGCTGTGCTCTCCCCGAGGCTGGAATCCCACGCGGGACGTGGGAGCAGGCGGCTCGGCGGTGGGATCGCTGCTACCTGCCGCTAGAGGGGGTCTCGGGACCTGTTTTCCCCACATTAAAACGGGGAAAACGAGCGCAGGCTGGAAGGAGCCCGGGTCTTATTTTGGCACCGGGAGAAAGGGAAGCGGCTTGGGTGTGGGTTCCAGGGAGGGCAGGCGGGTTGCCGGCTCCTTGGAGACGCTGCGTAGCTGGGTGGGTGAGGGCGGGTTTGCCAAAGAAACTTCCAACGCGCTTCCTCGCGTGTCCCGAAGTAACTTGGCGCTGCAGGCCGCCTCTTAAAGCGTGGAAAGCTTTGATAAATCACCATGACGGCTTCTGAGGGATCCCGCGCCAGGCAGACTCGCCCTGCCACTCGTGGGGGTCACCTCCCCGCAGGCCCCGAGCCCTGCTTTGATAAGAGGAGATGGAGGCTTTGGCCGGCAAGGGAACACGGAGGGCAGGCAACAGGAGGAAGCCTCCGAGCGATGCTTTCACGGGCATCTCTGCCCCAGTCGCACCCGTTCCCCCCTCCCGAGCCCCGCGGAGCACAAGGCCTGGATGCTGAGAGAGAAGGAAGGCTAAATAAATAAATAAATGAACGGGAAGGGGAGCGAGGGTGGGAGGGGGAGAGCCCCGGGGCCGGAGGACGAGAGGGAATAGCCTCAAAGCTCCGCCAGGGGAGATTTAGGCTGGAGATGAGGAGGAAGTTTTTCACACAGAGTGTCATTGGGCATTGGAATAGGCTGCCCAGGGAGGTGATTGAGTCACCTTCCCTGTTTAAGGCACGGGTCCTGTACTTGGGGCACAACAACCCTATGCAGAACTACAGACTGAGAGAAGCCTGGCTGGAAAACTGCCAGGAGGAGAGGGACCTGGGGGTGTTGGTCGACAGCCGACTGAACATGAGCCAGCAGTGTGCCCAGGTGGCCAAAAAGGCCAATGGCATCCTGGCTTGGATCAGAAATGGTGTGACCAGCAGGTCCAGGGAGGTTATTCTCCCTCTGTACTCAGCTCTGGTGAGGCCGCTCCTTGAATCCTGTGTCCAGTTGTGGGCCCCTCAGCACAAGAAGGATGTTGAGGCTCTGGAGTGAGTCCAGAGAAGAGCAACAAAGCTGGTGAAGGGGCTGGAGAACAGGCCCTATGAGGAGCGGCTGAGAGAGCTGGGGTTGTTTAGCCTGGAGAAGAGGAGTCTGAGAGGAGACCTCATTACTCTCTACAAGTACCTGAAAGGAGGTTGTAGAGAGGAGGGAGCTGGGCTCTTCTCCCAAGTGACAGGGGACAGGACGAGAGGGAATGGCCTCAAGCTCCACCAGGGGAGATTTAGGCTGGACATCAGGAGGAAGTTTTTCACAGAGAGAGTCATTGGGCATTGGAACAGGCTGCCCAGGGAGGTGGTTGATTCCCCTTCCCTGGAGGTGTTTAAGGGACGGGTGGATGAGGTTTTGAGGGACTTGGTTTAGTGTTTGATAGGAATGGTTGGACTAGATGATCCGGTGGGTCTCTTCCAACCTGGTTATTCTATGATTCTATGATTCTAGGAGGCGGACAGAAAGGGTCGGGGTGGGAGGTGGCAACGCTGCCCCAGGTGCACAGCCCCTGGAGGAGGGGGGGGCGCCCCGGCGGGACGGGGCCGGGCGCGCGGGGCTCAGTGCGGAGCCGGCGGGACCCACCCCCCCCGCTCGGCCCCGGGGCCGGCAGCGCCGCCGCTTCCTTTGTGTGCGGCGGGGGGAGCGGCGGCGGGGCTGCCCGGCGGGCTGGCGGCGCGGCCCGCGAGGAGGCGGGGAAGGGAGAGGAAGGGAAGGGAAGGGAGGAGGCTGCGAGGGAAGGCGCTGGCAGGGCGGCTCTCTCGTCGCAAGGTGAGCCCCGCTCCCCGCGCCGAGCCGGGCGCCGCGAGCGCCGCGGGGCTCTTTTCCCCGCTAGAGGCGGCGGGGCCGGCACTTTGCCATGGGCTGGCGGCGGCCGGGCGGCAGCGGGGGGGCTCGCAGCTGAGGGGCTCGCGGGAGGGACCATGGCCGCGTCCAGTAACTCCAGTTTGTCCGGCTCCTCGGTTTCCTCCGGTAAGTTTCTCCGGCGAGCGCCGCGTTTCTCCCCTTCCCTCCCTCCGTTTTAGCAGGGAGCTACCTGCCCGCGGAGCCCCTCGCCCGTCCCGCCCGCCGCCGACCCCGAGGGGGGCTCCCCGCCCGGCACCGGCTGCCTCCGGGGCAGCGCCGAGGGACGGGGAACCGCCGCGGGGGAGGCCCCGTTCGCCTCCCCGCTGAGCCTTTGTGCGGGGCGGGGGCGAGGGCAGCCCCGCTCCCCGGCTGAGAGGGAGCAGCATCCCGCCCCGCTCCCTTGCAGGGGGGCAGCATCCCCCTACCCTGCTCCGTTGCCTGGAGGGAGCAGCATCCCCGCACCCGGCTCCCTTGCGGGGAAACGGCAGCCCCGCTCCCTTGCAGGGGAGCAGCATCCCCCTACCCTGCTCCATTGCCTGGAGGGAGCAGCATCCCCGCACCCTGCTCCCTTGCGGGGAAACAGCGTCCGCGCACCCCTCTTCATCGCCTGGAGAGAGCAGCATCCCCGCTCCCTAGCGAGGGAGCGGCATTCCTGTGCCAGGCACCTTTGCCTCGGGGGAAGCAGCATCCCCCCCCACCCGGGCTCCCTTGCCGGGAAGCAGCATCCCCGCGCCCCGCTCCCTCTCCGGGGGAGAGCGGCATCCCCGCTCCCTTGAGGTGAAACGGCAGCATCTCGACTCCCGGCTCCCTCTCCGCTGGGGAGCAGCATCCCTCCCGGTGCGGGGAGCGGCGCCTCCGCACCCAGCACGTTACCGGGAGCCCCCGCCTCGGGGTTCGGGTGGCCGAGGGCGTTCAGAGACCACCTCGCCCTGCGGACGAGGCGTCCTCTGCCGCGGTCCCAACCTCCGTCCCCCTCCCCGGAGCGGCGGGGGCTGCCCCGCAGCTCGGAAACTGCCTCTCGGTGTGGGCGTCGTGGCATCCAGGGCGTTTTGAGCACTTCTGCGGCACTAGGGACTATTCGGTTCCTAATCCGGATCGCGCTCCGGGTGACAAACCGCCGCTGGGTCCGTGAGCGGGTGTGAGAAGCTCTGGGGTGCTGGGGTGGAAGGTGAGGGGGTCTCGCCTTCCTCCCTGGCTGCCTGCAGAGCCGCAGGAAAGTTACAGTGCGTTTCTGAGCTAGGCAGCCTGAAATGGAAAGCGGTGAGATAATGGTACCGCCGCCCGCTACTCAGCTCGCTTCTAATATTTAAGTTATGAGAAATTGGCAGAGAGTAGTATCCTGGCACTTCAGTGGGCTGGGAGAGTAAATAGAGAGATGAACAACTTTGGGGTTCAAGGCACTTGTGACTCAGTGTTTGATTTGAGGTGCCAGATTGAGAAATTTGTAAGAGGATTTCCTAAACACAGCAATATGTGCTGTGAAAAAACAGACAAGCTCCTTTGACTATCAATACTGCTGTAGAAAAACACAAATACATTTAAAAGGCAATGAGAAATTGTGGGGGTTTTTTTAAAGATGGTGTATGTGACTTCCACAACTTATTCTATGTAACTTTTCCAGCCTGTGACACTTAGAATCATAGAATCACCAGGTTGGAAAAGACCCACCGGATCATCAAGTCCAACCATTCCCATCAGTCACTAACCCATGTCCCTCAGCACCTCATCCACCTGTCCCTTAAACCCCTGCAGGGAAAGTGACTCAACCCCCTCCCTAGGCAGCTTCTGCTAGTGCCCACTGACGATTTCTGTGAAAATTTTTTTCCTGATGTCCAGCCTGTCCAGCCTGAACCTCCCCTGGTGGAACTTGTGCCCAGATCCAAAGAAGGAACTGCCTCCTAAAAATAAATATTTATGCCAACCATTTTAATAAAAAACGCAAACATCGTGACCTCTGATTGCCTTTACTGGAAAGCACCTAAAAGCAGTAAGAATGAGAAATTCCACCTTATATTCACGATACTAGAGTCGTCAGACCAGAACAAAAAACAAGAGTCAAATCAATAGCTTATTAGTTAAGGTCTCATTTCGGCAGTGTGGCTTTTATTTTATAGATCATTTGTACATTCTTACATCTAAGTTATGTGATAAAAACAAGAACAACCCTAAAAGCCTGGACTGGCAACCAGGACTATTCCTTGGTGCTCTAACCACTAAACTGCAGAAGAATGACTCCTGTGTGTGTAGCTTCCTTGCTCCATGAATCTGAAGGTCTTTCTTGCACATCGTCCCAACTTCGAGGAAGGATGCTGAGTGCATACCTCCAAATCCCCTCTGGCTTTCCTGAATCTGGACTCCAGGATCTGTCTCTCAGATTGATGGATGTCTCTCCCCTACAGTCTTGGTTGAAATGCCTGAAATGCAGGCAAGAGTGGGACTTGAGGCACATCCTTGGTTTGAGCAATCGATACCAGCTAACTCCAGGTGGCTTCCCACTTAGCAGGTGAATCAAACACCAAACAGAACATCTAGCTGAGGAACTAACCTCTGGGCTTTAGATGTACATACTTGAAAGTCAGGGCTTTTGGCACTTGGCAGTACTCTGCTTTGTGTGAAGCCCTTGACTACAGACTGCAGCAGTTTATGGTTTATCTTTTGTATTTTTTGCAAGGATGAGCACAGCTGAGCCTTGGCCCATGCTTGGGTCTGTTAAATGCCACAGCAGTACAACTAATAAATATTGTCAAATGCTTCATAAAATAGCAGAGTGCCCTTGGCCTTCGTAACTTGCAACCTTGGAGTGGGTTTTGCTTTTGTTCCCAGTGCATTTGGTCTGTATTTCTTCTGTGCACATACTAATGAGAAGTTGCGTTTGCCACAGCATGATGAAGTTTCCAATATTAGCAGACATACCATATCTGACTGTGTGCAGCTGCAGTTTGCCTGTCTGTGGTTTCAGTTCTCAGAACTCAGCAAGTCTCCGAGCGTACCGCTAACATGATGTGGCCAAACAGTCTTGCTTTTAAATTTAATTTGGTAGAATTTATATGCATGTTTAACTTGCCAATATGAAGATTTTCAAATCACATCATTATTTCTATCCCACAGAAGAGGGAAGCTTGTAGTATCACAGTACTTTTTAGTAATAGAAGAAGGAAGTGAAGTTTGTGGTTTATTGCAGAATACATGCTGCAAGACTCGGCTCTACCACTGACTTGATGCTTGGCCTTGACCAAGCTGGGTGATGTCTTGCTGGATCTTTGCCCCATCTTTAAGAGCAGTTTGCTGTTTGACCATCTCATAGGGAACTTCTGAAGCCAAATTAAAGCACTGCTAACTTAATCCTTTCAGATCTTGAAATAATCTAGGAACAATTACCTTATTTCCAAATTATTTTTTATGTTCATCAAAACATGTTTGTATTTTTAAAATATGCTCACATACAAACATTCTGAGAAGAAGTAAGACTGTTCATCTTGAGACAGCATGTAAATAATTCAAGTTAAAACAACTGCCAGGGTTTGGTGTTGTTTTGAGGTAACAACAGAAGATCTACCTCCCTTCTGTCCTTAAAATAGAATCATAGAATCATAGAATCACCAGGTTGGAAGAGACCCACCAGATCATCAAGTCCAACCATTCCTACCAATCTCTAACCCATGCCCCTCAATACCTCATCCACCTGCACCTTGAACACCTCCAGGGAAGGAGGTTAGTCACCTCCCTGGGCAGACCTCACCTCCCATGTCAAGCCTGACCCTCCCCTGGTGAAGCTTGAGGCCATTCTTTCTCCTCCTGTCCCCTGTCACTTGGGAGAAGAGCCCAGCTCCCTCCTCCCCACAACCTCCCTTCAGGTAGTTGTAGAGAGCAATAAGGTCTCCCCTCAGCCTCCTCTTCTCCAAATAGCGTCTGAAATGTCCAAATATGCAGTTAGCTTTGAGCACTAGGACATGATACTACAGAAATTATAGAGGACTTCTTTGTTTTAAGAACTTCTAGGGGCAATAGCTGCCCTGCATATGCATGAGTGCAAGTGGAGCTGATTGACAGCCAGATTATGGCCCATCTAAACACAAAGTGGTGCTGATTCTGTGCACATTCCTTCTATTCTCATCGAGATTCTGGTTAGCCTCTATTGGCTGTGTGGAAAGGCAAGGGTTAGCTCTTCCCTTATGTTCCTGTAAATGTGCAAATGGGATTTATAGTCTTCAACTTGTGCCTACGTTGAAGACCAGAATTTGATTCTGCTCTGAAGTGGTTATTTACAAGCACTACCTGCATCGTGACATGGTAGGAGGGTTAGCTGTAGCTGTAGCACAGATGGAGAGCTAATGTTCTTAAGAGAGCTATGACTTCAGCTGTAAACTAATGATAAAGCATTAGTTTAAAGGAGTCTGTTGCTCCTTTGCCTTCATAGCTAGGGAATCTATCCCTCCTTCAGATATCAGGCCTTATGAGGAATGGCTGAGAGAGCTGGGGGTGTTTAGAGGAGGCCGAGAGGAGACCTCATTGCTCTCTATAATTACCTGAAAGGAGGTTGTAGAGAGGAGGGTGCTGGCCTCTTCTCCCAAGTGACAGGGGACAGGATGAGAGGGAATGGCCTCAAGCTCCTCCAGGGGAGATTTAGGCTAGACATTAGGAAAAAATTTTTCACAGAAAGGGTCATTGGGCACTGACAGAGGCTGCCCAGGGAGGTGGTTGAGTCACCTTCCCTGGAGGTGTTTGAGGCACGGGTGGATGAGGTGCTGAGGGACATGGTTTAATGTTTGATAGGAATGGTTGGACTCAATGATCTGGTTGGTCTCTTCCAACCTGGTGATTCTATGATTCTATGATATTGCGTTTGTGGTGCTTGCCTCAACAACCACTGTGAGGCTGCTAATTATAGGTTCAATGGTGTTAGGTGATTGTCACGGACTCTGTCTGACAGGAGCCTGTGAAGCACTCACTGGTAACTAAACCTACAGGAGAGCTGTGGGTATTTGTATTCTACTTCTAGCTTTCTGCTTTTGGTGGCAGAAATTAAGCTGTTCTTTGACCACCAGTGGTTTTGTTTGAAGGTGGCTTGGGGAGAAGGGGGTAAACTGTGCTGAGGGAAGAAGGTGAGCATGATAAGCAGTTAAATTCAGCATTCTTCCTTCGACATCAAGTAAATCCATGCAGTATATAAAGCACTGAAATTATAATTACTTCCACTGGGAATTCCATTTTACTTTCCTGTAATCTCTCCTATAGCATGTGCCCAGGTGATCTGCAAGCTCCTAAATTTTGTTCTTCCTAGATGAAGTGCTGACTCAACCACAAGCTACATCTTTTGCTTCTCTCCTGTGCTCTTAAGGGGACTGGACATGTTTCTGGGCTTTCCTTTATGCTATTCTCTCCTTAAAATAAACATGTTCCCTTGCTGCTCCCCATCTTAGTATTGACTCTTATTCTCATTTATTCTAATCTTTCTATTTTTTAAATTTTGTTGTTGTTGAAACTTCATAGCTTTTTCCCAACAAACAATTTACCCCTCCCACTTCATCCCCAGCAGCCTCCAGTTTCCTCCACCCGGTAGCCAAATACTGATTGTACCTGACTGATGAACTTGAGGCTCTGTTTGCTGGAATGTAAATACAAGCGTGAATGGAGAGAACTTTGTAGCCGTGCCTGCTGTGCTTGTCTAAGGAACAAAAAAATCCAGCATGCTTCCCAGCTAGGTTCTGTGCAGCAGCTTTCTCAGCCTCTGCACAGCCACACCATCCAAAGCTAGCAAGAGGTGGCTGTAAATCTCAGCTGCCTTTAAAGCTTTGAGCTCTGCTTGGAAAGTCTTCTGTCAGATGGTCTCTGTGTAACGGGTGGATAGGCGAGATAGCTTGGGCTGTCTATCAGGTAAGGGTCCACACTGAAGGTAAATGCAAATGGGAATCTGCTAAGTGATGGTGTGTAATCAAGCTTTCTCCTCTAGCAGGACTCAGATCATGTCAAATCCTTTACCTGAGCCTGAGCCGATGCTGTGAGAGTGGTAATACTGGGAGAATTTGAATGAAGGCCCAACGCAAACACGTATCTCTATGTGCCAGTGTGCTCCCTATTTTGTATTTTCTAGGAGCTCCAAAGATAAGTTTGCAGGTATTAGGCTGAAGGGATAACTCTGCACCTTTCTGCTTCCCATCTGAATAGATGCTTCTTCATGTGCTGTGTGCATTTTGTATAATAACTATTATTAGAGCAGGCGATGGAGTTGAAACACATAGGCTGTCTCCTTTTGTGTCTTAGAGTAGAATCATTGAATAGTTTAGATTGGAAGGGACCTTTAAGATCATCTTGTTCCACCCCCCCACCCCAAGCGATGGACACAACACCTCCCATCAGAGCAGGCTGCCCAAAGCCCCATTCAGCCAAGGTATTTTCACTTTGCATTTGTGTACGCAGCTCAGCTAAGATACTGTCTCTCTCTACAACCCCTCTGCTTTTTGTGAACTTGGATACCTGTGCAGAAGGTGACCAACATAAATTCTTTTAATATCACCTCTTTTAGTTGAAAAATGGAAACTTTTTCTGTCCTGAAATTCAAGTTAAAAGGCTTTAGAATATCATTTAAGGCGTGATATGTATTTAATTAATAATGAATTTTATTGTTCATAAACTAATTCATGTAAAAAACTTGAAACAAACTTTTTAAAAAATGAATTAAAAGTTGTATGTTGTTTAAAGGCCACATAGTTCTTAACTACATGCTTTCACATATACTTTGAGTTTCAAGAGAAATAAACACTGAGGGAAGAAGAAAAATCTTTGATGGTTCCAGTAACTTAACAAGGTCAAAATAAGATATTAAAGGCTTATGACTCTCTGAGGGTCATGAAGGTGCTATGATGTGAAATAGGCAGATATATTGTAAAAATGAAAGTCAACATAGGCTGATTTTAATTAAGATGCAGGCAAGTGAGAAGAAATGAAATTACTATTGTATACAGATTGAGAGAGATTCTAATTGGGAAAAAGATTAGTAAATGAAAATAGATGTTTATTGTTAGTGATTTAATAGAAATAATGTTGTGAAAATGGAACATGAAAGCTATTTAAATAATGCTGCTGTTATGCTGATAAGGTGCTACTTTTGATTTTTAAAAGGGCAATAAGAACTCTTTTTATTTCTTTTCCTTATGCCAAGCTTTTGCTGGCCAGAGTGTTCTTGCTTTAAATTAAAGCTGAAGTCTTTTGTACTTGATTATTATAGAGAACTCACCATTCTTATTTAAAATAATCAAAATTCATAAGGGAAAAATGCCAAAGTACCCCACTCCAATGTAGTAATTGATTCAACAGTTAGTTACTGAATGTGTAGGCTGTTATTGAGAATAGAATAGCCTCAAAACTGGTACAATGCTTATCTGCTTCATGATTTAGCTTATATTGGTACTCTGAAAAGCAAAACTCTTACTCTTCTTCCAGATTTGCTTGTCTCCAAGGCATATGTGGAGGATCAGATGAACAGTGTTTCATACTGTAATGATGATGACCTTTTTGGATACCAGTTCAATTGACAAGTTCTTGCCTTCTGTTAGATGGTTTTAAGGAGGCTTAGATGTGCCAAATGCTGAGCAGGAATATGCAGGAATATTTTACATTAATATTACACACTGTCCTCTTGTATGCCCAGGCATATAATATTTTACATGTTTCAGATTCTAATAATTTGGCTGTTACGGTGCATAGGTGAGTCTTAAATGTGGTTTTAGACAAAGAAATGCTTTTTGTAAAGTTGTTTTGTTTATATACATTCCTTTGGCTAACAGGCAGTAGTGGCTGGGTTCTGCTCACTTGCAGCATGGAGTGCTGGCAGAAGGTGTTCCCATGCTGGGGAGACAGTCTGTTGCCACTCGTTCTTCTACAAAAGGAGGAGATACTTAGGAGATTAAATGTTTGGAGAGCTGTATGTTAAAGAACAGCCTGTTAATATTGCAAGAAAATGCTTTTGTTGCAGGGAAGTGTAGAAGGATTTATAAAGAAGCTATAACTCTGTCATTGTATATATATCACATTCTTTACAGCTGTAGTCACTGTTCACCTAAGACTCATATACAGTAGCTAATGTAAATGTATATTTTAACTGCTATGAATAAAGAACCGTTCTTGCTGTCTTTTTTTTGACCTTTGATTATGAGAATGTAAGTTTGAGATTTACATTTGGAGGTGACTATTACAAACTATGAATCATGTGCAATTCAGCAATAATAGTTTCATCACCCTGTTTTACTCAGCCATAATCCAAATCCTGGGGCTGGAGAATGAATATATTCCTTGTAGGAGGAAACTGATGTTGCAATAGTGTCCTTGTAACATTAACTTGCTTTAAATGTTTGCCACAGAATAGGTTGAAACTTGACAGCACAGGCTGATGCATTTGGTAAGGTAAAGAGAGGTTAAAGGATTTTTAAAATTCAGAGGAATGTGCAAGTGTCGCTTGCCTTGCTTCTGGGATTATTGATCAAGGTCATCACGAAAGAATTAGTTCAGTAAATAAGACATCTGTTCTGAGGATATCTCTATCATGCAGTCCGACTCCCCTGAGACAAGGTGTCTCCAGAATGGTATATTTTCTGACAGTGTAGAAAGTACTAGGTGGGCCCTTTCTTATCAGCAGTAAATCACGTGTCACCTGCTGTGACCTCTGTGTCAAGTCACATTTCTCAATTTCTTCTTACAAGCTTGTCATGTAGTTACTCCTCTCCTTCCTTCTCACCTTCTTGTAGCTGTTTAAACATTGCTTCTAGGTTGTAAAAAAACAACATGTTATGAAGTGCATTTGTGGTGTTATGCTTTCTTATTTCATCAACAAAGAAAACTGAGAAGGAGACTTCAGTTAGTAAATGAGATTCAGCTTGCTGAGCAGATTTTTAATGGCTAAAAATTTCTCGTATCTTGACAGATCAGTTGGTTAAATGTTTGCCTTTGTGTTATGGCAAGGAAGAAAAATGGCAAGCACACACCTGAGGGACATGGTTGATTATTGAGGGGCATGGTTTAGTATTTCATAGGAATGGTTGGACTCGATGATCTGGTGGGTCTTTTCCAACCTGGTGATTCTATGATTCTGTCATTCTATGTACAGGCGTACTGGGCACAGGCACTGCAAAGGCAGGCAGAGGTTCCTGGGAGGTGGTTCTCTGGCTCCAGCAGTGTTCACTGCACCAGAGAGCTTGTGCTGTGATCAAAAGCAAAAGAAACCCGACAGCACTTTCAGCATTAAGTTTGCCATCAAAAGATGGGAAGTATCTGTTGTAATAGCTTTCCAGTGTGTAAAGCTGCACTGATTGCACCTTAATTCCTGGATAAACTACATCAGAGTTCTCCAAAGGCAA
This sequence comes from Coccyzus lansbergi, assembly GCA_033558105.1. Taxonomy (NCBI): domain Eukaryota; kingdom Metazoa; phylum Chordata; class Aves; order Cuculiformes; family Coccyzidae; genus Coccyzus; species Coccyzus lansbergi. Next base: position 760,637 of record JAUMJK010000307.1, read on the forward strand.
GTGGAGAAGCTGGGACAGATCACCTGGACAGGTGAACTTCATGTCACCTGGACATCTTGAACTTTTCCAAGTCATCTATGTGGTTGCTGTTAAAGGCAGTTGTATAGAGGGTTTGTGTGGCTGAATGCTACATTTGTGTGGATGTAGCACTCTACTAGTTTTGTGTGTTATGCAGTGCTGTCACCCTACAGACAGTACCAGCCCTTGTATCTCCCCTTATAATGAAGTAACAATGTGTGTGAGCATGTGTATCTTAACAGTGACCTGTATCCTATCGTGGTTAGGAGTTCAGGGTACCTATTTGCTAGCACAGAGGCTTATATAAACTGCCATGGAAAATTAGCAGTGCTTGTGGCTGATGTGGGCTGTTGGCATGCTTAGATAACTTTGCAGAAGAGTCATCCACTACTTTTCAACACAGCGTTATCACCTTTGTCTGAAATCCCTGAGCTGTATGTAGGCTGGGAAACTGGTGAAATATATATACTGTGCGCCTGTTGTATCCTTTTACAGGTCTCTGGGTATCCACTGATAGTCACCATGGGAGATAATCTACCGATCTGACCTGTTGTTGCTGTTCTTATTTATCTCCCCAGTAGAGTTACTGCTGAGTCAGCATGCCATGACTTCTAGGTTCTACATTCTCTAGTCAAGAGTTCCTAAAAAAGAGGAAAAATTTGTGTTATGTCTGAAATATGGGATGTTGACTTTCTGTTTTGCAAGTTAAAAACAAAACCAAACCCAACATCTATGTTGCAAGGAGATCTGATAGAAAAATCTTACTAATGGGGTGCTAAATAGAATAGTATATAGATTTGTCTCAAATTCTCTTTCTTTCATTGAAAAGCTTTTTCCTTCTTCTCTTTTGCTTCATGATCATATGACCCAGCTGGATTTATGATCCACCTACAGCTAGATAATTTTTAAATTTTTTAAATTCCACTACTAATCCTATCAATTAATGAACGTTTAAGAGCCAGAGCAGAGTTTTTTCATACAAAGTTCCTCAGAGTTCCAAGATTTGGGGCTTTACAAAAAACCTGAAAGTGGCAATCAAATTTCTCTAGGGCATAGAAGTGTTATAAAGCTGAATTAATTATTTATAAAAGAGTATGGTTGGGGCATTTTTTTCAAAAGAAAACTCTTTATAAGCACGGGGTATTAAGGCCTGACCCTTCAAGCTGCTTGGTACCTTCTGTTCCCACTGCATTGAGATAGTAAATAAGCAGCTTGCAGGACTGTGTAGTTGCTTGTCTGAGTATTTTTATGCAGTTTCCATTGAAACAGCATCTGCTCTTATGATGGGACAAATCATTATAGGCTACATAGTAAACCTCCCCTCTTCCAGGTACTAGTATCTAGCATTTAATATTCAAGTGCATTTACAGCAGATTATATATAGAGAGAGAACATGTCAATTCATTGGTGATGAATTTCCAGGGATTATGTACAAGTCTTAAATTATACGTAATTTGTATAAATACCTGCTTCTTGAGAGAGTACACTCTCTGTAACTCCTGCTCTCCTGCCAAGCAAACCAAGATGATGGACAGCTTTTAGCATCATGCTGTGATAGCTCTATATTTGTTTTATTTTGCAATCTGAAGCATGTAGTTAGGTTGGTTTGTGTCGAGGAGCTTAGCTACTGGGAGAATATTGAACCTTTTGATGTCTTAACAAAAATGGAAAGATTCACATTTCAATTCTAAGCTTCAAGATTCATATGTCAATTCAAGAAATTTCAGTTCTAAGCTTCCTCGTGCTTCATTTTTGTCTAACGTATTGGTGCATGTTGGAAACTCTGCTTAAATTCAGAGAATAAGAGTAAACAATTACTTAAATGGGGTTGGCTGCCATGAATGAAACTTCAGTGCTCCTGAGTAGGCTGGGAGAGAAATTAAAGCTATGGAAATAGTGATTGACAGGCACGCTTTCTTCTCCTCTTCCATTGTGACACTAAAAACAGCATTAAATCAGTAAACCTTTGAGAAATAAAATGGAGGTAAGTAGATGTTAGATTGGTGAGAATTTATGAAATTGTGGGCAAGAAAAAAATTATTTAGGATATACAGAGAGAAGAGTACAGGATCCTGAACTCTTTACAAAGTGGGCTGCTGTCTCAGACCATGTTAGTTAACTGGGGGAAGACTTTGTACGTTTTTAATGTAGAACTGATGGTCGTTTTCATAGCAGAGAAGTACAACCCAGCATGTGGGAGAGAAAAGCCCTGTGTGCATTGATGGTCTGTTACAAAATGTTCAGTGTTGGGTTTGGGTATTTGGTGTTCATGGTTGAGCACACAGGCAGAAGAACTCTCTGGCATACCTGAAAGCATCAGTTGTTTGCTGTGAAAAATTAGGTAATAGGCTTTTTTCCTCTGGTTGACCTAGCAGTCAACTGTCAAAGTGAAGAAGCATCACATGCTATTGTAGCGTTTTAGGTGCTTTTCATGGTAGCAGAAGATTTTTGGCATAGGAGGTTTCTCACTTTTATGGAATTCTGAGAGCTGCTTTTCCATCGATGCAACACCTAGAGTGACCACTGTGGTGGCTTTCCATATTGCAGTTTGAGTGAATTCTTCTGCAATTTGAAAAAGTACTGTGAACAAAAAAGGAAGTAGATTTATGGACATGTTGTCGGGGAGCACCACTGGGTAGTGCCATTGTGTGTTGCAAAACAGTTGTTTTATTTCCTCTTGGAAGGGATGGGTTAGTTCATTCAATAAGCTCCAAGAAGGAGCAAGAAATGCTCCTCCTAAATACATTAAATTGCTCTATGCCATTGATTTTAAAGGTAAACCTGAAAAACTGGATTTTAAGTGCAAACTCAAAGTTGTGTATTATTTTTTATGATTAATGTAACAGTAAATCTTTAAGCACTGACAAGAAAGCAACACATACTGTGTCATTTCCTTTATAATGATGAAATTTGGTGGATGTGTAGGGGTTATATATGTGTGCTTGTTTGCACATAAAAACTATTTTTGTATTGAAAACAAAATTTTCAGACATGGAAATATTATGGAATAGTTACTCTGGAACAGCTATACCTGAATACTATTCAGTTAAGTTATAGTAATGTAGATAATTGACTTGAAAAATGTAGAAATCCGGCATTAATTGTACTCAGTTGTTCAGTAATGCTAGGCTTTTCTTTCCTTTCCTTTTCCTTTCTGCATGGTGTGATCTTGAAAGCTTGTTACTGCTTTTTTGTTTCAGAGACGTAATGCATTCTTGACATCAGAAACTTAAACCTGAACCTTCCATTTTCAAAATTTTCTTTCTTTTTTTATTTAGTTTGGTGTTGTTTAGCACAGAAGCTGTTCCCTTGATGATTGAACTAGGAAAGTATAAAACGACATGAAGATAAAGATAAGTATTAGTTAGAAGCCTTCATGTCATGCACATGAGGGGTGCAGTCAGGATTGGAGGTCTGCGTTGCTGAATGTTATGAACAGGCTGTTATAATTACTATTGTTTCACTTATGCTGACATACATTTCTGTAAAGATTGCATGAAAAGGCCACAGGGAGGTTGCTAGCACTATAAATATGTAATAAATGACATTTTGGTGCTCTTCAAGTTTACAGTCTTGTAACTTGAGGAGTGCTAGAAGCATGAGGATCATGGGTGTAACGTACAGGCACAGTGGTGAAAGATTGGCATGCTGCTACTAATTCCATATATCAAAAGGTGTGTGCATGTGTTTAAGAATAGTAGACATGAGAATCATTAGGAAAGTAGTAAGAATTTGAATCTTAAACCCCAAGAGCTGTTGACTAAGAAGGAGGAGGCACATTGTCTTGAAAGAATTGCTGCAGAGGGCTTTGGCTCATGAAAGCCTTTTCTCTCTTGTATTCGTTTCAGATCCTTTGATCTCTTTTGGTTTGATGAGTATGTGCCATCTCTTGGTATTGCAATTGCTCTTGCTCAGATGTGACAGTAATAAATATATTCACTGAAGAGTGTAATTTAAAATTTATATTATTCAAAGTTGTTGGCAAGTACTGTAGCCTAAGTGGTGAAAATGAAGGGGAGTCTGGTTGAGGCTGACTTTTTAAAATAATTGATCCGTCTTATCAATATGTATAATGAGCTTATCAAAACAGACTTCTCAAAAATTAAAGGAGAAAAAACTCAATATAGAAAGATTGCAAGTGTAATTGAGTGCTGTAATTTACTTTCACTTTACAGGAAAAGGCTTTCAGTTTCACCTCTTACGCTGCTTTAGAAAACTGCACACTGACTCCTGGCAGTAGTGTATTGATTGGAAATACCTAGAGTGTCTAGAAAACATAAGTCTACACACATTCATCTGAACAGGGTGTTTTATAGAAAGAAGCTCTATCACTGTCTAGGGTGTGTAAGTGAGTTAAATTCAAAAGTACTGGGTATACAGTAATAATAAAGAAGTTAATAATAGCAGGATCGTTTTTTTCCAAATATCTTTTTTTCTTCATTCTGTAAAAACTAATCCTCATAGCACCTGTTTGATAACTGAGAAGAAAATAGGCAGGAAGATGGAATCAGTCAGCCACTACCAGGGATCAAAATTAAAATCTATGTGGAGTAAAAATAGAAGATTTTTCAAGAAACATTCTCAGTTCATTAGAGAATGAATTGAGGTTCCCCCTTGGACCTCATTTGGACCTTTGACCCATACAGGGCATGTTTTTAGGGCTTTTTCCCCACTCAGTTTACCTTGTTTTGTTTTATAATAGTGTGTCAGAGATTTGTTTTACACATTTTTAGTCCTTGGTACAGAATCAGTTTAGGATATGCTTTGTCTCAGCAGGATTTAGGTCTCATTCTTTTTCTTCTTCCCCTCCTTTCTTCTACGTACTTTCCCCCCTCCAGATGTAAAGCTTTGTTATGCCCAGGCTTGGTGCTGAGTAGATTTATGCCTAAACTGGGTAAGTAGCTGCAAGTAACATTAATTGTGTAAACAGTGTTATCCTGGTTTTATGTTCAGACAGTTACCTAGACTTGTACTGATGTTCCCCATCCTTGATGATCAGGCTGTGCCCTAGTGAACATTTAAAAACAGTTTTATTCATTGATATGTACATAAAGAAGTCCTTGCTGTTCATTTCTGAGGCTGTTGAGTACCATTTGGAATAGCAGCTGCTGAGGTAACAGTTTGGATGCGTCCCCTAAATATCCTTGAAAGGAGAAACATCGTGGGTATACAAAACCTTTCTGAAGCATCAATGACATGCAAGCCTCAAAGCATTTGTGTATTTTATTTTAACAGACTTTCCCTCACCGTGAATATGTTTAACTTGCTTGTAGATACTGAGTCTGATTGCATAGTGTCAAGCAGGAATGACTTTGGGATTTTTTGTATATCTAAGGCTCCCATAAGCACACGAGCGAGGGCATTTTCTTTCTGATTACCTGCCAGGTTGTGACAGACTTGAAGAAATACAATCTTATGGGTAAGACTCAGCAGTCTGCTCAGTTTACTGTATCCTGTGATTTATTGGAGCCTGCAGTCCATGTAATGGGAGATGCCAGCGCTCATTTTGATGGAGCTCTAAGAAAGAATGAGAAACTCACCTTCAGGCCTGGACTAGCTTCCTGAAATAGTGAGAAACAGAGTTTTGTGGTGGAAGTATTGCTTGAAACCAAACCAAATTTTAGGCCAGTCTGTCTTCATCTCATTCCCACTTCTGCTCCCAAATCAGCCCTACTTCTGCCCAGTAAACACTCTAGGCTTTGTAATCTGTGCTCCTAAGGATCTAAACCTTGGGGAAATTCAGCGGGGTTGCAGCTGGAGAGTCTGGCTTTAAGTTTTGCAAAAGAAATTAAGTTCCATATCTAGCTGACTTGTCAGATTGGTATAAAGTTCCCATCAGTGCAAATGGGAATCAAACCAGAAGTGCTGGTGAGTACTCATCCTCTTGGGTTTATATTGTCAGGGGTAATTTTTCTTTGGGCAGCCTTAGTAAGAAGAATATAGAAATCAGCCTTGCAGCAGTACCAGTATGAAGAACTTATTTCCAACCCTTAGCATCAGTTTTTCAAAATGCCTTGCTCATACTCTTCCATCTTTCCCTGTCTTTGGAAACAGTAAATTAAATGCAGGAGAAGGTAGGTGAACTGAGAAAGTGTGAAGAGGAACAAACAATATTCCTGTGATATGACTTTGTGGCCATTAAATTTTCCCTTTTCTCAGTCACTGCAAGACATTTGGCCATGCTGGACAGCTGGCTAAAGCACAGCACCCAGAGCAGTGGCTAGAGTGTGTTGCAGAGGGCAAAGGTAGGGAATGGGAGAATGAAGAAACACCACTATAGAGGAGGATCAGCCTCAAGACGTGAGGAGAAGGACATTGGTGTGTTGGTGAGGTTCAACATGAGCTGACAATGTGTGCTTGCAGCCCAGAAATCCAGCCATATCGTGGGTTGCATTAAAAGAAGTGTGAACAGCAGGGCAAGGGAGGTCATTCTGCCCTGCTACTCCACTCTTGTGAGACCCCACCTAGAACACTATGTTCAGTTCTAGAGTCCTGAGCACAGGAAGGACGTGGATCTGTTTGAGCAATTCCAGAGGAAGGCCACGAAGATAATCAGAGAGCTGGAACCCCTCCCCTATGAGGACAGGCTGGGAGAGTTGGGCTTGTGTAACCTAGACAAGAGAAGGCTCCCAGGAGACCTTATAGCAGACTTCCATTATTCCAAGGGGGCCTACAAGAAAGCTGGGAAGAGGCTTTTTAGCAAGAGGGCAGTGATAGGATGAGGGGTGATGGTTTTAAGCTGAAAGAAGGTAGATTAGATATTAGGAAGAAATTTTTTACTGTGAGGGTGGTGAGGCACTGGGACAGGTTGTCCAGAGAAGTTGTGGATGCCCAGTCCATGGGAGTGTTCAGGACCAGGTTTGAGCAACTTGATCCTATGAAAGATGTCCCTGCCCATGGTGGAGGGCTTAGAACTGGATGGTCTTAAAGGTCCCTTCCAACCCAAACCATTCAATTATTTGATGATTCCTTTATAGGAAGAGCTGTGCAGTGTTGACCACAGGCTCAGCTACAACCGTGTCTTCTTCCCACCTGCAGCCACCAGCAAATGCTGAAGAGTGTAAGAACAGAATGAATGCACAGAATAAACTTCTGCAGAATATTCTGTTGGCATCCAGAAATCTGTAATTTAGGAAAGTCCCGAGACTAAGAACTAGATTCTTAAGTTTAATAGATATATATATTTCATTACATTTCATTAACTTAGATTTTCTGTGGAACATCTAGTGTCAAAAACCTCCAGAGTTTGTATGTGTTATGTGAAAAGATATCTTTTTCAGTGATAAAAGAGACAGCCATACTGGTCTTCTGTTCGTGAGTTCCTTAAGTACACTTTCATAGGTATCACTGATCTGTATAAACTGTTAGTGTTCATATATTCATATGTTCATTTTCTAGCCTCTTCCACTGAAGCCTTTGAAAAGAATGATCTAATCAGTCCTTCATAAAGAAAAGTTCTGATATTGGAGCTTCTCCAAGCTCTGAGTTCTCCATTTGAAGAGCTCAAAATAATGGATTCTTTTCTGCTCTAAATGATACTTTTATCCTTGATTATTTATTGGCTAAACTGGCAGGCTTTGCTCTTCATTCTGGTACCTTCTAATAGGCATTTTCCAGGCTGTCATTTAGCTTGCCTTACCATGGTTTGAGTTTGCTTTGGATTTTTTTTTAATTATTATTATTTTCCCATTTAACCTGATATACCTCATGAGTTTTTCTACTTCCTTCATTTGGACACAAGTCCAGCTTCCAGAAGGATGTTTTCTTACTGCTGATAATGGCTCATACCCTGCTGTTCAGCAACACTGGCTTCCTTTTCCACTTTATCAATTTTTTTTTTTTTTTTTTTGCAATGTGGCATGTGTTTGCTCCTGGCCTCCAGTGTGGTATCTCTGTTTACCATACTGCCTGGAAAGATTTAACTCTCTTAGCTTCTTCCATTTAGCTAGCTTCCTTTTAGCAAGATTTAATGTATCCTCCAGGGTGATTTAAAATCAGATTTTGAACATTTTATCAGTCCTGTCAAAATTTCCTAGTATGTGTATCAACACTACCTACAGTTACAAACCCATTAAAAATGTCCAAACTGTAAAAAGTATGTGTGAATGTGTAAGCACGTGTGTCTGTTCATTGTAGATAGGGAACAGATAATTGTTCTTGACAGGAAGAATAGCTGTAAATGTAGAACTTAAGCAGTCGAAGCTGGTTTTTGTTTGTTTTTATCAGGCTTTGAGCTAGCAGAAACTGTCCTTTCAGATGTAGCCCTGCAGTCTTCAGCACCTGTGGCTGCTTGAGGGACAGCCAGGCTACTTTTCCACCCAAGGAGTCTGGGAAGTGAGATCTCAGTTTTGATCTAATGCAGTTCAGAATTTAGACCAGGATGGCTTAGAAAGACAACTTGTACAATTAACCACATTTTCTTTAGCCCAAGTAAGCAAACTTTATTCCTGGGAAAATCTAGAGCACTCAAATTTAATTGCATGCTTTTGCCAGGGCTGACTGATAGATCCAGCCAAGGGATCAGTAGAAGTTAATGAAGGGCCTTAATAAATGTATATTGATGTGGTCTAAACAAGCTTAGTAAAGTCCTGTCACTTATCTGTGTTATTGTTTTTGATAAATAAGCTTTTTAGATATTCAGAACAAGTAAGGGTAAGTGGATTACATCATAAAGCATCACTGACATTCTGCTGCTCAAAGGAAAGAAAACCTGAGCAGGATTAGTAATTTTTAAATATTGTAGTAGAAGAAGGTGAAAGAATCTCAGAAAAGAAGAAACAACAAGCAGACATTCTTTCTTTAAACCAAAATGTTGCAGTTTGTTTAATAGCAGAGTCGATATACATGTACTCATAAGCTCTCACATTACCCAGCTGTTAATCTTGATCTGATGTCTTCCAGGCAAGAAACATGAACCATATGAACTTTTTTCTTTAAGCTTCAAACAAAAGCTATCTTTATGATAATATAATATTTCTCATTCTGTCTTTTTGAACCTTTCTCTGTGTTTTACAACATAGAGGTTTATCTGAAAGCAAATTTATTTTTAGAGTTCGCAAGTTAATAGTTCAGCTGCATCAGCAAGATGCAGAGACAGAACATCCTGGAAATACCCCTCTCTGAGAAGCACCTCTTCTTGGCTGGTCACCTGTAGAAGAGGAGGCTGAGAGGAGACCTCATTGCTCTCTATAACTACCTCAGCGGAGGTTGTAAAGAGGAGGGTGCTGGCCTCTTCTCCCAAGTGACAGAGGACAGGACAAGAGGGAATGGCCTCAAGCTCCGCCCGGGGAGATTTAGGCTGGACATTAGGAAAAAATTTTTCACAGAAAGGGTCATTGGGCACTGGCAGAGGCTGCCCAGGGAGGTGGTTGATTCACCTTCCTTGGAGGTGTTTAAAGCACAGGTGGACAAGGTACTGAGGGGCACAGGTTAGTGTTGATAGGAAAGGTTGGATTCGATGATCTGGTGGGTCTCTTCCAACCTGGCGATTCTATGATTCACTTGACTTCAGTTTGGCTATCACATGAACATCTACAGAGCATGTGCCAAAGACCTCACTTGGTTTCAGGTTGTTTATTTATAGTTTGTTAACATCATTAATACAATTTTAAGATGCTAACTGAGTAAGGAAAAGCTTATACTGAAATGTATTCCTGTTAATGGCTAGGGAGGTCTATTCCAGAAGCAGTAAAGGCACCACCCGAGAGGCTTTCATCAGACTGGAATGAAGTGTTCCTATTCCTCTCTTTCCTGAGGCATCTTCCTGAGGAGTGTATCCCCCCTGAGTGCATCTGCTCTTCTCAGTGCGGCTCTAATCTGTTTTAGCAAGCCCTGCACCCTTTCTCACCATTTACACTTTGCTCATGGTAATCACCAGCGCTGAAGATGATAGATAGGAAAACAGAGGGAGGGTTTATTAAGCCTGACTTAGAGCGGAGTTGTAGGGTGAAGATCGAGGCGGCAGCTTGAACAGACTGAACAGCTTGTTGCTGCTGGAGAGAGGGGGTGTCCCAACCTGCTGCCTGCTTCATGTCCCTGCTCTTGCTGCTGCCATGCGCAGCTCTGGCACTCATCTCATCTCATCCTTCTGTGTGCTGGCAGCCAGTGCTGTTTGAGGAATAAGGCTGACAGTGAAAAGCAGAAATCTCATTCTAGCATTTGCTTAGCGAGGTTCTCTTCTCCTTATTCCAGTATATATCACCCAAAATCTGATTTTTCTTTCTTTTAAGGTATATGGAATGTCAATCACTTCTTAATTATCACCTCTTATTAAGAGGGTTTTCACAGTGCCTGTGCTTGCCTCTTCTGTACTTCTCTTGCCCTCCTTCATGTGTGTATTTTCATTCATGATGAAAATGCTTTCATGCTTTTCATGGAGGAAGCAATAACAATTGTGTTAATGTATTAATTGTAGTTGCATTTGCTAATTCTTAGTATCTGAGGCAGTCTTAGGTTTTGATAGGGAATCTTGGGGTGTTTTGTTTGTTTCTTTGGTTTTTTTTAATTTTAGCACTGCTGACCATACTAGGAGCTTAATGAGGAAAAAAAAAAGATAATATTCTGTATTACAAACAAAGCAAAAATGGTGCTAAGGAGAGTCTTATTACCAAGCGATGAGAAGCCATAAAATTCCCTAGCTGAGAGTCTAGTTGCATATTTTCATGGACTGCTGTTGACACCAATATTACGATGTAATTGTCAACCATATGATGAAATGTGACTTTTCAAAAAATATAATATACAGTTTGTTCTTACAATAGCGGCACATCTCTGAAACACTGTGTGCTTTATTAGGTGTGTGAGCTGGAGCTCAAGAAAACTATTTAGATGAAATGTGCTTATCAAACAGAGATAGCAGTACCCATATAGTGCCAGAGGATTAAAGAAAAAGAGTTGGGGGAGAAGTGTACTCATGCATTAACATTCTAGAGTCCTGTTTTGCTGTTTACATGGAAAGATTTTTTTTTCTTCTGAGGATGCAGTCTTTTTTTTTTAATTTTTTTTCCATTTTCCTTTGAAACAGTGGACTGGAAACAGTGATATTCTGTGACCTATTGTATTAACTTGAAGTAGTGCCAAGAAGACTTTTCTGCCTGGAGAAATAGAGCAAATTTTCTGGTTCACCATTTCATACTACTTGGGTTATAAAAATATTGTGAATTTCTGCACAGCTAACAGTTTGTTTTTCCAATTCAGTAAAGCTGTTACTAGCAACCGGTTAATTATTAATGCTTGGATTCCAAGTTTTCTGATTGTTTTGCTTTCTTATTTTCACCTGAACTATCTTCTTGAGCAGCTCTAGATTAATATCGTCTACAGGGGAGGTATATTTTACCATGCAGATTTTTAAACTGCAACTTTCAAATGCTGAATGAATAACCTATTTCATATATGAAATATTTTATAACCAAGATCAGGATGACTTTAAAAGCCAGAGAGATTATCAGAGTCATGTCATTTTAGGAAACAGATTCCTATAACTCAAACATGTTCTACAAGCTTTTATTTTAATCTCTCAGTAACTTGAAAAGTTTAAATTTTCAGATACATGATCTTAAGTGACATGATGATAAAACAAGGAACATAAAATCTTTATTTCCATGAAATACTTTGGTCCCATTGAGTCGTGCAAAACAAGTCATTGTACATTAAACAGCAACATGAGGAATTTCAGACTTGACATAGATATTAATTTAAACTTTTCAAAAAATAGTTTGAAAACCAAATTTAAATCTTTTCAACAGGGAGTAAATGTGCCTTGTACTTAAATCTCTGAAATGTGTTTAGTGGAACACTAGAAATGCTTTGGAGAGCAGTAAAAGTGGAATTGGCTCTGTGGTTCAGAATATTAAATCCCTGCAAATACTCAATAACAGCTAATGAGAGTATGTGAGAAATCCAACCAGGAGTGTAAATAGAGGCTCATTCTTGCAATGAGCTCCATATGGATAGACATTTCTGCCTTTGCAGAACATCACTTTTATCAGCAGGTTCCCCATATAGTACATGGATCAACTGTGTAGAGCTGACTGCATCGTCAAAATGAAATGACATGTCTCAATGGGTCAGCTAAATGTTATGTGGTATTTGTGATCATGAAAATAAAGCCTATGATTATTTTGCTTCCATTAGTAGTTTCAGTTGTGTATTTTGTCCATAGTCTTTATTTATTGTCTGGGTAACACAGGCGTAGGCATTGGTTTGGATTGAAACTGCTTAGCCGTAACAGTAATTTTTTTGGAATTTCTGGTGGACAGCTTGAGGGAGAAGAACAAAAATAAAGAATTCTCTGAGTAGAATATGCTAGAGGAGCATCTTAACCCTCTTTATCATGAGGGCTCTAAACTGTCCACTGCCTTGACACCAGGCCCCAGTTACATCCTATGTGATACCCTGGCTGTAACGCTTGAGGTGCTGTCTCTGGCCGCCTTCTCCTCACATGTGCTCATATTTCCCCCTCTATCCAACTCCCTGCAGCCCTTCCTGGTTTCTTCCACCTCCTCCTAAATCTGTAAACTCCTTGTTGCAGTACCCTCTGTATTTTTGAACTTGGCCAGCCAAAAACCACTCTGACCTTTTGTGCATTTCTAGTTACATGTGCTCATACTGGTCAGACCCAGGGAAAAATATCCTAGGAGAAGTCTGTCTAGAAAGCTGCCTGGAGAAGAGGGACCTGGGGGTGTTGGTTGACAGTGACTGAACATGATCCAGCAGTGTGCCGAGGTGGCCAAGAAGGCCAATGGCATCTTGGCTTGTATCAGAAATGGTGTGACCAGCAGGTCCAGGGAGGTGATTCTCCCTCTGTACTCAGCACTGGTGAGATTGCTCCTTGAATCCTGTGTCCAGTTCTGGGCCCCTCACCACAAGAAGGATGTGGAGGCTCTGGAGAGAGTCCAGAGAAGAGCAATGAAGCTAGTGAAGGGGCTGGAGAACACGCCTTATGAGGAAGGGCTGAGAGAGCTGGAGGTGTTTATCCTGGAGAAGAGGAGGCTGAGAGGAGACCTTATTGCTCTCTATAATTACCTGAAAGGAGGTTGTGGAGAGGAGGGAGCTGGCCTCTTCTCCCAAGTGACAGGGGACAGGACAAGAAGAAATGACCTTGGGCTCCTGCAGGGGAGATTCAGGCTGGACATTAGGAAAAAAATTTTCCTGCAAAGGATCATTGGGCAGTGGCAGAGGCTGCCCAGGGAGGTGGTTGATTCACCTTCCCTGGAGGTGTTCATGGCACAGGTGGACGAGGCGTTGGAGGACATGGTTTAGTGTTTGCTAGGAGTGATTGGACTCGATGATCCGGTGGGTCTCTTCCAACCTGGTGATTCTATGATTCCTCATTAGAATTTGAAGTATGTCTGTGAATGAAACTATATCAGTATTAATAAACGTTGTGATTAATTAAAACACTGAGAAACTTCAGCTTCTTGTGATTTCACATCAGAATTTTTCTCTTTCACCCTGAGACTTAACCTAGCAATAATAAAGCTTCTATTTTTTAGATGGATCTAAATTAAAGTACGTGGAATTTAAAGTACCTTTACATTGTATGTACTTAATAAAGTGATCGGTTGTTAAAGCTGTCCATTCGTTTCCAAAAGAGTGCCAGTTTTGAGGCTAAGTTGGATACTACCAACTGTTTTGATTGATGATGCTGATATCTTATCTTTGTGGAAGATATTTAATCAGTCAGGGAATTAAGGCACTTGTCTATCTTGAATACACTAGGAGAGGACTTCAGGGGTTAACTGCTGCCACAGCCTTACAAGCACAGAGCAAGGTCAACAGGTCTACAGAGGAAGTTAGGAAGCATCTGCTGCTGCAAAGGAGCTTGTGGGTGAAGAGGCTGCAGGCACCCCAAGGGGAACTTGGCAGCAATACTGAAGTCATCACTGCCACTAATGTAAAATGAGTCGTGAAATGAACCATGTAGTCTGCTTTCTCTAAAAACTGCCATATATACAACACGTGGACTTTGCACACTGTGCTGAGAGATGAGGTCGATGCAAATCCAGAGGACAACATTATTGTTGCCTTCAAACCAAAGAGACAGACTGTCTTCTGACTTGGCACTTCTCATTCCAGATGTTTTGTACGCAGCTGCAATTGTCGTCGAAGTCTGTCACATGGTAGCTCCGTTTTTAAGACTCGAGAATACACTGACTTAAACGGCAGAGGTAGAATCTGCCACATTTTTCTGTCTAGACATGCTTTTAGCTGCAGTGTCTTGAAATAACAGAACATAGATTTGTAAAACTTGAAATACAGCGATAGTGTCTTGATAGAAGGGACCACTGAACCATTTGATCATGACAGGGACACATGAAACAAGAACCTGGTGGTGGATGCTAATGCAGGGGATGATGCATTCTTCCCCCACAGCAAGACTGTAATTTTGCTTCTTGCTCGTAACATACGTTTGGATGATACATACCAGCACTGAAGCTCCCAGTTACTGCTTTTACATACGTTTCTGAACTCTTAATGCTTTGCAAATACATTCAAAGCATGATGTAATATATTCCAGATTTTGACATCTATTACTTAGGATTTTTTCCTTCCTCCGTCCCCCCCTCCATTCCATCCCTCTCCCCCCCAGTTTCTGTAAAGTGCTCTGGAAGTTTTCACTAACAACTTCTGTCTTCTTTACCGACATATGGAGAAGCCACAATGTTGGCATGAAGTTATCTCCTGGTAATAGTGCCAGCAGAATGTTGTTTTGCGTCATTGTTCAATACAGGAAACTGCTTTGTGTTTTGTCTGTAATTTCAGCTTTTCTGAATGATTGTTCTTTGATTCATAGGGTTAATATTGGCAGTTTCTTTTGCATTCTGAAAGGCCTAGTAAAAGGGATAATGATCCCGTGAAATATTTCTTGATGATCTTGTATTTTTTTTAATTCTGTCTCCTTTATGTGTTTTTAATAAGTTCTCTGTGGCAGATAGGAAAGAATAGCTATTCTAGGAAAAGATGCAGTATAGAAACACCAATGTTTTATGTCTAGAGGTCTTCAACATTTTTCATATATAATTCTTTGCAGTATTAGTGCTAACGATAAGATCTGTCTTAGCTGTGTAACAGTGAACCAAGTGCTTCTCTGCTAACACAGAAAGCAAAATGTCAGTTCAGGTCAAATCCTGATTCTTTGCTCACAACAGTGATAGGCAAGGCAGGAAGAATGGAGTGAGAGTCCCTCATCCCTGGTTGTTTCCTGACTTATGGACTGAGCAAATTTGATTTGGGATGTAAATGAGAGTAGGTATAAAGGCTTCTAAGTCCCTTTAAGTAATGACAGCCAATATTTTGAGAAGCAAATTGCAGATAAAATCCTAGCACTGTTCAAGTCAGCATTAAAAGTCTCACTGTCTTTAGCTGAGCCAAGATTTCACACGCAGTGTTTGAAGCACTGTCAGGATGTGGTTTGATTCTCTGTTGCCCTATCTAAGAGGTGGGTAGGTATCCTTGCTTTTAATTTGTAGACCAAGATAGTATGATGAAATAACTTGGCCCTTCCTTCATAGAGAGACAGCACTTTCCTCCGTGATCTCAGCAGTCAGTTCATCCCATACTCATTTACAGAGTACTTTTGCATGATGTCCCTACCTAATTAAGATTTGATATTCCATTCTCCAGTACTTCTTACTTTCTGCCCCAGCCTCCCCCCAGCTCTTAATTTACAATTATTCTATTTCTGGCCATCAGATTTCCTCTACTCCTTTTATGGCCACAGCAGAGCACACTTATAAATCTTCCTTTGGACTCTATGCACTGGCTGCCTTCTTGCTGCAAAACATGAGCAACTCTACCCTGTCACTGTTAATGCACTGACATTTAGCAGATCTGTTGCGATTGCTCCAGAAATACTATTTTCTTAACATTTCAAAGTGGTTTTAAAACAACTTAACTTCCAATGTCTCTTCATAAACTTAATAGATTGATTCTAATATGTGCAAATGCTCAATGAAATGTTTTCCTTAACTTTTATATTACCACCAGTTGCAGACTGTTCAGTTGGATGATGTGAAATTCATTTATCTGCCCTGATGGTACATTGTATTCTACTCAAAAACTTAAATTACTTTCACAACAAAGACATCATCTGAACAATGGTGGACATGCCTGCTGTATCTAACATCTTGCTCTGTGCTTCTGGAAACAAATAATATTCTATCTTTTTAAATTTCACATTCATTTTCCCAGTCTGTTCCTTGTTTCCTTGTTGTACTTGTTCTCAATTTAATGCTGGCTTCTTTCCTCTATCAAATGAGATCTTTTGGAGTACCTTGGCACGTATTGTGATTTAATAGTCATTAACTGGGTTTTCTGTATGGACAAAGAAAGGCTGGCACAGACAGAGCTCACGGGGTCCCTCTCGCTTTTCTTCTCTCCCCTTGAGCTCCAGCTTTTCAGCAGCTGGGGGCTCACCCATGTTCCCTAATATTTGACGTGAGGATTCATCACTCAGTTAAAGACTCATTTCTTCAGGAGCTGTGTGCAATGATTTTGTAACGGCATCAGATGGCTCAGGGTAAGTGATTTCAGTCAGAATTTGAACACAGATTTTCATAGATAAAGCCCTCATTCTATGGCTGGTAGTCCTCACTGTTTTGTTTTTCACGTGTACAGCAAAGCTATGCTGAAATTTGCAAGTTTAATTCGATGTAACAAAATGTTAAAATGTGGCAGCTTGGTAAGTGAATTGTCACTTGCTTTTCGGTTAGCATTATAATTCTGGCCCCAAACTGAAACCTTGTTCCCAAGTACTCTTGCAATTTGATCTGGGGCAAATCCAAGGTCCACAGAGTATCTCTTTCTTGGTTCTGATAGGGAAGGCATCAGGCTTTGCCAAGAGCAGTGATTTTTACAAGATTTCGGTGCAAGAGGTGATGATGTCTTTGGAAGAAATAATTCTGAGATTTCTACTAATGCGGTGGCAGCTGTTTTTCCGAGTTGCTGCTTTTGCTAGTGCCTCAGGTTGCTCTAGCTGCCAGAGGAATTTGCTTGATCCATGCCTAAACTCTAGTGTAAAACTTGCCAAAGTCTGTATCCAAACTAGTGCTCCTCAGCATGCCTTTGCCTGTGTTATCACATCACTATTGATTTCATATCATTCCAAAGTGGAGGAGAGGGAAAGACAGACGAGGAACCACCATCTGTGTTGACCAGCTTAACTCAGTATATGCTCAGTAATGCATTCTGTGACTGTAGCAGGCTATTCATTTTAAATACTGTTATTGCTGTTCACAGAGGTGTAGCTGAAATACTAGCTTGAGCTCTTGGATCATCTATATTTAAATGCTAACAGTTGTAAAAACCAGCAAGCACTTCCTAACTGTGTAGTTCTTACTGCAAGATTTGTGTAGATTCCTATTATTTCCTTATGTCTTTGAATAATCCATAGATTGCTTCAACTAAAAAATAGGAGCATCGTTTGTATCCTAAGCATGCCTGAGGGAATGCCAGTCATGTATTCCTTCAAAAAGTTTGGAAATGCTTCCCAGAATGTACAAACTATAATATTCAGTGATTCTTCAGGTCTCTGAAATATTGACTGATGTGTAACAGAAGGTGATACTAGGTTTCATTTTAAAAATTCCATTTAAATCTAAGGGGCCTGATTCTATAAGCAATTATTGATATACCAGCATACTTGCTTTTTATGGAGGAATTCAGAATTGCTGGAAAACCATTTACATCAGCTCTCGCTCTTCCTGCATTGTGCCTGCATTGTCAGCAGGCCAGATGGTGCTTTGCTGCATGTGAGCACAGCAATAATTGCAGTTCTCGAAGTGAATGACTGCGTTTTGCAGCATGACACCAATTTTAGATGAAAATGAGGCCTGGTCTATTGACAGGCGCAAGCAGTGAAGCCAGGGCCCACAGAGTGGGAGTGGGCTTGCTTTCTGGCTATTCCCTCCTATTATTCCTTATGCACAAATGTCTGTGTAAAATAGGACCATTTGACGAGATGTTTGCATGGTGTGAAGTTTTAAAAATTATCTCCCGCCCTCCCCAGGGTTTTGTGTTTAAAGATCTTGACAACTCTCTTACAGAATTGTGAAAAAGATATTAAACATAATAGATACTAATCTGTGTTTTGAAATAAGAGTTTTCATTGGTAGAGCTGGAGATCATTTTACAGGCATTTACCCTTTATCACCTGGTCTAAAACACTTGTTTCTCAGCTCTACATGAAGTTGTTTCCAGCCTCCCAATTAATTTAACCAACTTTACTATTACTAATGAGAATTTTTGCTCCCCTGTTCTGCTAGTAAGCTCATAGCTAGTCTCCTGACCTACTCAGAAATTGGTAAGCGTTCATCTTCACTTCCCTTTCCTGACTTCTCTTTTCGAGTTATCCTTCTTGACAGGGTATCTTTTCTCCTCTCTCTCTTCTCTTTGAAATTGCAGTGTTCAGATACGCAATCCCTGTGCCTCCACTCTTGAGGTCTCAGGCATGCTTGGCCTTTGTAGATGGGAGGGGAGGAGGTGTTGAATGCATGAGTGTCAGCTTCAGCAGGTCTTAATAAGAGAGGGATGGGGAATTGGGGAGGGGAAGCGGGTAGGGGTGGTAGAAGGTTGCTAGGGATTAGATTTCCATCTGTCACTCTGTCATCTGTCCTTACTCTGGTCCTGGGCTGCTAGTGCTCCCTTCCTTTTCTGCTGTTTTAAAAAAAAAAAAAAAGGAAGAAAGCGTGGGCTTTTGTTTGTTTAAAAGCATAAAAGAGAGAGGGAATTAAGCTCATTAGTTGTTCCTTATTAGTCACCATTGATGGTAGGGAGCAAGGGTGAGTAAATGGAGGCTTGCAAAGAGGTAAAATCATTCAATAGCAGCAGCCAAGGGAAAGCAGAAAGTCTATTTGCTTTTTCTGCAAATTGGAGAAATACTAAAAGCAGGTGATTTTACATCAGTGTATCAATATTAAAATGTGACATATGAACAATTAATTGTTTCACCAGTGGCTTGTTATTTCTTGCTGGCTGTCAGAAATACCTAAACCTCTGACAAAGAAAACTTGATTCATGCTTGGGTTCGGGTCTGCAGGACACTTTACAGACTTGGATTGTATGTTATTGTATGACTTCACAGAGAAAACTGTTACTTTATATGAGTGCTATGAATTAATATATATGAATAACTATCTGAAGTACCTGTACGTTCTCAAATAACTGTATGTATTTAGTAGGATGTTGTTTTGTTTAGGAAGGAAGTTTCTGTTTGCCTGCTCTTGGCTTTATCTTTGATCAGTGTTGTGCTACAAAATAGACTTGATTCTGTGTCATCTACTCTGATAAAAACACTTTCTTGATTTTAATTATGGAAAGAGAATTCCTGTTGACAAGTTACTGAGTTGATTGTATCTAGAAAATAGCTGGGTGCTGAGGCTGCTTAGTTAATATAATCCTTATGATACAGAATGTCTAAATGCAGAATGTAAGTAATTTGTTAGGATATTTTGGATGTGGTGAATAGGCAGCATCTGACAGCGAAATACAACAAGTGTTCAGATAAATGCAGAAAACAGACATAGGTAGGCTAAAAATTCACAGGTAAACTCCTGATGCCTGCTATTGCTGCTGCTGTTTTGACAGCTGCTCCTACTAGTAAGCACCATGCAAACTGAAGATATTAACAGGAAAAATTATCTTGAGAAAGCAGTAATTAGTACATTTTTAGCACATGTACATGTTTGATGAATTCAAGTGGTGTAGCAACCGGAGTGATGTATTATCAGTATTACTAGTGGCTTTGGACTATTCCCACCTCTGCCTCTCACCATGACCACATGGTCTTGCACAGGGCAACAAGCCCAGAAACATTTGGGAATGTTGAGGCACCTTCTTCCAAACCACAATTCCTCTGTTTGCTGTGCTTCATTAGATTAGAAAAGCAATTGTGAAATTTCAGTGAAATACTTGTGACTGTAACTGTAGCAGTGTGATGGCACTGGGGCTTTGGCACCTCAAGCACCGTCTCACATAGATCTGGTGTGATGAAGAATAAATGCAAGAGCTGGGATGCTGGGTCACCATCACAGATAGCTATAGTGCTGTCATTCTGTGTCTGATAGTGTCTTCCAATCTTCTGGCAAGTTTTTGAGGTTTTTCTTTTCTGGTGTGTGCATGTCGGAAGCCAATTTGCGTAAAAATTCTGTTTACTTGGGATGATGGTGGCAGGTAGAGGTAGTCTCTTGCAGGTAGGACATATAGGAAAGGAAAATGGGCACTGCTGTTTTCCTTTTGTTTTGTTTTGACAGTATTCATATTTAAAGATTTAGTACAAATGAGTTAATTACTCCTGATGTTCTTTGAAATTATGACCGTGAGTGTAGATCAGTTACGTCTCTACGAGCTTTACTGTATTTTTACATGATTTGCTTGCTCTTGAAGAAACCAGTTTAAGTGAAGACATTTTCACATAGGGCCTTAAGACAGACAGTTGTTTACAGTACTTATAACAACACCTTCATTGATAGATCTCCTTTTTTAGTATCCTTTCATCTGCATGTCTAAAATTAAGTTAGGTCTCCATTACTAAAATTAGACAGAAGAGTCATTGGATTAGAAGTGCGCTTTCTTTCTTATCCTTAACTGAATGAAAGGAGCTTCTTTTGATAAAACTGTAATAGAATTAAATGCTCTGCATCTCATCTCCTGAAATCGTATGGATGAAGTATTATCTTTATTATATCCACCAGTCTAAGAACACCTTAAAAGGTGGGACAGAATTTTCTGAACAAGGAAATAAGCTTTTTGTGAATAAGAGAGATTAGTCATTCAGCCTCAGTATTACCCTCACACACTGGATTTTTGTTCAAGGTAGCCTTTCTCCTCTACTTTACCCAGACAGAACTCCTATTGTGTTGAACACAAGTTTTGCTTGTTTGAAGCAACATGCTTGCTGTAAACTTCAGTGGATTGTGCTGATACTTAATACAAAGCTTGTGCATAAGTATTTTTGCTAATTGGAACCACAGAATTCAGCATCCTTGAGCTCTGGCATCTTAAGGGCTTCAGGATTAAATCTGCTTCTTGGTACTACTACACAATACATGTATTTTGTATGATTAAGTATTTGTGTGCTTCTAAAATGCTTTCTTTTCCACTCCATAAATCCTCCATAGTTGAATCCTAACGAGCTTATTTTCTGCTGAGGTCTCTGATTCAGAAGCACCGAATGAATCCTGAGTAGAATGGTGTCGAGGAAGAGCAACAATCCCAAAAGCATCTATGCCTTTAACAAGTTTGAGCTTGAGGATTGAAAGGAAACATTAGAAAGTAATATCCAAACTTTACATTTCGCAATATGATGTGTCCTGCTAGCTGGGAAGCAATTATTCTAGTCTTAAAAAAAATCCACTATTTCTTATGTCATAGAATCACAGAATCATAGAATCACCAGGTTGGAAAAGACCTCTTGGATCATTGAGTCCTGCATTCCTACCTGCAATAAATGGCTAAGTTTTCCAGTGATTTAAAAGCAATAAGACCAAATGCTATCAGGGCAGGTTAGTGTAACTTGCCCTTAGGATGATGTGAATCTTTCAAGTTTCTTGCAGGCTGTGGATTAATTTGGTGTGAAATGGACTGTCCACAAGGACTTCCATGTTCTTCTGGCTGGCCTCAGCCAATGGGATTGAGCAGGAGGTGACTGAAAAGTGACCTTCTTTTTAAGCACTGTGACTATGCCAGACTCATGCTTTAGGGTTATTAGGAGTTGGATGGTGCAGCAGGATATAGGGTGGAAAGGAGTTGTTTTTTGGAAACAGTCTAGTTCCTTACCTATAGGAAACGGCACAGAACCACAGTTGGGCCAGTTTTGTTTGGACCAGGTATGTTCAAGAGGTGCTTCACACCTCACTGATTTTTTTTAGAGAGACTACTGCTGTGGAGTGCCAGGTCTCATTTCTAAACTATTCATCCGAAGAGCCAGGGCTCAAGTTAAGAGGATTACACTTTTATGTAGACATGCCTATTGTGTAGCCATATCTGCTGAATTTACCGTGTACCCTAACATTCAAAAATTAAAAGTGAAGAGAATAAAAAGTTGTTTTGTTAATACCATTTCAGCACTTGAATGTTTGTTGGGGTGTGAAATGTATAGGTCTTTGAATTTATCTGTGAATTTGTCTTTGAGACACGTAAGCATAATCAGCATTTGCTCTTCTCACAAACTTAAGTAGCATAAGAGGGAAAGCTGGTGTTTAAATTTCTTTCCTCTAATTGGGTCATTTCTCTGCAAAGAACTTTTCTGACTGCGCTGAGGTTATTTTAACATGATACAACGCATTCTGTAATGCAAGCAAGTCACTTTCATGTCTTATGTGTCATTTTTAGAAACAGCTGTAGAGGAGTATCTTTGAAAACTGCTAAGATGATATTTGCAGTTTTCATGACCTTCTTTTATTAGTTCCTGCTCAAGCTGATAAATATTTTATGTCAGCAGTTCCCAAACTTACCTTCTTTGGACTCTTTCCTGGCCTGCAACCTAGAAGTGTGGTTTCCAACTGCAATTTGCAGAGCTGTTCTGGAGTTATGACATGCATTGCGACCCTATTTCTGAGTGTTGGGATCACACGTGGATCCCTGTTCAGACCTGATGCTTTGTGCAGTCATGTTAAAAGCCTGGCTGGCCTTGCTTTGAGCTGGCCTTCTCAAAAAGTGGCAAACATGAGATTTATGCAGAGTAAGAAGTCCCAGGTCTGCAAGAAGCTTGCAATTTGCTGTCGTTCAGAGAAGTAATGTATTTTCACTAGGAATATCTTGGGCAACCTGATCTAGTGGGATGTGTCCCTGCCCATCGCAGGGGAGTTGGAACCAGATGATCTTTAATGATCTTTAATAGTTCCAACCTGAACTATTCCATAATTCTATGATTCTAATATGGAGAACCTCTAACAGAAGGTTCCTTTGGAGATGCTTTCTAATGGTTTTGGCCTCCCATGGAAAAAGCCCAGAAGAGAGCAAGGTGCAGGAATTGTGAGATAAAAGCCTCATTTGAAGCAGGATAAATTAACTATGGTCCATTGATCAGAAGCTAGTGGGGCTGTAGGAATTTCTTCTTCAAAGATTAAAGTAAGTTTTCAGAAGGGTCATCACAGAAACAGTCGTAGTGGAGAATGTGTTTGACAAGAAAGGCAGACAGACCAAACATAGACCAAGCAAGTGTAGTATACAGGTTCTGTAGGTGGATTGTAGTATTAGATTGAGTCTGTCTTACTCTAATTTTGCATTTTGATTTAAGAAGTAAGCTAGGTGATGGCAAACTGCTAAACAGAGAAAGTGAAGTTGCTCCTAACATCTCTTTTTAGGTTGGAAGAGGCTTGAAGTGGTAAAGGCTGGTCAAGTTCGCAGAGGGGCAGGATGTGACTGGGAACATTTCCTTGTATGGGGAGATGCACTGAGCCGAGGAGGAAGTGCTTGAAATGAGGATAAACGTCTGTGTGTATATTTAGCCAAAAAGTCCTGACCAAGGGAAGCAGGGTCTGGAAGGATTGCTGGGATTTTGGCACGCAGCAGCGGTGGTGGAGGAGCCACCTACCTGGAACAGGCAACACCCAACCTTCTGTCCAGGCTGAAGGTTGACAACGTGGTCTCACCTCAAAAATTTTCCTATATATGCCCAGTGTCTTTTCAATATCAATACAAACTACATTTTTTTTTTGCAGATATTTCAGTGAAGGCTGTCAAAGCCTTTGCAAGTACAGCATTTTAACTGACTTATGAAATCTGTGAGGTCTGAACCAATATTTTACTGTTGAAGTTACTGAGGGACACTGTGATCACTTTTAGAGGGAAACGAGTGTTGTAATTGCTGGAAGAATTAAAAATGCAAATGCAGTTTTGTTATTTTAGGTATATAAGTAGAGGTTCCTGAGACAAAGAGGTTGAAAAGGTACTTGTGAACCAAAAACTGCTTAAAGATTTAATGTTCTGTTTACTATATATGAAATATATTTAAAAAATCACCTTTCTGACTAGCAGATTGTTTCTTTGTGGGGAAAAAAACCCCCTAGCTGTAACTTTTTAGAAAATGCAGTATTTTCTGGAATGCTTGGTTCATCATTTATGTAACTTTTTTTAAAAACTTATTCCACTTAAATCTGCTAAAAGAGATCTGAGCATCTGGCAGTGTGATGGTAAAATCTGAAGTGCATTGCTCTTCAAAATGCAGCTGAATGCAATCTTCCCCCTGATATTTCATCATATGTGATACCTATATCGCTATTTCTGTGTTTCTCATTTTGACAGATTAACTTTTTGATGGGGATTTTCCATGGAACAGATCTTTTTGTAAACATGTACTTAATAAATTAGAAATTGACAAACAGGCAGTGATGGCTAAATTATAATGTAGGAAATAATAATATGACAAGAATTTATGTGTTGTAGGAGTGATTTGAGTTTATGGTCTATGTTCATGTATTGCTGTTAGCAGCAGATAAGCCAAGGAACAAATGATTAACCCCCTCAGTATATTTTTTGCTAGTTTCCAGTATAAGTAACGCTACTGCACACTTTTTTCCCCCTGAAAGCAGCTTTGCCTTCACATAGAAAATAAATTCATTTAATGTAAATGATACATCACAAAAGGAAAACAAAAGAAAAAATTTGAATCCATCACTACTTTTGCTAGTTCTTGTATTTGGGCCTTTAGTCACTTCTTGTCTTTCACATACCGTTTTACTAGTACGCAGATAATTGCTCATCTACAAGCACCAAGAACATCCCTATGCTGAAAACAATATTTGACATTAAAATTCATGTAAAGATAAAAAAAAACATAGCAAATGAAATCAGGGCTCAAAAAATGCTAAGGAATGATAAGATGCTGCACTGCACTTCAAAAAACAAAGAGGTCTGGGGTTTTTTTTATAAAAAGCATATGTCAGACAAGGCATTTTTGCTCTTAAAACCTGTAGTGGGATTAGCGGAAATGGTAGTGCCATTCAAGCAATGTATATGCTAATTTCTCAGTTCTTGAGTTTATTCCTTTTTCCTCCTTGCTGTGTCTTCTCAGCTGATTAGTAATAAATCACTTTTAAACCAGGGCACAGGGGACTATGGCACAGAAGAAAACACAAGGATGACAGGCTCATTTACTGGTTTAGCACATCAACATTTTGGGCATGTTGCCATTAGTCATCCTGAGTTTTGAGTTCAGTTCAAAGAGATTCTTGTCAATGCTTTTCCAAAAGGATGCGTTATTCATTTCCATAACGATGCTGGTGGTGGCTGCACGCTTAGTTGAAGCTGTGAAGAAACTGGAACTTCTTCTTTGTTTTTGTTCTGACATGGGATATGTGTTTTATACAAACTAAGTTCAATGGTATTAAAATTAATGAATAATTGTACTTTGTTTTCTGGCTAGAAGAAAATTTAAAACACATTTTTCAAAACACTCAGCATTGCCCAGGCTTTGTTGGGTACTTTAGCAAGGGAAACATGTCCTGATTTGTTGAGTGGATCATCCTCATCCAAATGGACTTTCTGGAACCACAGATGGTCAGTGTAGACTGAGGAAACAAGGATGGTGAGATGGAACATGCCCTGGCCACCATTCTTAGCGCTCTCCTGTTTAAAAAGGGCAGTGTCGATGAACTGTCATTAAATGGTGGCTCTGGAGAAGCCTTTACTGAGTGACAGTTTCTATGGCTGGATGTATTTAATGCTTCTTATTGATCTGGCATTGGAATGGAGATAATATTCATATCACAAGCATTTTGTAACATTAGCAACAGCAGTAGTGAAACAAGTGCTATCTTCAGCTTTGGTTTGTTGTATCCCAAGTGCAGGACCTGGTATTTGGCCTTGTTAAACCTCATGCCATTGGTTTCATCCCATTGGTCCAACCTGTTTAGATCCCTTTGCAGAGCCTCCCTACCCTCCATCAGATCCACACTTCCACCCATAGAATCATAGAATAACCAGGTTGGAAGAGACCCACTGGATCATCGAGTCCAACCATTCGTATCTCCCAGCTTAGTGTCATCTACAAACTTGCTAAGGGAGCACTCAATGCCTTCATCCAGGTCATCAATAAAGATACTGAACAGGACTAGACCCAGCACTGAGCCTTTGGGGACATCACTTATGACTGGCCTCCAGCTGGAATTAACTCCCGGGCTTCGTGTTTAGGTTGAGATTAGTGAAAATGTGGTTGTTACAAGAGTCAAGCTATGGGTGAATTTGAGAAAGTTCTTAAATATATTCATTAAAGTCCTAGAGTGGGCCCTGGGTTAAGTGGAGGGAAGAGAAGTTCTACAAAGATTTGTGAAATATATTTAAAATTAATGCCATAGACAAAAATCTGAAAACCAAGAATATTAATTTCATCCTGTCCCCCAGGAGAAAATATTTTAGCTCCTTTTCAGCCCTCCTTGCCAGCATAAGGTGTTCTGATCATCCTGCAGGAAAGTAATAAATCTCCCTTTTAAAGAGTTATTATGGTCAATGGCAGGAAATGGTGATGCCATCAGAAACCATTTAGTATATATTTCAGGAAAAAAACACAGATTTCTCAGAGGAAAGATTCCTGGCCAAGGGAGAGGAAAGAGTGGCTGGAGACTGAACAGACTGATAGGAAAAACACTGATAAAATCCTTGCTTTGTTTGGATAAAGAACATTTTAACAGGTCTGATTCCACAGCTTCTCAAGGACCATAATAGTCATTTGAAGTTTGGACCTAACTGTTGCCATGAGTTAATGCACTTTGCCTAACCCTTGTACTGTAGATTCTACTGTAATAGTGTTATAATTAAAAAAAAAAAATCTTGGTAAACGGAGTAAACTTTGTAATACTTTTTCAAATGGTAAAGCTAACCCTGTCAAATTAACCCTCCCAGAACTGAATTCTTTAAAACAAAATTCTATGTCTGTGAAGTCTTTTTTCCAAAGTAGTTGAAAATCAGGTATGATTCTGTCTTAATCTTTAACACTTCGTATCTTGGGAATTTTTTTTGTTTGTTTTGGTATCAACATTTTACTACCACTGAGTCCACAAACACTTGTAACTTCCCTAACAAAATTAATTTCTTCTGTTAATGACATTTTTACCCTCCTCGTTGAAGCACACAATCAAAAATTGATTGTACGAAATTGAGCTTGATCTGAAGAATTCCCAATACAGAGAATGAAAATCAAGTGCAACTAGATCAATATAATCCTTGTTTGTACTTATACAAGTAACAGGAACTAGGCTATGCTAATAAGCAAGTCAGCTTTTGAAGTACAAAGGGTATGCAAATGTGTTATCCAAAATTTGGAGTTTGGAATGCAATTAAGCAAGCAGAAGAAATACTGAGGATGCAGAAAAAGTTACAGGAGCGTGGCCCACTTTCCAAGTGGAATTTATTGACTTTTCGGAAGTCTGTCTTCATGTCCCAAATATTTTTCATTCCTCTGATGGTAATTGCAGCTGATAAGCAATATTGTAAGCTAATGCAGTTCACAGGTAGATGTTTTGCATGTTAATGTTCATTCTTCTTCCTGCTGGTTATGTAAATAAGGGACCTTTGCATTTACCTTTGCGTTACTTGGATTTTAACAGATGCAGCATTTTTAAGAGTGCTCAAACTTAGGCAGTTCTGTTCCTTAAGCTTATTTCCAGCAGCAGCCTTGAGCCAGCATGCTCGTCAGCTTTAACGAAAATTTAAAGAGAAAGGCTGGTACAAACTTAAGACGTATGGAAAAGTGATAGATGAACACATAGAGTTTGAATGCTAGGAAAATGAAAAAAATGTTACCTGTGAGTGGCTGTAGCTACTTGTAGAAGAAAAAGCCAATAGAGAGAGGGTAGGAAAAAAAGGGAAAACAGCAGGGCAGGAAAAGAACTGGAGTAGTAGCAGAAAAGAGTAAATGAAATTAAACATGAAACCTGTCATTTTAGTGGTGGGAAGCTGGTATGTACTTTCAAAGCGTCCCAAGCCCATGCTGTCTTTTTCTGTTTGCTTGAGGGCTTTCCTACGTTTCAGCTTTCCTTCAAAATGAGTAAAAGCTTTAGCTGGAATTTTATGTGCTTCCTAGTGCATAGTTCTGAAATTTCAAGGAACACACTGCAAGAGGTAGTTCTAGAGAAGCCCTGCATTAATAAATAATGAAAGTTAATGACTGAAGATGGGTACTCTGCAATGTGGGATAGGATTCACTGTCCAGAATATGAAAGAAGTTACTCAGGAAAAGCAGTGTTTGTAATATACAAATGCCCTAATGGTATTGTTCACATGAGCAGCTCTTGCAGTATTAGACTCTATATGTATAAAATCTAAGGACTGGGTCTGAAGTAGCACAGTGAGTGTGATAGCGCATTGAGTCAGCAGAGGTGCTCGGATGCTGATACACCACTTCACATGTCTTTAGTGCAGTGACCCATAAACCACTGTTAAAGTTCAGTGGCAGATTTTGAAAGTAGCACCTGCCACCTGAAGGTAGCAGTGAAGGGGAATGGATGGGGAACGTTGCCTTTGGTACATTAGTCATCTTTGTTTTGCAAGACTGTTGATGAGAACATACTGGTATTTGGGTTTGTGCTATGAAGTTTCTTATAGCACAGATGGAACTAACAAAAACAAACAAACAAAAGAAAAAAAATAACACCTTATCCAAGAAGAAAAAGCTACACAGAATACCTTGGCACTTCCTAGGATGTTTGCTCTTCTGCATCTTGTTTTCTTGCGAAGAAAGAAAATCAGAGCTTTCAAAACTGATTTGAAACATGAATTGAGATGTGTGTCTCGAGTATATGTCTTCTACTTGTTAAAAAATTGCTTGGAATTCTTCATAGTGGAACAATCCTTAGCATTTCCTTCTTCTCATTCTTGCTTAGCAGAGGTCACGAAGGAGCTGATGAAGTCCGCCAGGAAATGATCGTGTGCAGCGCCGCACGCTTTCACTCCCTTTGTAAACATTGGGTTTATCCTGTTTTTTTAAACAGGTAATGATTAAATGTCACAGAAAAACAGAACTTGGAAGCTGTGGTATTTCAGCTTTGCTTAAAAATATTTTAATATGCACATCTCTTTTCTGGATCTGGCAAAGGTTTTGACTAACCATGTCTTTTATAGTCTGATATTTTATTGCCATATTGCCCTAATGTTTGAGCAGGATCTGGGAACCTTGTGAAATAATCACTGCACAAACAACCATTTACCACTTAAGAAAGTCTTACTCATTCTTTGTCTATGTCCTGTGTAGTACAGAATACTTTTTGAAGTGAACATCAGACTTAAGGACATTAAATGACCATGTTTAAAGATTACTCTTTTTATGCAGTTTCTTGCATCCATTTGTTCTCTGCTCAGCAGAACCCCTGTGTATGAACTGTGTGTGGCTTAAGTCAGCGGTAATTCTTCTGCCAAGGAAGGAGATCATTATTTTCAAGAATGTGACTGAAAGCAAAGTATATGTTGAGATTTCTGCTCATGTGCACAAGATGTGTGTCATTCCCCCAAGGAGATATGCTTTTTGGGTGTCCAAATACTATTCAGAAATGGCTCTCATGTTACCTTTACTCCAGGAGCATCCGTGGATGGTAGCACGAAGATTGGGAGTGCAGGGAATATGCAGCAGAACCATTCTGCACAGATATTGCAAACTAAGTATGTAAAAATGGACCTCCACTGATAGAACTGATGCTGAAGGTCTGTGGAAAGCTGCAGTCATCATTGACGTCCTCAGAATTAGAATGTGGTTGGAGATCTGCTGGTTTAGGCAAGCGTTCTAGTACACATGGATGGTATTTAGGTTTTGGCATTATCATTTTTTGGCAAATTTAGTTTTGGAAAAATTGTTAGTTGTGCTTGATATAATTAAGTAACTTCATATATTAAAACCCCAATGATTTCTGAGAACATTTCTACAGTAGCAAGTTTAAATGCTGTTAGGGGAGAAAAGGCCAGTATAAGTTGTCCAGCCAGAGGTTAGAGCACTGGAGACCCCAGGACATTACAAAAGTCTTTATGCTGAAGCAGCCATACCTCATATGGCCTTCGTAGACCCACAGTTATTGTATATATCAGCAAGAGAACTGGGAGCTGATTTTTAACTTGTTTTGGAAAGAATACCATCCTAGAGACATTGTGATTATGTAGCATGAGCAGGGCTTGCACAGGGGAAGAAACAGAAAGTGCCTCCAGCTTTCTGAACTGAAGTGCTGAGGCGGTGGCTGACACTGGGAAATGGCAAAATGTATAGAGCAAAGAGAGTTTAAAAGACAAGTGGTTTTACATTTCAAAACAGAAAGGTCCTTTCCGAAGATGAATTGTCTTTTAGAACCTGTTAGAACTGGGTGTGTTAAAGACGCTATCTTTGTTTTCATGAAATGAGACCTGAATGTTTTATACAAAAGCATACATTTGCATCCTGTGGAAAGTGATTTTTATGCTACATGTATTTTATTCCTTAAGTTCAGACAAATGCCTTAAGGAATGAGACTGGTATAATCAACTCCAGTATTAGCAAAATTTTCAGCAGGGAGGGGCTGCTGTTGAAAGCTGGAAAATGACAGTTTAGAACTTTTCAATAGAAATTCAGAATTCATCACATATGTCATACACTACTGTTGCTAGAACGATACTTTGCTATATGCAGCACGTAAATACTGAGCAGAAAGAAGACACTGTTTGCCCATCTCTGGGCATGGCATATGCCTCAGCACCCCTCCCAGGTTGGTCAAACATTCCAGATCAGTAACCCAACACAGACCAGTTTGGCCCAGCCTCATCCTGTGTTAAGGGATGATTTACTGATGGTCTCACTATTTTGGGGGATGTGAAGCCAAAACAACCGTGTAACAACCGTGGACCGCTTGGACAAGGTGCCAAGACAATGACAAATCCCCAGCTGCTATTAAGTTGTTTCCTTCATTGGACATGAGAAGGGGAAGTAAATGCCTGATTCACAGTTTGAAATTTAAAATGTAGATAATCTATATTATAATAATTTACCAAAACTGACTCACACAAATTCTGGTTTCCCCCTTCATATGGTGTTCCTGCAGGACTGAAGCTTTTGTTCCCAAAAGGTGTCAGAACACTTTTTATAGTAAATTGACTTTTACTTCCATGTCCCTGTACAACTCACATTTACATTTAAGTCTACAATATTTTTCTCCAATGTCTGTGATAAGGAAGCAAGACACAACTATATGACTTCTGGGAGGTCAAAAGTGTAAAGTACTGTGAAATAACCAATCCAGAGCTATTAATGGCAGTTCTTTAGATCGTGCTTCCTAAGATTTTTTTTTTATGCTACACATGAGGATTTTTATTAGGAAGCTTGATTCTGAAAGCGCTGGAGCATATCAACAATGAAATAATTGTTCTAAGAGACAGTGTAAAGGCTGATAGACCAAATTTTACCTACATGTTTTTAGTTTACTTAATGGGCTTGATGCTAGTCTAGACATGCCTCTAATTCATCTAGCTTCAAAGCTTCTTAGGTGCAAGAGGAGCCTCTCTCTGCCTTTTTTCCTCCAGCAGTGTAGTTGGTCGAAGCTGTTCTTTGTTTTCA
Organism: Coccyzus lansbergi; assembly: GCA_033558105.1. Taxonomy (NCBI): domain Eukaryota; kingdom Metazoa; phylum Chordata; class Aves; order Cuculiformes; family Coccyzidae; genus Coccyzus; species Coccyzus lansbergi. The sequence goes on from JAUMJK010000307.1 coordinate 792,156, forward strand.
GTCTGTAACATCATAATATTAGTCTGCATGTAGCACAGGCGTTCAAATCCTTTCAACTGTGTGTAGTAATGGCATTTATGAGAATGTTGTTAGGGTTGTAGACAAAATGTTCGTTGATAGCGTAGGAGAATGTTGTTGTAAATTTCAAATGACCTTTCTTCAAGAAACTTGAAAGGGGGAGTGTCCCCAGTAATTCAAAATGCCTGAAATACAAAGTTAAAAGGAATCAAAGCCAAATCCAGAATCCATTTGAAAGCTGTAATTGAGTTTACTTTGATAGTGTGGAGCATCCAAGGTGAGGCAGTTGGCAAGCCTGCAGTGATTCTGTTGCATGGGTATTTCAAACAAAATGAATAATTGAACTTTTAGGGACATCAGTCTGCACAACAGAAATTCAGTGCCAAGCACTCAATGTATATGGAGATTTTCCTTTGACAAAAGGAGATGAAAATCTGAGACGAAGCAGTGACTTCAATAACAACTGACACTTAATGTATCTTAATTCTAGGCGAGCAGCCTGGTACTCTGAGAGCACCTGGTTGGAAGTTTCTAAAGCTGAAAAGCTAGGACTCAAAATCATTTCTTTTGAAAACATGGCAAAAGTGCTAGCTAACTTCAAATTTACAGTGCCAAGTTCTTAACATTTGAGAAGTATTAACACTTAGCATCATGCTGACAGGAAGACAAAACTTGGTGAAAAGAAGACCTAATGTTTAATATTTGTTACCTGAGCACAGGTATTTACGTTTATCTTGCTAAGTAAACGTTCATTCTTTTATAATACAAGCGTTTTGGTGAAAGATTTGCATGTCACTTTTCCTTTTATTTGGTTCCAGGTTTTAATTAGTTCTTAAATGTCTTCAAGTACCTAATTCAGATAGGCTGTTCTTGTTGTAAGATGTTGACTTTGTGTCTAAGTGCGATAAGAGTCACTTGCTCTTAATAATTAGGTGTAGGCTAGAGAGTATATAGAGTGCCATTTTAACATATATATATATTTATGATATCTTCATTGCCCAAACAAAAATAAATAAATAATGAGAAAGGAATCTGGCAATTACTAACTGTGAGTAACATGGCTGGCAGGTTAATTGCAGGCTTAGGCATGAATATGCAAAGGCGGAGGTGATTCACAATTGCACGAATAAAAGGACAATGAATGAAGTGTTTGGGTAGATAAAGAGTTATGCCAGTAAGACCTGGCACCAGAGAGGATGAAGATAATACTTCCTCGATTGAGCAATCATCATCATCAAGAGCAAGTTGTTCCTGAGCAGAACTGCAGTGAGACCTATGGGTTTATAACGTACCCACTGCTCTGTATGACTTCACCTCCTCACCATTTGCAGTAGCCGCAGTTCTCATGGATTTCAGTGCTCCCTTGCTTCAAAACAATCTCTTGTGCTCTCCCTGCAGTAGTATCTCTTCTCACTTCACAGTCCCTTAATTGCCAGCTGGGCAGGAGGCAGTGTATGTTGCTCTTAAATTTAACAAACCAAACTCTTACATACCTGCTGTGGCCTTCCTTACGTTATTAAGTCACAAATTTTACCTTCATTCTTGAGAATCCAGCTGTTAAAATGCAAGTTTGGTCTTAAGACACCATTTGGTTGGGAAAAATGCTTGAGATGTTCAAAGTATGAATTCAGACTGAAATTTTACAGTTTGAAAACTACATTTTATACCTATTGGAGTGTAGGATGTCAGTCAGTGGCTTTTAAAAATCTGTAGTACTTAAGATGCAGAGTGGCCTTTGACTAACTCCTGATTAACTCTTATGGATTTAGGGAAGTGGAGAATTGTCCTCTCTACCAGTCATACATTTATTGATGGACATTTAAGTTTTGTCATGTCTTTTGTTACTTGTTTTCTTCACTAAGCATATTCTTTTAACATGCTGGTATTGGATAATGGGAGTGGTGCTCTCCTGTTGTTTTGTGACAGTAGAGATTTGCAAAGTGTTCATTTGCAACGTGACAGGATACTAAGATGAATCTGGACGGTCTTCCCGCACAAGGAACTTTTAGCTGCAGTAGCGCTTCACAGAAAATCTGTCATGAAAGGTATGACACTGGCAGCATTTGCTCTCATTTCAGTGTGCTACAGCTGCATTTCTATTTCTCCCTAGTTTTGCTTTATGCTCCATGACAGTTGAGTCATGTGAGTTGGTGAGTGTCAATAAACTCTGCTTTTTTTGTGGCTTTTCAAATAGCCTGAGTGATGAAAAGAGCTGGAAGGAAACAGGACATTGGCTCTAGTTTTGCTTCTTTGCTGATTTCCTGCATATTTTTTTAGTATAATTTCAGTATGAAACAGATTATAGTACCATGATCCAAATAAGTTTGAAAAGAAATATGACATTTACCACAAACTGCTCGCTTGTTAGGAATAAAGACTGAACTGTGTTTATGGCTGTTGGGGTTGTAGAGGAATGAAGCTTTGATAAATAATCTTCAAGTATGCAAAATTGCCGCTGACGTCTTTAGTGGATGTGCATAATGAGGAACACAAGGCAGCCTCATGGAATAGTAGGCTTGTTTGAGCAAGCTGAGCTCAAAAAAACCCCAAACCTAAAGTAGTTTTTGCTGTAAAGTATAATCTCTCATTGACAGTGTCTGAACAGGGTTATAGTGACCGGTATTTTTTGGTAGGGTGATGGTGCAAAACACAACTTGAGAGAGCTTGTGACAAAATGAGCTCATAAACTCTGAAAATAGTAGGGCAGTAACTATCAGGAGCCAACTGATGCCTTTTTGATGTTGAAATTGGTACTAGAGTACTGAGTCAGCCCTCCTCATCTCCTTTAAAAGAAGTTGTAAAAATTAACAACACACAAGATGAACACCAGCATGAAATGGGATCTGAGTAGAATCATAGAATAGTTAGGGTTAGTAGGGATCTTAAAGATCATCTAGTTCAAACCCCGCTACCATGGCCTGGGACATGCCACTAGATCAGGTTAGCCAAGGCCCCATCCTTGGGGTAATGTGTCTTTGGAGAACAGGACTTATGAGGAACAGCTGAGAGAGCTGGGGTTGTTTAGCCTGGAGAAGAGAAGGCTGAGAGGAGACCTCATTGCTCTCTATAACTACCTGAAAGGAGATTATAGAGAGCAGGGAGCTGGGCTCTTCTCCCAAGTGACAGGGGACAGGACGAGAGGGAATGGCCTCAAGCTCTGCCAGGGGAGATTCAGGCTGGACATTAGGAAAAAAAATTTCACAAAAAGGGTCATTGGGCCCTGGAACAGGCTGCCCAGGGAGGTAGTTGATTTACCTTCCCTGGAGGTGTTTAAGGGACGGGTGGACGAGGTGCTGAGGGGCATGGGTTAGTGTTTCATAGGAAAGGTTGGACTCGATGATCTGGTGGGTCTCTTCCAACCTGGTTGTTCTATGATTATACAATAAACATAAAGAACTCATTGTGTTCATTTTATTCAAAAGGAGTTTGACAGAGGGCTTGATTGCAGCATTCAAATTCCTCCATAGATAGAAGACAGGGAGTGCTAAAGGTTTTTTTTTAATTTAGTGAGCAATGAGTAATAGTCAGAAACCAGGTAAAAATCGAAGCAGAAATAAGATACCCGTTTTAAGGTGAGAAAGGATGAATGAGCAATGCAGATGCTACCATCTCTATTGCTTGATTTCTTCCAGTCAACACTGAATGCTTTTCAAAAATGTATGTTTTCATCTAACATGAGTAAAAGCAAGGACATGACATATAGGACATTATGCAGTCTTAGGCCTAGTGTCCAGTGAAATAAATGTCCAGAAGACTTTGTCTGAAGACTCTAATCTATAAGAATCCTCTGTTCTACATGCCGGCCTATTTCGGTGCTGAAGTACTTCAGTGGTTAAGGTCATGCTGAGAATTAGTCACAAACTTATTTCAGTGTAACAATTTCTTTTTGTCTTTTAAACCTCTTATCATCTCCAATGTTTTTATTTGTAGAGCAGCATTACTAATTAGTATACACGTGGCACTGAAAACCCTAGCAGGCAAACAGTGCTCAAGGGTCAAGAGAGGAAGGCTAAAATACTGCTTTTATTTGCAATTCACAATAATTACTTACTGTTCTTAAACCGAATGAGGGGCAGTGTCCTTGTGGATGCAAAGCAAAGCGTGTAATGATGTTTTTCTAATTTTCTTCCTTCAGGAGTATCACAGGACTGGAAAAGGGGAAGCAGGAGGGAGTTGGGATTTTTGAAAGCATTAGACAAAAGCATTTCAAAAAGTACATTAGGGCTAGATAATGACAAAATTAATACTGGTGATTGTTAGAGCAACTCCAAGAACTTTTTAAAATGTTGCTGTGTATTCTGAGTTAATTTTCTCCTGAAGAAGGCTTTCAGGGAAAGATTATAGGACTTTGGGGTAGAAATTGGTAAAAGTTACTGTACTGTTTTTAAGAGTGAGGAGGGCTCTTTGGTAGCAGAGGAAAGGTCAGAGTGATTTTTAAGATATAGTTTAACTTTTTATAGGTAAGGGGGGTTTTTGCTTAGCAGTATGGTCTTTTCTTTGAAAGGAGCTGCAAGGAAAGGTCAATTGAAGGACTATCTGATGCCTGCTGGGAGGGGGAAGTAGCTTGGCATACAAAATAGCTGTTCATTGGACCCTTCCCAGAAGGATCTCAGTGGTGTAATTAAAAGCACTGCTATATTTTTATATGTTGCTTCAGTTCTGGTAGGTACTAAGTACCATCAATTTTGACCATCCTCAAATCTGAAAACGATCTGTCGTGGGAACAGTTCACAGTCTTACATGTTCTGGACCCTGTATCTTATCAGCACTTTAATGAAATCATCTCTGCATCTTGACCTCTGTCCCTTGCACACTGGTTTGTTCAAAAAGAACTCAAAGGATGTTCTGTTACAAAGGACATAGCAAGAGACATTAGATGGGTCTTAAAGAAGAAAACTGTCAGCAGTACATGGGATTTGATTCAAGATCAGGTACACCGCTCTCTTATTTGATTTCCTCTATTTCTTTCTTGCTCCAGATGATTTACTGTGTTAAGTGCCAAGTGAAGCTGCACGTCATTGTTCTTATTTTTGCCATCCTGACCGTTTAAAGTGAAGCTTGGGTCAAGCGTGAGGATAATCTTCTACAGGGAAGTAGAAGATTATTCTACTGACAGGGAAGGAATCCTGTCGTTAGCCACTGAATGGCTTTTGCCATCTTATGCATTTCCTTATGTTTTCCTTCCCAGCAGGCTGTTATAAGATACAGGATGGTAAATTTTATTTCTCTGAAGCATTCTGCTTGGAAAATAAAATGAAACCTATGCCACAAATCCAGCCCCAAGCATCCAGTCTGTGGAAAGATCTCTGATAACGTTGTTAGGGGATCTAATGGGTCATGTGGCAGTTCACATTTGCTAGAGACATCTTTGCGAGGGTAGTCTGACCTTCTGCAGACCTGGGAACGAAGACAAGAACATCTTCAGCAAATGGGTGTCACACAAGAGGAAAGAGTAATATGTCATTGTCACTGTTCAGTTAAATTGAAGTAAAAGACATGTTCTGGTATGAAAATTGGTGTTGTTAACTGTCATTTAGCGTCAACCTTTTAAATTTTCTTTGTTGAAGCATGTGCCTGCTAAAAAATGAGCAAATGTTCCTCATGAAGGGAACTTCTTAAACTCAGGATTTAGAAACTAAAACAGTGATTTCCTGTCTCTCTGTCAAAAGAAATAATTTTAATTATTTACAATTCTGTTACCATTTCCTACCTTTGTTTTAAAAAAAGAATTATTGGTTGAAATAAGTACAGATACAGATACTTTTTGAGCAGAGCTGCACAACAGCCAACATCTGATTTATAAAACACAGATACTGGGCTGAGTTGCAGGAGGCTTTTGGGGGGGGTTCTTTGCAGTTGATGCTCAACTTTTTAAGATCCAATTCCTTCAGCAGGAAAAGGTGGTACAATACTTTATTGTGTTTTGTGGAGTCCTGATGTTTTTAATAGGAACTTTGACTATGTAGCAACAGAAAAATAGGTAGGAAAAATTTAAATTGTGGATTGTTTATTTTCCTGAGGTGATTTCACATAACTTGAAACTCTCAAAGGGCAAATTGTGCACTCCCCTGAAGTTAGTTTGATATGTGTGTATTCATTCAGGGACTGAAACCAATCCTATGGGATCTTTTCTCTTTCAGCATTCTCTTAGGCAATAGTATTTTAGTTTTAGATATTTAGAAGCACAGCCTTGAACTGTGTAGTACAAGTTCTGCATATGCATACCTATGTTATGCATCTCCTTTGTGCATGGACATGTTCAGGAGCATTGCATAACCTTGCATGAGAAATTCTTGACTTCAGTATAACCACCCTAACAAAAGCCTGAAAAATTTACTTCAGCAATATTTTTGTCTGGTATTTCTCTTCTCTTCCAGCATACAGTCACATAGCAGATTCTGTGCAGGAGGTAGAGATGAAAAACCTCTCAAAACCTCCCTGGTGATGGACCACTTGTTATACCATTCTGCCATGGCTTCTTCCCTGTGGTAGGAGTGAAGACATGTAGCTGCCTTTGTGGGAGGGGAAGGGAGCAGAAGAAGGGGTTTATTCCTTTCCCCTTACGCAGGTTGCCAGCATCTATGGTAGCATCTCTCTAGGCTGATAATTAAACTAGCCTGAATGAGAAGTAGAAACTAGATGCACAATTTGTAGATGGCTAAGTTGAGGCAAATCCCTAGAAACATTTCATTATCATCCCTCTGCCCAGGTTTAGTCTTTGGACAATCCAAGGCCTGATGGAGGGACCAAACCGGTTTGTCTTAGCAGCTTTCCTGTAACTTGTGGGTTTGTGTCCAGGTGCCCCAATGCACAGGTATATCTGAAGTGTGGTAGATAGTGGATCAGATTAATATAATCTGTTTTAAATAAATAGAAATGACTTGGTGATCTGACCTCTCATTCCTTTGGCAGATTCAGGTGGAAGATAATGTTAATTTCATCTTCTTTATAAAGAATATACCAAGCACTGCATCCCATAGTGTCCCTGACTTATTCCTTGTGGCATTTTACAGACTTTTTGCCACTAAATTATCTCTACCAGTGCCACACAATCAGAAGCCATTAGATGAAGTTTAGGCTGTCTTACCTCTTCATCCACTAGTATATCCACACCATTTTATTAGTTTTGCATTCTATATATCTATGCCGACTGGATCTTGACTAATCAGCCAACTGGATCTTGTTACTCAGCTTCTAAACTGCTTTTCTTGGAGACTTTGGCTGTGATGTAAAACTATGTTCAGTATGGCTGGCCTTTCTGCTTGGATGTGGCATGACAAATTTTGAGCTCCAGATCTGAGTTCTCACTGTTGGAGAAATGCACTGTGTGTCAATGAACTGAACCTACCTGTTTGTTTGCAAATCAGAAAGAAAAGAGGACAAGACATGAAACTTCTTACAGTCGTTTGTAGACCTACTGCCAGGAGATGAGGGAAGTGTAGAGTTTTTGGGTGTGCTCAGGGAGCAATCCTGGCGGAAGCTAAGAAGTGGGTAACTACTTACATAGCAGCTATTGCAAACACTGAGATATGTTCCACCTTTTTTTTTTTCCAGTCCATCCTCAATTACTTATCATGTCTGTCTTACTGGATGTAGCTACCTTCTCAGATCTTCCCACAGATATGCTTGTTTAAGATGTTTCCTGATCTTGTTTCATCCAAAACAAGCTTTGTTACTTTATGCAGCCAAAAAAAACCCCCTGGCTTTGTTTAACCCTACCTACTGCACTTTTGATACCTGAGACATCTAACAGGAGGGCTGTGTGAGGGAGCTGGGTAATAATATTTTCGTTGAACCATAGAAATGTTGATTGGAAGGGACCTTTGGAGGCTTTGGATCAAACCCATCTGCAGCACTGTATCTAGTGAACCACGGCTTTTGTGCAGCTTGGTCTTGACAACCTTCAGGAACAGGTGTTGCACCATCTTTCTAGGTAACCTGTTGCACTGCTGTCCAGAATTTGATTGTGTTTGTCCAAGCTGAACCATCCAACCTGTAGCTTGTGATGCTTGCCACTTGTTGCATTGTCTGCTGCTACCAACAAGAGTTTGAGTCTGTCATCACTCCAGCTGCTTTTTAAGTGATGATAGACTGGTTTTAAATTGCTTTTTGGCTTCTCCTATACCACACTAACAAACCCTAGCTCTCTTAACGTCTCATTGTGGGTAATGTGCCTTCTGTATGGTCTTTGTATTTTTCCTGAAGAAAGCATGCTGTTGGTTGGTATTCAGTTTGGAGTGCACCATGACCCCCAGGTCACTTCAGCAAGACTGCTACCCAGCCAGTCAGTTCCCAGCCTTCAGTGAAGTATGGAGTTAGTCTGCCTCAGACATTTAACTCTGCACTTCTTGTTGAACTTGCTGAGGTTTCTGTTGTCCCAGCACTCAGTTTATCAAGCCCCTTCTGAACTCATTCTCTCAAGAAGAGGTTAAGCCAAATGCTAAAATGCTCTTGTCCACAAAGTTGGACAATGTCATCAGCCTGCTATTGATACTGGCATACTCTACTGATTACCAGCTACAAAACAGTTGTAAAGCCATTGATTATCACCCTTCAGGACTGACAGTCCAACCAGTTTTGAACTGGCTTAACAATCTGACCTTAATAAGTCAAGGTATTTTGTTTCTTTCTTCACATGCAGATCATTTTATTACAGGAAGAAGTCAGCTCAGTCAAGCATGGTCTGCCTGTGTTGACTATTTTTTATTACCTTCTTGTCCTTCATATGTCCAGAAGTAGACTCTAAGGAACATGTTCCCTGCCTTGGTCAGGACTGAGACAAGGCTGAGCAGCCTGTTATTCTCTTGTTTTTCCTTCTTGCTTTTCTTAAAATATCTGCGTTTTTCAGCTACTTGGGACCTACTTGAATCGTGTGCATTTTTTTCATATATAATGGCCACAGAATCACATCAGCCAACTCTTTTGGCACCCTTGTATGGACCCCATCTAGCCCCAGGTATTTCAATAAAAACACCTAGTTTTGCTGAGACCTTAACCAGTTACTTCCCCAATTGTCAGCTGCCAGTCCCATTCCCAAACTTTAGAGGTGCACACAGAGGTCTAGAAACAAGCTTTTCCGTATTGCCTGTCAGTGGGTTGTCAACCCCATTCATCTCTGGACCCACATTTTTCCTGAACTTCCTTTTTCTATTGGCATTGCTTACAGAAGCTCTTCTTGTTTCCCTTTGCAGAACTGGCTAATTCAGATGTAGCTGGCCCTTGACCTTCCTGATGTTAAGCCCTAGTGACTGAGCAATGCATTTATACTCCTTCTCTGTTGCCTTTTTAACTAGCAGAACTGCTTTTTGGAGAGGTTGTGTATCTGCAGGTTGAGTGTTTAATAAAGCATGGGGAGGCTGGAAGTGCACAGACAGTGTTCCCATCTCTCTCCCTCCAGGGCAGAGGAGTGCCTGCTAAAGATACCATCTTAATATTTACATCATTTCGGTCGCCTGCTTTTAGTACACGTGTAGCAAGTCATGAGAAGCTATTACTTTCTGTATCCCTGATGGCTATATGCAGTATGACAAATTTATCTCACCAGTCACTCTATTACGAGTACGTATTATGTTTGGTTACTGGTGTAAATGACCATGTTGTTCAGAAGAATCGCTCTGGTTCAACATAATACTTTCACAGTTACACTACGATGTTAACTGCTTTTGAATTCAGTGTAGTTTAAGTGTCATAAAATAGAAATATAGGAAGTGAACCTGTCTACAGCTTGTTTATTTTTTACTTCAGAGACAAAATAATGGCAACTGGCCACATTGTATATGCTAAAGTTAAGAAAAAGCAGTGCGCACATAATAATTTTCCTGTGTGTTTTTACTGTGGGTGCTGATGCATCATGTGGACTTGTTTATCTGCAAAGCACTGCAGAGTGAGTATGATGTGGCTCTGATGCTGGTACATGGGAAAGAAACTCCTTTGGCTTGGTTGTCCTGTGCTCGATGTCTTTCCCTGTTGGACTTTGCTGGAAATGATGTGTTGGGTTAGAAGGGCATTTGCTGTTCCCCACTGTTGCCACTTTTGTGTTCTTACGTCTTTCTCTAGGCTGATACAGAATTGGTCAATGACTCAATGTCCAGGTGGAGATCCATGACAAGTTGTGTCCCTCAGGGGGCCGTACTGGGGCCAGTGCTGTTTAATATCTTCATCAATGATGCAGACAGCAAGATCGAGTGCACCCTCAGCAGGTTTGCAGATGATACCAAGCTGAGTGGTGCCGTTGCCACACTGGAAGGATGGGATGTCGTCCAGAAGAACCTGGACAAGCTGGAGAAGTGGGGCTGTGTGAACCTCATCAGGCTCAATGAGGCCAAGTGCAAGGTCCTGTACTTAGATTGGAGCAATCTGTGGTTTCAATACAGGATGGAGGAATGATGAGATGAGAATGATGAGTTGTCCACAAAGGTGATCAAAGGGCTTGAACATCTCTGCTATAAGGACAGTCTGAGAAAGTTGGGGTTGTTTAGCCTGGAGAAGAGAAAGCTCCAGAGGGACTTAAACCGGCCATCAAATAGTTGAAGGAGGTGTACCGGAAAGCTGGAGAGGGACTTGTAACAATGGCATATAGTGACAGGACAAGGGCTATAAACTGGAGAGCAGATTTAGACTAGACTTTAGGAAGAAATTCTTAACAATGAAGGTGGTGAGGCACTGGCACAGGTTGCCCAGGGAAGCTGTGGCTGCCCCCTCCCTGGAAATGTTCAATGCCAGGTTGGATGGGACCTTGGGCAGTCTGAGCTAGTGGGAGGTGTCCCTTCCCATGGCAGCAGGGTTGGAATTGGATCTTTAAGGTCCCTTCCAACTAACACCATTCTATGATTCTATTATACTTTTTTCTTTCACATATTTAGCTAAAGTAAATTTATTTTCTAGCACATTTTATTAGTAACTAGAATTTGTCTATATGATAGATAAATAAATAAATAATAATGTGAAAGCATTTTCAAGTCACACTTCTGGTGCATATATTTGTTTCATAATGCATTGATGGCAGCACGAATAAACACTCTCTTATTAATTTTATTTCTTGTTCAAGCTGAAATGACTTATTCCTGGGCTAGTCTCTACTATCAGAGAATAACAAAAGAATAGTTTACTTTGACCTTAATTCAGTTTACTCAGTGAGACATCAGTGTGCAATTGTATTTCAGAATTATGTTTCTTTTAAGCAGAGATCCCAAAGGTCACAAGAGAGACTTCTCGAAAGATTTTCAATAACAGCTTGTTTGCAAGATGAAATCCCAAATCCATAAATGAATAATGAATAGAGCAGGACTTGGATAAACGACCGGATGCAATCTCTCTGGACTTCTGTAAAGCCTTTGACACAGTCCCCCACAACATCCTTCTGTCTAAACTGGAGAGAGATGGATTTGATGGGTGGACTCTTTTGTGGTTAAGAAATTGGTTGGATGGTGATATTCAGAGAGTAATGGTCAATGGCTTGATGTCCAAGTGGACAGTTAGATTTAGACTAGGAACACATTCTTCACAGTGAGGGTGGTGAGGCACTGGAACAAGTTCACCAGGAAAGTTGTGGATTCCCCCTCCTTGGAAGTGTTCAAGGCTAGGTTGGATGGGACCTTGGATGGCCTGATCTAGTGGAAGGCATCCTTTCCATGGCAGGGGGATTAGAATTAGATGATCTTTAAGGTCCCTACCAGCTCATTCTCTGACTCTCTGATTCTATGGATAAACAGCAATAACTTTTAGAAGAGGGTAAGGTAGAAATGTCCTTGTCCAGCTGGAAAAGGAGAAAACAAAAAGTGCAATACTTGAAATCAGAATCAACACTTGAACTGTGCAGCTATTTGAGATTTTTTATTTTGTTCAATATTTCTGTCTGTCCCACCATGCTTGGATTTTTCTTTTTATTTTTTTTTGCTTGCTGGTAACTTTTGTCTCAGTACTTCAGTTACTTCCTGTAGTTATCTGCTCCTTTGTGGAGTTACGGGAGTCTTTTGTTATTCATGAGGAACTTCATCAGTCATCACTTTCTCATGTCATCTTGCATTGCATCAGCTTCCTTTTTCAGATTAAATGGATGGGTGTAGCGCTTTACGGAGTCTAGCAGCGCTGTTTGCTGGCTTGTTTTTGATGGTGGTTGCTCAATAGTAGGTTAAACATTTAAACGTAGGAGTTAATTTGTGTTTATCTGTGCCAGTGCAAGGCTTGCAGATCAAGCACTGTTGAGGTATATGGGTGTTTTTACTGTAGTGGTCTTGTACCATTATCCCTAAAGTCACAAATGCATTTTCAGTGGAGCTGGATAAGGATTAAGAACATAAACAGGAGAGAGGTGGGTTGGAGAGATATAACTGAGAGCATAATTTGTCTTGCCAGCATCCTATAATTGCTAACAATCCCCTACAGGAAATAAAGGAATTTAGGATTTTTGTTTGCAAGAGTGGCAATTAAATTGTTTATGGCGTGGGCGTGGTGGTATTGAAGGAATATTTTATGGAGTATGGGAGCTGCCATTTAGCCAAAAATACCTTATCTTTTCAGTCTGAAGCTGCATTCCAGTTTGAGTAGAACTGAAATTCAATTGAAATAGGAAAACTGAGACTTTCTCGAGTGTGCTCTTGTATAGTCTTCTCTGCTCTGATTTAGTTACCCACTGGCCTAAGACCCTGCTATCTTAGTTAATACATTAATATTCTTTTAGTAGATCAGTATTGCACTGTTGGAGCCAATACATTTTGGTTTAGTTTAAAATCAGAGATGATATTTTATACATTATGTTAGCATACAATTTTTATTAGCTTATCAAACTGTGAAAGAGTGATGCATTGCAGTAGAAAGCCAAGTATTTCAAGCTAATTGCTATTCCATTAAGTAGAAATTGTGGTTTCAGCTTAAAGAGTGCAGGGAAATGTTTGGCTAATGAAAAGAGCGCTCAGAGTGATAATAATTGTTTGATGTAGTGAAGATGCTGTCTAAAAATACTCGCCTCAGCAGTCAGAACTGAAGGCCCTCAGAAGCAGGTGGTGAAGTGGTACTAGTCCAACCTTCAGAAGCACTTATGAGATGAGCCCAAAAGGCAGCGGTGCCTGCTGAGGCCTTGTTGCACTACTGAAAATAAAGAAAGAAATAAACAGCCACCAAGATAAACATCCAGCAGCAGGTTTCTCTGACCTGACCTGTTCTTTTTGTCTGGAACAAGTAATGTGAGAGAGCAGAAACCACATTAAAGCACTCTGTTAGAAGGTAGCTGGTAGATGCAGGTGTGATCCAGCAAATTCTTCTGCACGGTGCTGCTGCTGGAGCTGCGCTCTGCTGGGGCGCTGCCAGCCTGCGTGGGCAAGCAGCTATTCTCACGGGGGAAATGCTGAGGGCAAGGAATCAAAGCAGGCTGTTTGCTTATCCACTTTCCTTCTGTCCTGCTCAGCCTCCTACAGAGCTTTGGGCAGGTGTGGAACCATCGCTTTTTGGGTCGTGCCAATAGATGCAAGTACAGCCACTCAAGTTCCTCCTTGATTTCCTCCCACGTCCGGATCCTACAGCTTCTTACTTCCTCCACTGTGGAATCAGAAGACTTGCAGCTGAAATCAGAGTGGAGGGAGGGATTCAGCTCCTGCTGCCTGCTGTGGAGATCTCTGTTTGGAAACGCTGAAGGAAAGCCCCTGGGACTCATTTCAACTCACAATGCAATAGCAGTTTTCTTCCCTGTACTTGCCTTCAAAAATGCTTTCAGCAGCTACCATTGATTTCCCAGGTGGAGCACTGCAGCAGTACAGGGCTTTATTTGTCAAATTAGAAATATTTACTCCACTGAGCTTTGCACTGGAGATTGTGTTTGCTTCTGTCTCCCTCTTTTTCTACCCTGCTCCTGTGTTGTGCCTGCATAGAGAGCTACTTGCGTTTGGATTTTGCTCTGTTGCTTGAGGTAGCAGATGTGTTTGTAGCTCATTTTACTTTGATGTCTAGAGGCCAGATTTGAACTGGGACGTTTCTGCTCCGCAAGGCGTGGGGAAGGTGCCTTCATCCCCAGGAAAGCTCAAAGAGGCTGGGAGAAAAATCGTGCTGTTTTTCTCTCCTATGGAGATGGAAAGTAGCACAGGGAGTATTTGGAAGAGTAGAAATGAATCTCAATATCTGAAGTTGCAGTACTGTCCTTTAACTGCAAACCTGTCTTTTGTCATTCCAAAACATCAAGGTGATCTCTCCTGATACATCCCTGAGCTGTGTCACTACTTTGTGTTTTGTCTAGCTGGACCTGTGAAACTCTGAATAAAAAAAAATAGTAAATAATTATTTCGGAAGTCAGTGCAAAGAGGGAAAAGACTTACCAGTCATCGCATATGCTCTGTTACAAAGAACTCACTAAAACTCAAAGTGATTGAAAGAGTTGTAGGGTATGTCAGAGATGCAGTACACAGACCACACTTGTAAAAATAAAAAATTAATCTTGGTGAGTATATAGGCAGGGATATCTACATCTGTGTATGCTGGTAAATTTATATGGGTGTATTCAGAAAAAAAAAAAAAAAGATGGACCTTGTTGAACTTTGTCTAATTTAGGATATAGCCACCAGGAATCATACATTTTAAAATCTGATTGTGTAGCGCTGGTCCATGGTCAGTCCTGCTGTGTTTTACTTTTGCTATATGTAGATACAGGTATCGGTTCTGAAATAAGGTTTCTTCTCAATATCTGTGGATGAAGAAATAGGATTCAAACAGATTTTTAATTAAAAAAAAAAGTTTGGTGTTGCTTCTAGCCTGGGATTTTGATAGTTTTTTTGCTTAGCTTTTAAAGACATTATTTGTAATCCTTTCCTAATGAGGTTAGATATTTATTTCTGTGGTCAGTAGAATCTCTTTTCATCCAGTAGTTCTGTGGTTCTGTAGGTCATTTATTACTTTAGCAGCTCCAGTAAATTTTGCCGTAGGAGAATACTTCTCTAGATCTGGACATGGGTGCAAAAATCAAGTAACAGTGGCAAGAGTTCTGGACTGTAAGGGATAAATCAGAGAGTGCCTGTCTCTAGCTAATCTTATATAATGCAAGAATAATATTATATATTATAGTATTATAATTTATAAAGTACAGTTCTTGATACTTCAGTTTTAGTAGAGTACACTGCAGTCATTGGTACTGAGCTTCCTGAGAGGAGCATGAGAACCCTCTGCTGTTAACACCATGGCCACCAGGATTTATGAGGTCTCTGGGCTTGTATATAATTCTGGACAGCTCTTTGGCTGGCATAAATCACTTCTACCCTACTGAAATTGATGGAGCAAAGGTAGGTTTTGTAAGTCAAAGTTTGGTGCTCTCAGATATCTACATTTTTATTGGAATATCATGGGGATCTTACTCAGTTGCAAGTTACATTCATTTTTTACCTCCTAGGTGATATGCCTTTAGTACAGGTTATAGAATCATAGAATCATAAGGTTGGAAGAGACCCACTGGATCATTGAGTCCAACCATTCCTATCAAACACTAAACCATGTCCCTCAGCACCTCATCCACCTGTCTTTTAAATACCTCCAGGGAAGGTGACTCAACCACCTCCCTGGGCAGCCTGTTCCAATGCCCAATGACCCTTTCTGTGAAAAACTTCCTCCTAATGTCCAGCCTAAATCTCCCCTGGTGGAGCTTGAGGCCATTCCCTCTTGTCCTGTCCCCTGTCACTTGGGAGAAGAGGCCAGCTCCCTCCTCTCTACAACCTCCTTTCAGGTAGTTGTAGAGAGTAATGAGGTCTCCTCTCAGCCTCCTCTTCTCCAGGATAAACAACACCAGCTCTCTCAGCTGTTCCTTATAAGGCCTGTTCTCCAGCCCCTTCACCAGCTTCATTGCTCTTCTCTGGACTTTCTCCAGAGGCTCAACGTCCTTCTTGTGATGAGGGGCCCAGAACTGAACACAGGATTCAAGGAGCGGTCTCACCAGTGCTGAGTACAGAAGGAGAATAACCTCCCTGGACCTGCTGGTCACACCACTTCTGATGCAAGCCAAGATGCCATTGGCCGCCTTGGCCACCTGGGCACACTGCTGGCTCATGGTCAGTCGGCTGTTAACCAACACTGCCAGTTATGCTAATTTATCCCCATTTACATTCACTTTTTAAATAAATTTAAAGCTAATCCATTTTTTGCATCATCTTTTAAACAAGTAAACCATGCAAGTGTTCATCAGCTATTGTACAGAGGACAATAAAGATAGGTATACAGGTGCAGAACAAGTGGTGCAATGCATCAATCTAGGATATGCAAAAGGTAGCATGCCTGCTAGGCTAACAGTTCTGTACGGCAGCAGGAGCAGTCAGGGCACAGCTGTCAAACCGTGGTTGAAACTGGTACAAAGAGACACCTGTACTTTGAAGGCCATTGCAACTCAAAGCTGAATCTGTTTTAAGAGTAATCATGAGAGTTGCAAAGGCTTTCTTGAGAGATGGCATCAAACCACTTTGGCGTCACATCAGTCATCTTTTCTATTGTTATAAAACCACTGGAGCTTTTTTAAATGAGTGTTTTCAGATTAGCATTTGTGTAAGGATCTCCTGCTAGATTAAAAGTGCCTGCGATGCGTTTCTTGAGTAGTTGTGATTTGCAGCTAATGATCAGGAACTATCACCTCAGGCTGATTTTTTGTTAATGCTTTTTTGTGCATGACCACTGGCTTACTAGGTGGAAGCTCACATTTCACAGCTTCTTTCAGCCAACAATTATGTCATCGTAAATGAACTTGGCATTCTCCTGAATTTCAGTGTCTAATGGCATCAATTGTGTGCCTCATGCACTTCATCAGATATACATACCTAGTCTCAAATCTGGCCTCCTCACTCTAGTGGGGACCGAGGTTTGAACCCTAATGAGTGAGAAGCTGTGAGGAAATGTGGTTCTTCCAGACAATAAATTAGTTTCAGAAAAGAAGCATTTTTCTCTTGAAAATGTTTACCATTTGAGGATTCTGGACAAGACTTTGCACAGCAGTGGTGTAATTAAATTGTCTGGCAGCAGTTAAAATGATGCACTGAAAGCAAACTGCTGAGCAATAGAGTACAGATGTGTCTTTGAAAATGCAGTGAAATCAGGTGCTGTTCTCTCGTGTACCTTAGCAGAGAAGGATATGCTCAGGGTGAGCTGCAGTTTGCTTTTGAATAATTCACTCCTCAGTAAAAACAAGTTATTACAAAACATTGATCCAGAATAATTTTATTATTTATGTGATATGTCACTTCAATAACAATTTAACATAAATGTATTGAGGTTGGTTTTTCTCATGCTCTAGGAAGGAACTAAATCTCCACCATTTTTCTTAACATTTATAAGCAAAGCTTCCTAATGTAATAATAAATCAACTGAAGTTATCCCTAGTGTGTTAGTGTGATGCTCCATGCCATGAGATTTTATATCTGTTTGGCTTTAACTGTCTTCCAGCTATCTTTGCATTGCATTCAGACGAAACTGTTCTCCTAATATTTAGGGAAGAATGCTGTGGCTGATACTTATGACTCTGACATGGATAGCCCTCCTGTTACCCTTTTCCTTCTCTATCTCTTTTCCTTTTATCTGTTGAATGCTTGCTGCAGGCTGTAATCACAAGCACTTTTAGGTCACCAACTGCTGTGTTTTATTTTTGAACTGTACTTTTTAGCAGTTGGACATAACAACAAACCAGACTTCTGCCGTAGTTGGACTATTTAATGATAACAAAATGCTTTGCTTCTGTCTCATTTGGATTTCCACCTAATCTGACTAAGCAATCACCAGTTAGTAGGCAGTTCCAAATGAAATATTATTGCTCTATAAAACTGTTTAAATTTGAATAGCCTTTTATTTAAGATGCATAAGCATTTTTTTCCAGCATTTGGTCTGTTAGGCAAAGTATATGCTGTAAAAGAAGCATTTATTGCTCCCTTGTAAAAGTAAAATATAATATTGGTGAGTAAGCTGGAAGCTTGTAGATATTCTAAAAAGATGACAAGGTAAGATAAGCAGTAGAGCTAAGCTGAAATTGCTCTGGAGGTCTTTCTGAATAGCTGTCAGTTTTATGTTCTCCTAACACAATAATGGGCACTCCCAGGAGGTGGGAGTCTCATGGGATAATTGTTCTTCTGAGGTTTAGATTGGTTTCACTGTGCCTTTTCCACAGATGGGTAAGACTGCTTTATAATTATTTTCCTCCTCTTTGAGTAGATTTTTCTAATGTAGAAATTAATAGAATTAATTTTGTATACATGCACTGTACTTATATTGCCTGAATATTAATGACTTTCAAGCAATACTGAATGCGATCAGATGGCAATAGAAAGTGGCCTGGTTAGCTTTTATCTTACAAATTGGATTTAAGCCTCACTGTGCTTGGCTTTTGAGATGTGTTTCTTTTTAATATTCAGGTCTATTTTCTGCTGTCGTAAGCAGGCATATTTACTCTCAGCCTAGCTTACCTTTCACTATCCTTGAAAATAACAAGCGCAAAAAGTAAAAGTTTAAAATAAATGTATATTTTATAGTTGCAGAATATTTTTATAGTTCTAGTGTACAAAGGTGACATATTTGCTCACTGTCTTCTCTGCAAGCATCACATAATATTGATGAAATAAAGCAAAATATAACTTAGTTTGAGGTGGCTCTCAGGGCAGCTCACTGTCTCAGTCGTTAATTACAAACCTCTGATGTTACAAATAAACCCTCAGACACACAGCA
The DNA here is from genome assembly GCA_033558105.1 of Coccyzus lansbergi. Lineage (NCBI taxonomy): Eukaryota > Metazoa > Chordata > Aves > Cuculiformes > Coccyzidae > Coccyzus > Coccyzus lansbergi. The sequence continues at coordinate 810,840 of JAUMJK010000307.1, forward strand.
ACTCAGCCTCTGGATTCTCAAGAAAATCTGTTTTTAGGGATGTTTAGCTACTAGGATGATCCCAGGCTTTTCTGTATGATATAATAAATATATAGGAAAAGCAGGAAAATCTTTTTTTAAAAGTGTTTCATATGTATTGGTGCATTTACAAGATTAAATATCCCTTCTATGTCGAGTGGTGTCGAGATGGGAGCATTAGCTCATCTTTTTACCCAGCTTTCCTGTCTCCCACAATGACAGCACAACTGCAGAGCAGCTACTAAGACTTGCGGTTCTTGCTTGGTACAAACCTTTCCTCTTAGGTTAAAAAAATTTGCATCATACTGCGTTGGAGATTTGCTGAACCTTCCCAAAGGAAAGGCTTGAATTTGTTTTGTTCTCCTCTTTCTGTGTTCTGGAGTGAGATTCATTTAACTTTGCTGACAGTTTTGGTCTCTGAACGTATAGACACACGTTTGTTCTTTGGGAGTTAAAAAATACTTGAACCTTGGTTTGTTAGATGAAGACTCGTTTATTGGCAGAGGAAGAAAAGTCTCTGGTTTCCTTACTAGGAAGTAATTGATGGATATTTTTTTCCATCCGTAGCAATTGAAATTCTGACTCATTTACTGTTTATAGGGCAAACAAAAGAAACAGAGCAAAACTTGTTTTACAGAGCAAGTGGTGGGTTATGAAGATTAGCTGCTGATTTTGGCCCACAAAACAAAAAATGAGGATGTTTGATGTCTAAACTTTATCATTTGGAATAGAAATCAAAGTAGCAAGCACACTTGATTCCTGATTTTGTATTCAATATTGATATTATTTAACTGCTTGATGCTTGTAGCAAATATATTTGCTAAGTTTTTTGTTGTGTTTTTTTTTTTCCTTGTGCCTCTGCCATGAAATATAGTGAATATTATTGTGCCAGAACCTTAGCCTTATTCATAATTTATTGACCTTACACAAAGTGTTTTAGTGGAATGAGTCAGGGAGTTTGCTCAAAATTGTAGCACCTGTGTGTATCTTTAAAAATAACTGGCCTATCTCTGATAATGCAGAAGCAAAATCCGTTTTTACAGTGGGTATTACTGCTTTCACTGTGTTTGATTTACTTGTCGCATATTTTTGATAGGAACGGTTGGACTCGGTGATCCGGTGGGTCTCTTCCAACCTGGTTATTCTGTGATGCTATATAGAGAAGCTTCATGTGTTCTAAGGCACATAAACACCGTGTTCTTGTGTTATAAGCATCTTCAGAATTTGCAAAGTAGGAAATCTGGATATTAGCCAAGCTGCGGTCACATTTTCTGCTTTATATATCACAGGTGGCTAAATTCTGTCCTCACACTCAGTGCCACTGGAGGCACTTTTAAATCTATCCTATGAGCACTAGTGTGGATGTGTTTTCCTTTGGAGATTAGAATGTTAGTGAGATATGGCGTTTGCCTCATAGGACATGCCATTAATTTTTTCTAGAGAAAGTTGCAGTCAACTTTGTAAATTTCAAAGCTGCAAAGCAAAATTTTCACCTGTTCCCAGGGATGAGGACATTTTGCGCAGCCCTGTCGCTTAGTTTGATAAAACTTTTAGAAGACCTATATGTATTTTAAATTTTATAGTGTTTCATACAAGGTATTTTGCAAATATGTGATACTATAAGAACTCATTATCAACTGTAAAAGTGCCAAGCTGTAGTAAAAAGCTCTTGGAAGAATTACAGGCTTCCACAAGGCTATTAAAATTCCTCCTGACTCAGGAAACAATACATAAACTGTATACTTATGAGGAAAAATAGTCCATGATAGTTTTCTAGCGATTTTAAGTACTGGTAGTAACTCTTTTATTGCTAAGATTGAAAGAAGGAAAGTGTTCTATAGACATTTCTAAAACATTAGAATCTTGTCAGCATAAACATAGTATTATGGAATTGAATTTTAAGATGATCACAGAATCATACAATGGTTGAGACTGGAAGGGACCTCTGTAGATGATCGGGTCCAACACTCCTGCTAAAGCAGGTTCACCTACAGCAGGTTGCACAGAAAAGGAGATTCCATAATCTTCGTGGGCAGCCTGTTCTGGTGCTCTGTCACACTCACAATAAAGAAGTTTTTCCTCATAATGAAGTGGAACTTCTTTTGTTTCAATTTGTGCCCATTGACCCTTGTCCTGTCCTTGTACCTTGAAGATAAGCACTTCTGTTATTTAGATACAAATTAAGAACTGTAGAAACAGCAGTAAGGGAGTGGTGGTTAAATGATCATAGAATCACGAAGTTGGAAGAGACCCATCGGATCATCGAGTCCAACCATTCCTATCAAACACTAAACCATGTCCCTCAGCACCTCATCTACCTGTGCCTTAAACCCCTCCAGGGAAAGAGAATCAACCCCCTCCCTGGGCAGCCTATTCCAATGCCCAGTGACCCTCTGTGTGAAAAACTTCCTCCTAATGTCTAGCCTAAATCTCCCCTGGTGGAGCTTGAGGCCATTCCCTCTTGTCCTGTGGTTATACAGTAGAAAATACTTTTCAAGTGTTTGTCCACTTGTAAAACATACTCGAAGAGAAGGTAAGTGTCTCAATAATAGCTGACATTGATTAATCAAACCTGTTTTTAAGAGATGAATTGGAGATCCTGAAACTAAAGTCACATAAAATAATAATTCAGTTGGCCTTGAACTAACATGCTTAGATAAAACTGTCCACCAAAGAATATAATTGAAAGAAAAAAGTCAGGTTTTGGGGAGTGCGCAGGTGCAGTATTGCTTCTTATCCTAGGAGCCCTGTGTGGGAATGCTAAATATGCTTTGCAGTTAGGAGGTGTTTTTCCTGTTTTTCATGCTTAAATGTGTAGATGCAAATATTGCAACAATACTACAGGACCTGTAAAGGAAGCCAAAGAAAGGTCTAATTATTTGCTAAACTTTCATTCTTTTGCGGTTTATGATGCATGCTGTGGGTGGCAGAGTAGTTCTCATCTCTGACATCTGAGGCTTGAAATTGTGTTTAGGCTGCAGAGGTCAGTAAGATCACCAGTTAGGAGCAGCCCCTGTGCTGAGCACAGCACATTTTGAGATTTTTCTAAGTTATTGATATAAATTCTCTGAATCACATGGCTTTGCTGCGCGATAGAGTTACAGAGTTTCCACTTGATTCCAAGTCTGCAGTTTTGACCTTTAAAATTATGTCTACTTCTGTGTCCAAGGTGAATGTGAGGCTGGATTTTGGAAGACCAAAGTGATCTCTGAAAAGCTGCTGAACAGCCTCCACAGTCAGCTTCAGGACTAGGACCACCTCATGCCCTTGAACAGTCAAAAGGAAACCCTTGCGCCTTTTCTTAGAGAGATGATCAAATGACACACATCAAAACCAACAGTTAGTAAAAGCAATTATTTGGATTTTGCTAAAGGTTAATAAGTGTTCAGGGAATGTGCTAGCTCCTCTGACAAGCCAGATAAACGGGCATCGTGTCAATGTGTGAGTGCATTTCTGGAACAGGGAATGTGCTGACACTACTTCAACTTAAATGCTCTAATTGAAATACTTCACAGTGACCCTTTTAATGCTATTTTTTAGCATTATTGCCGTTGTTTTAGTCACATGCCTTTTCATACAATGCCTGGACTGCTTAGCTGAGTCCAGGGGTCATTGGAGTGTCGCATGAGATGAGGAGGGAAGGGGTTGGGATACAATAAGTAAATTACTGGAAATGCATAGCCACATTCTGCATAGTGATAACATTACTTCAGCAGAGCTATTCTCCTGTATAACAACTTGTTATCTGGTCTTGATTTCTAGCCAGGAACTAACTAGTCAATACTTAGAAGCTAAAGTATGCCTGCGTAAGACAAAAGATCTGCTAATGTGATGTGATTTAACTCATGTCGTGTTTATTTCAACCAAAGGAATGTCAGTCTTTCAGAAAGGCAGAGCCCAGATTGTGTCATTCCAATGTCTTGATACTTCTGGCTTATAGATTAAAAACATGAAAGTATGAAAATAACCGTATTACATTTTAATTACACCTGCATTAGATAAAAGAGAGAATGGCACCAAACATCGAGGCGTAATTTTTAGGTACCAGATTACATTTAATGGCAGCCATTAACTCAAACAGAAGTTTGGCAGTCAAGCGTGAAGGTGATATTTTGTGATATTTTCATTGTCTACCTTTCCAGGTTTTAGACACAAACCTTTAATGACTTGCATGATGAAATTCTTCATTGTTGCTCTGTCATCAAAATGTTTCAAAGCACCTAAATGACAGAGGCTTTTAAATGTTATCCAAAGTCATAGGTTTGGTGTGATTCAGCATTAAGAAGAACCTACCTGCCTAGGATTAGGTTGTGTGAGTACCTCTCTACACTCTTAAATTTTACAGATGTCCCAGGAAATATTTAAAACATTAGAAATATTTGCATTAACTTGCTTAGACCCCTGTCACGTTCTTGGATTTGCTCTCCAGAAGAGCCTGCTTATTTCAGTTTCGTGGGCCCCACACAGTAGCCATAGGAAAGATTAGTCTCCTAGTGAGACTTTTAAAACTAGAGTTGTACAAATATTCTTCCTTTTCACATTTCTCTTGTTGATACTGAGAACCCTGCTTATTCCTTCTCTCCATTTGCAAATTTTGAATGATATTTTGAACACTTTTAATTCACTTCAAATCTGTGCAGAACAGAAAGGTAGATTTTTTAATTAAACAAGATGTTGCTCCAGTTGGGTGTTCATAGCTGGCTGAACATCCCCCACCAACTACAGAACATGTCTCCTTAAGCTTTTGTTCTACAAGTTTAGCTGTGGATTCAAAGAATTCAAATCTCCTGGACTCTGTTGGTCTAAGCCCATAATAATTCACTTATTCCCCAGTGTTATTTTGTTTATTATTTGATAACTGTCCTAAATTATTAAATTTACCTAGTTGTATGATCTTTCATCTGCATTTTAGTATGACAAACATGTACATGTATAAACAAAATTATACATGGACTGACCACTTGTCTACTTTTGGAGAGATACCAGTTTGAAATCTGAGGCAAAAGCAGGACAGAGCACAATTTGAAAAGGCTGATTCATAGAAGAGATTAAATTAACTATCTTTACAGCCGTGGCTTCTAATAGCAAGTCTATGGTAGGCAAAAGCAAAAGATCCAAAGTAGCTGTAAATTTGCATTGTGGTTATTAAAAGCTTACTGTTTCAGTCTACTTGTTGTGTGAGAGAGAACTCCACCCCTTTTGTGAGCATTTCATGACATTTTAAATTACAGACTATGCTGATTTTTTTTTTTTTTAAAGAGTAGCGTGATGGGAAGCACCCATCATCTGAATTAATATACCAATTATAAACTATGTTGAAAATAAACAGTTTGATCATTTCTATTTCCGTGCTTTACGCTGGGAGGTGAAGTGTCTCATTAAAACAAGAGCTGAAGTCTCATTCCATATTTTAGCTGTCCGTGTAGCGAAGATGAGGAAGTTCAGTGATAAAGCTGGCAACTGCTGGCTCCTCCACAGGCAACTGTGTGTTCTGAATGAAACATTAAAAAGAGCTTTTGACACACTGAAATGTTTCAGTAGCAAAATTGCTAATTATTAAGTGCAATAGAATTAATTTTGCTTTTCAAAAGAACAATGACTTTTTCAGGATTTAAAAGAGAGGCACTCACTTGACAGTATGATTATTTGCAACTTAAAAAGTAATACTGTTCTTTAGTGTAAAGCGTAGTCAGATGTGCCTGCAAGGACAGTTACTGGATGTAGTAGAAGTAATCATAACGCCCAAAGGTATCTGCCAAGTGACAGTCAAACATAGAAAAAAAAAAAAGTGCCTATTTAAGATACTTTGCAAAATTACTGCATTGTGAGATGGTTGCGTTTGCTGATGGTATCCTAGGCTACACTAGGAGGAGTGTTGCCAGCAGGGTGAGGGAAGTGATCCTTCCCCTCTGCTCAGCACTGGCACAGATTGCCTAGGGAGGTTGTGAAGTCTCCATCCTTGGAGACAGGTATTCAGAAGCCATCTGGACATGGTCCTGCACAACTGGCTGTATGCGTCCCTACTTGAGTACGGGGGTTGGACTAGATAACCTCCAGAAGTGCCTTCTCACCTCAACCATTCTGTGATGTCCATCCCCATTACACTCAATTATATAATATAATTCTAGCGATATGAAGGAAATGTAAGAAATATCTATGTACCTAAAGAGTGCAAACTGTTCATCTTCCACATGGGCTTTTATGCAACAGTTATCTGTTATTGTTATGCATATAATTACATCTATAAAAATAAGAAAAATATATTTGTCGATATATGCTAACTTAATGTAAAACTGAAAAATATTTTTAAAGAAAATATACAAGAAGCACTAAAATACAAATAATTATTAGTCTTGGTCCTGGAAATAACAGTAGAAGATGAAATAAAATATTAACTTGGCCTCTTCTCCCAAGTGACAGGACAAGAGGAAATGGCCTCAAGTGCCACCAGGGGAGGTTCAGGCTGAATATCAGGCAAAAAATTTTCACGGAAAGGGTCACTGGAACAAGCTGCCCAGGGAGGTGGTTGAATCACCTTCCCTGGAGGTGTTTAAAGGACGGGTGGATGAGGTGCTGAGGGGCATAGTTTGGTGTTTGATAGGAATGGTTGGACTCGATCCTGGGGTTCTTTTCCATCCTAGTGTTTCTGTGATTCTGGGATTCTGTTCATCCGGTGAATCATTCACTTGCGTACTGCCAGTAAGCCAGGGACTTCCAAATTGGGTCTTTCTCACACGCAAGTATCTCTTCGTGTACACACAAGTCATAGTTTTAAAATCAATTGTTACAGCAAAGGAAATCTGAACTTGAGACTCAGGCAGTTCTTCCAAGGTGAACTGCAGTATATTTTTTATAATCCTGTAGTAAGGACAAAGACCAAAACCAAAAATGTCTTCCCCTCTTTCATAGTGGCTATGAAGAAATTAGCTAAGAATCATGGTCATCCACTGGTAGCTGTTTTGCCACTGGTCTATGTAACTCTTTATTACAACAGGAATCATAAGTACTTTCTAGAATAGCTGGGACTGGGCGTGACTATAGCTACAGCATGGATATCTGTTACTGTTCCCCTCATAATTAGAAATGCAACTTATAAGTCAAATATTTGGTTCATGTGACATGATTTGTGATCTCTCCTGTAAAAATAAAATTTTCTCTTTCCAATGCACTAGCAGTCTTGGTAGTCAGAAGAATCAAGGTTTTAGCTTAATTGGCATCTCATTAGTCCCATTCCCAGTGCTGGTAGCACAAAACCACAGCTATTGGCATTACGTCATCATCTTCACAAAGTACAAGGAAGTAGTAAAAATCAGTTGAGTCATTCCAAGATATTGCACAACTATGTCCAGAAAAGCGTCACCTTTGGTACAGAGCCAGGCATGGAGAAGAGCAAGGTTTGAAGTCCATGTTATTTACTGTATAATTAATTTAACCCTGTTTCTCAGAAGTTGCTTAAGAATGCCTCTGAGTAAAGTATTAAACCATTTACCACCTGTCATTTACAGAAATAGCGTGCTGACTTCACATTTCCTTAAAAGAAAACTTACATAGTTTTACTTTCATCTGTCTGCTTAAAGCTTTTCCAGCTTTTCAGTACTCTCTTTACTGTAGTCTTATTACACTTAGGCAACTTGACAGTGCTCCATCAGCTTTATGAAAATATTTTATTCCTAAGATGCTTTTCATCCTCTCTTCCTTGTGAACTGTAAGCAAATTAGGTGGAGAACTAACTTGCTTTTCCTTACTCCTGCTTTCCAGTCCCACAGTATCATATTTGGTTTGACAATTTTCTCCAGTATCTTTTCGTGTCAATTATGCATGCACTGAGAAACCTTCTGGTAGCTGTAATTTTCCCCAAGAGTCAGCATTTGCTATTCCTTTTTCTTTTCTGTTTAGCATACAACTAACTTCTAGTTATTTTTTTAGGTCTTAATGACTATTAACCTTCTCAGCCGGAATGTTTCCAAGCTTTTGCTTACCATTATTGTCTGTAATGTTATTCATGGAAGTCTCTCCTACTTTTTTTGCTGTACAGAATTCCACACTGTATGTTTTGTCTCTGTACATTCAAATGGTTCCATAATAAACTAGTTATTAATCGGTGGTCTGCTCTTCTTCCATTCACATATTCTTTACTCGTGGATGCCTTCTAAGCTTTCCAGTGAGTACTCCTCAGCTTTTCCGATTTTGCTAAAGTCATTTCTGATACAGCATTGGTAAGACTCTGTGCAGCTGAGCAATGAGGATGGGATACTTTCAGGTTGCTGCTTCTGTCTGGGGGCAGTGGGATGGTTGCAGTGGATGAGCAGGAATGCAGCTGCGGGTGCTGGGAGCATCTGGGGAGGTTCAGATGGGCTGAGACCTTGTCTGCATTCTGTGCTTCCCCCTAAAACCACCCACCTATGTTTCCTGGTGAGGAGCAGGTTTCTGCTGCACTTCACAGCAAATGGATCGTTAAGTTTGGGCAGGTGGATGTTTGGACTAGGATGGGTTTGCATGTGAGACTTGAGGGGCTGTGAGGCATCTGCCATCGTTCTGGAGTGGAAGTGTTCAGATCCTGAGCCCAAACTCCCCACCCAGCACTGGGGCTGTCAGCTTTATCTGTTCTTATTCCAGGTGACTGTCTCTTCCAGAGAGGGCCTCAGCTCTGCCAGGGGAGGTTTAGGGTGGACTTTAGGAATTTTTTTTTTCACAGAAAGGGTCATTGGGCAGTGGCAGAGGCTGCCCAGGGAGGGGGTTGAGTCACCTTCCCTGGAGGGATTTAAGGTGTGGGTGGATGAGGTGCTGAGGGACATGGTTTAGTGATTCGTGAGAATGGTTGGACTCAATGATCCGATGGGTCTTTTCCAACCTGGTGGTTCTATGATTCTATGACTCGAAATAATGAAAAAGACCTAAACTCTCTGGATTCAGAAATAGCTAGCTATCCTAGCTAGCTCTGTGACATTTTGTTGAGTTTTTCAAAACTGATACTCGTCTTGTGCTCTGACAACTGCCTTCAACATTAGCTGGCTCAGTTTCTGAACTTAGAGAAGTTGTCACTTTTAAAAGCATGAACCCTTCAAGAAAACAGCAGTAGGAGAGATTCTGTCTTGTCATCTAAGAGTATGTCAGTGAATACTTTTTCCCATGCTACCGGTCACAGTTGTGGTAGGCGTTATGATCAAAGCTTATATTAGAAATATCACTTAGTGAGAGATTAATGTGGGGCAGTTGTGGTTTGTGTGAAGTCTGACTGATTGATAGATTTTTACTAAGTGGCTCAAAACTAAGGTGTATGGTCCTTGCTGAGACCATTACCAGAAGTGAAGGCAGAAGCAGTGGGAGTTGAGGGCATCACATAGTATCTGAGCTAACAACCCAATCTGATATTGGCATCTTATGTGAACATACTGTGTTAAGTCTAATGATGGAGAGTGGAACATGATTAAATGAGTGGAGCTACCTTATAATAAAAGAGCACTAATTAAAAAAGAAACAGAACAGATATGTCCAAAAAGGGCAAATAATAATAACCCTGGATTTATCTTATTTGACCATTGATTTAAGAAAAGCTGAAGTTTAGTCTAATCTAGTCAGCCAGGATGGGGATCAGTATATTTCAGATGTGGTGATAGTTGTGCTAAGGCTAATTTCCATGCCAACATGTATAGAATACCATCTTCAGCTATATACGGCCCATGTCAAGATATGGGTTCAGTGCCCTCCTTCCAAAGAGTGTGCAAGAAGTCTATACCTGGGCTCCATTAAACATCTCCCTGATCTTTAAGCATGACCTCTGTCTCCAGGCGGTATTTAAATTAATTGTTCTTTATTTCCCTCCAAATAGATGCCATCAAATGTTATTCTTGATAGCCTGACAATAAACAGTGTTAATGCTGTCACCTATAAAGAGTTTTGTTCCCTGTGATTTAGGGACTTGTTTTCAGCTGAAGAGATCACACCAAATATTGCAGAGCCTTGTAAGGGCAAACGTGGAGCCAGTGATAGGTGGTTTTCATCCGAGTGTGCTGCCCTTAAGAATTATTTTAGCTATTGAGGAATGGTTCTGTTCGCTCTTTCCTGGGCTGACAGATTCATAACCGTGACAAATCTAACGTAATCATAAGGAGTTTTGTTTTATGACTGGCTCCTGGATGATTGTTTGCCACCTAGGCTGCAGTGTTTCCACACCATCAGTCTGTCTCAAGCTAATGAAGCACTTTATGGCCACTTGTAGATCAGCTTTCACTGTTCAATTTACTGTGCTTTTTCTAATTAATTTGAAAGACCAAAGCAACAACTGATACTTGTCGAGTGTTCATTGTTTCCCCCACGATTACTTCCTTTTCGAAAGTCACAAGTATAAATAATCACATATTTGCCTAACTTCAATGTTTTTCCTGTTGGGAAAAGTAAATTAAGTTAACAAGCAAATTCAGAAATTCTCTTGCAGTAGGGCTGAATTATGACAGAGAAATTTAATACATAATATTATGGTGTTGTGGTAGACTATGAGGAGCAGCAGATGTACACGGAAAAATTTAGTAATATATTATTGTGATATGAGAGGAGAAAAAAATAGTCAGCTATTGCATGAATAAATTTCAGTGGTCTTACAAATAGCTTCATATAGTATAAAATAATCCTTCTGTATAATGAACTTGCAAGCTAATTACTCTTGGATTGCCCCAGCATAGAATAACTCTGTCAGTCTGTGAGCATGTTAAATTTTGCCAAAGTTGTGAAGTGGATACAACTGAAACTGGAATTAAATGGGTTTCCCAATCAATATATCTGCAAATTGTTGCAGGGTATTATTTCAGGTAGTAACCATGATCATTACTAGATCTACCCTTTTTTTAAATACAATGGAATTAAAAGTGGCAGATGGTAGTTAATGATTAAGTTTTTTAATAAACAAATTTTTGCAGGGATATATTTAAAGTGGTTGTTGTGTGTATAAATAGACAGGGAGCATGAGCTCTGCAACTATAATTGAATTACATTAGCATAACTTAAGTAGGAGATTAGTAAATACCAAACACCTTCATTAACTTGCACAGTAATCCGAGGTTAATGACATACTCCTGTAAATGTCTCTTTAAAGTGTTTGGCAACATGGTAGTTTAGAGCCAAACTAGTACCTGGCACCCCACCCTTGTGGCTGGTGGATGGTAACTTATTTAACTGCTTCTGCTCAAGCTTGGCCTCTGCCAGGATTTCTGGAGTCTGAAGCAACAGCCTTTCTTGAAGAGAGCTGGAAACTGCCCTTTGGAGTGGGAATGCGCACTTTCTGTGCCCTCTAGCTGCACCAGTCTCTCCAGTCTCCCAGCCTACAGAGTCCTTAAACTCCCCGGGCTCTTAACATGGGGAGAGGGGCTCAGGCTCGGCAGACTTAAACACAGAAGCTCAGCTCCCTCTGCCAAAAACTTGCTCAGCAGTATTGTGTAACTCAGACTAACAGAAGATATCAACTATTTTGTACCCCTTCAGTTGATAAGGGCAAAGAATAATCTGTTTCCAATTGCAGGTTTTGCAGTCTTTCTTCTTCTTAATTCTGATTATTATTTTTGCTGATGCAGTTTCTGGAAAATGTACCAGTTACATATCCTAGTCAGTTGAAGTTGTATATTTCAATCTTGTTGTTGGAACTGTCAGCTCTGTGCATGAGAGTCCAGACTGAGCTCTGCATCATTTTAGCTAAGGTGTGTGTTACTAACTGATGCTCACTCTAAAATCTTAATAACGGGGTTAGAAGCCCGACTGAAAAACGATAGTGGTTAGTCAGTTTATCATGCCAAATAAGGTAAATAATGTAGTTACCAGTCTAGTTAATTATTTTAAAAATACTGGTGAGTCAGGAAACTATATGCAAATTGGTAAGAAATTAAATGCTGTTACATTTGAATAATTTGGAAGAAGCACATTGGATCCACAAGTGGTTGAAATTTATATTCTTCCCTCACATAGGAAGCTCTACTGTAAATTAGCTAGCATCTCTCTTGGGAAAGAAATGTGAATTTTGCTGACAGGCTGCGGTCTCTCAACAGAAAAATGCATGCTGACAGTCTGACCCGGTGGCCAGTTGACTGATTTCTTTCTCCCTTTCTACTTCTGTTTCAGATGCTGAGGAATACCAGCCTCCAATATGGAAATCATATTGTGAGTATACCAGAAATTTGAATAGTCTTAGTACCTCACCAAGGTGTTATTGTTAGGTCTTTTTCCTTTCTTTGTTAAGTAAAAAGATGTAAATGTGCTAAGTGCTTGTAGAAATTTCTGTATGACACAACAGTGAAACCTGAACTCTGGTTCTCTGTGGAGCCAGCACAGCAGGATGCTGAGTGTCGGACTCTCTGTGTTGCCTTACAAGCATGCAAATCCTGGATTTCATGGTTTCTCTGCTGAAGTTTTCAGGAAGAATTCCAGATGTAGAGGTTAATGCTTCATGTGTTTACTAAAGGTCAGGCTTAAGTATACTTGTCTTTTTATTTGGGTCACCAAATCACTTTAAGTTAATAATATTTTTGATCCTTAGTAATAGAAGCTGATTTTTGAAGTGGTAGTTTGGAAGTTGGAGACATTATTATCAGTTCTTTGAACCTTCCTGTCTACTCTGAAAAAAAATAATTTAAGTAGAGTGCAGTGCAGGAGTGCATATTTTATGCTCTTTTTGCTTGTTCCAAATGTATTTTTTAACAAAGTAGCGCAGACCTAAAGACAAAGTATTGGCTTTTAAACCCCTTACTAAAAATGGCCTTCAAAGTTAATCATGTTTTAAAAAAACTTACTAGAATTTTAATGAAATTGTACCTTTAAGTGTGGGATTCTATTTTTTATTTCTACTTGCAGATACAGAACTATCCTAAGCAAAATGCTCCCTTTTATAGCGGCAACTTCAAATTCAGTACAATGCCATTACCAAAAAGGAACTACAACAAGATGAGGACCACAGTAGTTACATGCATGTGCATGTATCATTTTAAAGACTTGAAAAAACTTTTTGACTTAACTTATACAGACATTAAACTACCCTGCGTACTTGAAAGGCATCACGTGGATGGTACCTGAGAATGACATTCTGCCTCAGAATAGACCGGGATTTTTTCAACCAAAATTTGAATATGCCGTTAAACTACAAAAATTGCTTCTCCAAACACTTGTGTTTTGAAACTTTTCCTTTGTTGCAGTATTTTGATTGCATAAGAAAAAAAACCTCCTTAAAACTGAGCAGGAGTATATTGATTCGAGTTGGACCATTCCACTGTTTTTTGCTGGGTTTTTGGAAAGAAGCCGACACTTGAGCATGTTTTTAGAAGAGAAACCTGGCTTACTGAAAACAAATGGGAAAGCTTTCATTTACTCCAATGAGACCAACGTCTGAAATAACAGATTTTTTTTTCCCCTTTTGGCAGTGAGAAAGTTTTAATTAAAAAGTCAGGGAATGAGAACGTGCCTTTACTGAACTTCTTTTAGTTGCCCCACTGGTGCAGCAGGTAGATCAGTGCATGCAGTGAAAATGTTTAGTTACTTCTTCCTGATAGCTTTTATATAGGCAAAAAAATTTAAAAAAAAAAAAAAAAAAACACTAGAAAGAACAAACCAAATATGAATATATCATTGCCTATTCAGATATACATAGGGTGCCAGTATTGTGGTAACGACAAAGTCCTGGACTCAGCATGTGAACACTATGCATGAATGACCTTGGAAAAAATTAGACAGCTCCAAGATGCAGATAACAGTTTCAAGATTACAGAGCTTTACAGCTGAGACTGCTTAGTCTCAGACATAACATTTTTCTTTGCAATGTTAGGTAAAGCACACTTACTCTGCTAGAAAAATCCCAGTCTGGTAAATTAATTGTAGAGGTTATGTCCAATGATAGCATTAATTACGATGCAATCTACTACTGTGTCTCATCATGGTTTTAAAGGAGTTGCATATATTTTACTCTTAGCAGTTTTCTTTTACCGCCCAACTAACAATTATTTTCAATATATTTTAGCTAATAACTTAATTTTAAAGTTTGATGACATATTATTATGATAGTGTACAGTTTTGATTGCTTTTTAAGTCTTGAATACATTTAGGTGCACTATGTTGCCTTTTCTTGACTTAATGATCAAGACTTAAATCCTTCTAACTTCTCAACAAAGGCAGACTTTCCTGTTTATGCAGGAGAAGTATTCAAATAAACAGTATTGCACGTATCCATAGGCAGATGCCAGTCAAAGTGGAACAGCTCTCAGTATACAAGCCTTACTCTTTGGTATAATGTACAAGCTTGTTTCAGCGTTATTTGGAAAAGATGGACACTTCTAACGCAGAAGATCCTTACTTGCTTGTGAATAATTGTTAGAAAGTATGTAGGATGTATTACAACATTTTTCAGACTTTTTTCTGATAGCCCTGGGACACCAAGAGTGAAATAAATAGCAAGAATAATTTCGTATCACAAGGAAGGAACTTGAGGAGAAAAAGTCTGGAAAGTTACTAGCAGACATCAGTCTTTGTGCAGTGGGTTTGATTGCATTTAAATCTAACTAATAGATCAACAAATAAATATCTAACAAGAAGTTTCTTTTTGTAGTCTGCTCTGTGTTAGGAATATTATACAAAATGGCATTTTGCTTTTTTACCATCAGGAGGAAGGAAAGGAGAGAAAAGAAGATAAGAATCACAGGTACATGGGTTGGCAGGGAGTCGTGGGGCGAGCTGATCTGGCTTCCCGCTTGAAGCATAACTGTTGTCAGCTCTTGAGCAGAACAGCCTTGGCTTTGTTTAGCTGTGTCCTGAAAACCTTCAGGGATGGAGCCTTTGCCACCTTTGTGGGTAACTTGCTCCAGTGCTGCACTGCCCTCTTAGTGCACAACCAATGATCTTAACCTGCTCCATGGGACAAGTGGACAATGCGTTTGCCTGAGCGTAGTAATTTTTGACTTGCAGCAACTGAGATTATGTGCTTGAGTTTTGAAAAGATATAAAATCACTCTTCTCCTTTTCCCACCACTGATATTGACATACGCTAAGCAGTTCTAGTATCAGTGCCACTTCAGTGTTTATTTGCATTATGTAAGATCGATATGGTGCTGTGAGGCAATGTGGCAAGATGCAGAGCATCAGCTGATGCTATGCTTCAGCTCCTCACGAAGTTCCCTTGCTTTCTTCCTTCAGCAAATAATAAGCACAGTGTCTGAGACTCAGTTTTGTTAGAAATTAAGGCCTTATTTCAGCCGGGCACTTAGGTTCCTAATTAAGCATGTGAATAATTCTGCAGAAATAGGACAGCTCATATTGTTCAAGCTCAGCACATGGATAAATGCCTGACTGACGTGAGGTTGTGGAGGTAAAACTCAGAAACTCAATGAAACATTATCAGAGAGATGGCAGTGTGTTTCTCCACTGTTTTCTGAAAGCGACGATAGGAATTTTTCCTTTCCGCTGGAGCATCACTGAACAGTAGCCATAGGTGAGTTAAAGGAGAAAGCTTGATTTCCTGACACACAGCAGAATGAAAAAAGTATGCAAAATTGGTGATAGTTCTTTGGCAGGAGAGGAGTAAGTGTTAATGTGTGCATGTCACCCCTTTGTTACTTAGACAGCTCAGATTTCAGAATTAGACATTTTTTTCTAAAATATATTGTAGAGTTTCCTTTGTTTACCCCATGAGACAAGACCGGTCCTCTTGCAGGAGCAAAAGAGAGAGATGTATTCTACATGATTGCTTTACATCTCAAAGAAATATTCCCCTAGAAGGTAAATAATAGATTTAAGTTTTAATTTATAAGTTTCTAAGTTCCCATGGGATTTTGATGCTGTGAATGCTGGCAAACTGACTTATGAAACTGATAATGATGTTCTAGAGCCAATTGTAAGTTACTGCATTTTTCTATTGAAGTACTGCGTTGCAGTCCCTTATTTAGTGTGTGTTATTACTGTGCATATCGTTTGCATCTGATACTGGCTAAAAAACTAATCCTGGTCTGATCCTGTTCTCTAAGCAGTTATAATACATTTTCTTTTTGTGTGCAGTTGACTTTTTATAAGATTCATTTTCCCAGGACTAAAATAATTAATGCATCATCATGTTCAAGTGTCATCTTTTTTATAATCAAAAAGGGTTTGTCTCCAACTTGCCTGTCAGTTCTGAATGCTGGAACAGACTGGGTCAGACGTCTATCACTTCTTACCACTGTATTAAATAAGTGTGATTTTCTTTTATGTCAGTTAATCATATCCTTATACATTGGATTCTGTTTTAAGGGGTTTTTTTGAGATGAAGAGGGGGGAAAATGAGACAGAAATGTAGGGCTTGTTTGTCATTTAAGTAAGTGAGGGGCATGTGCTTTCTGAACTCCTGACCATTCCCTGGACTCTGCTGTGGTTTCGGTGATGTCAGCTAGAGCCTGAGTGTCCACACTTTGGAAAAAAAGTATATAATGAAATCGGGCAGAGCTGCGGGATGTTCAGCACTTCTGAAAATGAGGTCACTTAATGAGGTGTCTATGCTCATTGGAACTTAGCTTGAGGGCATGTTTTTGTCAAGTCACCTTAGTCATAATATTGCACTTGTATTCATAGGCTGTTAGAAGGCTTTCATATAGCAATCACTTGAAGCAGAAACAGGAGAGAACCTTTCTAGAGAAGAGTACAGCTTTTAGTAGGGTCACACTTATTTTGCTCCTTAATACCTTTGTCTGTGAGATACTGCCTTTTCCTAGTTTTTCATTAACTTGGCCTCTCACTGTTCTTTTACCTCCTCCACCCTTGCCTTGCTGTGTGTCTTTTCTCAGTATTCTTGGCTGCTGTGTGCTTGTCTTTTCTCTGTTGTTTTTCTCCCACTGAACTGCTTGGCTTCCCTTACCACAACGCTAGTGGTGGTTCTCTGTCCTTTCTTGCTGTTCCCAATCTGTCTTCTCTCCCTCCGTCTAATGATTCTGCATCTCTCCCTGGTAGTTCCATGGGTTGTCCTTCTGTCATTTTAATGTCTTTCTATTTAAAGCCAATATGGCCAAATCTGAATTCTTTATCTTTCCCAGAAAACCATTTCCCATTCATGATGTTTTCTGAGATTACCACTGTTCACAAGCTCAATCACGCTCATTACTTGGGGCCATTTTCTCATCCTGCACATTTAAGGCAGCATATAATTTGTTATTATTATTTATTTGTATAGTAATAATCTTCCTACATCTTCCTCTGATGTATTTCTAAATTAGATATCTTTTGCAGTTGAGATTATTGTGCAGATTAATTACCCATGCCTCTCTGAGAATGACAGCAACCTTTTCCAGTCTATTCAAAACACAGTTGTTAAGATGATTTGTCTTCCTTGGATTCATCACGTATCCATGTACTGATTCATCCTACTGTATCCTATCAGCATCCAGGTTTTTTGTTTTTGCTTTCAAGTCTTTCACATATCTGCCCTGTCCTATTAGTCATTCATTCCTTTGTTTTGTGAAATCATAGAATCATAGAATCAGCAGGTTGGAAGAGACCCACTGGATCATCGAGTCCAACCATCCCTGTCACTCACTAACCCATGTCCCTCAGCAGGCACACAACAGGGACCCCCAGTTCACCAAGCAAGGAGCCCCAATTCCAAAGGGCTTCTGTCCCACCACTGACCCATCACCCACCCCAGAATGATAACTCCTCCCAGCCCAAAGGCACACAGAGGGGTCAGCCCTGCTGAGAGGTGAGACTGGAGCAGCCACCAACCCTCCCGATCATCCCTACTTGCCTACCTGGCTGGGGGGCCACCAGGCCCCCCAGCCTTTCCTCCCCCCCTGCTGCCACACTCCCGTGGGATGCAAGGTGTGCCATGGGGACTCACCGGTGATGCCAGGGCAGCAGTGATGCCAGGAGACACATCCCTTGCCCATAGCCCGGCCGGGCACAGCTAGAGGCTGTTGGTCCCCCCCGGGAAGAAAAAGGGATCCCTTGGAGAGGGCAAAGTAGCAACACCTGGGGAGGGAGGAGTCTCCAAGAGAGCCCAGGTGCCCTGCAGCTTAGAACAGAGAACCACAGAATCACCAGGCTGGAAGAGAAAATGCTGACTCTTCTCCCCACTCTTGCTTCTCCAGTGGTATCAGCCTCAGAGATCCTTCTAGTCGTTTCAGAGAGCTTTTGCTTTTCTCATTTCTGATAAATGCAGCATATCACAAGATAGGCTTCATATGTATTCTTCAGATCAACTTGTTTTACACCACAGCTGTCAATGCTATCTTAGAAACAGCTTCACTAGCTTAATCTGCTGTCTCAGTTAATACTTAGCAGGTTTAATTATTGAAAAATATGAAGTATGATTTTTCAATTAAAATTTAATTGAATAAATTGGGAAAACAGATCCCTCAAGATGTCATCCAGAGGACCTGGACAAGTTGGAGAAGTGAGCCTGCATGAACCTCATGAGGTTCAACAAGGCCAAGTGCAAGGTTCTGCACCTGGGTGGGGGCAATCTGAGGCTTCAATACAGGATGGGAGATGATGTGATTGAGAACAGCCCTGGGGAGAAGGACTTTGAGGTGCTGATTGACGAGAAGCTTGACACAACTGCTGATTGAACCAACTAGGAAAGGTTCCCCGCCCCAGGAGGACACCTCGGGCATAGTCATCATGAGATGATAGAACTCTCAGTTCTAGGAGAAGCAAGGCAGGGGTCAGTAGAATGGCTACCTTGGACTTCTGGAGGGCAGACTTTGGACTACTCAGAAGGCTGGTTGATAAAGTTTCATGGGACACAGTCCTTAAGAGCAAAGGAGCCCAAGAGGACTGGATTCTGTTTAGGAAGGAAGTCCTGGTGGTGCAAGAGCCATCCCTGTGTGCCAGAAAATGAGCCAGTGGAGGAGAAAACCAGCTTGGCTGAGCAGAGAGATCTGGGTGGATATCAGAAAAAGGAGGAAAGTATATGAGCTTTGGAAGAAGGGGCAGACATCTTGGGAGAACTACAGGGATAAAGTGAGATCATGTAGAGAGAAAATCAGAAGGACTAGTGCCCAACTAGAACTTAGACTGGCCAATTCTGTTCCACTCTTGTGAGAACCCACTTGGAGTACTGTGTCCAGTTTTGGACTCCTCAACATAAGAAGGATATGGAACTGTTGAAATGGGTCCAAAGGAAGGCAACAGAAATGATTAGAGAGCTGGAGCACCTGTTCTGTAAGGACAGGCTGACAGAGTTGGAGCTGTTTAACCTGTAGAAGAGAAGGCTTTGTGGAGACCTTATAGTAGTCTTCCAGTATCTGAAGGGGCCTACAAGAAAGCTGGGAGGGGAATTTTTACAAGGGCGTGTAGTGATAAGACAAGGGGGAATGACTTTAAATAGGAAGAGGGAAAATTTAGATTAGACGTTAGGAAGAAATGAGGGTGGTGAGGCACTGGAACAGGTTGCCCAGGGGACTTGTAGCTGCTCCATCCCTGGAGGTGTTCGAGGCCAGGTTGGATGGAACCTTGAGGAGCCTGGTCTAGTGGGAATTGTCATTGCCCATGGCAGAGGGGTTGGAATTAGATGATCTTTAAGGTCCCCTCCAACCCAAACCATTCAATGATTCTGTGATTAAAACTGATAGGTAGTATAGGAAATCATAAACTCCATTTCTGTGCCCTTGCAAGGACCTAGTGATGAAGGTTTGGTTGGAGAAAGGAGAGACTGTGGCTTCTTCCCCTTTGACATTTAGCAGAGACCTCTGCCCCAAAGCTTTCACATCCACTGAAGTGGCAGACTTGGGTGCAAGCTGAGGACTTACCCACTTGTCAGGATTCATTGCTCCTAGCCCCATTTAAAGAGAAGGTGCTGAAAAATAACACTTACCATTTCAATTCACTTTCTGCAAGAGAGCTCCTGTGTTTTTCAAACCCATAGGTACTTATATCTTCTAATCTACCACCTTTTGGGCATAATTCTGAGCTTCACAAGCATTAGGAAGATTCTGATACTAGAAACTCGATCTTTTAAAAAAATTCATAGACACAACCTGATCTTTCCAAATACAAGGTCAGCATACAGAAGACCTTTCTCGAGGGAGGCACTCCAAACCTCTGGGATTTTTACTGGAGTTACAGAGAGACAGTCTGTCTGCGCTGGAATTGATTACTGTCATTCCGTGTCAGCTTCCTCTCACGACTCTGGAGTGGAAAGGAC
This sequence comes from Coccyzus lansbergi, assembly GCA_033558105.1. Classification (NCBI taxonomy): domain Eukaryota; kingdom Metazoa; phylum Chordata; class Aves; order Cuculiformes; family Coccyzidae; genus Coccyzus; species Coccyzus lansbergi. The sequence continues at coordinate 830,989 of JAUMJK010000307.1, forward strand.
AGAGAGTATCTCATTAAATACATGCAGTGAAGAGTCTAGGGGCTTGGATTCACTGACTATCCCTAGCTTCACATCTTTCCCCTCCAGTCCTCAGATGATGCACAAAATTGATCCAGAGCCATTTGAACAGGATATAATTGCTCTGAAAGGAGTGTTTGCTTGCTCATCAGTAATTCCCATCAACTTTTGAAATAAGTCATGAGATTGTGGCAAACCTTTTCAAACATGTTGAACTTTTTCTTCACTTACCCATGAAAACACTGGTGTGCATCCTGTTTTGAGTTGTTACAGCACAGTTTATGCAAAAGTGAGATGTTATCCTGAGATACACCTAATAAATATTTCTAGCTTGTCTTCCCTGGTACAGAAATGCAGTAACAGGTATAAAAGGTGATCATACTTCTAGAAGTTTCATTTCATCTAGTTTACTGATCAACAACCAGTTTTCATATAAATGACTCAGAAAGACTGAAATGCCTTCATTTTCTGTACTTGCCTTTATATTTGCATATTTTCTTTGCAGCCTCTGGCTAAAAAGACTCATCTGAATAAAAGTTTGTGTATGTTGCCATATTCTAATTACCTATACATTTTTATGTTTGACAGTATATCAGTTGCAGCAAGAGGCACCACGTCCCAAGAGAATCATCTGTCCTCGGGAGGTCAGTTCTTCTTTTGCTGTACCTTGTTAAATCTAATGAATTGTCAGCAGTATATGATTACCAAAAATCTTTTGTATAGTCTACTGGTAGTATTCGCTTCAATTTTTCTAAGCTGTTATTTTTTATAATAGTTTTTCTTAACATTGATTAATTAAAGCAGATTAATATTTAGTAATTCAGCATGGAGGCCTTATTCTACCACTAGAAATCCCTTCATTAGAGAAATACTCATTAATCATTGCTTACCATGCTTTTCTGTATACTACCTGAAGTTTTGTGTTCACTTATCAAAATGAAGATGTGTTTTCTCCCTGCGTCTTCAGGATGTTTCAGTTTGTTGAATGCATTCTGCAAAGGATTGTGTTCAAGTTAAAATGCTGAACTGATAGCTGGAGAGCTTGTCGCTGTCGCATAAACTTTAAAGATAGAGGATATTGAGAGATCTGCAAGGCTGAAGGGTTTCCTGAGTCATCTTGCCTCCCTGTTTTCTTTTTCTGCATTTCTCCATTCCTACTTAGTTAAATATATCACTTCCTCAGACTGCCTGGGATAACAGTAATGGGAAGCATATGTAGATGCTTCTCCTCAATCAATAAAACTGTGATAGCTTTACCTCCTATAATGTCAGGGACAAATTTTGTGCAAATAGATATGTAATACCAGTAATAGAAGTACTAAATGCATTAAGTGATTACAGGAGGTATAAAAGATGATGTGAAAGAAAATAGAAAGTGCAGTTCATTGACATGATACATAGCTCTATTCTCAAACATTGTCTTGAGCTCTGACCTGCTTCCTATACTGTGTACCCACTGCAGCAGAGCCCTAGCACAGCAACTGTCAAATATTGGCAGGTAACAGAACAGTTTTGCGTGTAGTAGAAGGCTTTGTACTAAGCAAGGCTCAAGCAGATTAAATAAGTCGCCCAAAGTCATGAAGATCCATTGTGAAGACAGGAATTGAATCCAGTTTTCCTGCATCCATCCAGCACCATAACTAAAAACCACTGCATTTACTTTCTCAAGTTCCAATTGTTTCAGGGCAGAGTGAGCAGGGTCTTCTCACTGGAAGTTTTCAAGTCCTGTCAGTTCAGGATGGTCCCAAGACAAATATACAGGATGCTTAGAAGGGCGAGCAAAGCACTAGAGTGGGTGAACCTTTGAGCATCCTTTCTCCCTGTCAAAGACAAGGCTTGGGGAGAAGGCTCTCGCTGCAGCCCTGCGGGACTCCATTGCATGCATGCTGAAGGGTTTTAACAAGACCCTCACATAGAATTCTCATATTAAAAGAGAAAAAAAATCTTTGTGGCTGGTATTCTCCAAAAGAAAGGGCATTCAGATTCTTACTGGATGAACATCACGTAACAAGCATTAAACTAATAGCGCTGTAGCTGAAAATAGTTAAGGTAAAGCATTTACTTCCATCGTGGCCATAGAGTAGTATATCACTTTGAAATGTGATACTAAAGTGGAGTAGCAATTCATGTCCTAGAAGCAAGATTATCTACACAAGTATGTGGAATAAATGTGCAATTGTGAACTATTTACCGCTGTGCTGTATTGAACTTGTTTCCTTAGACTGAAGAACATGTTATATACATCTGAAAGTATCATTTACTCCATTTTCCTGCTGCTTAAAGACCACTTATACTTAGTTCCTATTCAGGTCACTTCTAAAGATTTGCAAAAAGAAACTAAAATCATGTTATATTAACCAAAAGAACACATAATTGGCAAAGTAGTACATAACAAAATTAGTAAGAAGTTACTTTTTCATATAATTTGGGTTTGGTTCTGACCAATGAACCATTTTAAGTCTGTGTTCACAACCTATTTGCCAGAAATACAGATTCTCTAACCCAAGCAGCCAAAACTAGTCCCACTACCTCACTGAAGATGTGCTTTATTCTTTCATTTTTATTTTTACCTATATTTGAGGGAGTGTCCTGATACTTAGATTGTTTCTTGTCACTTGTACTATTGTTTTATATATATATCAGAACTATATATTGGTTTTATAGAGCATCACAGATGCAGGATGTTCCTATACCACCTGTTAGTTTTTCCTTAATGCGAGGATTGTAAGGCAGGTAGCATTTTGGGTTTGTTCTTTCTAGTTTGACTTCAATGTGATCTGGTGATTGTATAGGCTTACTTCTCTAAAGGTGATATCTTAGTAATACTAAATTTCTGTCAGTTGTATAGAAAAATCTCAAAATCTAATTTTGTGTTATATATGTGAAAATATATTAATCTGCAATATATTAGTTATTTAGTATGCAACATGATGCTCATCCAACATCTGGAGAACAGGTGTCAGCAGGAGGTGTGACTGGTGAGAGAAAGATTTATCTCTCTGTGTGTGCATCATAGGTACTGGACTTGGTTGAGGATGTTCCCTTGTATAATTTAAGATTCAGGTTGCTTCAGACAAATGTAAAAAATTGCAGATAATTTTAATACTGCACACTATGCACTGTTTGCAAGGAAATTCAAGCATCTGCTGCAAACAAAATGTGTAACAGCAAGAGATAAACTTCTGAGGCTTAGTTTGTTGGGTTTTTTTTGTTCTCGCCACTTGGCATTTTCATCATTTCTCCATCTTTTCCATTACTGTCTTCCACACTCACTGCATTCATTTGCTTTTCCATTACCTCTCTGTTACTCCATAGTCACAAGGGTTTTAGCTCAATTCTCTGCAGTTCTACCACCTGATTTGTGTAGATTTCTTGATTAACTATACCGTGGAGACAGAATATCCCCTCTCCTGATACACAAACCACCAGACTAAAACCTGGGACTGTAAATAAAACATGAACGTTTATATCTTTGTGTCTTTGAGCTTTGCTAGCATGATTTTCCTTTCGCTTTTTTTCCTGTATAAGTATCTTGTCAGTGAAAGCAGGTAATTCCTGCAATGGGAATCATATTGGATGAACTGTTAGAGCTTCAGGTATCTACTGATTTTTAATTAATCACCACTGGCAGTGGGACTAGTGTGAATATCCTACCTTCTCAATAACATTGGATTTCTGCCAATAACCTCATTTGTAACCATATTCCTTCCAGCAGTGTTTTAATGATATAGAATCATAGAATAACCAGGTTGGAAGAGGCCCACTGGGTCATTGAGTCCAACTATTCCTATCAATTTTTTTTTATATTTTTAAATTTTTTAGAATATTTTTAAAATAGAAAAAGTTCTGTTTAAAAGTGCCATTCAGGTAGAGGAGTAGCTTTTAAATATTGTGCAAGTGTGATTATAAGCACCAAAGTATCAGATTTGTGTTATTATACATCATCCTTAGAGTTTGTTCTATGGAAATGCTGATAAAATACATTTCTAGCAAATAATTCAGGCACACAACTTCCTGGTTATTCTAAAGTAATCTATAGAATTCTTACTTTTAAAAATATTTCAGTAGTAGACTATTTAAAATTAAAATATCTTTTAAATAAATGCAGTTTTTAATAAAGTGAAAAATGAAAGAAAGATAGTTCCATTATTTGCAAACATTTTTGGTTAAACAATAGGCTTGTTAGAAATTTCAGTTGAAGAGGGAGTGAGTCTGACCCATGATTCCCGTGATTCTTGGATTGCTTGTACAGAGTCATTCAGACATTCACACCTGTGAATGCCATTCCTTTTCTGTCCCAAGAAAGCCTGAATTGCTGACAATTTTTGAGACTGGTGAGTTTGTGTGCATTGGACTTTGCATACTGTTAACGGTGTCGTGGCCAAGCCAGCGGCAGCAACAGTGAAAAAATTGTCTAAATTTCCCTAGCGTAGAGAAAGCCTTAGGGTCCCAACTTATTTTATTATGTAGAAAAATGTCAGTTAATTGCCTCTGTCGACATTCTGAATTCCAAATAGGTTGTGCCAGAAATGCTCAAAATTATTATCTCTGCCTTTAAAGCATTGAAGGTATGGTTTCTTGATCAAAAGCAAATGTAATTACGAACGAGGGACTTTTCTTTGGGAAAAAAATCCTTTTTTCTTTGCTTAAGTGATTATAAGAGACTAAAATAATGATGACGTATTCAGACTGTGCTGCTGAGAATCTTTCACTCAAACCATCCAGAGGATCAGGTACTATTTTGGCCCTTTGGGTGCCCGTTACACAGATTTATCAAAACAAATGTATTGTTAGTGGTGTTTCATAGAGTATAACTGTTAAAATGGTCACTGGCAGGTTTGTAATGATATTGCCATCTTATACGCTACTAAAAGAGAATGTACAAGATCTTTACACATCTCCAAAACTAAACAACTGCAAATTATTTCTTATTCAGTTATCCTCAAAGTTTCTCCTGAAGCCTGGGATTCAAGCTGAGAACAAAACAGTTAGTAGACTATAATTTAAACAACTGCAGTATTGGAAAGTGTTTTAAAAATGCTGATTACTTTTGTCATTCCTACTTTTAGGTACAAAAATATTTTATATTTGTACATAAGAAAAAGCTTTTAATTGGTCACTTCAAAATTAGGTAAGTGTGAGCAAGATTGTTAAAATTAAGCCTTAGTAAGATGTTTGCAGGATATATCTGACTGATAGTATTTAATCGTTGCAGTAAGTCTTCCACAAATTCCCTTATTCTGCTCACTTAGTGACCTTTGCAGGCTGAATAATTTCTCTTTCCCTCTGCCCTTATCTTTTTAAGAACGAAGTCTATACTGTGGTAAAGTACTAGAGAGGTAATAAGCATTGAAATTGGCTGCAAAATTGGTGGTAAATAATGAGAGTAAATGGGAATTTTCATGACACTTGTTCATATCACTCTACTGCCAGAAGTCAGATGCTACCATGAGAACGTATCTCTTACTGTCAGTCCTGAGAGCTTATCTCAGTTAATTCAGAATATTATCTTTTCCTTAGAAAGAAGCCTCAGAACACACACAGGGATACACTGAGAGACCTCATTAGCCAGCAATTAAGTGAAAATGAGCAGAATTGAAACCTATTTTCATTAATGAAAATGTTTGTACATATAAGACTTAATGGAGCCTTATAGGATTGTCCTGCTTTAACTGTGTTTTTATAGTCCTGTCTTTATGATAGAGTCTTAAAGAAATAAGGAGGACACAGGAGTAGTCTGTACTTTTTTCAGTGGATCTTGAGAGAAGGAGGAAGTTTCTTCAACTGAAATCCTTCGTGAAAGTAGAAAGCTCGGCTGCAGTGGAGGGGACTGAAAACAGTTGAAGCCAGGAGGGATTCCTGGTTAAATTAGTGTGGAGAACATGCAGAATGTCAAAATGTATTGTAGCTAGCATCTCTCTAAACTGTCTACTTGCAGGTTTTCCTATTAGATTTAGCATGTGGGTTTACACCCAGTGTCATTTTTCTGTGATATTTCCATGGTGAGTTTTGTCCCACAGAGTGCCTGTGATTTGCAGCAGTGGATGAAGAGAGAAGGGAGGCTGGAATATTGCTTGCCCCCAATTCCCTTATATTCATCACATTGGAGGAAGTTGCCAGTGTTCTTTTTCCCAATCACAGAACAACCAGGTTGGAAGGGACCCATCGGATCCTCCAGTCCAACCATTCCCGTCTAACACCAAACCAAGTCCCTCAAGACCTCATCCACCTGTGCCTTAAACACCTCCAGGGAAGGTGAAAAGTCCCAAGGGACTTTAGGGACTGATGGAAAATCCCATCTCTCCTGAAGTCCATGAAGTCTCACCCGCAACAGTAGTAGGGTGGTGGAGCAGTCAGAGGAAGCCACATCAACATCATTTGAACAGTCCGTTGACTACTGAACAGAGGGAAAAGCTTTCTAATTATTCTGCAGACAATGATAGTAAATATTTAAATAGTTACAGCTAAAGAAGACTAGAAGAGGCTTGTCTGTTCCACTTGAATTTCATAAAGTTTGATTTAATAATGTTCTAGGTCATGGCCTGCAAATTAGACCAGTCTTCTTTTTTGTTAGAAGAGTGCCATGTGAACCAGTTGGTGCACTGGTGAACCAGTTGGTTTCCACTACAAAATGGAAAAGGTAAAGCCATCTTCTTGGAAGACAAGATGGCAACTTCAGGTTAATGAGCACAAACTCTAGGCAGCTGTCTTATGAAGTGATTAACTTGCTAATTATTTCTCTTCCTTTGCTTGAAAGCTGCTATAGGAAGTTTTACCCTCCTTTCTGTTTTCTTTGGAAGTGTGTTATACGTGTGGGTGACTTTGCTGTTCTCTTGATTTTTTTAATGTCCTTTTATCCCTGTTACATTTCAATCTTCTAATCTAGTTCTTTTTATTTTGTTGTGATGTCGAATGTAAGCAGGTTTTTTAGCCAAAATAATTCAAAGCCTGTTTCATATCTCAACCTAGATAAGAATCATCAATAAGCTTATATGCAGGTGAAAATGTGTTTGCTTGTATAGATTTTTGTATCTGTTCCAATTTAGACCAGTATTCCCTGTGTTTGATTAAAATAACACAGAAAATGGAAGGAGGCCTCACTGTGTCTGCTATCTGACTGATGCTTTGTGAGGCATCCAGTGTCTTTTTTCAAGATTTAAGATGAGAATGCAGTGTATTGAGCAGTTGATGAATCTGCGTTTGCTTGTATGAATAAACATAGAAACTTTACACATCTGTTTATCTTACTTCCTACATGTCCTGTACACATATTTGTGTACCTGCACACAGAGAATGATCGAATCATCCAGTTACACAGGTCTTTTTGGGACACTGAAGAGAAGTAGGTATGAACATGGTGGAGTTTGTGTGGTTTTCAAACAAGGACGCATGAATTTCAGGATTCAGAGTAAAAATTCAGGTTTACAGTGTAGGTACCTTGTTTATCCTTTGTTTCCAAAATATTTGTATATCTGTTTGAAATACCATCATGACTAACTATTGTGTGCTCACAGATTTTAACTGCCCTGTACCGCTTAGTAGAAGAGAGTGTGTGTGCATGTGTGTGTAATAGAGATGTTTTTATGAATACTGTAGCTCTTAAACAGGTATCAAAATACTCAGCTTTGATGAAGTGAGAGCATCTGTAAGATACCAGACTGTTCCTTATTTGGGAAATAAATATTCTCCTACTTGGTATTTTGAAGAGAAATAGGATCTACCAGTCATTTTCCAGACAGGGGAGAAGCAACTAGCACTAAGTGCCTTTATTCCTGTTCAGACATTGCAGTCAGCCTGACTTTGGAGAAATGTCTGTGGTTCTCAAATACAGAGCAGAAGTATTGGTAACATCAACGACAGGAGATAAGCTGAATTAATATTATGATTTCTCCCTGGATTTTTCCTTTCATCCTTCCCTTGTCCCCACGCACAGATGTTCTCCCAGTGTAATGAAGCAGCAGTGTGTCTCACAGCCTATGGTGCTATGCAGGAGCTTGTCTAAGGCCCCGTTTTCCTCGTTTTCCACCTACCCTGTCCATTCTCAGTTCTGATGGCTTGTTTCCTGATTTTCCTTCCACACCTCTGGCCCATACTTGAACTTTTAACCAGTCTCCAGTAGATTAGCTATAAATATTTGTTTGAAACTTCACAAGTGTATTCACTAGGCACCTGGCTGAAGGGTCACATTTTTAGATCAAATTATAGCAGTCACCTGGTTAGGAAGCACAGCTTTTGGGGGTGCATTAGAGTAGGTGACGTAACGCCAATGAGTTTGTGCAGATGTACTGTGGTCTGTTGTGGAATGTATCATAGGAACGTTTTAGTGCTTTGCACTGGTCACACAATTTCAAGCAGCATTTAGAGCATTGATATGGCTTGCTCTGTTATCTACTGCTACTGGGGATATTTTTTAAATGACTCAACACATCATTCTTTAAAAAGGGTAGCACAGTTTAAATGCAATATTCAAATGTTTCATCATGTATTCAAGGTAATGCTGATATCCCTCCTTATATTTAATGATGCCCTTACTGTGTTAATGGAAGCTGCATAATAAAATAGGTAACTCCTGCTTTCACTGCTGAAGTTGTTTGAACTTGATCCCGTTTCCCCTTTCTGTTTAGCAGCAGACTTCTTGATTAAGATTTATTTAAGTTTCCTTTATCTTCTGTTCAGGAGCACATTATTTTCTTTATTTGTCAGAAAAATTTACTGTTTCTTTTCTTGTTCAATCTTGCCCTTTTATGTTTAAACTGCATATATACAGAAATATGTTCAATAGCTGATGTCTGTGTTTGGGGAGATTTTTGTTACCTTCCAGAGTTTACAAGGTCTGTCTGGTATATTGATTACAGTCTGCTGGAGACTTTACTCAAGGTCATAGATAAAATACCTCTTAAAGGATGCCTTAGAGCAGCTCATTTGAAAGTTTGGTACAAGCAAGTAAGCAATAAACTAAACCATTCTTTTTTCAAACTCTTTGTCATTCAAAATGATAGAAGTAACCTTGATTGAGTGGAAATTGGCCTGCACTACGTGCCACAGTTACAGTTAGAGCTGCTGAGCTTCTTGCATTTCTTTGCAATGTGTTATCCTGCAAAAGAGTTGTTATACAACCTACCTTCTCTGCAGGTTATGTGCTGTCAGAGCAGAGAAGCTGTGCAGCTTTAAGCAGCAGTTGATAAAAGCGTTCTTTGTGTTCTTTACTTTTGTCTTTCCTTTTCTATTCATCTGAGTAGTGAAGAACTCCACTCCTGCCTTCTCCTCAGTGCTGTAAATTTTACCGCAGAATATTTTGTTAAAACATATCAAACACAATTTGGTGCTTTACTATGCTGATAGTTTTAAACCGACTTTTCTTATTTAGATAAGTGGTGACCAGTTTACTGGTCACTTGAAGGTTAGGCTTTCTCCTCTAGAACAGCTCATTCTTCCTGCTGTCTTCTGTCCTGAGAGCCTTGCAGAGCTGGGCAGAGACATGGTATTATGCTTTTATATGTCATTTACACAACCTATTCAATCTGCTCCCTGCATATCCCTGTCTCCTGAGAGCAGTCCAAGCAGAGATGAGGAATAGGCTGAATCATCTAGGACCAGGAAAAACTCAAGAGATTGTCATCCCTTGCATCAAGAAGAGATGTTTGGATATCCTCTTCTTAGACCCTTTAAGGACTGAAGATTTTGTGACTGCCTATGTATTTATTTAATGTTTAATTATTCTTAGCACCTTCCTAACATCTAAGCTCTGTCTTCTTTTTTTTGCAGTTAAGCCTGTTGCTTCTTGTCATGTCCAGTAAGCCCACAGAGAACAAATTCTTTTATTTCCTCTTGAAATTAGCCTTTTTTTAACCTGTCTGCTAAAGCCCCTCTCTATCTTCTCTTCTTTAGGCCAATATCTTTCCGTGTCTTTCATGTTTGCTAAATCCCTGCTCAATTCTATTATTTCCTCTTGTCTTTCTTGAGATGTAGTGCCCAACCCGCAGTCAGTGTTCCAACTAGAGTCTTCTCAAGTGGATATTGCAAAGAGAGGATTACTCAAAGGTGTCCTGTCAGCTGCACTCTTGGTTTTATATCCCAATATGGCATTCTGGTGTTGGCAGTTATTGCAACAGACAGCATCGTTGATTTGTGTTCCTTTTATGATCTATAACAATGCCAGGATCCTTTTCTTTGGAGACCTGTCTAGTCATTGTCTCCCTGGTATTTTGAATTATTTTGACATCTTGTTCCTAGATACTCTCTTGTACTGTGATGTGGCAGAATCATCAAGTGGCCATAATGCTGGCATCCCGATGGCTTTGAGACGGAATGAGAAAAGGACCCGTAGACTTCCAAAATTATTCATGGCACCTTCCTCTCTGGAGAGCATCTGAAGCATGGGTAGTACAGGTGGAATATGTTCTGGGGGCTTGTACGTTGCTAGTTTCTTTCCCAGAAATATCTTTGCTTCTCCCTCATCATACAGCACAGTGCATGATCCTACTCATGCAATTACATGGCCTGGAGAGTCTTATCATGTGAAGCATTTCCCATTGGTCACATTAAATGCTTTTGACTGGAAATCTTAGGGGAAATGACCATCTTTTCAGTACATGTGTACATAGTGACTGTCTACAATTGGCCTGCACTTGGATAGGAAGTACAGATATCATGTTGCCGTTACTCCTGCTAACAAAATTAGTACCAGGCTTTGTGACTTTTTGCAGAATCAAGAGTTGCTTTTCTTTGAAAACATTGGTGCCAGAGAGATTACTAAGGTAGTGGTAACGATGTGGCAAAAAGGTACTAAAAAGGTAGATAAATATTTCCCTGCAAAAATAATGTTCTCCCAGTTTAAATTACTTGAGCCATTGATGTGAAGATAATTTGTCCTATTTGGATGGAAAGTTAGATACACTAATTGATCTGAGTAGAAATTGGGAGGCAAAAGGATTTTTATAGAAGTAATGAAACACAACATATTTTTTTACTTGATTCCACTTAATGGGTACTTAGAATCCTTCTTAATCCTTTTCAGTTGTTGATTTTAAGGCTAAAGCTTGTAGTTGACTCATGACAATTCTGCCAAAAGCTGAATGATTTGGACAATCAACTCCTTTTCTCTATAGTCTGTTTTTACTGGGTTTGTCTTGAAAGTTTCTTTTCCAGCTCTTCTATTCCTCTTTATGTCAAATTGAGATGAAAAGGGTATATATGTCTAGTCAACTAGAATTACTGAAAAATAATTTGGATTGTTCCAAACAGAAAACAGATCAGAATAAAATTCCTTTGGGAAAATGCCTCACTGCCTGCACTGAGTGAACACACTGACATTATTAACTCTTGAGTCTTGTTTCTCTGCACTTTCTGTGTACCAGAGAGAAGAACAGAGAGCCAGGTGCAACTGGCTTTAAGGCCCTTCCCTTTTTATTAATGTCTCTGTGGATGTATTTAGGCAGTGGTTGAAATAGGTAGATATAGAATCATAGAATCACCAGGTTGGAAGAGACCTGTTGGATCATTGAGTCCAACCATTCCTATCAAACACTAAACCATGTCCAATATATATATTGTCCATATACAATGCTAATGCCATGCTGGCCCTCCTAAATTAGAGGCAGATGGCAGTCTTCCAGAAATACCTAAATTTTCATTCCAGCATTTCTAGATTTCAGCTTTAACCATTGCATAGGGAAATATGACTTGTACAATGAAGCTGAGGGAAAAATATTTTTTTCTGAAATTAAGGTTATCTTATTTCTGTGGTAATACTTACACAGAAAGAATTCTTCAGGGTATCTTCAGTACAGTGTGGCTTGAATGTGAATACTTGAAATGAAAATCTATCACATTAGTGAATGTTCACCTCCTGCCTGCATGATTCCCAGTAGTTTTGTGATGAGTTATCTTGCGGAGTGGTGTAGAAGTTTAATACAATAATCTGTACATTAGAAGGAGTATGTCATACCAGGGCTAAACCATCCTGGCCAAAAGAAAAGCCACAAATCCCAGGACATTATCAGTAAACTTCAAAATCATGTAAACGTCATTTATTGAATTACCTTAGGTAACTAGTGTATTTCTTGAAGGCTTATTTCCTTCTCAGTGTTGACTCCATACCTTGAAGAATATGCTACAAAATTGTAAAATAAAAAAAAAAAAAAAGAAGAAGAGGGAAACTAGACTAAGTGTATAGGTTGGGGATTTTTGTGGGGTGAGGAGAATAAGGAGTCTCTCAAACATGAGCTTCCAAAAGCCTTTGGAAGGGGCCAGGAAAGCTGTATTGTGATATATTTCTCTTTGGGCATGCTTCAAGATTAGATGTCACTGAATGTTGCTGGCTTTGTAAGAGTGCTGGAATAGTAATGATTGAGGCTATTTCAGCATAAATCTTATTTCCTGATCAACTTGATTTTAGTTTTAAACAATTTTTGTATTTACTGCTGATTCATAATTTGTACAACTATGAATTTCAGTAGTAATTGTCAGTGTTTTCCCCATGGTTTCTGGAACAACAGCCAGAAATGCTGCTCTGCAACAACATTTTTGGTTTGAGTTTGGCAATATACCTTTTTCTAAGCTAGAAAATTGCCACCTCACATTTGAATTGGAGGCTGCCATGTACTTTCAGTGGAGAGACAATCCATTTAATTTATCCCTGTATGGGAGTAGTAAAATCAAGCTGTGGAGCTCCTTCAGGCAAAATATATTTTCACTAGTGAAGACCTATTATTTGCCTTACGTAATTTTCCTTGATTTTGTACTTTGGTTTTGTCTATTAGCAAAAGTGTCCTAAATGATTCAAACCCTTCAGCCTCCCTCCTTGCTCAGTGTCTAGGGAGCTGGACCAGAGTGGTGGATAAAACCAACTGGTCACCTGCGAAAGGAAGCCTTTATTCCAGCGAAAGAAAAATTGTGAGTGCTATAGGGAAAGCAATGAAAAGGTTTTTCATAGCCATTATCTTTGAAAAAGTCCCTCCCTAAGTGTATGTGTGCTCAGAATAAGACTGATTATTCTGGGCTCTTACCACCAGGAAACAGTCACTTTTCTACCTGCAGGTTTTCTGTTCTTTCCACCACTAAGAATTCCCTTAATGTGACTGACTGTGTGTGCAAGCCCATTTATAGCAGGAGAGGTAAGCTAATCCCAGTTGAATTTCAGTCACCTTTGCCTTCTGGCTTATATAGAATTTTCCTTGAAGTTTGTACAGAGTCTGCAGTCGGCACAAAACAGACCTACTGGCTCCTTTGATACTTTTAAGCCTCTGCTCCATCAGTTGTGCAGGCTTTTGGTTTATTTCCAAGTTCAGTCCAACATTCTGGTTTTGATCTAGAGACCCTGATGTTAGTTTGATCTTTTATCTTGCTGTAACTTTGTTTCCTTGTGTTTGTTCCTAGTAGTGAAGTTGGTTAGGAACAAAATTATTATTTCAGGCTAAAGGTTGCAGTGAACACAGGAGAGGATTTTTAGGTTCTGGGGCACCTGGGTGATTTTGGGCCTCATTTCAGGAAAAATTACAGTATCTTTCTTGCATAAATCCAAGTGCTAAAGTTGGGATTATTTTGGACACGTGGATGCTAAAAGATGTTGCAGTGAAGATTACTGTTTTATGAAAGAGGAAGAAGAATATATAATTTGATGGACTTTGTGTGGATTCTCAGGAAAGCAAATCTTTTAGGTCACAAACAGCAGGAAAAATGGAAATCACAATATCCAGAGCAGTACAGTCAGTTGCTAAGTCCATGATAAAGATTTCACAGATGAGTTTGTATTTTCGTATAAATCATGTTGTGTGGAGGATACTAAACATGCCTCCATTTGTTCAAGGAGTTATTTCCAAATTGTTTTTATACTTTATAGCTATTTATATATACATCTATTTATATTTGTGGGGGAACTTGTGCTTACAAGTAATTTTGAGGATGAGTGCAAGTACTGTTAACTATCTTATCTTTCTGAGATAGATTGCAAGTCTTGGGCTTTAGTCTGTGCATAAATACAATCAAGGCAAATAATATTTTTAAAAATAAGCAGATTTGAATCCTAGATGAAAGTCATACTTTATCTTCTGTGGTATAAAGGTTTTATTTGACCGTCTGTGGGAATTAAAGTTTATCCGATTGTTCCTTGTCACCTTCCTCAATGTACTACGTGGCCTTTGTTTCCACAAAAAGAAGACTGCATGTGATGGTCTTGGCTGACCTAGCTTCCGATACCCGTTTTTTCATTAAGTTTCCAGCTAAATATGTACTTTGGGGGTCATGAAGTTCTCTGAGGATGATAAGAAAGCAGCACAGTTCCAGGATAATAAAGCCATGTCACACTACTAAAGATGAATTTATGAACAACCTCCTTTCTGATGTAATAGGGCTTTTTCTTTGACTTTTTTTTCTTTTACTTACAACAATATAGTTTAAAAAATGAATTCATATGCTTGCTTTCTTCTCTGAGTTGCCATATACGCACATGGAAACCGAGCACCTGCACCGAACAGTTCCTCTGATTTTGCTCTCTCTTCACTTCTGTGTTTGCTTTTTCCTCTTATTCCGTCCCTCAAAGCTCAGAAATGTTTGCATCAAGGTATTATTCCTAGGCAGGAGTTTCAGGGGTATGATACTGCTATTGTTAGTGCCGTGCTGGCAAAGAAATGCCGAGCTAGGAAAGCAGCACAGTAAGGACTTGATTGAACTCCCATAGGCCTTTCATTGAAGATTCTCATTATCTTGTACAGACTTTTGTTCATCTCGAGCTGTATTGTACCCTCAGTGACTGCAGGGTAGAAAGTCAGCTGCTTCGGTTTAGTGCATGATGTGTAGATTATTGAATCAAAAATGTCACCTTTATGCATTTGCTGTTAAGAAATAAAAACTTTCATCAATTTAAAGTTTTTATGAGTGAAATACCGAGGGAGAATCAAAACAAGAAGAAAGGTGCTTGTTTCCAGTCAAATAAAGTCATGTAAAATTCATTGGTTTTATCCTAAAGGATGAAACGCTCTTGAAGTATTGCCTAGAGGAGTCGTTCATGCCTGTGTTTGAGGCTAGGTTGGATGAGGCTTTGAGCAATCTGATCCTGTGGGAGATGCCCCTGCCCATGGCAGAGGGGTTGGAAGTCCCTTCCAACCTAAACCATTCTATGATACTATGAAGTTTGAGGGCCTTGCTTGGAGAACAAGAGGAGTGGCTGAGAGAGGTGGGGGTGTTTATCCTGGAGAAGAGGAAGCTGAGGGGAGACCTCATGGTTCTCTCCAACTCCCTGAAAGCAGGTTGTGAAGAGGAGGGAGCTGGGCTCTTCTCCCAAGTGACAGGGAACAGGATGAGACGGAATGGCCTCAAGCTCCACCAAGGGAAGTTCAGGCTTAACATCAGGAAAAAATATTTCATTGAAAGGGTCATTGGGCACTGGCAGAGGCTGCTCAGGGAGGGGGTTAAGTCACCTTCCCTGGAGGGGTTTAAGGAATGGGTGGATGAGGTGCTGAGGGACATGGGTTAGTGATTGATGATCCAGTGGGTCCTTTCCAACCTAATGATTCTGTGATTCCATGATTCTGTGAAGTGCTGGTACATATGAGGCAGTAATTCCACGGATGCAGGCAGTTTTACACAAGTACGCACTCACTCAGATACATTTTTTTAGTAACCAGGAGTCTTCTTGTGCGTCATGTGCTGATTTGGCTGGTTAAATGCTGGCTGAAGGTGGCACCTGGTAGGATGGAGAGACAGTATCTCTTTGTAAAGGCACTGGGATGCATCCGTAGGTCTATGAACACACTGCACACCGGCGCAGAAGGCCCGACCGCTGGCTCCCTGCGCTTGGCCAGCGGTGCCCCCTGCCGGCCCCACCGCCATCAGGGGCTGGGAAACTCCATTGTGTGCCAGTTTCTGCCTAAGAGAATTCATTCTTAAAACTTGCTTCGAAGCTCTTTAAAATAATCAGGAGCGCTTCCAGCAACTTGCAGCATCCTTTGGCATCCTGGCTTGTATCAGAAATGGTGTGACCAGAAGGTCCAGGGAGGTGATTCTCCCTCTGGACTCAGCACTGGTGAGACTGCTCCTTGAATACTGTGTCCAGTTCTGGGCCCCTCACCACAAGAAGGATGTTGAGGCTCTGGAGCAAGTCCACAGAAGAGCGACGAGGCTGGTGAAGGGGCTGGAGAACAGAACCTATGAGGAGCGGCTGAGAGAGCTGGGGTTGTTTATCCTGGAGAAGAGGAGGCTGAGAGGAGACCTCATTACTCTCTACAACTACCTGAAAGGAGGTTGTAGAGAGCAGGGAGCTGGGCTCTTCTGCCAAGTGACAGGGGACAGGACAAGAGGGAATGGCCTCAAGCTCCGCCAGGGGAGATTTAGGCTGGAGATTAGGAGGAGGTTTTTCACAGAAAGGGTCATTGGGCATTGGAATAGGCTGCCCAGGGAGGTGGTTGATTCACCTTCCCTGGAGGTGTTTAAGTCATGGGTAGATGAGGTCTTGAGGGACTTGGTTTGGTGTTAGATAGGAATGGTTGGACTAGAAGATCTGATGGGTCCCTTCCAACCTGGTTGTTCTGTGATTCTGTGATTCTGTGATAAGGGCAGTGGGTTCTCAAGACATCAAGGAACTTAAAACTAGACCTCAATCCAGAAACCTTTTTTTCCCAAAAATATTACACTTTTTATCTTCAGTTAGTTATATACAGGCAAAAAATAGTTTTTAGAAGCTGAAGGGTGTTAGGTGCCTGGAGGAGAAAGGCCTGGGGGTGTTGGTTGACAGCAAATGAACATGAGCCAGCAGTGTGCCCAGGTGGCCAAGAAGGCCAGTGGCATCTTGGCTTGTATCAGAAGCGGTGTGACCAGCAGGTCCAGGGAGGTTATTCTCCCTCTGTACTCAGCACTGGTGAGACCATTCCTCGATTCCTGTGTTCAGTTCTGGGCCCCTCACCACAGGAAGGATGTTGAGGCTCTGGAGCAAGTCCACAGAAGAGCAACGAAGCTGGTGAAGGGGCTGGAGAACAGGCCTTGTGAGGAGCGCCTGAGAGAGCTGGGGTTGTTTAGCCTGGAGAAGAGGAGGCTGAGAAGAGACCTCATTACTCTCTACAAGTACCTGAAAGGAGGTTGTAGAGAGGAGGGAGCTGGCCTCTTCTCCCAAGTGACAGGGGACAGGACAAGAGGGAATGACCTCAAGCTCCGCCAGGGGAGATTTAGGCTGGAGATTAGGAGGAAGTTTTTCACAGAAAGGGTCATTGGGCATTGGAATAGGCTGCCCAGGGAGGTGGTTAATTCACCTTCCCTGGAGGTGTTTAAGGGACGGGTGGACAAGGTGCTGAGGGACATGGTTTAGTGTTAGATAGGAATGGTTGGACTCGATGATCCAGTGGGTCCTTTCCAACCTTATGATTCTAACAAAAAAGGCCTTACTTTGTACTTTAAATCCCCCAGTGACAAAACTGCTGTAAACTATTCTTTATCTATTATATAAATTATATCTAATTATAGATTTTATACAATTATGTGTAGTTCTGTTTTTTCACCATTGGTATATGTTACTTTCCCAAGAAGTTCATCAATAAAACAACCTCTTGTGTTTTCATTTTTTTGTTCTTCTCTGTAGTCATGTTCAAGTTGCAGTTTGGAATCTGCAGAATGTTGTCACTTAGAAGGGTGAAGTACTTGTGAATAGTCAAACATAATTTTGTGTTGTTTATTTAAAATTGAGCAAATTTTTAATGTTTTTTCCTTTCGTTCATAATTTAGGTGGAGAACAGACCGAAGTATTATGGAAGAGAGTAAGTATTTTTCTCTTTGAAGTATCTGTTGGGTGTTTCCAAGAGTTGTTCTAGACATAGTGGAAGTCTTACAAAATACTTTCTTTTACCTTTTCCCTTCTTCCCTTCAATTATGAGCTAAATATACTGCAGGCCTAATTATTTAGCTGTATTACAGTCCAGTATTACTGCTCACAATCCATGGACTGCACTGCTGTGTGAACCTGCTTGTTTACTTTTGCTTTTCTCATGACAGTTAGGGGAAAAAATATCATCTGGAGTATTTTTTCCTTTTATTTTGGTTGTTGCTTTAACCTCCTAGTGGCCCTGCAACAACCTCTCTAACTGCCGTTTGGGTTGTTCCTATGCTTTCTCCACCCTGCGTGGTTATGGAGGTATGTGTGTATACTACTGCATATCTAAATGTTGTTATCCCTGCTAAAGTTATAAGGTTGGAAATACCCAGAGAAGAAGTAAATTTTTGTTGTGAGGGAAATAACGGATTAGATGTTGCGTTCTTCTCCCAAATGACTAGCGATAGGGAAGGGGGAAATATCCTCAAGTTACACTGGGGGGGGATTTAGACTGGATATTAGGAAAAAATTCTTTACCAAAAGAGTAATGAAATTTTGGAACAGGCTGTACAAGGAAGTGGAGGAGTCACCGCCCCTGGAGGTGTTCAAAAAATCTGTGCCTGTGGCACATGATTTAGTAGGCCTGCTGGTGTTGGACTGATGATTGGACTTGATGATCTTAGAGGTTTTTCCAACCTTAATGTTTCTATGATTCTATGACCACTAAGGTACAATTACTTAGTGCTAGGTCTTTTTTCCAATAAGTTTCTTGAATGGGAATGGATCCTGCATTGGCCTGGAGATTTGGGCAGGTGAAATTGAAGGGCAAAACCACTGCAGCAAGCATTCCAATCTCCTCTTTTAAGCAGCACTTGCAGAGCTGCCATTTGGCCTTCACAGAGTAATCTGCTGAGGCCCTAGCCCTTGTTGCAAGGTGAATGGCATAGATCCTTTATTCTTTTTTTTCCTTCCATACCAGACACATCATCTGTGTTTAATGATCCTATTCTGCTATGAAAAAGCTTAAGAGCCAGTAGGATTGCCCCTAATTACTGCAGTTTTATTTTTTAACTTATTATCTTTTACAATAGGGAATTCAGATTTAGCCACCTGAATACAACAGAGATGAAGACAATAACTGCCTGAGTAACTCATCATGCTCCCTACAGCAGGACTTGTAAAACTATTAAGGTGATCCTTAATCAAGGAATGTGTCTAGCTTTTGACACCCTGTGGGTTTGTGGAGCTGTCAGGAACCATAAGAAATAAGCTCCGTAAACCTGCCCAGGCCAGATCACGTTGGTTGTTATCATTTTGAAAAATTTCAGGATCACTTGGGACAGTCCTATAAAAACAATTGAGTCGGTGCTTATTAGTGCTTGGAAAGAAAAATTAGAGATTTCTGGGGAAAGAAACAAAAAAATACATAATATGAATCTATGATGTGGCTGCATTTTAAATAGTGTGTGTAGTTGTGGGCCATCTCTACACCTTCCCCCTCCCTCCTTTTTAGAAAGTTTATAGAAGGAATGACACGTACAGCAAAGTGCAACAACAGTGGAGGAAAGGGATGCAGCTCTTGCCACATGATGAAATAGAACAGGTCTTCCACAGCGAATGCCCAAGAGAGAGACATGCACAGTGTCCCTCTCAAGTTCATTGCTACAGGGGACTGTGGAGACCATAAACATAAACATATTAAATGGTTTATGAGTGAGATTCTCATGAAGGGTAAGGTCACAGATGTTTGGACACAACTTCTGACTAAACCAGTGATGGATGGGCAGGGATGTCAAGTGAAAGAAATATGTCACTGCTTCCTGTACTCTTTCCACAAGCATTTATTGTCAGCTGCTGTCAGAGGCAGGTGTCTGAATTCAGGAGATCTTGTACTATGTACAAGCTGCTTTTATGCCCTTATATAAATAGATCAAAAACATCCATGAGAAAGTTTGGATTACCCAGTGCTTACCCCTATGGTTAAAGAAATTTCAGAGGTATCCCAAGTATCTTGTGTCAATAGATTTTTGAAATCGATTACCAGAAGAGCATTTTTTCTAACATCTAACCTAAAACCTGCTGTATTTTATAATGAGGTTCTCTGATGGCAAATAGCCTATGCTCATTATTTTTAACCAAGGTTATGATTTACCATGAGTTTACTGGTAAAGTTGTGCTTAAATTATGTCATCTAGGGGATGCTTGTTTTAATTTGGACGTTGCAGTGAATGAGTGTGTCACCCCCAGCACAGACTGGAAGTATGAATCAATTTACATAATTTTTAATAGAAAGTCATTCTGGAAAGATCACCTAAACCTAATATTTCTAACATGTATTACTTGTGAAAAGACAACATAAAGAGAATAGGATAACAATTGCATTTACATCCAGGGTCTTTTTCTTCTCTTTCACTACTGAGCCAGAGGCAGTGTTAGAAATGTGCCACTTGATGTGTTGTCAGAAAAAAGAAAATGCTGGCGGCAAATACATTTTAGTGCCTTTTTTACAGACAGCAGCAAAAATAGAAACTTTCAGAACCTCTGAGGAGACCCTCAGAGACTTATCAGCCAGCAAAATGTGTGTAGGACTGTAAAGACTGCATTTTTACTTATGGGGAGATCACAGCTAAATCTTGATTATTGTAAGGTTAATTGTGCATCCTAGGGCCAACTTCTTTCTTAAACTAGTGATGATAGAAGAATCTGAGAAGTATTGCTTTTTTCCAACACTGAATGAGTAACTTACTGAAATACAGAAAACAGGATTTTTCTCAAGACTGCTCTATATCTTCTTCCACATTAATATATGCAGAATAGAATTTGCAGTAATTGTTGCCATTTTTTGTCTCTTTTTCCTTTATAAATTTGAAAAAGCAATATTTATATAAAAATAAAGCAAGCAAATAATAAGAATTACCTCTCATTTTAAGTCATCTCAATTTTAAAAAAAATAATGCCTTTGTGCCTCACTTTTAATTATGTCTTAAGGTCTCTAGGAAGGAAACAAGGAAGAATGGAATAGACTGGTAGGAGAGAAAAAGTTGTGAAAAGATGGGACATTTACAGAAAAAAGTGTTTGAGTGTGGTTGAAGTGTCCTGCTGGCTTGTACTGACTGAAACTGCATGTACAGTGTCATTTTTGTTCTGCCTCTATGCTGGACTTTTCCAGGCTGGATGACCACTTTTGGATGCTTGGGAGCTGGCCTGATGGCTTAAAACATGAAGCTCTGCAGTGCAGAAATTTTTAGATGGTTTCTGGGGTCAATGGGAATGTGTTTCCAGTCAGATTGTTCTGTAAGTCACTGAAATGTCTTCCCTTAGGTTTCATGGGATCATTTCTCGGGAGCAAGCGGATGAAATACTTGCTGGCGTAGAAGGAGCGTATATTCTTAGAGAAAGCCAGCGGCAACCTGGCTGCTATACTCTTGCTCTCAGGTAAATGCTGTTTTAACAGAGGCTTATAGTTCAGATGTGAATGTGTTTAATGGAGGAAATTTTATCAATCCTTTTCGAATGAAGTCTATGTTCTCTGTTACTTAATCCACTTCATCACATCAAAGTGATTTTACACCCTCTTGTCAGCAGTTTGACAATCACAGTAATGCAATATCATGTCACTCCTCCAACACTGGGCTAGAAAGTCCCTTTCCAGATGCAAATTGTGCCTGTTTTCAAAATTTTTGCCACTTTCAGCTGAGTGAGGTAGAGATGGGACTGCTTCTTGAAAACTGTATGGAAGATGTGAGGGAGTATAAAACAGGGGTATGTCCCTCCAGACAGAGGACACAGCCAGGTTGTCCTCTGAGCTCAGTGATGTGTTGTACAAAAATATTGGTAACTTTATGTGATAAGAACCCTGGATAAACCTAGAAAATCATGAAGCCTAATGGGTAACCAACTGTCAAAGGCAGCTTACCAGACTTCAGTTTTCTTCCCTAACGGGATTTCAAGCTTGCCATAGAAATATAGTGTGAAACACGAGATGCTGATGCTTGTCAAAGAAGTAAAAATCTGCTCTTCAGCTGAATGAAGAAGTCAGTAGTAACCCAAGCTACAATCTCGCTGCCCCTCACACATGCCTTTCCTTGAAAATACAACTGCTCTTGGCTTAGTTGTACGATCGAAAACCTGCCCATACAACAGTCTTAAAGCTGCTGTGCATTAGAGGCAAGAGATTCTATTGGATTTTGACAAAACAAACTCCGTGGCAATATTTTACAGTGTTGGTAGCACTATTACTCCTGTGGGATATGCACAAAATAAAAGCCTGCATTTTTACCTTTCTGCTGGAAAGCCAGAAGGAAAAATTCTTTAAGGAGTTATTCCAAGTAGCTGTGATACGGTGGTGAAATCATCCTCAGAATTCATATTGATGTGCAGATGGTAGAGCTGGAAAAGCTGGTGAGTCATGCCAACTAAAAAGTGCTATAAATTAAAAGCAACTTTTCTCAGCTGAAAAAGAGCAAGCATAATTTTTTAGGGTTTTGGATAGAGATTTCAAAATAAAGAATAAAAAGAACTACTAAAAGATGGGGATTATGGCAAAGTGCCGTTGTTTTGACACAATAGCATGATTTCTAAATCCATCTGGACAATTATTTGTAGAATCACAAAATGAATTTGATTATGATCTAGGAATTCATATGAAAAATATGGGAGAAAAAAATGTAAGGCTTAAGCAGTTTGATTTGAAGGCCCAACAAAATATGCAGACATGCACGTTTGATGCAATATAGGGACCATTTTACTCAATGTCCTGTCTCTGAGTCATAGAATCAAGGCTGGGTTTCCAACTTCAGTGTTAGAAACTGAATGTTCTCCTCTCACTCTTTACTTTTTAAAACTCTCTTTAAAAATCAGATTGTACTTGCCATAAATGGCGGCATAGCACCAGAGTTATCCCACAGAACTTTAGGTGTTAATTGGGCCCCTGATTTAGGAGCTTAGTCTCCCTCGCTTCCTGCCAGAGGGTGATTCAGACCTTTAGGATTTGAATTACTTACCAGAGGTGCCCATCTTTCTTCACTGACTCTAAGTATGCCCATGGTGATTAAGCATCCAGTTTCTGCACTTCAACAGTGTTTCAGGATGGAAAAGCCCTTACCACAATTATGCATCCTGGTATAAGGTCTCATCAATGAGACTGGTCACTCAGGGAATCTCTTTAGGATTTAGATTTAAACCACGTACATCTGAATTACATAGCTTGTTATGGAGAATCGATCTTGGTCTGTAGCCTGCTCCATGTGACTCAATCACGTTTAGGTTTGAACTTGAGTTGTATCTACAGAGATCCAGTTGCAGCCATGTGCATATTTCGCATGTGCTACAGATATATAGACTCATCAGCAAAATTACCACCCAAGTGTTTTGCCAGTGTGGGTTCCCTGTCTCACTCTCCCCTCTCTCTCTTTCTTCTCTCCCTCCTCTTTTTCTGATATTTGCAGGTTTGGTAATCAGACCTTAAACTACAGGTTGTTCTATGATGGGAAGCACTTTGTTGGGGAGAAAAGATTTGAATCCATCCATGATTTGGTTACAGATGGCTTGATAACATTGTATATAGAAACAAAGGCTTCTGAGTATATTTCCAAAATGACGACAAACCCCATCTATGAACACATTGGATATGCCACTTTGCTTAGAGAAAAAGTGTCCCGGAGGCTGAGTAGAACAAAAAATGAATCAAGAAAAGCAAGTGTAACGAGTGAAGAAAATACCCCGGTTGAAAAGGTAAGTATTCAATTTAAAATTTTGGCAATTAATACCAGCCTTTGTATCCAATCTGAGAGACAAAAGATATTTTCTTTAGAGACCTGTTTCTATTTTTCTATACCATTAAGTATTACCATGCCACTGAAAAGTCTGTATTTTGTTAATGTGATCTTGGCTCTTAGCAGATATTTGACTGGAGCTAATAAGTACCAAATGCAAGTATAAAAATCTGTGTATAAATATGTACATGGATATATATATATATATATATATATAGGCTAACTTAGGAACTGCACCTAAAATTGTTAACAAGTTATATTTCTTGGTCCATGTGCCCTCAAGGATATTCCACAGGAAGATTATGAAACTCATTTCTGCTGGTTCTTTGGTGGATGGGTCTAAAATTGGGATATAGTGGTTCTGCCTTCTTTTCTTCTTGCTCTTCTCATTTGGAGTGGTCTTTCCTTGATCTCCTTCTCTCATGCACCCATATCCCATTGCACTGTATGAACTAGGAGTTACCGACGTTGGGAATGTCATGCAGTTAGCAGGCATCTGAAGATGTAAAATTAGAAATTCTTTTATATATGAGGAACAGTCTTGTAAGCAGTGACATGGGTATTTTCATTTCACAGCTGGTAAGGCAGTAAGAGCTGTCAAACAAAACTGAGTCCGGTGTTTGTGCCAATTTCACTTACTGACGTTTGTAAGTGTACTTCTGCGGTGTCACTGATGATTTTAGTGTTCAGCGTGCTGACTGGCTAGTTGAGAACTAGAGCTGGTTTGTATTTGGGAAGCAGGGAGTGAATTTGCTGTCATGTATTAATACTGAGCATGAAAAGAGATCAGCTTTTTTGTATGTATCCTCATTAGCCTAGGACATTTCTGGCATAATTATCTGTTGGGTTCACTTATCTGCATTGGATGATTATATACTGGTTTGGATTTTTCAGTAGTAATAATTGCTTCAGTATCTGCCCTGACATATAAAGATATTCATCCATTATAACAAATGAATTGAATTTAAAATTACAATTTTAGGGAAGACATATTGCCACAGGGAAATCCTTTGGAGAATGTCACGGCAACAAGTCCTTCATTCCAGTTTTATTTCAAAAGACACCCACTGATGACAAGACAGTTTGTTTCAGGTGTTTGGCATTCTAATATACAAGAGGAGTGGATGCCATTGAGATAGGTTTCATGCTTATTCAGTTGATTCCTGCGACTGGACACTGACTAATTTTGAATGCTCTAACAGGCACAAGAAAAAGAATTTTAACTTTATTTGATACACAATAACAAATAAATAGAGTGCAGTGTGACCAACTTTTTTTTGTAGGTGTTTTTGTGGAGGTACAATAACAGTCCAGAGGATGTTCTGGAAAAGGTTTTTATATCAAGAAAATCCCTGGGATGACTGTGAATACTATTACATGACTGTAACATAATAAAGAAATCATGACACTTGAAAATCACAGTGTATTCTCTAGGAAGTCAGGATCATTTTTTTGTACAAATCCCCCACAATTTCAAAATCATGTTCACTTTTACTTACAGTACATGCACTTGAGGAGCAATGGTCTTCTGTATCTCTTAAAAGTGCTGTCAGAGACTTAAGAGAGCTTAACTATAGTACCATGTATTTCCTAGCAGATTCTGTTTCTGTTGTGTTTGGTGTTGGATGTAATATTTAGACTTTTTTTAGTACTTTGAGCAAGTACTTTAAAAACTCTTCTAGACCAAGAAAAGGCAAATTATTGCTGAAGGGCCCCCTGCTCTATCCTTCACCACCTTGTTTTGGCTAACATACAGTTTTATGCAGCTACAGAGTAGGTGACACTAGGAAAGTGCACTAGATTAAAAGTAATTGAGCCAGAAGAAAAAAAACCATGAATTTTCAGCCAGATCTGCTACCTGATACACTCATGTGAGTGAAAAGAGAGCAAAAAGTAGACAGCAAGGCTTTGTTCTGGTGACAGTTCAAAAACTGGTGATATGGGCTTGGTTCCGGGTACTAGTGTTTAAAAGTGTTTGGACTTGATGTAACTTGCTTTCAATAGTGAAAATACACTTCTGGACCTCATTAATGATTGGATTAGAATCATGGAATCATTTAGCTTAGAAAAGAGCTTGAAGGTCACCAAGTCTAACTGTAAACCTAATACTGCCATGACCGCCACTAAACTATGTCCCTAAACACCATATCTGTGTGTTTTTTAAATACCTCCAGGGATGATGACTCCACCACTTCCCTGGTCAGCCTATTCCAATGCTTGATAACCCTTTTGATAAAGAAATTTTTGCTAGTATCCAATCTAAACCTTCCCTGGCACAACTAGGGGACCTTGCATCTTGTCCTGTCACTTGTTACTTGGGAAAAGAAAACAACTAGGTCTTCTTTTGTATTGCAGCTGAACGAAACTGAGGTGGTTCACCATGTGCCGGCAGTTTCATGGGTCTTTACCCTACAAAGATTAGTGCTAATCTAAATTTCTGTACATGCAGGCAGTAGCAGCCTGCAAGACTGGGCTGCATGGCCACGCTGTTGTGTAAAAATAGCTGGCTTCAGCTAAGCCATTACATTGTTGGCAACCCTCTCTGCTTTCCTCCCACTGAGGGGAAGCAGCAGAAGGAGGAAGAGCAGCTGTTTCTGACATATTTTCCTTGCCAGAAGGAGTAGGAGCAATCACAGCTACAAGAGGAGTGGGCCTAAAAGGGAGGTTGTTCTGCTCGCAGGCTGAAGACCTGACATAAAATCTGAGGCTTTACTATTGATGATTAGGTCCCTCAATAGGCTTGTTTACTGGTAGCAGTAGCTTTCCGTCATCCATGTGAAATAAAGGTTACTTCACCTAAACTATGAGCAACTGAAAGAAATTCATAGAAATCTGTATGGTGAAGACTATCGTGGTTGCCTTTGCTTCGTATATTCCTGGGAGAAGTTCATGAGAGTTTGGTGTAGCAGATAAGGACTCAGGGCTTGTCATTACTATTTCTTCCTTATGATAACCCCAGGTAACGTATGGACAGGGCTCTGGACTAAACTGGTAAAATGCTGAGCATTTGTCAGTAATCACATATAGGGACAGAGAAGGATAAAGGGAATGTATTGCTTGTTTTTATGTAAACTTTAGAAGTCTTCTAAAGTATAAAAATATGGGAAAGCGGTCATTCAATGGGGGTTGCATCACATGTTTTCTTGAGGGTGAGATTTGTTGTACAGCATTTTAGACAAAGGCTATGGTCTACTCACAAATCAAAACCTGAATTATTGCAATAAATTTCAGACCCCTAGTAATAAGTGAATGAATATTCAATATTCTTTCCTACATGTATGAAAAAAATCTTTGCATTTTTTGTAAGGTGCATTTTCTCTCGCCAGTTGAATAGGTAAAATGTATTTTTTTTGTATAAATGAGCTGCTTTATTTGAAAGTGCTGCCTGCAGTATTTTGAAATAATGATGTTGGGAGGGGAAGCCATGCATACAGACAGGACAGAAAAATCCATTATTTCTGAAAAGGAATGTGAGAATTTAGCACTCTAAGGTTAAGCATCAGTACTCCTCTTACAGATTAGGCTTTTTACAAGTGAGATTTTGCTTTATACTGAAACCAATTCCAGAGTGCGAAAGTGCAGCTGAAGGCATTTATCTCCTTAGCGGGTTTGTTAACACCGTCCAGGGAGCCTCTCATTCTGTTGCCTCCCACATTGACAACGGAGATTATTCAATGTCTCAGTCATTCCAGCGCCGCGGCTCCCCATGGGGTAGGTCGATGGAAGGGGGCTGCCGAGGCACAGGCGCACAGGAGGAGGATGCATTTGGATGAAATATCTTGGTACTGCCTGAGGTACCTGTCTGTTCCCATAATGATAATTTCTTTGAGGTTGTAATTAGTGGGGTCATGCCCATTGCGGAAAGAGAGGGGAATACGTGGGCTGGATTAAGCTGTTGTTTGTGCCTTTTTATCCAACATTTTTTCTAGCAGGCCTAGGAAGACATTTATGCTTTAAGATACTTAATGCTGGTACTTCATCCAAAAGTTACTGGTGACGTTAAAGAGGTGCTAAAATTGTAGACATAGATCACAATTTTAGTTCAAACAGTTTAACAGATCTTTAATCTGAAAGGAGGAGCAATGATTTTTAGGAATGAAGTGCTGTGGGAGAACAGCATGCTGCAAATAGTTTCTTAACAGTGCGAGCAATTGTCACTTTAATGGGATCCAGCTTCAGAAGGGATTCTGGATAGAGAAATCGGATTTTGTTGAAAGAACATTTGAAGATTGCATGTTGTCTGCTTAGGGCTGTGATTTAAGCTTGGGCAATTTCCGATTGCGTTCTTCATGTTTGCTGTACTTATGGGATGCTGTGGTAGGGGCAAATGAACATACACTAGAAGATGTAGAGCACGTAAGTACCTGGTACCGGTTTATACTGTAATTAATTACCAGTAGTTCACATTAGTGATACATGTAGAAGCTTAACTTGCTGTAAGTAATTAATCTTCACATGTAAGTAGAAAATAATTGCACTAATCTGTCAGTAAAAGATGCAGTTCTGAAATGTTTATTGCTGTCACATGTGAGGTTATCCTGTGACTGTGGTCAGTGGTCTTTGTGTCCCAGGCAAGGAGAAAAAAATCTTCCTTACTAATCCTACCCCATCAAGTGCAATTTCAGAAAATATGTTAAAAGAATTGAATTGTTGGAAGTAAATGCAAGCTGGAGTTTCGTGAATGCTCTGACCAGGTAAAAGCTGTTGTGGTTGCTGTTGAGAAACCATCCTGGTTCCTTACTCTTGCATTTTCATTCCGATTTCTATAACCGTAGCCACCCCATGGCTTGGATGGGAGCTGGAAGCTGTGACAGTGCCCTGGGTCCTTCAAAGCTTATGCCCCACACCTTGTTTCTTTAACTATGCTGGTATTACACAGGAGCAGTTCCTCAGTCTGGGTTGCCTCATAGCTCCTCAAGTATTCATGGTAGCATGGGAGACGCGATTAGAATGGTAGGCTGGAGTTAAGAAAAACTTCAGCAGCAATTGAGCTTGACCTATTTGCATGAAACTCTTAACCCACCTGACACAGGACAAACTGTTGGTGAATGCCATAAATATTAAGGAAGGTTTTGTCTGCGCCAGGTCTCTGCTTACTCAAATCCTGGCAATGCTCCCACCAACTTCTCTCCAAGTAGGATGTGGCTTGGTCAGTTCAAACATACTGGTTTTACATGAAATGTGAGTTTGCTTGGAGCCTGGTCTGGAGTGCTTGTTCTGCTCTCTGGTTGCAAGAAAATGCCAGGAGCAGCAAGAAACATTTAGTGATGATGGTGTGTAAAGAATAGTCTAGCAGTTTGAGGAGAACATAAAAAAAAAAAAAAGAAGTTGTAGGTTGCTCTCTACGACTACCTGAAGGGAAGTTGTGGAGAGGAGGGAGCTTGCCTCTTCTCCCAAGTGACAGGACAAGAGGGAATGGCCTCAAGCTCCACCAGGGGAAGGTCAGGCTTGACATAAAGAAAAAATTCTTCATTGAAAGGGTCATTAGGGAACGGGACATTCTGCCCAGGGAGGTGGTTGACTCGTCTTCCCTGGAGATTTTTATGGTGTGGGTGGATGAGGTACTGAGGGGCATGATTTAGAGATTGGTGGGAAAGGTTGGACTCGATGATCCGGTGGGTCTCTTCCAACCTGGTGATTCTGTGATTCTATGAACCGGGAATGAGTTGTGTGTGGAGACTTCACTTAGCAGCAGGACACTGCAGAAGACTTTATATTGCTGCTTCACATAGTAACCTCTCTATCTGTTTCACTGGAACTCATTACTGGGCATTTAAATGCAAATTTAAATTTGAGAGCCCATAGTTAATACTGCAGATAGAACTAAAGAGCTGAAATTATAACTATATTGCAGAGTCTGGAAGGCTGCAGTTTTTCTCTGAAGAAGATCCCTCACAGATAATAGACAGATAAAGAAGCTATTCCTACTAAGGCAAAGGTAACAGAAAAGGAAAAATAACTTTGCCAGAAGTAGTAGTTGGTATTACTGTCCTCATTAGTCATGCTGCTCACACACAGTTTCCCATGGAAGAAAATGCAGGACTTCCAGGAAAGGCTGTTTTCTAACATCCCTTAATTGAAGATGTAATCTGGTTATAGAACTTAATTTTTCAGGGGCACTGTAGTTTTCCGTACATCAAAAGTGCACGAGAGACAGACAGTCTTAAGAGAACTTCTGGTTTGGTTCAATTTTTGTAAGTATTTACACTTGGACATTGTTATTCATGCCACATCCCTTTGTAAAGCCCTTTCAGCCTCATCCTATCACTCCATTTTTGTCTCTTCCTCGAATTTTCTACAGGTATTGCAGTTAGCCCATGATAAAGAAATCTTTTCAGTCTTTCATTTATTCATTACTCTTCCCACTCTGCAGCTCCTCTGAACCTCTAATGACCCTATTACAGGTTGCTAGCTAATATTTAACTCTCTGCTGAGATGTCTTTCCAGATGTTGAGCATGTCCTTCCACACGATGGCTGCAGGGTACTGCACTGTCCTAGCTGTGGATAACGGGGTTAAGAGGCTATTGAGCAGAACCATCTGTTTCTGCAGACTCTGGGCTGAAATCACACTGATATTTTGACCCAGTGTTTTTAACATTGCCTTCAGCTCCTCGGTTTCTGCAACATGCTTGATCATAACTAATTAAAATTTGTTCTGTAGGGGCATCAAAACCCCACCACCTTCTTTTATTAGGGGTTATGGTTTCAGTTCCATATGCTTATCCACAGAATTCACAAGAGGCTTTTCCCCAGCTGATTTTCTCTAGAAGATGCCCAGACACCACACTGATAAGTAGCAGCATAAAGTCTGTATATGAAGGTGGCTTCGTCTGCAGACTTCAGTAATATATGCAGTGATAAAACGTGTGTGGCATTTATGCTGCTAGAAGCAAAAAAAGCTTACACATCAAAATGACTTTGGGAGTAATTAATTCTTTCCATCAGTCACTTAGGCTTGTCCTACAAGTGTAGTATTCTGCACACAGGTTACCACACGTATGTGCTTAATTGTAGCATGCCTTGACGTAAGTACTTAACTACATATGCAACTGTGTTCTTTAAAATAACCATTAGCAATTCAGTACTGATTTCATCCAGAATACTCTTTGGTATTAAACCGCAGTGAGGAGGGAGTTTATATACAGTATATCTACTAGTATGTGAACCTTAGTAAGCAGATTTGTATTTTGGGTGACAAATATTATCTTACTGAAAGCATAGCTGGCTGATAATTTTCTTTTGCCTTTCAATGTTGACGTACTTTTGTATTTTCCAGCTGTGTCTCTTTACAGCTTATTTTTCGTTTAAAGCATCATAAATATGAAATAGGCACTATATAAGAAATAAAAATAAGAAATACAAATAAAAAAGCTACCAAAGTAATATCATGAGAAATATCTTTTTCAGTTCCTTCCCTCTGGCTTTCTGTGTTTATGCACAGGAAAAGGGATACTTCTTTGTAGTTGACCATGGCATTCCTAACTTACACCTAATGATTTGCCTGATTAAGCAAGACTTTTTGAGAGGAATAATTTGGGCTTGTTTTAACAGTAATGGTAATGGAGGGAAACAAGAGAAAGAGAGGTTCCATTGCAAAGTATTTATTTGTTTATATTACTTCCCCGAGCTG
Organism: Coccyzus lansbergi; assembly: GCA_033558105.1. Classification (NCBI taxonomy): domain Eukaryota; kingdom Metazoa; phylum Chordata; class Aves; order Cuculiformes; family Coccyzidae; genus Coccyzus; species Coccyzus lansbergi. The sequence continues at coordinate 862,206 of JAUMJK010000307.1, forward strand.
TTAACATCTTTCCAGTTTCCTGGTTTATGTTCTGTTATAACCATCAGCTTACGATAATTGACTTCTGCCTTAAGCAGAATAAGTGATGTAATTATGCCTGAAGAGAGCTTGTAAGTTGGAGATGACACTGATTTACACAAATAACATGATACAGAGGATGTGTTTTGATCCAAATGCTACTGAAACTAATGGGAAGACCTCCAAAGGTTTTGCTGGGTCTTCGAGCAGTTCAGGGCGCTGCTAAACATATGAGGCAAAGGCAAATATGAAGTTTGTTGCCACTGAAGTGTTACCCTATCCAGTGTTTTAACAAGGTAGCCAAATGGAAGCAATGCAAAACCTTCATACCTGAATACCACAACTGTAGATGAAAATTTTTACAAATGAGTATGTCAGATTAATACTAGAACTGATTAGACGTACCAGTAACCCTAAGGCAAACACCACTTGACCCTTCAAGAACAGTACTGGATCTGCTGCTAGGCTCTGCTGAATACAGAAATTAACCTTTTCCTCTTGGGTATATTCCTGTTATGAGCATATTAATAATTCTAATAAAGCTAAGTGTTTGTTGCATAAAAATCATGCTTTGTTTGATGTATTAAAAATAAAAGCCTTATATGCAGGGGGTTTTGTCTTGCCTTTATACTCTTAACATAGTTTGATGGTATTAAAATTGGATAACCAAGCTTCCCTGGGGATTGGGATGGAGCCTTCAGCATAAACATTTCGTTTGTCTAGTCACTGGAAAATGGAAAGTCATTTTTAAAGTAAAAATCTGTACTTGATTATCTCAGGTTAATCTTGATACACCGTGGAGAAATAGGCACTAAAGTTTTACAAGTGCCTCTAAACTGCCATGTTTTGTTCTTGGAAGGCAAGTGTTCACCTTCTTAAGAATGAGAGATGTTAACTGTTTGTGGAGGACTTAGTGTCAAAAGGGAAGTGTTTAAGTAGTGACTAATATTGATCCTTTATGTTTTGTTTAGAAAATAAGTATTTTTAGTGATGTGCTTATTTAGGTCATATGTTTGCTAGGCTAAGGAAAAAAACAACCTGTCTTTTCTGTTCATGCTGAATGTGACAAGAGATGATAGGTCTGAAATACAGTGGTGAACATTGCAGATGAGCTATTAAGGGAAAGAAAAAAAGAGCTGTGAAAACTGCAATGAGCGTCTGAGGAAGTGACAAAATCTCCGTTATTATAAGACATAGAAATGCATTAGAAAATCTGTAGTTGAAGTGGCATAGGTAGCACTGGTACTTGAAACAGGCAGAAGAAAATCCACCTAAAGTACATTCTAGTACTATTTCTCCATGTTTTTCTGAAAAGATACTATTTAGACTCTGGTTGATCTTGTCTAAATGAAGACATCTTACTAATGTAGCTAAGGAATTTGGTTCCTCCGCATGGGGGAAAGGCACCTTCATTAGTGAGGAATTAACAGCATCTACAGTTCTGTTCCATGAAATGCTTAATGCTAGCCAAAATGCACTAGGTTCTTCCTCTGCTATGTCCTCTGCAGAATTGCCAAGGAACATCTGGCCTGGTTTTCTATGTCCCTACATGCTGAGTGATTGTCTCTTCGCACTTTAGATGTAATCCTTCCTGAGTGTAAAATATGTATGTTATTCCACTGTGCATCTTCTTCCATACCCAGGCTATAGTAGGTCTCACCCCTGAGGCATGTGGACACTCATGTCAAGTGCAGAGACTAGGCGCATGTCCTCTGTTTGATCTGGGCTCTCGCCACGGAGAGCAGCCTGCAATCCTCACCCTGCACCTGAGATACTGGGAATCCAGGTGCAGGGGATCTCCTCCTGTTGCCTCTGGGCTGGGTCAGCAGCTCTCAGTTGGCTGCAGTCTCAGCTGTGGGGCTAGAAGAGCTCGGCAGAGCTGCCAGGCAGGAGAAGGCAGCAGCTTGGACAGGATGATAACCAGTATTGGCTGCAGTGGAGCACACGCTGTTGATAGCATCCTCAGCTGAGGCTTGACTACAAAGGTCAGGAACCACTGCTTTTTATAACTGCTAATATTTGGAAAAGAGGATGCTGTGGTGTGAAAAGTACAAATTGTAACAATAGGCTCTTTCTTGTAATGTATTCTAAGCCCTGGAGAACAGTGGGACTGCGCACAGTCGTCAGCATGGGTTATAAAGAATGAATACTGCCAGTTAGACCTGATTTCTTTATTGATAGATTTACAGAAGTACTGAATGGAAAGAATGCAGCAGTAGTTGGATTTTTAGCAAAGTAGTACAATGTCTCATGAAATTGTACTCAATGTTAATTCAGATTGCTTGTTCACATGGACCAAAAATAGGCAGAAAAATTTCAAGCAAAGAGTAAAGATAGGCAGCAGCTTGATAAGCTGGGGAAAAGAGGCTGATGAAGTACTGCAGAGACTGGAGTTTCATTTAAGATTTTTATTGATTTGGCAAAAGTGCAAACAAGACATTACCAAAAACTCAGGATGGTCAGTGCTATGATGAGACTTAATATAGGGATTTAATCAGTGAAAACATAATGAGTGTCTGTGACAGAAACATCAAGAGAATCTCAATTAGAAAACATAAGATGAGAATCTGGCATGTTTTAAGCACATGAAAAGAGACCAAGCTGCATACAGACCTGGAGTATCTCTTCAAAGAAAATGAGAGAGTTGCTTGCATTTAAACCAGTTGTACCACTATTAAGCAGAGGAGAATTTTGCCACAGCCTTAGGCACAGCTTGTCAAGAGAAATAGCTGTTGTTACTCTTCAAGTTTTCTGTTGGTTCATCCATCCATCTCAGCAATACCTGTTGCTGCAGTAACTCATTGTCCCCTTTTGGCAAGTCTTAAGCTTCCTTCACTCCATGCCCATGTGCTAGGCCAGGTGTGGTTTGGCTGGTGGTACAGAGCAGCTTTTCTGAAGACCATCGAGCCTATTTGGGATCCATACAGCAGGATGGACCCCCAGGGTCAGTTCTTAATGGCTTCTGCATTGCTTGCAGCAACTAAACAGTGCCTGAGGAAGAACATACTTGTTCAATGAAAAGGCTGTAGGGTGGGTTTTTTGAAGGAAAGGGCAAGGGTGAAGACTGGTCTCAGATACCTATGCCAGGCTCTATGCCTCCTAGACTTGCAGGGAACAGTTTGGGAGTAATATGTCTGGATGATTTATGGATGAAATTGTCCTAGTTAAACACTAGATGGCATATTTACTTAAGAGTTTCCAAGGACTGTATTAGGGCATCTTGAGCTACTGACACCCATTTCTCCTTGTGTGAATGGTGTAGTTTCGAGTTAACGTGACCGCCTGATACGCTTTTTTTATAAAGAAGTGTTCTTCATGCTCTTAAAACACTTAATACAAAAATACTATCACTTACGTCAGCCCTAAAGTTATTCTTTAGCTTCTAAGTCACTTCTGTATTACTACACCGATTATTAAATGCAGAGCAGTAAGGAGTAGGTGTGTGTGGCAATGGTTCTACAGAAGGTCCAGTCTCAGAGGAATTGTGTAAGTAGTGAGAACTGTTAATACACAAAGACTTAGTATAGTTTACTTATTTTAGTTGTGTGAAAAGCTGAATGTAGGAATATATGATGCATTTTAAAGCCAAATTAAAGAAACCTAACATTTCCCCTCATGCAAATGCAAAGCCCAGATTTTAATTCCTGAGGTAATAACATCCAGTGGTTTGTGCAAAAGGCAGAAAATATGCCTTTGTTCTGTGCCTGTGTGACACCTGTTCAGTCACGCAGGCTGTGGTTTTCTGTATGCTCCTGCTTCTCCACCAGTGAGAGAAGAGATAGACCTAGCTTACAGAAATGCCTTTTCACATGCTGCATCTTTGTAAAAATGCTGTGGCACAGCTATCACCAGGGCAGAGCACTTAGCCTCTGCTGAAAAAAAATATCATGTTTAGTATATCTGCTCTAAAAATTCTTAATTCTTCCTATGGATAATTTAAGAAGACAGATACTTTTGACTGACTGCAGATAACCATGAAGATAAACTTCTAGAGCGCTGATTGCATAGGTTATTGTAGCTCTCTCTGGAAGGGGATTGTACGTTACTGACCCATATCCACCACCATCTGGATTTCTGAGATGAATCCCGTGATCTGTCAGTCTGCTCTGCTTTAACTCATGTACGGACCTCTGAGTCAACAGAACTGATTATAGTTGTTCGGTGTGATCTCTTTCAAACAAAGCACGCTATGTATTAAAAAGGAGATGAATATGTAGGTCTGAACTGGAGTGTGTTCATTGTGCCAAGAAGTGTGGAAAATAGACCTCGCTATGAGAACAGGATTATGGGGATAAATCTTTTCTTTGCCCAGCATTGGTGTGCCCAAAACATGCTTGTCTCTTTCAATGGGAAAAGATAGTCCCATTCCCCTTGCCTTTTCCATCTGTCCCTCACCCACAAGAAGCAGGCTGTTGCTAATGCATAACCTGTTGCAAGGGAATGTGGTGGGGCAAAAGCAGAACATCTTACAGCTTGCCTTGGGACATCAAAAAAAGGTCCATATCATATGTACTCGGGCATTAGGAGAATCTGGTCATTTTCATAGCACAGAGATGAGTTTATTCCTATTTTCATTTCCAGTAGCATCTTTTGGTGCCCTTTTTCTGTACATTTTTTATGTCAGTTATTTCCCCAGTCATCAGGAAAACACTACTAGAGCAGCATGCAATTTGGGCAGTGAACTGAGGTCTGCGGCCCTGCACACAGTACTGGATCGCCAGCCACTGCTGAGCTGCATTCACAAAGCTGTATTTTACAATATAAGTACGTAGAGAGTTGCCTGGGTAACTCTTTCAAATAAATTAGTTCTATTTATATATTTTAGGAAGTAGAGGGGAAAAATAATTTCCTTTTATTTCCCTCTTCTCCTCTCTTTAATTTGATTAATCCGATCAGTGCAGTTTCCTAAATCCATCTGGTATATAATGCATTGCTGAATGTCAGGCCAAGTGAATTTGCAGACAAAGCTTAAGGCACTTCCAGAATGGCTGAAAATGAAATATACTGGCAGAGATTGGAATAAAGAGTGTATTTTCAAGGACATTGTTCACATCATTTGGTTTCTTGTAGACCTCAAAGTACTAGGAATTAAGGAAAAAGGTTGGATTGTGGTTGCTTTGTGGGCTGGCAGAATCCCAATTGAATAAAGTCAAGTCATCATTTGATATAACTTGCAGCTTTTAAGACGCTGTGTGCAATGCAGGATTCATATAACTTCCACATGATGCTTTACAGGGAATTTTTCCATTTGTGTTTTTTTAATAAGCTTTAAATTCAACAGCTTAAGTTTTCTTGGTCCACATATGAGCAGTGTATGAGCTGTATATCATCCGGCATTACATTTCATGAGAAAATACAAAACGTTCTTTAATTTTCTTTGTTTTATTTCTCACTAAATTCCATGTTGCAAATTAGAATCATAGAATCATAGAACAACCAGGTTGGAAGAGACCCATCGGATCATCGAGTCCAACCATTCCTATCAAACACTAAACCCTCAGGTCCTCAGGACCTCATCCACCTCATCCACCCGTGCCTTAAACACCTCCAGGAAAGGTGAATCAACCACCTCCCTGGGCAGCCTATTCCAATGCCCAATGACCCTTTCCATGAAAAACCTCCTCCTAATCTCTAGCCTAAATCTCCCCTGGCGGAGCTTGAGGCCATTCCCTCTTGTCCTATCCCCCTTCACTTGGGAGAAGATGCCAGCTCCCTCCTCTCCACAACCTTCTTTCATGTAGTTGTAGAGAGCAATGAGGTCTCCTCTCAGCCTCCTCTTCTCTAGGCTAAACAACCCCAGCTCTCACAGACACTCCTCACAGGGCCTGTTCTCCAGCCCCTTCACCAGCTTTGTTGCTCAAAAAAACAAGCAAACAAAAGAAGAGTAATTAGTTAGGATACACATAGCATTTTCTTCCTTTGCAGTTCACAATGTAGGTTCTACAACAAAGGTGTAATGCTGTTGAAATGAGAGGTGAGCCTGCATCACCACAGGGTCCCATTAGACCTACCCATAACTAGAAATATGAATAAGTATGTTGTGATATAGATCCACAGAGTCCAATGCCTTGAGACTGTAGTGAGCCAGCCTACTGAACAAGTACAGCATAGGCAGCTCGTACAACCACTTCAGATGGCTTGTTAAAGACATCAGCTCAAGCACCGTTCACAGAGCGTGTAGGCTAGTACTCAGACTACATTACCTGGAGATCTTGATACATGTATCTTAACTGGATGGCAATAATGGGGAGATCAAAGCACTGCACGTTAGAACACGGATGGAGTTCAAAGGTCTACCTACTCAGTGTCTTTTAAGCAGAACTTTGTAAGGGAATAAATCAGTCCATTCAGTATGATTTATCATCTAGACTTTCTGTTTCACAAGCAGAACATCTCACTTAGAGCAAAATTCAAGATTGGACTTGGGAACAGAGCACTGTATCGGATAGTGCCTGAGGTTTCTATGGAGTAATATGTATTCAGAACTTCTCTGACTCAAGAACTCTCCTTAGTGCAAATAGATGGGGATGGTGAATTTTATAATTCTACAAGTTATCTTTGGGGTAGAAGACTGCAAATAAAGGAATGGTGACTGAAATGTCAGTCACTTTCCTATTTTATTGCCTATTTACCTCATAAGTGCTCAAATTCTGCATCATTTTCAGAAAAACAGATACTCTGTCACACTGTCCCTGAACTCTATTGTATTTATTGCAATATGGGAGATGTATTTTGTCACAAGACTTCAAATATTGAAATTATACTGAATATCAAAATTGCACTAAAGATGAAGGAAGGGGTACTTGTTCCTGCACAATAAAGATCAGCAAATAGGTGACTGTTCTGTAATAAGCCATGTGAGACCACAGAGCATTTTGGATTAGCTATGGGCTATGGGTATCCATAGGTTATCTTTTTATTATTGTTGTTTTTCTGTTCAACAACAGTTCCGTTTATTTTAAGATGCTATCCATGGCCTTTTGGGGTATAATTACATTTTTCATTTGATCTGTAATTTATTAGCTGGAACAAGAAGACAAAAGGTTATTTGGAATCAGACTTGACAGCCAGGAGGCTGAAGTGCTGCCTTTAGTCTGCCGCCTGACAGGTCTATGCCTCATGATTCGTATGTGCCTGTGTCTGTGATATATTTAAAAAGCAAGAAACCTAGAAAGAAAGATTCTCAGCTTACACATAGGTGCAGGCAAAATGTGCAGTAATGAGCCTCGAACTGTCTGTTTTATTTTCAGTGGGACGCCTTTTATTTTATGGGTTGCTTTCACCGAACCTAATGAAAATAGTCATCACACAAAACATCAGAGGATGCTTTTTTTAGCTCCTGGAAAGCATGTCATTACTCTTTGTCCTTCACAGTTTTTCTTCTGCCTGTTCTTTTTGAACTCTAGTCCATTTTGTTGAGCTGGTTGTAAGTCTCACCTGTTTTACACAGCAGTTGGTCCATCAGTGGTTGTGTTGTCTGGTGTACTGAAAACCTGTCTTGTTGTTTGGCGTTTTCTAGCCAAAATAACTGGAAATTCTTCACTATCTGCCCTTCATCACTGTAGGGTTAAAAGCTGTACCCAGATGAATTAATATTTGTATCCCAACAGTTGCTGAAGTCACCTCTCCTGGCTTTAACAGAGTCCTTATCTCTGCTGCCGTTTCACAAGTGGCTTTATATACTTTCTTCCTTCAGTTCACAGATAGGGAGGCAAAGATCCACAAATTTAAGACACAAGTGCAGATCTGTCTCTTCAAGAATGATATGTCAGTGGGGTGGTTTGGTAATTCAGGTTGTTTTGTAAACACATTCTCACAATGGTTTGTTTGGAACTGCGATATTGATGCACAATGTATATTGTATACCTGCTGCCCCTAGAGGTGACTTTTTAGAGGAGAAGGTTTGGTGAGGAGGTGTTAAGGAGGTGTGTTTGTGCTGGTGGAACTGTTTCTGAAGGTCATGCACCTGAGCGTGTGTCCATGACAAGACAGGGAAAGGCTAAGCCTAGTTTGGCATTGTGGTCGGGGCAGTGAGGTGTTGCAGCCAGGGCCTGGGATAAATCCCAAACAGAAAAATACAGCCTCCAGCAGATTTTCATTTAATTAACATCTCTTTATTGATCTCAGTGGCAAATGCAGAAAGAACAGCTATTGTGAAGAAACTACAGAGCCATGAGAGACAGAAACAGTAGCAGAAATGGCATAGAAAGCATTAAAATAACTTGTTTCTTGTTCTCAGTCATCCACTTTTTTCCTCAAACATTCTTCTGTGGCACAATATCAAAGACAAAACATTTTTCCTTAACCACAGTTTTATAGAAGATATCTTGATAGTTGAGAGCATAGGATCTAAAAATTGCAGAATTTGTGAGACATCTATTAATACAATAGGTAGTATTAAAACAAATGTGGAGAAGACTGTACTAGAAATATAATCAGATTTAGTCTCCAAAACCTGAATTTTCTGATTCCCCTAACTTTAAAGAATCTTCATTCAGATGAGTAGATAAGCTTATGATTTGCATCTAAACCTAGTAACACAGGTACATCATGAGCCATTAAGTGAATTCACTGTGGACAGTGATATAGAGGCAGAGGCCAAGTTGAATGTAGCAGCTTTTGGCTCTTGATTCATCCTTCAGTTCAATAGGTGACACTACCTCAGCTTTGTAACTCTAAGATTGTACAGTGCGTTCGTAGGAGAGTCTTGGTAAGTAGGGTGTCTTTGTCCTAGTTAAACACTTGGCAACTTTCTCATCTATGACTTTGCTAATCTCTTATGGGTATATCTTTGGTAACGGTGTTTCAAGCTTTACCTTCCTTAGCTTTGGGCCTTTCCATTTAGTCTCTAATTCGTTTTGCTATTACAGGGCTTTGCTTTTTCTCTCAAAATCAAGCTTGAGAATTTGCGGTGGTGTAATAAAGGAGTCCAAGGAACTTGTCTAGCAAAGGAAACTACCCAAGCCAGAAACTGAGGAGAAAGCTTTTAAAATACAACCTTTAAAATAATTAACAATGTTAATGTTCACATCTTCTGAAGCTAACGCTTCAAAACAAGGAAGTATTGCTGAATCTCCCTTTCTGGTCTGTATAAGAAAGTGTGTGTCCTACTTCAGCAATCAATTTTTTCTCTAATTTAAATCTGTGTGGCTGACTTTCTAAAAATGTAGGTACTGTGCTGTCACTTCAGGAGAGGTTCTGCTGCTCTGTTCAGAGGAAGCAGCAATCAAATTTAATACTGTCTTGCCATACTGCAGTCACCTCCGGCTCCACGTCAGCCTCTTCCACTGGGCAGGAGTGGAAGGAGAGGCAGTTGTTTGCAACTGGCCTAACTGCACATCTGAGCTGGTGAGCAACAGGAACATGCTATGAACATAGGTGTTTAGAAAACTCCATATATTAACTGCTACAAAGAGTCACCATCTTTTTGCCCCAGGATAAGGGACATTGTGTTAACTGCTGCTTGCCTTCCTTCAATGGAGGGGAAACTGCAGCAACAGGCCATTGCTGACAGAAGAAGAAATTCAGGTGCCTGGGCCTTGAATAGAGGCAACACCAACATCTGACCTACTGTCCCATTCTTTGTTTGCCCATGGAGTGACCAAACTTGATAAAAATCATATCCGTGGCATGGCATCTATACTAACCTCAGAGAAGGAAGAGGGTGTAGCAGCAGCAGCTCTTATTTATACCTCTTCCTATTGCATATTTGCAAATCTTCCCTACCATTTGGATACAACCCTGAAGGGCAGGAGGTCAGCCTCAGTCCCAGTTCTGCAACATGAATGTCTCACATGAGGAGAGATTATTTTGGCAGGAACGGGACTTGGGGTTTATCCAGATTCCGTTGCAAAGAGAAGCACATGATATGAAATGTGATTTCATATTGCTGCTGCTAAGGAACAGAGCATAAATAATTTCTTCTGACAAGTGACATCACTTCTAGAGAAGCAATGAGAGAAGAAGTCAATATCAAAATTATGAAATAGAGATCTGTCTATTGGCAGATCATAGTGTAACCTTTTTTTCATTTATCCATGTAGACACATTCCTAAACAAAATGTCAACAAAGTTGTGAATTATTGGGGTATTTACAGAAATCACTTTCTTATCTGTTTCTAGCCTTAAGTGGCAGCAAAGGCACAACAAATAAGTCTCCCAAATTCAGAACATAATGACCATATCTTAGAGATACATATATAATAAATAATGAAGGATTGGATCCAGCTAATATGTAATACTAATTCTTTGGGGCCCCAAATGTATGATATAACTCTTATATGAATATTGAATATTGTTTATGTATGAATACTGAATATTGCTAATATGTGAATGTGAAAATTACATGAAACAAAAGAAGTTCTGGATTAAGTAACTATTGGATCTGATTCTCCAACAGCTTGTATCAGTTTGAAGCTGGTGTAACATCTTCTACCTGCCCAAAGCAGGCATTCCAGAATTGGAAGCAATTTTTTTTTATCATGGTTAATATGCATATAGGGTTTTTTCTTCTTACAATAATTTTTAATGAATTCTGTATCCATATCTTTTCTCCTTTTTTCTGGGAAAAAACCACCATTTTTAATGTGTGTTCATGTACACAGATACTCGAGAAAAAGCACTGGAGCTGTCATCATTGTCTTTTTTTAACTTCCCCAGCAAGATGATCCAAGATGGTTGTGAAAAACCTTCATTCAGGAGTATTTTAATATTTTACATTAGGTGCTTTGCAATCTCAGCTTTTCCCTTATTAGCAAAGGAATTATGGACATCACACTGTGTTGGCCACAGCAGGATTAACCAGAGCAACATCAGAACAAATAGTCTCTGCAGTGTCACTTAGTCCTTGTGAGTCAGCCTTTGTTACCTTCCTTTAGATGTCAGAGTGGAAATGGGGACTATCCTGAGAATCCGGAGAGAAGGATCCCCAGGGAGGATATAACAGCGGCTGTTTTCACCAGTACATTATTGGGTCTTCTTCCCTGAAGCTGAGGCCCATACAGAGACATGCCCAGCTACCTCCATGCTCTTCTACTTCTAGCTTTTTTGGAAGAGGAGCATGGAAGGAAGTGGAGTAGAGCTGGTAACAGCAGGGATTCAGAGCTACTCCATCAGAAAAAAAAATAAAAATGTGCCTGCCTCTGGAAGCTGAAAAGATTGACATGGCTAGGAACAGAGGGTGCTTTGTGTTTCTCCTCAGCCGTCATTCACAGCAACCAAATATATTGACCTCCAACATTTCAGGTCTCACAGGCAGGGGCCTAAGCTGGGATTCTGCTTGCAAAGTTCTTAAGTGTTGCTCTGAGAAATCCTGAAGAAGGTTACAGTGAGGACAACATATGCCCCAGTTTTCTGTGAGAATGTGCAATTTCAAATTGCTAAAAGTTGCAATTTCAATTGCTAAACAAAATTAGCATCTCTCAAAACCATTCCCCAGTGGGCATTTTGCCTTAATGCTCTTTAAGAATTTAAAGAGAGGATCTTAGTAAAAATGTCACTTGAGGAACCAACAGATTAAACTCCAATCCGATGCACTGAAATATCTCCCCATCATCCAATGGTTTTCCTTCAATCATTTTTTTTTCTTTTATTTAAACTATCCTGATAACCATCCTGCATCACCTTTATTTTTCCTCATTATTTCCCCTTTTGCCTTCCCAGGACAAGAAAAAGTCTTTGTTTTGGCTTTTTCCCACTTTATGCTTCAGAAACCCCAACACAGATACTCTGGTTTCTACCTATGGAGCATCAACACACCAAAGGAAAACAGTCACATTCTGCCGCAGTACAAAAGATGCAAGAAGGACCAGCAGCAAAGGGGTTAAAGGGAGTCCCATAGCAAAGATATGCAATGCATTGAAATTTTAAGTGATAAAGTCTATGAATATATAAAAAAATAAATCTTTGTTATTCCAGTAATTTCTAGTTGACAGAAAACACTTGGAACCAGTTATTAAGGGGGATTTCTATGAACGCTGGGGTCTGTGATGCTTATTGCCTATGGATTTGTGTTCTGTCTTTCTGCACACCTCAATCCCACTTCAGTAAGCCCACCCATTCCTTCCAAGCCTTTCAGCCATCCTTCTCTTAGCCCCGCTCCTCCTGCTCTCTTCTCCTCTTAATGTTTCCTTCTCAGTATCTACGAAGGAGGCAACAGGCGTTGAAGCTCAGCATCAGGCTGCCAGGCCAGCCAGGAGAGAGCACAGAAGCTCAAGAACACAGGCTATATTTCTTGCCTCAATCCAGCAACCAGATTTCATAGATCTCAGATGTCTGTTGCTCCATCAATGTCAGCTAGAGTTAGCCAGCTGGTTCAAGAGATAATCCGGGCAGTGGCAAGACAGATTGACACACTGCAGTCATGTTTCTGTAGGCAACCAGGGTATATTGAGACTAATGTTGCCTTTTATTTTTAGTAATAGCTTTTATAAGCTCCGTAGGTACGTTTTTCAGGCATGCTTTATACTTCAGTGTATGTGTAAACATAATTATATGATCCACTTCTTTTTCCCTCTCCTCCCGTGTTTGTAAACCTACCTCTTCTGCAAAATGCCGGGCTGCAGGGGCTCCACTGGTTTCCACCAGTGCCACACTGATTCCTTCTGAGTTTTTTACAGAGTTAGGCAGGTACCTTGCAACATGCCAGCTTATTATGTCCTGTGTATTGACTTCACATGGCTTAAAAAAAAAAAAAAAAAGAAAGAAAAATCCAGACTCTGTCTTTCCCTAAATGCCACAACTGTAGCTGACTGCAATTTCTACTATTCAATGGCTGCTGGGAGCAGATGTGGCTGTCCATGAGTTGAACATCTCACCAACAGTGTATGAGACCTAATCATTTGAAACTGTGAGGTAGGCGCCTCCTACCTCTCCAAGAAGTGGCTAGTGTTTTTGTATGGAATGGAGAAAAAAAGATATTTCACTGTAGCTGTTCTTGATGTTCTCGAGTAGCATGTGGTGCGTAGCCTTTTCCTCCATTTTTCAGGTGGATTGAAGGGTGGAGAGTAAGTGCTGCTTTCTTTAGCACCTGGCAATAGCAGCTCTAGAAGTCTCAAAGTGACCTTATCTCTACCTACAGAGGATAAAATGGAGGGAATCTCTTACTTTTTCCTTGTCTATCAGAGATCCCTGAGAAGCTGCCTATTTTTACCTCCACACTTTAGAACTTGGAGCTCTGGGCAGTGAACAAGGGGCATCACCCTCCTACAATGGAGTTGGGTCCCTGGCTGAGAAACACACACTTATGTCCTCCCCGCAAGAAGGGCCTCCAGGGTGAGGCTTGTCTTTGTACCTGAGTTGACACTGTTATCATTCAGAACAATCTGTTTTGAACTGGCTTGATACATTCAGTTCCCCTGACTGTGCTGGGAGTTGTGTATGCTCAGCAATACAGAAAAATTATCTCACAAAAGCATGCGTCAGGAGGCCTCCTCTTGTTTGGTTTGATTTGTTTTAAATCTCCAAGCTGGAAACTTCTAAAACGTGTTCTTCATTTTTTCCTGACTGCTCAGTTTCCAAGAGAGATTGAGTTTCTTTTGCTTCTTTAATGAGATTGCTCCCAGTGGGTTATTGTCTTGGTTGTGCAGAAGAATAAATGCCTGATTGAGTCCATTTGAAAAAAGCCACCAACAAAATGCTTTTGCTCAGCCTTAGCCATTTGGCTGGGAGGTTTCCACATCATGTGTCAGACTAGTTTGTCTTCTCTAACTGCAGGAAACAGTTCAGATGAGGATGAGGGGGGAGTACAAGGCTTTGACAGCACACTGAAGATTCCAGTGTACTGAATTTATTGGGAATTTTTCTACATAACATTTTTAATGTTGAAAAATGCCAGCTCCTTATGGAGAAGTGTCGGTTCCAACAAATGGCTCTCTAGTGGAGACAGCCTGAAGAAGCCCAAGGTGGAGAATCCAGGTTCAAGCTAGTTCCTAATGGGGTGGTGTGGTACCCCGTGACCCTTTTTCTTATAGGGCTTAAAAATTCTGGGTCTGAAGCATCATAATTGCCGTCTGTCAGCAAACAATTGTGTCTCATGCTCTTCCTATGACTGACCGACCACAAAGTCATTACCTGTTCTTTGCTGACAGTCACTATGCTGGCTTGTACTTACAAATGTCTGTCCTTGGGTTTTTAAGCTTTGGTCCAGTCTAGGCTATTAACCATATTGGGCTCATTTGGGCTCCCCAGCTCAGACTTTTAGCCTGGGAAAGAGATTCCCATTGCTGAAGGTGCCAAGAAGGTAAGGGGAAACAGTCAACATTAAAAGAGTTTCGAAGGTGCAAAGTTAAGCATTTGGAAGTTAGGGAATGCCAAACAAGTTGTCAGTACAACCCCAGCTGTATGTTTACTTTATGGTACTGTTTTTAGTTACAGGATCCCATTTCTTTCCTGCGGGGCTCCTGCCTTCTTCAGTGCACTGGAGAAACTTTACTCAGCTAGAGCAGCATGATTATGTAGTTAAACATACTGTTGCCCACAGCTGGATTCGAGTGGTTTAAAAACAAGAAGAATTTCTAAGTTTGCCTTCCCCTGCATGCCACAGCTGTAGTTGGCTACAGTTTGTACTGTTTCCACTTCTTGATGACTGTTAAATCATGGCTCTGGGTGAATGGGTGGCTGTGGGCGAGCAGCTTTGCCTTGCTATTTGTGGAAGTGAAAGGCATGTGATGGAAAGAGAGAAAAAAGTTCACTGCAGTGACGAAACTGGTTGAAAGTTGCACAATGGGCTGGACTACATCCCTGCCCGGAGCCTTCCTTTCATGCTGGCAAGTAGCTCAAACACATTCAGAAGCTAACAAGGCTACTTCTGCTACTGTGTCCACAAGTATAAAGGTATTGAGTAAATGCAGGTGAAAAGAGTGGAATCGGTTATCTGAATACAGAAAATAATATACTCTATTAAATGTTATTTAAAAATTGCAAACTGCAGCTCCAATTAGGTGCCAAAAAGAAGAAAATATCACTGTAGCAAGTCAGCCTCTTGTCAAGTAAATGGAAATAATACCAGCCTTTTGCTGAAAATTCTTGTGCAGCGCCTAGACTGCCCAGCTTCCCAGTTCCCTGGTGAGCCACGGGGTGAGGGAGGGACATGAACATTCAGGACTGAGATGAGAGTTTGAGAGGAACGTGTGTGATGTGAACTGGCTTGGAGAAAAATTGTCTGTGATCATGTAAACACAGGCAGCATCATAAGACTTCAAGGGTCAGAGCTCGACTTGAATTAAGACTTTAATATTTAATATTTCTTTAATATTCAGTGTTGAGAGGATGAAAGAAGCATTGCCCTAGAAAAATCAGTCTAAAAATTCTCCTGGATGCTGGGATATCACTTTAGAAGTAAATAGGGACATTCTTTCCATTTCTTTGCACTTCAAAGATTTACATGCATGACAGTGAGTAATCAGCTGTTTGCTGAGTTCAAGTCAGCTTGATGGAAAAATAGCCACTGGTTTGTTCCATAAAGTCATGGGAAGAAACAAATAAAACAAATGACACAGGGAGTATTTGATTTTTTTTTTTAAGAGCACAATGTGGCTGAATAGAGCACTTCTTACCACTGTGGATAAAGCAGCAGTTTGACAGCTTTGTGATTGTTAAAGCAAAAATTTTAGTCACACTATTGTAATAAAAAGAAGGGAAAATTAATCAGACTCTTTTTTCAGAAAGTGCTGTGGAAGCTTTCTCCCTAGACCATGTTTACTCCCTCAGTTGTCACTTGCTTTCCATCACCCAAAAGCAAATATCTGCTCATCTCAGATATCTCTAGATTGTTATTAATATTTTCTCTTCTTATTAGTATCTGTTTTCTCTAAGAGCACTAATGTGTACTAGGTACTATAGACAGATAAGTAAGTGAGTAACTTTTCCTTGAAACTTGCGATCAATAGGAGTTCGCCTGAAGTAGCGTAAAATTAATCTCTCTGGGCTGTATTTATTTATCTATTACTTGTAACGATTTGTCTTCCATGCCTGTCTGTGACAACTCTTGTTTTACAAAACCCAGAAATGCAGTAGGTGATCCACAGCAAAATCTAAGCATGACCTGCAGCTGGAATCATATTTTAAAGAAAAAAGAAAAAGAGGTTCACAGATCAACCTCACCGGGTTCTTTTTCTTTTCGTTCACCCTCCAATATCTAACCAACTCAGAAATCCAGCCAAGTAGATGTTTCTGTAGTGTGCCAAACTCATACGTTAGAAAAAAAGGAACAAGCAAGGTTCACTGACAAAGAACTGCTGGAGAGAAGTGAATCACAGGGAGCTCAGCACAGATGCTGGGTGCTCTGAATATCTTGTCTCCGCTAAGGAGGCTGGTGGCTATAACCTGTCATGCAGAGACGCTGGTTTGATCCTAAAAAAATGGTGTGGAACTTTCTTTTGCCCTGTAGTTGGTAAATCGTAGAATCACTGGGTTGGAAGAGACCCACCAGATCATCGAGTCCAACCATTCCTATCAAACACTAAACCATGTCCCTCAGCACCTCATCCACCTGTGCCTTAAACACCTCCTCTTGCAAAGTCTACATGAGAGGAAAAGAAATTCACATCCCCACTGGCATTTCAAATGATGAAAGGCACTACTCTTCCCCGATGGCCAAGAAGCAAGCTCTAATAAATTCTGTGAATTGCTGGTATCATTTTAGGGAAAGATGATTTATCTTACTTCAGTAGACAGCTCAGGTTCTTATTTACTGAACACACTTGCTGACAGTTAATGTACACAGCTGCTCAAGATAGAAAGCTATTTTAATAGTATGCTTCCCAGCACAATCTTATTTGCAACAGTAAGATTTGAAAGGTGTGCTGGAAGAAGGACAGGTGACACTTTTTGCATACAATAAAAGCTTTCCTACATTGATTTGGCTATGAACTTAGATCTGTATGTAAAGCTGTGTTCAGTCTTTCTAACTGCTGTACTTTTCCCCTGCTACTACAAAATGCAGTCATATGGGACTTCATATACAAAACTGTGATTCTGAAAGCCTAAATATTTGCATATTTTTGATCAAACATCCTGATAGTTATATTCATGCTGTATACAATTTAACACAATTATATCTGATTTAGAGAGAGACTTCAGGTAAGTGAGGGTATATCTGTTGTGCATGGCTCCAGTTCATATGCAAACTCTTTTGCCTACAGCACATTTTTCAAATGTGACCAATTAATTAAATTTATACAGAGAGATGCTACTATATTGATATGCATATTATATTCATATATTGTATGTATGTCGTATATCAAGAGATGCATACATATGCAGATACACTAAAGGCAAATAGTGTAATTCTCTATTATGTGAGTGTTATGGATTCATAAATATGAAATACTCTCACTTGTTCATTGGTTTCTGTGCAGATTTATGGTCTATCAAATGAATTAAAGCCTAATGCTGCTGCATAGTGAAGTAAGCAGCTGCTCAATATTCATTTCTTATCTTCCTTGCTGAAAAAGTAGACTCACTGCTTGTTAAATTAGTCCTGGTTCTTCCAATAAGCACAGTCTATCTCCTTCGGCAGAAGTCCAGGTTAGAGATACTTGGAAGCTTTCCAGCAACACCTAGTTTCTTTTTTGTGTTTCAGAAAATGTATGTTTGAGCTTGAAATGTTTCATTAAAAAGAAAAAAATTACTTTACTGATGCCAACTGACCATATGTATTCACGCATCACACCTCCAGCCTCATCACTCCCACGTCACCCCTTCCTTGGATTTCTTTGGGTGTCCTCAGCCTGCTGTAATCTGCCTGATAGATTGGCTAATTATGTTGGAAGTTAATGATCCCCGGCCCTTAGGCAGTCTGCCATTAAGCTGAGAACCTGAAACACAGTCCCCTGTCTGGCTGGCAGATCTTCCCCACACACAGCAGACCTGAAACAGTTTTATTTTTGCCAAAAAACTCCTTCCACCAAATGCCCACCACTTCCTCTAGGGTTTAAAATTTTGGAAAGAAGACAAGAAATTTTACACAAAACAAATCCCTTGCTTTTTCAGGCAAATCTAGTCCACTTGCAGACTTTGATAAATCATCACATCAATCCACAACATCTTTATCTTTGTATTTGCCTCCTTCCTATTATGTCCATGGTATGACAGACTATGAATACATCTGTATGTGTGTGTCTATATATATAGACACACACATATATATATACAAAAGTAGATAAAATATGTTCCCTGTAAGTAGGTAGATTTGTGTTGTGCCCAGAAGGGCAGTGCTGGAATTCTTCAGATAGTTCTTAGCTTTAGTATTTATTGGCTCCGATGTGTTTTACTTTGCTGTCTATTTATAAACATAGGAAGTTATTTTAAAGATGTATTTTAATGGGAAGTCTAAGATAGGCTCATTTTGAACTAAAATACTTGTGATTTTCCAGTAGATGTTATAAAAATATTTTAGTTGTTTATGTGTTGTGTACTGCAGACTTTTGCAATAGCAAGGGTTGGTTCTCAGGCACATTGGGGTTTGTTGGGAACTACAAAATGGAGTATCGGGTTGTAAAATAATCAGCATCCCATGATAATGTTCCAGGAGAGCTCCAGAATTTTATAAATGTTAAATAAATGGGCTGGCCTTTGTTATATATTTTTCTCTCTTGAACTTGTGCTGATTTATTCTCTGAAGAAATAAGGGATCTGATTATTCTGGGCAAAACAGGGACCACAAGGAGAAGAACCTATGAATTAAAATGCGGTTTCTACTTCTCTCCTTTTCTTTGTCTGCATGTTAATCAGTAATTCAGCACTGAAGTGAATAAGAGACAGGAACTTTACTGCTTGGGGTATTATATATAGTGCACTTTTTAAAAACTGGTAGTTTACTCTTTGGTCCTCGTTCCAGTATTGCAAGTACTTCTTCACAGGCTTAAAAATGAATGTCTTTGTTGTGGTTATGTTCCATTTCATATTTTTTCTTTTGAGTAAAAAAAGTCTTTGCTGTGAAGGTGGGGCAGCTTTTAGACTGTAAGCTCTTCAGGGCAGGGAATGGTCTCTTACTCAGTGTTTGTACACCAATGCTGTTGGCTTGACCTAGTTGAAGGCTCAAGCTCCTGTGCACTTTTGCGATGCAAATAATAAACACTACTGTAAAACAAACAGTCTGTCCAGTCAATTGGAGTGGCACCCAAGTATGAACAGAAGGAAATTAGGTGTCAAAATCAATGCTCTCCATTATGCTTAGCACATAGCAACAATTTTAAATAGTAATGAGTTTTATAAATTAGCCATGAAGCTAGTTGATGCCTTGCAGACTTTAGAAGATTTGCTGATGATAAATATGATGACATTTCTTGTTAACGGTAAGTAGTGAGACAGTACAGATTTACCAAATGAAGAAAAATTCTTCTTACTCTGTGACCCTGCTCTTTAAAAAGCTCTTGAATCCTAAAGGGTTTCTGTAAATATAAATCACTGTAAAACCGCTAAATTGCTAAGGCATACAGCAAAGTACTTCTGTAAATCTAGAGTGTCTGATCATTCAGTTCTCTACATGAGTTACCATAGAGCTAACCAGAGAGGACATTTCATTTTTTCTTAAAAAACCAAAATGTTTCTCTAGACAATGAGTTAATGTGTATTGGTGACTTCAGAGGTCTTGGAGAATAAAAATGAAACTTTACCAACAGGATTAGCTCAGTAAGTATTTTTCTCATTTGATGCTTCACAAGGTTATGGGAGCAGAGTCATCTCAGCTGAGTATGAACAGAAAATGACAGGAATATTGATAGTATGGATACTATACATAAAACTGCATTGAAAATAGTGGCCCAAATATGTTCAGTAGGATGGATGGCCCACTTCTAGCGTGAGACAGGCAATTACACAAGGGCAGGAAGCAGGACGTGAAAAACATACAGGGTGAAAGTCTGTCATTATGAGGTGGTGGAGATCCCTGTTTAGAGCTGGTGCTGAGCTACAGAAAGGTCTCGGCTGAAAATTCACTGAATTCTTTAAGTGATTTTTTTTTTTCTGTAATTGAAAGATAAGAAGTAAGAGCATTATACTTGGAAGTTGTCTTTGATGTTCTGCTTTTGAAGGAGGGGTGTTTTAGCCAGATTGCTCTGGCTGCTTAGGAAAGCTTTCTGATTGCCCAGTTGATGTTTTTCTGATAGGGAAAAATCTGCCACAATTTCCACCATTCTTCTTCACCTGTAGCACAAACTTCCCCTGGCGTTGGTTCATGTGAAAAGTGGGAGCTAATCTCCTTATCCTTGACTGATCTCCAAGGATCTTCTGATCTCATTTGGTGCTAAGCACCTGCTACATTCTTTAAGAAGTGATGCCTCCCCCCACATCCCTTTCCTTCGTACACTATGTGCCAAAACCTGGTACCTGCCCTGGTACTGGCTGTTCTTAGAGAGCTTGTACCTAGATGGTTCTTAGCTCTTCCCTTTATCAAGTAAACATGTATGTTTTTCACACGGATGAGACCCTAATTGATCAGGCTGTCACTGTAAACAGCGAGTGGAACAACTATAATTGCTTTTTAATGCCTTTCTTGTTAGCTGAGAGCCACTACTTCATTTCTAGGTATTTATTCTTTGTCCCGGGACTTTCTGAGACAGGTGATTCCCCTTGCCTCTGCCCTGCAGCTGTGGTGGCACAGAGGTTTAGGACATTGCCTCACCAACACTCACTTGATTTCCATCATTTAGATAGAGGCAGCAATGTGGAAATCCAGCAACATAGTCAAGCTCTGGATAGCAGAGATTAATCTAGAAAGTCTCCATGCCTGGTACCCTGCAAGTACTAGACACCACTGGAGGCTGCAGAGCTGGAGTGTGAATGAAATGTGGAGCACAGGGGAAGTGAAAGTGACTGGCTTGCTTTCTGTGCTATTCTTGTACTTCTGTTGAGTTAGTAAGAACCTATGTTGGCGTGTTGAACAAAAAAAAAAAGCTATAAATTAAAATAAAACAAATGCAGGTTGTAATCATGATGATGCTGATAGAAGATGGCAGTTCATTTAATGAAATCTCCCTGCTGTATTACAGCAATAGTAAACCAACTTGTTAAACTTAAATCAAATTAGGTGGTTTGAGAAAGAAGTGAAAATGCATTTAAGTGATAAATTAACTGACTTTGTTTGAATGAACAATGCAGTCTTACCCTATTTTTCAACATGTATAGCCAAGGAGCTGTTATTCTTAATGTTGCAATTAAAAAAAATAAAGTTTTGTCTAATTTGGAAATTAACTTATTATAAATGGAAGCAATTAGTATGGTGTGAAAACATATGCATGGAACTATGGTTTACTTTAATTGCAGTGAAGTCTGATTTTAGTTTTTGTCTGTGTGCTGGCATGTCTTTGACTAATTTGTGTAAACATGGGGTTTGAAGTGCTACGTTGTCTGCTACTGGCTGAATAAATCCTTCATTAATGCCTTCTGTATTAAGTATGTCTGCTCCCTCCACTGGGGCTGAAGTGAGATACTTTACAAACAGCTGAGGGTCTTTGTAAGGCATTCCTTCAGGATCGCATCTCGTCAATCCGCCTTTGCATGAGCTTGGCTGTGGGGTGGCTGCTTCTTCCCGTGCCGACTAGATTAAGACTGTGACTGTCTTACAGCTGAAGTCCCAAGAGTCCAAAAAATGAAAGTAGAAGATGACTGTGATTCACATCAACCTGCTAAGACATGAGTCTTTTATTACTGCTCTGTTCAACCAAGAGAATAAGATTCCGTTGTGCTTGAAATTTAAAGTATTTAGAGATGTGCCTTTTGTTTTAGTAGCAGAAAAGGTATTCTCAGTGGGACTGAGGCTGTCACTGCAGATTAAAAGAGCTCTGGAGAACAAGTGATTAAGAGAAAGAAAATGAATGCAAAGCCCCTGTGTCTCTGTATTGAGCTTGTACGGGGCAATACAACTTTGCTCGGCAGTTGTCGATAGAGGATCGCCTTTGAAAGTAACATTTCATCAAAGCACTAGAGCGGAAGGTTATAAGAGGAGTGGGAAAGCTCTGCACTTTTGTTTTTACTTTGTTCTGAACTGCAATAAAACACTCAGCTTTTCATGACTGAGCACTGAGGAAGCAGGATAAAGGACAGAAAAAAAATTGAGTTAGATTAACTGAAACTGTTTCAACTATTTTTAATGTTTTATTAACTGTTTTTAATGAGGTGTTTTAAACTGGAAACAGAAAATTGCTTTTTAAAATATTTTAAACTTAAATGTCCTAACAGTTAAAAAAAACAAAGTGGCATTTGGGTCATGGTCAGAATTTCCCCGTGCAAAGTTCCCAGTCTGATGAGTCACATGTTCAGTAACAAAAAAAATGTTTCCCTGAAAAATCCCCCCAAGTTCAAACATACTGACCAATATGCTGTTCTAGCCTTTAGAGCAAAGTGTGAAATCATGACACTTTATGCAGCAAATGAGTCCTCACTCTGTTTTATCATAACTCTGGTCTAACTCTGTGATGTGCCAAATGCCTTCAGCTCTGAATGAATTTGTGGCAGTGAAAGATGTGCAGTACATTATTGATTTGGGTTCTTGTAGTATATGCTGGTACTGTCATCAGCATTACTGAGACTCTAAAATTCAGAGCACGTTTGACAGGAGCAGTTAGATCTCATCTTGCCAGCATCATGAGTTTCTTTGCTCCCATTCACTGGCCACAGCAGTGCAAAGCTGCTGAAAGCCACGGGCTTGCTCCAGAAGTCTCCCAGATAGAGCTGGTTTGTACAGCTGTGTCTGAGGAGATAATTTAAACCTTACACTGTGGTTAGATGTAAGAAGAAAATGGCTTAGCTTGGTTCTTCAGGCAAAACCACAAATAGACAGTGACGTCTCGCATAGATGCTGATCTGTGTTTATGAGGAAAACCATTCTCAGATGTGAGGCTGGTTCAGACACTGGGGTTGGGGCAGGAGCTGTGGTGGGGCACTGTTGAGTGATGAGTCCCAGTCCCAGCTCAGGCTTCATGGAGGAGTGCAACTGCTGTTCCCAGTCGTTCAAGGGGAAGAAAAATTGCTTCAGTGACAGAAGATGTTGTGGACCTTCTTGGTAATGTCCATATGTTGTACTCGCAGTTGCCTACAAAGTGACAGAAGGTGCTCAATACCTTCCTTTTTTCCCCTTTCAGGGCAATAAAAGCACCTTGAAAGAGCTTTTTATTCTTTGTGGAATGGTTTCATCTTCACTTTGGAGGCATTCCTGCACGTCTAGTGCCTGTCAGTTGTTTAACAGGGAATACAAAATGCAGCAGTTTAGAAAAAACATTTCTGGTTCTTTTGGCACTGCCTAGTAACATAAAGACGGTTGGTAGTATAATAGCTACATGGTGATGTTGATGAATGTCTTAAATGAGACATTCCTAAAAGCAGTAATGTCATTTAAATGTAACAGTCCGCTAAGCAAAATGGATATCAGTTTGCCTCACCAAACTATTTCAATTCCTTGTACACCCTAACAGAGGCTCATGAGTATAAATTACATCTTATAAAAGCCCCAAGATCATAGGCAGGCTTGTATTATGTGGGAAAATAGTGGCACAGAAAGTTTAGTTATTTTATTACAATCTGTGTGGTCAACAGTGTTAACAATAAGCAGAATTCAGAAATCCTGCTTTGATTGCTAATGACATAATATGTATCCATGACACTTACTGTGTGTACTGTGCTTTATGTGTACTACTAACTTTTTCCATGTAGGTTAACGCTTGGGAAAGATCTTCCATTTCAGAACCTTCATTTCGTTATTTTTGTATAGATTTACTTAGAACTTCAAAAATCTCTGCTCTGCAGAAAATTGTGATGGCACCAAGTACCGCACATATACAGAGGCCAAATTCCCCTGTCCCAAACAGTCATCATGTAATGTACTTAATAGGTAAATTCATATAAATGCTAACCAAACTTCAGAAAATGCTCTTAGCAGTACAAGATCACTGTATACACGGTCCACATAAGGTATACATAGTTCCCAAGAGGGTTCATCCTGGAGTACCACAATTGCTGCCATTCTTTGGTGGACTGATCAGAAAGAGCTCAGCATGATTTCATAGATCTGGAGCTGAATTAAAGGCGGAATAGTGACTACAAAGCTAGCTACTTCCAGCACTAAAATTTTATGCTCTTTAGATCTATTGACTTAAGTGGGACTCTGAGATATGATGAAATCCTTGACCCACAAAATGTCTTAGCTGGATTGGTCCTGATCGTGAAATTCATTTATTCTCTTCCGTGTTTCCCCAGCCAGTTCTTATGAATGCCTTGTCACATGTGGAGCAAAATAAACAAGCTGTAAACCACATTACTGCAACTCTACTGTGGGCATGGGTTGAGGTGGGATACAGTATCAATCTTGCTTTTTGTGTACTTTCAAAATGCTACTGGCAATTGGATGACATCTATACAGGTTAGCTAAACAGCTGTAAAAGAACATAAATGTAGAGTGGTAGCAACTATGTATTTCTAAAGAAATGCCTTTGTTCTGCAAAATACCAACTTTTTCCTTTCTGTGGGCAGTCAACTGCAGTTTGACTTCATGCTGGTGGTAGCCCCAGAGGTCCTGTGAATTAAATCCCAGATTGGGTAGTGATGTCATTCACTCAGTTCTTCTTTAATCTCTTTTTTTGTGCTGAGTGCAGCCATCTGTCCCCCTTCAAACAATGGCAGAAGCAGCTGTGCATGGTGTCCCATCAGGAACAAAAGCCACTGCTTCGTACTGGAGGGCAGCGGGCTGCAGGTCACAGGGAGTTCTAAGAATATCAGGGTCAAATGACACCTGATGCCATGCTGTATGGAAAAATAAAACCAGGATTATACAACCTTTATGAGTTCATTCATTAGCAGAGAAGTAGGGTCAGTCTTTGAGTTTTTCACTAATGGCCATGGGAAGGCATTTGTGTTTTCAAGGGAAGCTGCACTGCTACTTACCCACAGAGTAAAGGAGTAACAAAACCAACTTCAAGCATCGGGCAAAGCAAACATGACACAAAACAATTCTTTTGAAGGGAAAATAAAATGACTTGAATACATTCTGGTACTTTACCCAAGTTCAAAGCGTGTGATTTCAAGTGGTTTGCATATCCTGTGTCACGCTCTTATAAGCATAGTGAACCATGCTTTTCGTGTGCAGTCTGCAGTGCCCAGTAGTTCCGTTGGCCTCTCTGGGGAAAAGGGGAAGCTGAGTGGGGGCCAAGTGCTGCTCAGAAGCTGCATTCAGGAGTAGTAGTTGGTTATGTATTGGGCTGCTTTTCTGCAGGGTGAGCTGGAAGGAGCTGGAGGAAGGTATGCAGTCCACAGGATAAAATTGCCCATTCATACAAGTGGCTTTCTACTTTTCAACAAGCGGTACTAGTCCTATCCCAACTATTCTCTTTCTGTGCTGTGTCCATAAGGAGAACAGAAGCTGGAACAGATTTAAGCTATAGGAAACTTTCTTATATACCAAGTGGGAACATAATATATGGGATAAATTTCATGCATATAATGAAATAGGTATGTGATCACAGCTGAATGCAGACCTCCTATCTTTGCTTTAATCCCACATCACTTAATTGACACATCACAAAGTGCTTGTTTGCTTAGAAACAGAGCAAGAATCCATCTGCATCTGTTTCTAAGCAAACACACATTTTGAAGCCATTAGTCAGATACACTATGGGTCATACAGTCTTACCACTTTTGGGATGACAGTCCAGGATCTGATCTTGTCTCTCATAAACAAGGGTGACGTTCCTTGAAGCCTGGTGGGACAGAAGCACATAGTTCACAAATGGGTGATCTGTAAACATATGCTCTTACCTTAGGGAAAAACACCTGGGACACAGCCTGGTTTCTATGCAGGCTGACTCCTAACTGCAGGCTTTGTGGTGTGGAGCTTCCAGCATTCATGGATGTACATCTGAGCTAGAGCAATGACTCGGGCTTGTTAAAAAGTATTCTTTCAACTTGAAGATGTGTTGTGTTCTTATTTGCTAATCGCCTACTTTGTGTCCTAAATGTCATGAAAAATTCTTTTGCCTTAGATTGTCTATGTAGTTTATGTTTCTTTTATGGCAAGAACTCACAAGGTGCTGCAGTATAAGGGCAGAGAAATGCTACCAGTGATGGAAAACACATTGCTACATTTCTAGGTGCATGTGTCATATAGTTTAGCTGACGGTGTTGTGACTGCCGAGCAGCATGCTGTTTATACGTCTGAGACTGAAGCTTTAGAGTCTCTTCACACCACCAAGGTGACAAAACTAGAGAATAATCCTATTTGCTGCTTGATGCTGACGCTATCCTCCCTGCAAATTGCTTATCATCCCCACCTCCCTGTAACAGCTAAATGAACAGAATCACACCATTGAGAATCCACTCCTGAACTATTACTGTCTGGGAGCAATTTTATAGACTGACAGTTTTTCTAGAAAAGATGTTCACCAGTTCATGAGTCACTAGTTCACAAATTATTTGTTCTTTCACTTACATAAATTTCTTCTTTAACCCATGTTTAAGTCTCTTGTTTTAAACTGTCTTGAGCTGGAGCAAAATTTAGGGCACTGCTGTTGGTTCTCAAGACTGCCACAGCATACTTTACATTCTGGCAGCTCTCAGCATCGCTTTACAGCCCCTCCAGAGATTAGCTGGCTCTGCCGAGCAGTTAGTGGCTCCAAACATAAATGCCATAGCTGTCTGACTGTGGTTTCTCAGAAACGTTCTTGAACCCTGTTTTCCTCCACGTTTTGTCTTAATCCCGAGGGGGTGGATTTTTGCTTCTCTGTATGAACAGTAGCTCTGACTGTGGTCCATAAGGTTCAGCCTAGATTGTATGCTGCAACGCTGAGTTGGTCTCATTCCATGGAAAGGTTACTCCCACGTGCACATAGTGTCAGAAAGCACATAGTGTGAGAAACTGAAGGACTTTGTGTTTTATTTTTCCTATTGTATTTATTTTTGTTGTGTTAAGTTTTACTGTGTATGGAACAGGTAGCCAATTACTGTATTGCTCTGAGATAACATCTACTTGTAGGGTATAGCAGTGTTTGAGACAGAGAAAGGAGAATGGTCCCAAAAGTGAAGATGTAGGTGTTTGTGTACAGCACTGTGTCTGTTTGGTGTGTAATGAGGCATACGGTGAAACATCCAGGCCTTATGCCCACTAGCTATATGACATGTTAGCTGTATAGCACTGGGATTTATTATCAAGCTCATTCATTTGGTGTCCTGACATTAAGCAGACTTAATGCAGCCTCACAAAACAAGGTCCTCAGTTTAACCTTGTGATTGAGCGTGGCAGCCAACCGGCTCCTTCGATGCACGAGCACTTAGGGTTAATGACAACTCCACATGAGCCAACTGAAACGGCCCCCAGGGCAGCACTGCTGCATTTACAGTGCCTCTAGCCCCTTTCCCATCCCTTCAAGGGCACTGTTCCGTGCTCACAGGGGTCACCTTTCTCAGAGGAAACGTTCTTGCCTTCCTCTCTCTCCCCAGAGTGGGAACTAAACACATTAAGTTCTTCATTGTGGTAACTTCAGCAGGTTTGGCTCTAGTTCAAGCTGCTTGCGGGGCAGTGACATTTTTAATCAATGGCAAGCTGCCTTTCCTAAACAAAGTGCTGTTTCTTCAGAAAGCAAGAGCGTCATAGTGAAAACATAAAAAGATGAACGGCTCATATACACGTAGAGCTTACATGGTGCTGAGCCAGCATCCACTGGACTCTGGATGAAAACTCTCTTTAGGATATTTTTTAAATCTCTGTCTCCTGACTAATAGTCCCATATCTTGCTGAGAGCATGAGTCACTTCCCTTTTAGTTCAGAGAGATCATAATATATCCTATTAAGTTCATTATGTTGCTAGGCTGTTCCCTCTGTGGGTGAAATGTCAAAATACTGGCTACCTATATAGTCAGCATCAGATATTTCTGTTAATTACCAACTGATACCTCTGTAGTTATACTTCTTGAAAAAGCTCATCCGATGAGCCCAGATAAACCTACAAAAGCACATGCAGCCGTGTAAAAAAGCAATAAAGTAAACTGGTTATTCCATGTTTCCAGAGCATGAGTGTTAGCCAGGTCTAAAGCATGGGAAGCATTAATAACCAAAACAAAGTACAGTTATTAAACAAGAGTCACTTATAGGTATGATTGAGTCTGATAAAAAAATGATCCTTTTAAAATTTGTTCTAAAACTGAATAGATAATAGAAAGATAGAAATAGAAAAGAGTTATGAGGGAGATTCATCTTATCTAATTTTTAATATCTTTAACTAAGCTATGTGTTTCTACCCGAGTCATCTAGTTTCCTTATATGATCCACAAGTGAGCTGCAAAGGCCTATTTTAAACTTGGTCTATCATAGAAGAGGATGAATTACTGTCTGGAGGTTTCTGTTTTTCTCCTTTGCTTATAAATGGAAACCATATTACTATTTTAGATTACACACCTGCCATCCATCCATCCATCATCTATGCTATCCCTAAATGTGTGTTTCCTAGAAGACCACTCTGTTAGCTTTGTTGTCAACAAATGCAATGTCATTGGCAGAATAATGAGATCACTGCAGATTTTTTACAAACATGAGGATAAATATTGTGTTTGAATTTTGCCTTGCCTACAGACCAGGCTCGTCAATAGGGCTTTAAACTAGATGTGAAGGGTGAGGGGGATATGCCTATGACAGGCTGCGTGAGGACACAGAATGGATAGAGGGATGGGGTGCTGGTATGGCCCTTCCATCTATGGCCCTTCCATCTGTTGCCCCAGGGTGTGCTGGGGATGCCACAGCACAGTTGAAATCTTGTGGGGATGCATGGGAGACACCTGAGATAGTAGGTGCCAGCAAGGAAACTTCCACAGAACACCTTAAGGGAAATAAGGGGTGTTTCACTAAGAAGGCAATGTGGCCAACAGGCCAGCTAAAATGCCTCTATAGAAACACACACAGCATGGGCAACAAACAGGGGGAGCTGGAAACTACCATGCTCTTAGAAAGCTATGATCTAGTTGCCGTTACTGAAACTTGGTGGGATGAATCCCGTGACTGTAGTGTGGTTATTAATGGCTACAGGCTGTTCAGAAGGGACAGACTGGGAAGGAGGGGTGAAGGCATTACCCCCTGTATCAGAAAATGGATAGGGTGTGAAGAGGACAAGGAGGTGATCAGTGGCAGCCAACATGGCTTAGACAAGGGTAAGTCCTGTATGACCAACCTAGTGGCTTTGTATGAGGGGGTAAGCACAGCAGTGTAGACAGGAAAACCAACGGATG
The DNA here is from genome assembly GCA_033558105.1 of Coccyzus lansbergi. Taxonomy (NCBI): domain Eukaryota; kingdom Metazoa; phylum Chordata; class Aves; order Cuculiformes; family Coccyzidae; genus Coccyzus; species Coccyzus lansbergi. The sequence continues at coordinate 891,426 of JAUMJK010000307.1, forward strand.
TGATCTGTCTGGACTTCTATGAAGCCTTTGACACAGTCCCCCACAACATCCTTCTGTCTAATTTGGAGAGTTGTGGATTTGGTGGGTGGACTGTTGGGTGGATAAGAAATTGGTTGGATGGTCACATTCAGACAGTAGCAGTCAATGACTCGGTGTCCAAATTGAGATCCATGACAAGAGGTGCCTCTCAAGAGGCAACAAGACCAAGTGCAAGGTCCTACACTTGGGTCAACGTAATCAGCAGTTTCAGTACTGGCTGAGGGACAACATAATTGAGAATAGCTCTGCAGAGGAAGACTGGGGGATGCTGATTGATGAGAAGTTTGACATGAGCTGGCCATGCATGCTTGCAGCCCAGGCGGCCAGACGTATCCTGGGCTGCATCAATAGAAATGTAGCCAGCAGGTGGAGGAAGGTGATTCTGCCTCTTCACTCTGCTCTTGTGAGACCCCACCTGGAGTATCGTGTCTAGTTCTGGAATCCTCAACATAAGAAAGGTATGGAACTGTTGGATTGGGTCCAGAGGAGGACTACAAGGATGATTAGAGGGCTGGAGCACCTCCCTTATGAGGGCAGGCTGAGAGAGTTGGGACTGTTCAGCTTGGAGAAGAGAAGGCTCCTTATAATGGCCTTCCAGGACCTGAAGGGGGCATACAAGAAAGCAGGAGAGGTACTTTTTACAAGGACATGTAGTGATAGGACAAAGGGGAATGGCTATAAATTGGAGAGGGGAAAATTTAGACTAGACACTTTGAGGAAATCCTTCACAGTGAAGGTGGTGAGGCACTGGAACAGTTTGCCCAGGAAGTTGTGGATGTCCCCTCCCTGGAAATCTTCAAGGACAGGTTGGATGGGGCCTTGGGCAGCCTGGTCTGGTTGGAGGTGTCCCTTCCTGTGGTAGGGGGGGTGGAATTAGATGATCTTTAAGGTCCCATCCAACCCAAACCATTCTTATGATTCCATGTAATCGTAGATACATTTTAACTTCTAGGTGTGGCAATATTACTCTTTCACACACATTACAGTCAGTCAGCTTCAGTCATTCACGTGTGTTGCATTCAGAAATAAATTCAGTGCGCTTTTCTGAGGAAGCCATGTTTGTACATGGAGTGGCTCCTGCTCCTCTTCCTCTGCGGTGGCAGCAGCAGCTGGTTCTGCTCTCATCTGCCCCTGTTTAGACCTCACACCTTCACTTTTCTATACCTCTGCTATGTTTTGTTCATGAATATTAGAGCACAGAGGAAAGGCTTATGAACTTGACCAGGAAAGCATCGTTAATAATCTTGACAAGTATGGTGATAGACTGGGAAGGAAAAGGAGAGAGTAGGAGGAAAGGAACTCAAGGCAGTAAATAGGTTAGGCCTGGTGTTACTATGTTAATCTCTGCAGGGTTATTTAGAGGAACTGCTTAATTAATTCATCCCATACCTAGATCCTTTCCTTATTTATGAGCTATTTCTTCTTTGATACCAACAATGTGTCTATAATACAATGCATGTTTACTACAGTTTACAAAAATGATAAGTCAAAATACTATATCATACTTATTAAATGCAATGGAGGGTGTGAAATACACAACACCTCAAGTGGTACAATTGCCTCATAACATAACAGAGTTTAGTCTGCCCACTATGTTTTTAATTGTTGATGACTATGTAATTGCATGCCACTTGTTGTAACCTCCAGTTGTTGCTCCAAAATAGACAGTAGTTTATTATATTAGTACTCTATAAGAAGCTTACAGCAACTGTTATTTTTAATAATAGTCTTGCTAGAGCCTTACTGATTCTTCAGCATTTCACCTCTGGCTGCTGTATTGTTTGGTTCACTAAATTGTTTTGAGAAAAATAATCACGATGTGTACAGAAAAATCTATTTGAGAAGGATTTTAGAAAAGGGATATGAAGTTTAAGGGAGATTATATTTCCATTTGCTGTAGGGAAATTATATATTTTATCAGGGCGGGAATCAAATACCCTGTCAGAAAGAAGTGCACATATAAATGACATCTGGTCGCTTTGATGATGATAAACAGTCAACCACATTAATTTAGGAGAACTATAAAGATTAAAATTTTAATATTTTTCTACTTCAGAGCACTTACTGCAGGAGTCCTCCTAACTGAGCAGTTCCGTTTGCTCTGAAGTGGGTTGTCCTCAAAAGATGGGCAGGATTGGTAGTGATGGTAATACAACCAGGCTCTTCAGAATATAGCCCGGTGTATATAATCTGCTGCCATAAACACTTCCAGAATATTATTGGCAGCTCCTCAGACTCATGATTTGCAGAAGGTCAGGTTGTCAGGGTTTTTTTTAAAAAAAAAGTCAGTTGAAACTTGGAGGAGTAAAAAGCGAAACTATAGCTTATAAAAGCCTTAAAAAACCTAATACTTTTTCTTTAATGTCAGTGTTCAGTTTACTGAGTTTCAGCTCATCTGAAAGGAATTTTTCTCCTGGAAACAAGAGACTATTGGGTTTTTAGTTGGCAAGGCAGCACCCTTGGGAGGCTCAGATGCACCTGCATTCAGTGGCAGCTCTCAGTGATTGCAGTTGGAGCTTGGTTGAAGAGAAGAGGGTGGCAGCTAGTTAATGCTAGTAGTTTTTGTCTATTTTTGATTCCGTGGGAGCAAGTAGATTGTGTTTCCCCCAAAAGCAAACCAAAGAGCAGCAACAACCCAGTTTCTGTGCAGTCTCTGTTTTCCTAACCCCAACTGCTTTCCTAACCCCAAGCTTTTTGCTGGGGAGCTTCCTGACACCACTCACCTCTACAGTCTCTGTTCACCTAACTGACATCAAGAGCCTTCCCATCAAAGGGAGGATTTCTTAAGGAAGTGGGTTTTGCAAGATCAGATTGGCAAGCATCACAGTGCAGGCATCGTGCTCTGCTTCACGTTCAATATGTTTTCTGTTTGGAGCTTGTTTTCTCCCACTGTTTCAGCAGCACACAAGCCTTGTGCCATGGCAGTGGGAGGCACTGGCTGGCAGCTTTGTGGGATGGCAAAGACCTTTGGCTGCCTAGCCTTTACCATTGTTTCCCCTGTGTTTTGCTGAGAGCACACTTAGACCACTGCATACCTCACCGGCTTCTCCAGCATTGTCTTCTGAACATACCGTGGGAGAAAACCAGGGAAAAAACCAAAAGCTGCAAGATTCCTGCACCATGTGTCATCTTAACAGCATGATTGCAATTGAGCAAGCGTAATCTGTCTGCCAGAATACCAAATATGCCATGCCTGCAAGGAAAAAGGCCTCTCTTTGACCTATGGCTCTATCTATGTGCAGCATTAAGTGTATTTAGTTAGAGATCAGTCATAGATTTGTCACAATTCCTCATCAAGAACGATCTCCCTTTCGCTTCTGGTGTCATCCAAGGAGACCTGCCCATGCCTCTGCCCACTGCAGGTGTGCCCTACAGCAGGTAGAGCAGTGCATCAAGGATCTACCACTCTATACCTGAAACCTGCCAGCCACTGATGAGCCCAACAGCAGTTGGGGTAGAGAAGCCATTTGTCCCATAGCATCTCTTCCAAACACACTGGAACTGGCACAGAGGAGCCAGGTGGCATGTGCCGTTCCCCTGCTATTGGCTTCCAATGAGTTCTCAGCACTGTCCACGTGACTACGACAGAAATATGCAACGTGTACAAAAATGAAAGCTTTTCATACTTAAATTTGTTCTTTCCTACCCCTGAGGCCTTTGTTAGCAAACAAGACATCAGTGTTTGAGGGGAGAGACAATGGTGTGGTTCAGCTCACTCTGTAAAGGCATACTGGAAATGGTGCAACAGCTGAGTTCACCCTCCTTCCCCCTCTTCCTAATCTTATTATTCTGGTTCAATGACATCTATTTTGCTGCAAATGCACAATTTGCTATGCAGTACATGTGTTTTACAGAGAGACTAGTAAACTAAAAACACGTGTTAAGCAGAAATCCTTTCGTCTGAAAACACAGACAACCCATATTTGCCTTTCAGCCTTCACTAGGTTAGACATTCAGTGACAACCAGCAATAAAATTTTTAGCTGCCGGCATTCTCCTCCTTAGCTGCAGGCTAACTTGATCAAGAGATGCACTTGACACCATATGCAGTACATTTTGTGTTAAGAAGAAAGAAAATGGGTAAAAGAGAGCCTGCGTTGGAACTGGTTGCCCATGAAAAATTGCTGTTGCTGCTCTTTGTGTTATATTTAGAGAGGAAGGGGGTTATATGTGTGGTCCAGCTCATCTCAGTTTTACAGCACCATTTTAGATGCCAAACCTGGTAGGACTCTGTATGATTAACCTTCTTAAGAGGATACACTCACTGTCGGCCTTCTGTACACATCCTGTGTTTGTGATGCATCCCATTAAACAACTATCTAAACAGGGCCCAAGCATGGCAGAAAAAGCAACCCAGGGGATAAATAAGATTTCATATACAATAAACAGTAAATACTGATCTGCCTTAGTCATATGAACTAGTTTGGCTGAGCTGTCCTCCTCCAAGTCTATTAAGTTTAATGCTTCTGTGCAAACACACAGAGTTTCCATTAAATAAGTACTATATGTCTGGTCCCAGGATGACACTCTGATATTCCAAAAATAGCTTATTAAACTGAAATTCCAAGATGTGTCATTGTAAGCCTTTAGCTTGAATATCAAGTATGCCATGTTATGTAAAAACTATTGGTTATATAATGGGATTTTTATCAGTCTAGTGACATAAATACAAATATTAGAGCATTATTAGGAAACTGCCCTCTCTCTGACTTTGGATCTGTTATGCTGGAAGTCAGAGATAAAGAAGCTTAGGTATATATGGGGATTTAGATGCTGTAGCTTCAGAGGTGTCTAACAACTCAGAGCTAGTTTTGGGAGATTTGTTCTAAGCAAATGTTAAATACATGTTAAATGGTACTGAGGAAAGAAACTGGAATGTGACTAGAACTTTACGCTGCTTCTAAGTTTCCTTCCTGGTGGCCCAAACTGAAACCATTGCCACTGATGGGGTCAGAGATTTCCCTAAGACCAATGCTCCTTATCTCTTGAAATACACTGATAGAGACCTGGGGAAGTATATTCTGTCGTTATCTGTTGGAAAGCATATAAAAGTTCCGTGCTGGCAGAAATTGAGACTTACTAGCAGGAGGACATATGGAAGAGCAGCAGGGATTTCCTCAAGGCAGAGCAATGTTAATTCATACTTCACAGCCAATTGTCTCTGGTGGTCAGATAATAGTGCTGAGCTCTAGGGAAAGACTGAGCAAGCAAGAAGAGCTCAGGGAGCAATGAGGTTGTATGGAAATCATCCCTGCTGAGGAAGAGAAGCCTTGGAGTATGGGAGCTTGTAAAAAGAGGTGCTTTAACCTTGAGAAGAGGAGGCTATCTGAAAGGAGGTTGTGGAGAGGAGGGTGCTGGCCTCTTCTCCCAAGTGTCAGGGGACAGGACAAGAGGGAATGGCCTCAAGCTCCACCAGGGTAGGTTCAGGCTGGACATTAGGAAAAAAATTTTCACAGAAAGGGTCATTGAGCACTGGAACAGGCTACCGAGGGAGGTGGTTGACTCACCTTCCCTGGAGGTGTTTAAAAGGGGCATGGTTTATTGTTTGATAGAAATGGTTGGACTCGATGATCCTGGAGGTCTTTTCCAACCTAGTGATTCTGTGATTCTGCATGCTATACATAAAAATAAGTACATTGTTCTATAACTGAGAAGCTGATTTTGCAGGTTGCACAACTTCTTGGAAACCTTAAGTAGGGCACTATCAGAAATTACATGGCCTGATGTTGCTGGTGACTGACCATCTGTCCCCACAGACTTTCAAATCAGGAGAGCATTGCTTTTAGCAAGAGCAGGCAATCTATATGGTGGAGGTTTGAGTAAGTGAATTAGACTGACTTTTCAGCCTGAGGTAAAAGCAGACTGGGGAAAAAAAAAGAGGCAAGTTAACTTCACAAGTTAACGTGAGTAAATTACATCAATTTCACGTGTTTTCTTGGTAAGTTTAAGTGGAGCATACTATAAAGGTCTGATATGGTCTTTACTGTCTCTAGTTCAACGAGGATGTTTTCCCAGTAGCACTGCTAACTCTCCAGCTTTCTCTGTCACAGCATCTTGGGTATTAGACACGCCTCAGAGAATTAAATCTTACAGTGCTGTGGATTAACTCCTGTCCTCCTCTTATCGGGGGAGAATGGGCATAGTAGGTAAGGGAGCAGGAGAGGAGGACTGGAGGGAGGGAAGCTGGTGGGGAGGGGGTACTGAATGTGCTTCGCAGGGGATACCGGTGTCACATGTCTGTGTCCTGGGATGCGGAACTACCTGCGTCTAAAGAAGTGAAACAGGTATCCAAAGTAACACTGCAAGCTGTAGCACAGACTGGTCAGGCTCCAGATCCCTCTTCTCCCTGGGCTTTAACTAGAAATCACTTCACACAAACACACACTCCAAATCTGTAGGCACACATAACCAGATCAAAGCATGACTGCTCTTGCTACCTTGCAGACCCTGTTCTGCCATCAGGGCTGTGTGCATTGTCTTCCTACATCCACTCCCCTGCTTTCGCTTGAGCACCGCACAGGGTTCAGGAGCTTCCTAACCTGAGTCATCCCAGCTGGGCTTTAAAATTCCCCTGACAGTGAGCTAGATCCATGCTACCAAGTTCACATATACAAAATGTTCTGGTTTAAAACATGGCATAAAAAGTGCTTTTAATGCTTGGACTGCTGCTGGATTTTTTTTTCCTTTGTACAGGATATGAAAAAAAAAAAAAAAGAGAGAGAGAGAGAGATTTTTAGCCCTGTAAGATTAAACAATCATCATGGTTTTAAGGTCTTAATCTGCTGGCATGCAGACTGCTGGCTGATAAGTCTCCCGAGTCTGAGTGTAATTGGATGCAGCATCGGATTCGGTTGTGTGGGCTTTCCTGGGGGTTTTTGTTTGTTTGTTCATTTTTGACATGCTGTGGAGTTGAAGTGATCTGTCCCTCGAAATGCTTTTGGGTGTGAAGCTGTAACACTCTCCCCTGCCGCCGGTGTTTTGGCAGCATCTAGCAGGAGAGCATCGCTCAGGGAGGGGTCAGGGGGAAGGTTGCTCAGTGTATGAATTCGGGCTATTGTTTGAGGCACACATCTGCCTTAAGAAATCGCACGCACGGCACAGGCCGTTACTTATTCAGATGCAGAAGCTCCTTCCGTCCCACAAGACGGCCCATTCGAGTCACATGCCAGAGGTCTCGGCAGAATGGGCTGCAGCTGCTTCAAATCTGCTGTCTAACATCAGAAGCAGTTGGACAAACTGTACTGTGCTGACTACAGTCAGGCTCCCAGGCACCGAGGAAGACAGGGAAAAGATTTGGGATCCCAGCGCTATGTTCTCAGAGGATCTGTGGCTGGAAAATGAGAAAAACTGTGCCGTCGTTCACAAGTCAAAGCGAGGAAGGAAGCGCCAAGAGCTCCTGGCCGTGGCCCTGGGGGTGAAGGTGGGAGTCAAGGGGGCACTTTTGTGGCAACCTCTGAAACTCTTTGCCTATTCACAGATCACCTCCTTGGTCAGAAGAGCAGCCTTAACTCAAAATGACAACCACTTCAACTATGAAAAAGCACACAATTTTAAGGTAAGTCAAACTTTCTATTTTTTTTGGTTAAAAAGTTCTGGTTTCATGCCTCACATTTTATTTTCTACTTGATAGGGTTTTTATATACCCATCCATAATAGCTTTGGGGGAAGTGTGAAAAAAAATATTTTACTTTCTACTTTAAGGTCCCTTGACTGCATTCTTAATATACTTTTACACAGACACTTAATTCAGGTAACGGGTTTGCTGCTCACTACAGTACTTGACTGGCATTATAGCTCTTTTTGCCTAGACTCAGTTTTCTTTTTGTCCAGAAAAAAGTACTTCATATTTTATTGTCTTTATCTTAAAATGTGTACATTTGTAAATTATAAAAAAGCCCTTTTTCAAAGTCTAGCTATTTTTAGAAGCTACTAGGACTTTACCAGCAATCACTTTGGATCATTTCTGTTTTCAGAAGGAGTTGAGGGAACTCGGGTGCTCCCTAACAATAAAGCAGTGTGCAGCAGTGGTATTGTCTCCCAGCTTTTGTTCCACCACCATATGCTAAGGAAATGTCCTTGGAGTCCCACTGAGCTATAGGATCTGAGCTTCTCTTTGCTCGTCAAGCTAAACCAAATAGCTGGACAGACACAGGGATGTTTAAATGGATCATCATTTTGCTGTCTTACACATACAAAATCAAATTCTTAGCTTTTTTCCCCCAAGTGCTGTGTCTGTCATGCTGCAGCAGGGAAGTGACTCAGCTTTGGAAACAGACCTTCCAGGCAGCTCGTACTAAAATGTTTTGCCAAAAGAACTGTGCTGGTTTCAGAGTATGCCAGCCACTTACTGTATCTAATGCTGTCAGATTGTGGTTTGACGCTTATCAGAACGGATAGAGAGAGAATAAAAGGGAGTAACAAGACAAACAAATACATCTCAGCTTTGAAATCTCAGTTTACTGAATGCTCCTCGAGGATGCTGATCTGGGCCACTGTCAAAATAGTTTGGTTCATTATCAGAAAGAGACTTTTCTGATATTCATCTCAGGCCTGTCAAAAAAGGAGAAGCACTGATTAAAATTATTTCACTGATTTCCAGGTTTAGCAAAAAAGCTTACTTCTTATTTTTCTACATATTCTGCCATGCAGGTGTTGTTCTCCTCTGCAGCGCTTCTGCTGTGGTTGGTAGATCAATAATTTCATTTTAGTGAGCAAAGCAAATAATAGCATCCCTCTTCTCATTCCACCTCCTTGGCCCAGTCTACAGAAAAGTCAATATTTATCTCACTGATCAGCACTGAAGGAAATAGGGGAAATAATCTGTGTTTTCATCCTCGATTAAACCAACCTTCATTCTTCTGAGCTTTGCCTTCATTATCATTTTAATATCAAAACTATTTTCGTTTAACTAGAAAATATTTTCTCATGGCTGAGATTTATTTCTACTTTGACCCATGCATTCTTTCCTCTTCAAAATTCCCTTTTTTTGGCTTTGATTTATAATTGGACATGTGCCCAGCTAACTTTGCATTTGCACAATCCAGTTGTTGTACAGTCTCTTTTTCTTTCTGTTTCAAAAGAGTCACAGCTTAACTGGAAAATCACGATTAAAATATATATGTATTTGAAAGCTTAACAGCAGAAAAATACTATTTTATCCTAGTAAAAGAAATAAAAAGATTAGGGAAGAAGCAGTAAACAAAATAAATTGTCCAGGAAGGACAGTCAAAAGTGTTACATTTACTTATTGAACAAATATGTTCACTATGCAAATACAGTTAGTTTTGCAAAGGACTGTATTAAAACATGTCTGGCTGAATAGAAAAAGTGGATAGAATGGTTAGAGTAGAATATTTAGGCTTAAAAGATGGCTAAAATAAAGTCTAGTATCTTTAATATATTCCATATTCATTACATAAAGGATTAAGAAGTTATTTAAAGGAGAGAATGGCTTTATGGGGCAAATGTTTGGGGGCAAAATTCTTAATGGCATTTGACAGCTCTTAGGCTATGATGATATGGGATTTATATGAAGGAGAATGCTATTTTGAAGACATTCAAAGAGTTGTCTTCCTCATTTTTAAGTGAATACTGACGTGTATTGTATCATTCATCTCAGTTCATAGGAACAAAGATTACGTGTCCAGTGTGCATCATAATCCCATCATAGGCAATTCTTCGTGAACAAACAAGCAGTCTTTAGCTCTTGTCCTTTAGCCATGAAGAATTGCAAAAATGAAAGGCACATTTTTAGCAGCTGAGGGAACTGGCACTGTTTAGCCTGGAGAAGAGGAGTCTGAGGGGAGACCTCATTGCTCTCTACCACTACCTGAAGGGAGGTTGTGGAGAGGAGGGTAATGGCCTATTCTCCCAAGTGTCAGGGGCCAGGACAAGAGTAAATAACCTCAAGCCCCACCAGGGGAGGTTTAGGCTGAACATAAGGAAAAAATGTTTCACAGAAAGGGTCATTTGGCACAGGAACAGGCTGCCCAGGTAGGTGGTTGAGTCACCTTCCCTGGAGGTGTTTAAGGTACGGGTGGATGAGGTTTTAAGGGGCATGGTTTATTGTTTGATAGGAATGGTTGGACTCAATAATCCGGTGGGTCTCTTCCGACCTGGTTATTCTGTGATTTTTAGTGAAGTTGATGATATCTTTGTCGATCTTACACCAAAGATCTTATCTACTAGAAGAGAGAAGGAACAAAAGGAAGAAATAGACTCAAGACACAATTTCATAGCAAGGACGGATCTCCCTCCATCCTTCCTCAGCTAATATAAAAATTAAAAAGAAACACTGGAGTTTAGAGAGTAAGGTTGCTGGGTTGTGCCATTCTGAGGATCCGTGCTTTCTCTTTCAGTCTTTCTTTCAAATTTCAAGGCACTCAAAGCAAAGGAACAAAAAAAGATTTAGGATCCAGACTGATTTGTTAAGCTGGGTTTGTCCTGAGCACACAACGCAGTCGCATGGATTTAGGTCTGGAGCTGGTGTCTGTCTGGCGGGACAACTTTGCATAAGCTAGTGTAGACATACCATAATTCAGGAAGGAGAATAAATCTCTGAAGCCATGTTTAGAAAAACACAGAGGTATTTCTGTAACTATGTGGGCGTCAGCCTAACTGGATCACTAAGTCCTCTTGCATCTCGTTACAGTCAGGATCCAGCAGGCTCTTTGGGATGTGCTTTACCTGCCAACTTCAGTGGGGTCCCAGCTGGTGATGAGGTCAACCTTGTGTCCAACTGCAGCAGTGTGGAGTTTGGAGATGCTCCATGCATTTTGTTCTAGGCTGGGAATTCATGAGAGGGCATCTGTGCTGCTTTAAGTGAGCAGATACAGCTGAATAATGTGCATTTACCACAACGTTGTGCCTGTTTGCCACTGTAGCATGGGTAGATCCCACTTGCGGACAAGCTGCGGGAGTAAAGGCAGGTGATTACTGACAAGTCAGTAGATCTGCTGGGATAAAGGAGGCTCTGGAATAGATTTCCCCTTGTGTTAATCATTGCAGAAAATCCCTGTTTCTGGGAGTCAAAGGGTTTGGGGGAGGCATTTTCTAGAGACGTCATGAAGATAATGTGTATGTGTTTAAACAAAATAACAGCAGAGTCAGCTTTTCTTCCCTGCAAGTAACTCAGGTTCAGCATGAGTCCACAGGAGAGCACAAATACATGTGTATTCAGGCGAAAGTATTTTCTTTAGAGGCAAAAAGAAATTTATTCAAACCCAGCCAGATAAACAACAAAACTGACTCAGAAGCAGCACCATATTACGTCAATAAAAAACATGTGCTTCAATTCAAGGCAGTTTTTAGTTTATTTCTACAATGTTGGTTAGAGAGTTTTGGTGTGGTTTATTGTCTCTGTGTTGGCATTCCTTTGGTCTTAGTTTCTTCCTCTGGGAACATGGCTCAGACACAGACTAAAATTGAATGAGATTAGCATCCGTGGTTGGAATTCTGCCTATTGGAAGAAAGGACACCAGAGGGCTTCACCAGATGGGTGAAGGTGAGAACACTGGAAGTCAATAAGAAGCGACATGCAGTGTAGTACCAGGTCTAGCAGAGAAGATAGGATGAATGTAAGGAATCAACTTCTCATTGAAAAACTTGAAGCTGGAAAGGAGGCAGAGTGAAAAAGTTAAGAGTTAGATTCTCTGAAAAGGAGATGAAAGACTGAATGAGAAAAGTGCCATGCATAGCCTGAAATATCATGGTTTTGGCTTATATGAAGAAATACTTCCCTGTAAATTCTTAAAAGGTGGTATTACGTGTCAACTATAACCCAAGCTTTATGGTGTGTGTACACAGACAGATCTCCTGAGACTGCGGGATAGGGTAAGGACCAATAATAAATACATCTTGATCATGTTTCCAAAAATCTAAGCCCAGTCTGTTTGTATCAATGTGGTTACAAAGGATGAGGCAGAACTTAGAAACCCATCTCAAAAATCTAAGACCTGCTGTTGCCTTTTCTTGTTTAAAATAGATATGAGTTTTGCAGGCACAATTCCCATTTACCATTGAAAAGTAAGCATTGGGCTGCGTTCCAGTGTTGTGTTCGTAAGAACAGACTTCCTTCATTATTTCTTTAAAATTAATGGCAAGCCATAAGAGACTCAGTTCAATGCTCTCCAACTTAAGAGATTTTTTTCATTTTCATCTAGAAACTTCGTAAGGTCTCCCTTTTGCAGTTAGAGATAGCAAATACCTTCCGTGTTTCAGCATGACCAGAAACCATCAAGACTCTCTGTTCTCAGACCATTCCAGTTGGGAACTTGCCATTTTTTTTGAGCTAAAATGCAGATCCATGAAAAACTGATGTGAACAAATAGAGGGCTAAAGCTCTGAGGGGCACCAAGCTGAAGGGATCAGTGGAAGGGTACGCAGCCAGCACTTCTCAGATGGTGCCCTTCGTCAGCATTGATGACATCCCCGTTAATGACAGGAAAGATCAAGGAATAATCAACTACTATTTTCTAAATATGCCACAATGAGATCAGCTGAAATAAGCTTTATGTAAAGCGAGCAAGTAGGCCCCAAATATCCTAGCAACTGTGATGGACTTAAAATGTGAAATGGTGCAGTTTTAAATATCCTGAATGAGCTTTTACAGCCATTTCTAACAAGGTTACCTTTTGTAAATCACTGCAAAGCGGAAGATATAGTTAGCTACCTTCCCACAGCCAATGACTTACACCCCCAATTAAATGCAGGTGCAGAACTACTAATTATGTGGTTATCGATCTAAAAATGGTAAATACGCAAGCATAATTAGTTGTATCTGTAGTTTCATTTCCACTGACGGTCACAGAGAGCATTTTTCTGAAACCTGGGTCATCAGCTGATGTTGTGTATAGCCATTTACCCCCACTAGAAACCTTGTCTGGAATTTATGATAGTCACTCTAGGGGGGAAAAAATAAGCTATGAAATGAACAAGATGTGTGTATATGTATCTATTTATCTCCAACTTTATTGCAAAGTGTTTTTTCCCAGAGGTAAATGATACACATTTTTCTGAAACGTAAAACATACCATTTCAAAAAAGAATAGAACCCATCAGAAATTCCAGTTTAGACTTTTTACTGTGAAAAGGGAGGAAGAATCTCTACTGCTTTAAGCTTATTCAGACAGCTATAGACTGTGAGTAGTTGGTCAGGAGTCATTTGTGGTCAGACTCACGTTTTTATCATTAAATCAGACAGAGGATTCTGTATTAAAATCACAATACTTCATCTTCCTAGGGAGTGGACTCCAGAGTACAGACTTGTTTAGGTGTGATACCACACATGAATGGGACAAAAACATTAGCAATCCCAAAGCTTGGCTTAAAACTTCATGAATTTTATCTGAAAAGGGCAATGACGAGTTTTTTTACTCCATGAAAAGTAAAGAGCAGCTTTCTCCAGCCCAGGAGGTGCAAGTGGTCTTTCAGCCATCCACCAGACAGCTGAACAAGAGCAGAGAGCAGGAAAAGGAAGCCTTAGCAGCTGGAGTGTGCCTTATTTATGTTTTGTTCAACTCAATTAAGTCTCTGGCCAGAACTAACTCATACCGTGTCCATTCACGCAGGTGTAGATCTCACTATTTACCCGTATTTTCAATGAAAATTAAATGCTTACTTTACTAGACCATACATCTTAAATGAAAAGGTCTTCCGCTGTAGCCTTTGGGAAAGCAGTGGAGGAAGCAACAGTGTTGTGCAAATCCTGGCTGGGGAGACATGGACTGTGTCAGCACGCACGTCATTTTATTGCTCCTTATTTACTCATGTGTGGGCTGTAGTGAAAGGAAGTTTGCTCTACTGAAAAAGAGCCTACTGACATCTTTTCTGTATGAGAGTTGAATTTGCTTACTACAGTGGGGAAGGGGCTTGTTTGCTTTTGTCACTAAAGGATTGTGGTGTGCAAAATCAGATCATTACCCAACCACTGCCTCGAGTAGCTGTGCAAAGGATTATGTCTCTGATATAAATTCACAGCAATACCCTTGAGTTTTGTTCAGTGTTGAAGGGCATATAAATACACAGGTAACACTATAGTCATTGCATGAACCTGCCTGTTGCTCTTATAACGTGGACCTTGCACCACGTCTGTGGTCACACATGTTTCTGGGGAACTAAAACATGTTACATTGAAAGGGACTTTCTGTCACTGCATTTCCTCTACTTTCAAGTGATCTGTTGAAGACTGTTTGAATAACTCCTGTTTTGTTTGAACTACTCAAATAGAAGTACTTACTACAATTCCTGGATTATTAGCTTTACATTTTTCTCTCTTGAATAGTGAACCTTCTTTCCTCCCCTCCGCTATAGCTAAAACGTCAGCTCGCAAAAGTGATTTATTTTCAGTGCCATACACAGCTCAGTTCTCTGTTATGTTAAGCCTATTGAAAGATAAACTTCAAGATCAAAGCAAATTTTTGTTCCCATGGTTTATTTCATCTAGACTTTTGAAAGATGTGGGCACTGTGTGCTAAAGATTTACTCCTACTGAGTCTTCTGTTGTTTATCCATTTCAGTTGTTCCATCTGTCAGACCATCTGCCTCGCAATGACTCCATTTCTCCCCAATTTGTATTACAGGTCCATACGTTTCGAGGTCCACACTGGTGTGAATACTGCGCCAACTTCATGTGGGGTCTCATCGCTCAGGGAGTGAGGTGTTCAGGTAGCCCTTCAACATTTTCTGGTTTTCTCTCTGAATGTTCAGGCATCCCTCCCACCCCCTGCCTGCACACCCTGCAGGAGGTGAGGTAGGGATTACTTTACAGAACAAGGCAAGAAATCCTCCTGTTTAAGTTAGAGAAGTTAGAGCATTGCCATTTTCCCCAGTAGCTCACTTAGTAATGAAGCCACCAGCACTTTATTGCTGAGAGTGACATCCTCTCAGTAGTACCTTGGTCATGCATATGCCTTGGTGTATATATTAAGAATTCTTCTTTATGGTGTCATTGTTATCCCTGAATGTTTTTATGTCTTAAAAAACAAGCTTTTTAAATGGCAGAGCCAGCCAGCAGCTAGGCTTCATAGCTCATCTTTTTGTCACCAATGGCTGAGAAGTGCCCTTGTCTACAAAAAGATTGTCACCTGTTTCCTATAAAAATACCATGCATGCAAGCCTTAAGTACCCTACCATGAGGGAAGGCAAAAAATACAACCTTCTTTTTCCCCAGAAAGATCAGTTTTCTGCTGTCTCTATAGGTGTACCAGCGTTTTAATAGAATTTTAATTACTATAAATTTCATGGGTTTTTTCTGAAAAATAATCCATCTTGCAAAAAAGCAATAATCATCACATCACGAGCTTTTGGATTCTGAAGTGAACTGGTATTTGATGCATTGCAAATGGGGTTTCATAATTTCTTTCCATGGGCCTTCAATCCCTTGCGTGTCTGAGCTGAACATGCTTCTGTCTTACCTCTCCCTGCCCTGATCTTCAGGCATTTGTAGTCTCAGACTGACACCAAACGCATCTGTCCCAACATCTGCCTTGCATGGACAGAGGAGGTGGTTGTTACCTAAAATTTAGACAGCAGTTTGAAGGGATGAAATACCTTTCACAAATGTAAAGTTTCAACAAGTGCAGTCTCAGCTACTGCTACTTCTTGTCTGCCTTCAGATGAATAATGATAACACAAAGAATATGAGGACATTTAATAAGAGGAAGATTAATAGCAGTTTGCTTTTCAAACTTGTTGATCTTAAACCCAAGTGTGCAAAAACTGACCTTGCTAATGCGTAGAGCTATATTTTTTCACATACATAAAATATTAAACTTGCAAAAAGGCTTATTTGTTTAGTATGAAACATAATACTCTCCCTTATTAAATTAGCGATGTTTAATTACGCAGACACATTTGAATGTAACTTCACGTGCTTGGAGAACAGCACTGAAAACAATATAGGAAAGATCCTAACTGCAGCTGCTCACATTTTAGATTTTGCAGAACAATTATTATGCAGTAATGACTATGGAGTAGCACACAAAACCCACCAATTCCATTAAATGTGTTTGTAGTGATATGTGATTTTGCCTGATTAATATTTTATAGAAAATAATATGGAAATAAACTTCCAGCAATAAAGACAAGTTTTCATTTTTAATAACTTGGGCAGGAAATCAGTATGAAAAATCAGTAAGTAACTTATTAATGATGACACTAGACATGTTAAGTTAACCCAAAAAATACTGTCAGTGATGGGCATGACTAGGAGGACATTAAAACAGAGTAAGAGTTAAATGAGATAATGTAACTCACAAGGGTAGTGTCTGCTTTACTGTGGCTTACAAATTCTTTTTGCTGAATATTTGATTCTATTACGAAAAAAATTCATTTGTGGATATCAAGCAGTGATGTTTAAGTTAACAGAAACCCATGCAACCAAAACCAGGATTTGACTGAAATAAGACACCAAGAACCATTTGTAAAATGAAACACTTTTTACATCACGCTCTCCACAGCATTTTGTGTGCCTAAACTTACCTACAGACTAAACATAGGGGACACTTTAGTCACTAGTGAAGTGCAGAGATGACAAGGCAGAGTGATGTGGCAGAGTGAGCCAAAATGTGACAGTGCAGGAACGTGGAATGGAAAGGGAGACAAGCTAGGCTAGAGCACTGTCCCAGTTTGAATGCTCAGGTGAAACTTAGGTCCTTTGCCCATTAGCAGTGCTAAGCCACGAGCTGGACAGCAGAAGACAGTCATTACTGTGCTAATTTTATAAAAGGCTAAACTAAAATACTTAGAAGTTAAGTCCCACGTCCTTACAAATGCAACACTTAGAGCTACGTATCTGGTAGTGAACTGAACCAGATGCCTCCAGTGATCACCTCCAGCTCAAAGGTCTGTGAAGGACATTCAGAGCTTATACAGCCTTTATAACAACTATGCTGGAGTTCACTTTGCCCATCATAAGCTCTTTACAGGAGATTTCAATGTTCATCTTTCTCATCTCCATCTTATTTGTTCAAACTTTGCTGACTAATGGGGAAGTTATGCTTCTTGCTTGCTGTGGCTCAAGAAAATAAATTGTTAGACATGAACTATCAGCATTAATATTAATTAATTAACCTGGCTAACTTTGTTTACAGACTGTGGGTTGAACGTACATAAGCAGTGCTCCAAATATGTGCCCAACGACTGCCAACCAGACCTAAAGAGGATAAAGCGAGTCTACTGCTGCGATCTCACCACGCTAGTGAAAGCCCACAATACCCAGAGGCCTATGGTTGTGGATTCATGCATTCGAGAGATCGAAGCAAGAGGTTTGTACGCTTCAGAAAGCAGCAGACACAGTTAAATGAAGATGACTTGAATTATGTGCTAAGCTAGGACAGGGTAGTATGCTCTTGCACACTGTAGACGGGATGAGAGAAGGGTTTTTTTAGTGCAGGTGATACATTCCTAGCATCAGCTAGGAAAATTAAATCATGACATTTCATAATGCAATTTCCTGAAATGCTTTCTGAAAACATGTCAAAACATGTATTGTGTTACATTCTGGAAGGGGTGAACTTTAAAGTGAACTTTAAGTCATGTTTATATGTCTTTTTTCATTATTTTCTTTTAACATACCCAGGGATGCTTCCAGTTTCAGGGTAATCAGTTGAAACCCCGTTATTAATAACCTTTCTGGACACTATGGACAAAAGAACACATGTGACTCAGACAAGTGAGATCACACACTGGCGTTTTGCGGTATACCACGAATTGCACAAGGTTTTGCCTAATGCTGAGCTACTGGCTGAAGGCTGCTGGAGCTTAGGCAACATGCTACAGCCAAAGCTCCAGCTTGTGACAGATTTTAGCTATGCCGAAGCATGCCAGATTGAAGAAATACCATATCCCCCCCAACACAACACGGTAATGATCATGTGGTTTTGCTTTGGATAGCAGTGTGTATGTCATACTGCCCAATAAGCCAGACTTCCCTGTTAGTCATGGTTTCAGCATAGGAATCTCATAATGCTGGATTCACGGCATCGCAGTAATCTGCACGGCAACACACTGACACTAGCCGTAGGGATTTCAAAGCCATGCATCATCTACTGAAATGAATCAAAGATTTACAAGTAAATCCCCTGCACTGCTCTGTAAATCTCTACCAGGATTATATCATCATTGCAGGGACAAACAGAAAGAGTAGTTTGGACTAAGACAGAAGAGCTTTGCTGTGATGATATAGCAGGAAGCTACATTGCATTAGTCATCTAATCACTCACTTGTACATTTATTGATTATGGTAAATTCTGCTGCCGGCTCTGGTTTTTTAAACATCTTTGCATTTATTTCTTTAATTGCTGTAGAGATATGTAAGAAGATGTATGTAAGAAGTATACTGAAAGAGCTGAGGTTGTTTAGCCTGGAGAAGAGGAGGCTGAGAGGAGACCTCATTGCTCGCTACAACTACCTGAAAGGAGGTTGTGGAGAGAAGGGTGCTGGGCTCTTCTCCCAAGTGACAGGGGACAGGACAAGAGGGAATGGCCTCAAGCTCCACCAGGGGAGATTTAGGCTAGACATTAGGAGGAAGTTTTTCACACAGAGGGTCATTGGGCATTGGAATAGGCTGCCCAGGGAGGTGGTTAATTCACCTTCCCTGGAGGTGTTTAAGGCATGGGTGGACAAGGTGCTCAGGGGCATGGTTTAGTGTTTGATAGGAATGGTTGGACTCGATGATCCGATGGGTCTCTTCCAACCTGGTTGTTCTGTGATTCTATGATTCTATGATATCGGTGTGGAGCAGTTGGAGGGGAGAGTTGTGCAAGTGAGTAGTTGTTCTATGGTGAAAGAGCTGTAGAATGGAGGTATCGATATGAAGAACAGTATCCATCACATCTAACAGCTGCATATAAGTAAAAGCTGAGAGCAAAACTGGGAACAAATGTGCTCATAGGGAAAGGCAATCTCTTACTTGCATTGCTATTTATCATTAAGCAACTGGTAAAAGGAAAGGAGACCTCTAAAGCTTTATTAATTATAGCCAAATCCAGGAAAATCTCCTACATAAAATGAATAAATCACAATAACGCCAAATGCCTCACCATTAGCAAATTGCAGTATTTTACTCTGATATAATCAACCATGTCCCTAACAAAATCAGAAATTCTAAAATTCTTCAGTCCTCTAAAAAACAACTTAAAATTACCTTGACCTTTCCTTAAATACTCTAGAGCTTCAGATTGCAATCAATATTTTACTATTTACTCAGCCTGTTATTGTGCTTTATTGTTTTTAAGCGTGAATATTTGTTGGTTACTGAAGCAAAGTTAACCAAGAACATTTTGTTTCAGGTTTAAAGTCCGAGGGCCTCTATAGAGTCTCAGGCTTCACTGAACACATTGAAGATGTGAAAATGGCCTTTGATCGAGGTATATGATTTTTCAATCCTGTACAATTTTAATCTAAGTTTTAGTTCTAGGACTTCTTAACTCTTCTTGTGTTCATATAGCACTGTGGCGGCGACACTGGTGTATACGCAGAAGTACAGAAAGCAGCCTGTCCTTAAATTAAACTGTATTGCTTTTCATAAGAAGAAATCATATTTCATAGTTGAAAGAAATAGTTAAACAGTAAGTAATAGCAGGCAGAAGGCTATGTGCTCAGGGGACTGGATGATTGCTCAACCTAGCAGCACAGTCTAGGCTCCTAATTAAGCATGAGCCTAGATCATACGAGGGAAAAGGTCTTAGTCCTATCTTTAGTACACTCAGTGCTTTACAATATGATAGTCTGTTTATGAATCTAAAAACCAGTAACTCCATCTGGAAAGTCATTCTGCATGTATCTATGTAGAAAGCACTACACTACTGTGCTCATTATTGCACCTGCATGACAAATGAAAGGAGCATTGGGGGCATTGGTTGTACAGTATATTGAAAAAACTAATAATTAAAACACTGCCTGTTAATTACGATTACCATCCTAATAGCCCTTCTGATTTGATTTAGCTGATTACCTTGGTTCTGGTTGTGCACATAGTTAGTATATATGTTAGTATATATGTTACTGGGTGCAGAGTAGGGACTTCATCAACAGAAAACATTTTCAAGTACATTTAAGAAGTTGAATAAATATTCTTCTCCTTTTCTATAAATAGTATTTTCCTTCCTACTTTATTTCTTAATGTAATAGCTCTGCCGTGTTAGGGAATGGGGTCAGACACACTCAAGTGATTGCAAACCCATGGGGATGAGGCAGGTCCAGACCAAGCCAGGAGGTCAGAGCACCATCCAGAAGGGTGCATGGCCAGGCACAGCCATTGCCATGACCCAGCTGGACACTCCAATGATGTTGGTCTGGCAGGGACTGGAGGCCCTGGGGGCCCATAAGCAGGAGGTTTGGAGTCTCCAGAGGAGGCTGGGGATGACACATCTTACACTTTCTGTGCCTGAACATGTTTTTGTTTGGAAGCAGCTTGTCACACAGACATCACTGGCAAAGAATGTTCAACTAGGAATTTCCAAAGGGACTCTCTTCTTGCTGTATCAAAATATCCTTTTATAAATAATATATCTTTTAAAACATGTTGGCTGCAGTGGTTAACATATGCATATTCACACATAGGTGTGATTTGGGTGAGAGATCCACAGTGTTATGACTGCTGTCACAGAAAGATAACATAGAATCATAGAATCACCAAGTTGGAAGAGACTCACCGGATCATCAAGTCCAACCATAAGATGTTGCAGGTGTGCCATATGAAGCAGTGCTATTAGGAGGGTCACAGTCCCTGTAGGTCCCACTCTGCTCCCTGCAGGTAGATATGGCCTGGCAAACCCTTTTGTTCTATGTGTGGATTCTCCTCTAAGTGTATGAACCTGACCGAAACCCAGAAGGAGAAGGATAGGCTGAAGATGGAATAGTTAGAAGAAAGCAGATGGAAATTTATACCTGAGCATGAGTTGAATGATTGGACTAGATGATCCAGTGGGTCTCTTCCAACCTGGTGATTCTATGATTCTATGAATGGTTCTGCAGCTGTAGTTCCTTTGGAAATGCTTTGAACCATCAGAGCCAGTTCAGTTTTACAGACAGCTTTAGCTTTTATTATTGCCTCTACTCCTGGCATAATCTGGTGGCAGTATGCACTCTGGCAGTACAGATGTCCCACCCTGATGCTCGGTTCCTAGTCACTTCCCAGACACCTGGCTGGAATGCTACTATGCTTTTGCATCTCTGGAAGCACAGCTTTTAATAAATGGGTTTGAAAATAAACAAACAAGGAGTCATCCCATGTTAATGTGCAGGACACATCCTTTTAAATAATGCCACTGAGCGTTCCGGTTTTCTAAGCTCTTTGTCAGGAGCCAGAAGAGAGGGAGGAGACACAGGTGCTGACTTGGCCATAGGGTACCTGTCCTGCTGATTTCGTGCACGGCTGACGGGGTGCGATGAAGAGGCACCAGCCCTCCCCCTGAGCAACTCTGCCTTGCCAAAGGGACACTCACATGTTGTTTCCAAAAAATTATAGTGAGAACAGAAAAGCAATGGCAGGTTTGAAAGTTAACATCTTTGAACAGAATGGCATCCCACATAATGTTATTTAGGCCTAATGAAGCTGTGATGGTTTTAAAATAGGGAGAAGTAGGTCCTCATCTGACTTAAACTAAGACTCCCTTCCAAAGCCAAAGCAATGTAAATACCCCTACTGTAAATTAGCATTAGATTCTCTGAGGCGCTGACAATGTTCCATTTCAGTGATTTTTTGTAATGAGAAGGAGAGGAATAATGTGGATTTATTTAATCTGGTGAATGTTGGTGCTGTAGGATAACAGTTGCTCTCTGTCAGCATTGTTGAGCTGTGGCGTTGTGGCATCCAGAAAACCCTCATTGTACACTTTATCCACAGAGCTGCCATTGTCACCAATGCATTCTGCCCCCCGCACTTGTTTGTATGACTGGCTGGTACAATACACTTGCTAAAAATATTATGCTATTAAATATTACATGAGTACTTAGAGGCATCCTAAGTCATACTTGATGTTTTGCCAGCATAGCTAAAAACCTGTCAAATACCAAATCCAAGAAAATTCACAAAGAATCACATTAGCTTGGCAAAGGTTGTGCAATAAAAACAAAGCATTAAGGAAACAGGAACTTAAGTAGCAATGTTATTCAGTATTCAGAGGCCATAGCTGAGGCTTTAAGAATTTAATACTTATTTCATTTTACTTATTATTATTTACTTATTACTTGCTTATTATATACTTATATACTGTACTTACTACTTACTTATTTCATTTTAGCCTGGAGAAGAAGAGGCTGAGAGGAGACCACATTGCTCTCTACAACTACCTGAAAGGAGGTTGTAGAGAGGAGGGAGCTGGGCTCTTCTCCCAAGTGACAGGGGACAGGACAAGAGGGAATGGCCTCAAGCTCCGCCAGGGGAGATATAGGCTAGAGATTAGGAGGAAGTTTTTCACACAGAAAGGGTCATTGGGCATTGGAACAGGCTGCCCAGGGAGGTGGTTGATTCACCTTCCCTGGAGGTGTTTAAGGGATGGGTAGACGAGGTCCTGAGGGACATGGTTTAGTGTTTGATAGGAATGGTTGGACTTGATGATCCGATGGGTCTCTTCCAACCTGGTGATTCTATGATTCAATGATTCATTTCATTTTCTCATAAACTATCGATATATTTCTGTGGCATCCAAGGTCAGCTGAATCCTTTAAGGAGCAGAACAAAGAGTTTCTTTGTCTTGAGATACTCAGACTTAAATATAATGCAACAAAATATGTTGAGAGTCAAAGTGAAAAGGGAAGAGAAACAGTGGGGGTTGGGTAGGGCTAGCTTTGTAAAGCTGAAATGAACTGTATGTTTGTAGTCCAAAATTTTAAAAAGTATTATATTAACACATGGGCACTGCAACGGTAACGAAAATACTAGTTACTATCTGAGGAAAGCTGTTGGACTGAAGAGTGAAAAAAAATAATTGTGGTAATGCAGAAGGAGCCATATAATATAGATGTAGTTTATACAGTATGCTAGTGCAGAGGGTCCTCTGTGAAAGATGTATCATGAATTTACCAGCAGTGAATTAATTTTCCTTTCTTAGTGCTTTGAATTTAAATATGTTTAAATAAAAGTACAAATACAAGAATTTGGTGAGGATAAGAAATAAATGCTAACTGCCAAGGCCCTCCAGTTGCTGAAACTGAAAGGAGATGGGGGGGAGGAGGGAAGGCAATCCAAAATCTACCAAAGGAAAATAAAAATCCACCTTCCCCGACATATCCACTGCAGAAATGTGCAGGTATATAATAACAGTCATGTTGTTATGGTCACTTTAAAATAATCTTCAGTGCTTTTCTAATGGATCTGCATCTGTCTCTGAAGTGAAGAGAAAAAATTTTGACTCAGGAATTGATGCATTTTTCCTACAGTAAGTGAATATGTAAATAAGAGGTGTGTTTGAAGTACATCATAGTCTGAAGTACCTCTAGTTAATGTGCCCCTTTAAAGAAGCTTGCTGGGCTGCTTTGTAAAAGTATGAAATATATAAATAACACTTCCATTTAGTGTACCGGTGACCTGGATAATAGATACAACCTTCTGCTTTGTTATATCTGTTCTGATGCAGCTGCTGGTTCCTTGGAGGTGTCTGTTTTCAGTGGAGCATTTTGAGTGCTCAGGGTCCATCAATTAAACAGAGCTCTCCACACAAAGCTTTACAAGACTAATGCTACTGTGCCTGGAATGCGTGGATTAAACAAAAGATTTGGACAGTGTAAACATCCTCCTAGGGCTTATTGATGCTGTATTAAATTAAATGCTGATGGATGTATTCAGACTGCTCAGCTGCATCAAGAAAGACTGCTTGTTTTAAACACTTAAGCATATAATCTCCTCTTGATGAGAACATGTAGTGCTATTAGTCTTAATGAGAATTATGTGCATACATTGGACAGGATGTATCCCTTCAAGATTGATACCACAGGTTTGTATAAAATGTCTATAATCAATATAAACTCTTTTACTCTGCTGTGAAAGCCTTTATCACCATCTTAGATGCCGTTTATCAAGCACACCCACTCATCTGTCAGTATCAGGGCATGTCTAGAAGCACGAGTTATTGTGAGACAAGCAAGGCGACGGCTTTACAGCATGTCAGTGCCCTGGTGGTAACAGCCCAAGCTTGTACTTGCACCTCCTGGCAGATACAACCTCACATTGCCCCATTTGCCATATGGTCCTAATCTTTACCACCTACTACAAGGGAAGTGCTGTTATCCTCGCTTCAAAGGTAGGGGATAAGGACTATAGGATATAATTGATCTCAAAGAAGCCTGAGGTAAAGCTAAGGTTTAAATCCAGACAGACTCAGCCTCGGCTTGACCAGTGTCCTACACCACCTTTGTACTGGAGAATCTCCAAGGACAGACTCTAGGAAGGGCGGACAGCAAATTTCCTCAATCTGGAGAAAAATGCGAGTATGAGGGTGCTAGGTAGTAAAAACAGATATAGTCATTTGAATTTGAAAAATAGTAGTGATCCAGCCTTGCTGGTAATTCTTGTCATTTCACTTGTTGGTCAAGGGCTTATCATAGAATCATAGAATCAGAATCACTAGGTTGGAAAAGACCCACCAGATCATTGAGGCCAACCATTCCTATCAAATTCTAAACCACTTGTTAAATGTTAAGCTCATGTGATTAAGTATTCTGTAATGGAGTTCTGACTGTGTTATAGTAAGTGGCAAATAAAATGTATATCATTCCAGCTGCATAATTCATCTGTTTAACTGTTCACCCGTTACAGATATCCATATGCATTTAACAAATTGCGATCCACATTTCAGAATAAATAGTATAGCTAAATGCCGTAGGATGTCTATTTAAATTCATATCTTTGCTTTAAATAAATAAGTCAATTTTAAAGACATTAGAGGACATCCAGAAAATAAAGTGGCTTTCTTACTAGTGCAGAACTTAACAAGATTTGAATGTTTACTCTGATTTTAGCTCACCTAAGGGTTTTTGGAAATTTATATTATTTTTTGTGCCTCTCTTTCCCCAAGTGAAGATGAAAAGAATGGTTCATACTCTGTGCATTTATCTGTAGATACAACATACAACATCATAACAAGTTGTTAGTAGCTTATTTTCAGTGAATAAATGGACCAAATTCAATAAATGTATTATTGATTTTTCATCCAACATTAAAACATTATGTGTGAGATATTACACTGCAGATATCGTTGATGAAATCACCAGCCTCTCCAAAAGATGTAAACAAATAAATTGTTTACTAAAAGAAACTACCATTCCTCATTCATATACTGTAAATTTGGTAGCAATATGTTCTCATTTGAACCTTCCAAATGCTTTCAGGTTGTTTTTTCTTGTCAGGTTGGACACAATAAATCTGAATTAGAAGCCTAGCCTTATTTCAGTCAAGACTAGGCTGGTTGCTTAAAGATTTCTTCCTCTTCTTCTAGATGGTGACAAGGCTGATATTTCTGCCAATATTTATCCAGACATAAACATCATTGCCGGAGCACTGAAGTTATACTTCAGAGACTTACCTATTCCCGTGATCACCTATGACACCTACTCTAAGTTCATAGAGGCAGCAAGTAAGTATCGCGTAGTAATTTGTAAGGGATCTTTAATTTCACTTGCCATTTGCAAAGCTACCCATGTTAAAGAAAAATTAAGAACAGAAAACAAATTAGAAGCAAGGATGTTGTTCTGTTCATTACTTCTCTGCCATGTCCTTCTTTCACATGAAACTTTTTCCTGAGTGTTATTGCAGATAGGAAATCACACAAGCATATCATCCCAGGGCTGGTGTCGTGGCCACAAGACGCATGCAAGACTGGGTCATCTGTGACCACAGATACCCATCTCCTGCACTCCTCCTTGGCAGAGAAATTAGTCTTGTTTGTCACTAGCCTTATGTAGAACAAGCCCAGAGGACGCAGTTCCTATCACGTCAATACACCAATCTCTTAAAAGCAGGACATAAAGACTCTTAATATTCTGAAATGTGAAGCTCCTGGTGCCATTTGCGTAGAAGTCATGCAGCAAATATAACTCTGACTTAGGGCACAGCTTGGGAATCCATACTTTTAATGTAAAAAACATGTAAATCCTTCTCAAAGTTTTAGAGAGATTGCCAAATGAGCACTGATGCTTTCTGATCACTGATACCTACGTATTTTAAGACATTCAGAAATCTTTGTTTATGTAATTCAGTGTCATTTCAATCTCTATCTAAACTTATATATTCAAGCATAGTCTGTATATCCACAATCCCATCTGGTGTTGAAGACTAATGGAAGTAATCTTACGTAAGGTTTTAATGAGTCAGTACCAGGCAGAGTATTAGGAATCACTTAATGAAGCTCTGTTGCTGTACATATACAGGCCTGTAGACAAAGCTACAGACCACAGAGATGACTATTGGGTGGTCTTTTTACTGATTTCTTTGTAAAGCCTTTTTTTTTTTTTACTTTAGGATCAGGAAGTTGCTGATAAG
The DNA here is from genome assembly GCA_033558105.1 of Coccyzus lansbergi. Classification (NCBI taxonomy): domain Eukaryota; kingdom Metazoa; phylum Chordata; class Aves; order Cuculiformes; family Coccyzidae; genus Coccyzus; species Coccyzus lansbergi. The sequence continues at coordinate 917,943 of JAUMJK010000307.1, forward strand.
CTTTATGTTTATGCATTTAATATTTATCCCTCCAAGTACAGTCAACAGCTTCTAAATCACTCTATAATAATAACTTAGCTTCCTGAATTATTGGTGTTTACAAATGGAAAACTCTATTAACATTAATTCTGTTTGGTGTTTTTTCAGAAATCTCCAATCCTGATGAACGACTAGAAGCAATACATGAAGTGTTGATGTTACTCCCTGCTGCTCACTACGAGACACTTAGATACCTAATGATTCATCTCAAAAAGTGAGTTAATTGGCATGTAGGATAATTCTTGAAGAGCTTAGCAATTTTCTGCTTTGAAAGAGAAAGATTACTGAAAGTACCAATAGAGCTTCCATTAGGGCACTTCCACTAGAACAATAATGTTACAAATAAACAGGCAAGCTGTGTTTGTATAAATGTGTATAAGCTATGCACATATATAGAACAGATCCTTTTGCTGGCAGATCATTGCAAGCCTTTGAAAAGTTAATTGAGATTTACCATGTTTCTCTGAGGCAGATAAAATCCAGTAAATGCCAAAGCAATAGGTAGAGATGTGTTAGATATGCTGCAGCAGCTCACTTCATCATGCATTGCTTCTGCCTCCCTTTCCTCCTGATATGTCTTCCTGAATGATAACCCTAAAAGGAAAGAGCTGTCCCTGACAAGTTGTTTGCTCACATCACAGTTAAGCCAAGAATCAAGCATGGCTATTTTTTTATACAACTAGTAAAAGCAACACAGGCCCTTACAATTATTTCCTATCCCTTTTGGTCTAAAGCTCACTCTGCCTCATTTGCTTTCCAAAGCTTCTTTAGTCATAAGACACAGAAAATTTTCAAAAGTGCCTAAATTTCACTTTTGATCTCTTCTTAATTGTCTTAATTCTTAATTGCAACTTGCAGCACAGTTGCAAATTTGGAGTATTTTCTGGGTTTGGTCTGCATTATTCTGCAATACGAATGCCAACATGAAAAGAAAAGGACCTCACATAAAACTGCATCAGAGAGCTTATGTGAAGTGCATTTCATGCTCAATCAGTTTCTCATTATACAGAGCCTTTTCCACATTTTGAATCGACTCAGATCATTACAACTGAGTAATTATACTTTTCAATGAGACATTACCTGGGCATGCAGGAGCTTCTTCAGACCCTGGGAAAATGAGATGTGCAAACACCTGCTTTTGTCAGCACATATGTATGGACAACTCATGATGAACCATGTTAGTTTTTAAGAGAGCTCATGGAGGCTGTAGACAAAGAGACCTGTATACAGGATCAGTACTTTCATGTCCCAGCAGCAAATTTTTAGTTGCCAAGTATTGACTTGCCTTCCTTCTTTTTCGTGAACTGCAGTATAGGCTTGGTTCAGCTGTTGAGGTGAATTACTGATGAGACAAAAATAGTCCAAGCAGCTGATTAAGCTTTCTTTCTCAAATGCCTGCAAGACGCGCAATGAATTTCCTCTCCTTTCCCAAACTAGAGCTTTCAGTCTTTGCAAGGAAATCAAGTGCGTGTTGGTCCCTATGGAAAAATCTGTCAGAGAGATCTGAATGCAAAAAAAAGAGAAGGATCATTTACGTTCCTACTATGCTGTTCTGTAGATTAAACATAGAGTCCCAACTCCAGCTCCATAGGACTCTTCCTGCATGGAAAAAACGTGCACTGGTGTCAGGGACTCTGTTTATGTATTGACTGCAGGATCACTGCAGAATCACAGCCTCTACACTAGAGCTGTTTCTCAACAGAAAAGAAACTACACTGAGTTACTATTTAAAGCACTTCCTATTTCTCTATCAAATGACAGAGACACTAAATAGAGCTCAATCAAAGCTAAGTAAGTTTTGTATTGCTTTAGAAAAATTAGAGCTGCCTTCCCTGAATCTGTTTATTGTCTTTATTGTCTTTCTTCCTCCTCCATTGGAAGAATAAACTAGTGTAGTCAGGAAAATCTAGCACATCATGTGATCAGCAAGGAAAAATGAGCCTGTCTGTCAGTTAATCGTTTTCTACAGTAAAATATGAACTTTGTTTCTGATAACGTCTTGCTCAAAATTAGAAGAAATACAGTAGCATGAGCAGTCTTCCCTGTGGCAAAATACATACAACTCCATACATGCTGACATTGCAGTGAAGCTGTGAATCTTCTCTGTGTTGACGCCAGGCCATGCAAGAAGCCTTTACTTCTGCATATAGGTGCTAGTAAGATGTATGTGATGTTGCATAGCTGTTCAGCATCTCTGCTGCACATAGACACAGATGACAAGCAGTGTGTTACACATGCACTTGCACAGAGGTGGCTTTGCCTTTTCTCCTTGCAAAGCACAGCTGACGTCCCTGTGCCAGAAGATGAGGATGTATCTGTGAGTAAGGGCCCTGTTGGACTTCTGCCCCAAAAGCAAACAGGAACAGTGTTTTTATGTGAGAGCCACACTTTGCAGAGAGCCAAGAATAGAAGCAAAACTTGGTCTTAAATGGACCTTGCAAACAAAGGACGACCAGATTACTTCTGGTTTCAGGCTCTTTGTGCTCTTTTGATGGCATCAGTGAATCTACTGCCTAACTGCTACCCCACTGGGAATTGCCACAGCCAGTGGCAGTTTCAGCTGTTGCCAAGAAAGCTGCTTCCAAAACCAGATGTGCTTCACCCTGGCAGAGGAGTTGTGTGTGAAGGAGATATGAAGCTTCACCCCTGCTCTTCTTAGCAATACCAAGTGTCTGGTCCATGAGGAATGTGATTGATGAAGTGACCACGGCTGACTCTAAGCTACACTGCCAAATGCCAAAGTGTTGCTGAGACCACACTGATGTGATCCAGCTCTTTTACCCGGAAGGGAAGCCTGAGCACACCTGGCATCTTCTAGCAGGCCTGAGAGATGACTCCTCTGCATCCTTGCCAGTCTGTGTTTGCTCCAGCCATGCGTAGCCAACCTTTTCTTTGTATTTACATTATATGATCTGCATCAGAGAACATAACAGCCTGGGCTCCTTCCTAGAAGCATTTCTGTTCTCTGTCATGGATAAATGGCAGTTGTAGCAGTCTGACTGCAGCAAGCCACCTCTCTGGACTGCTCCAGGTTTCAGCCTACTCCTGAAGTCTAGCAAGTAATCAGAATCACTCAGCAGGTGGTTGGTCTGGGGCAGCCAGCAAGGCAGAAAGGCATGAATGGGTGGGTTCCTGCTAGCTGGAAGCATGCAGTCCCTGGCACTTAAAATCTGAGTTCATATTCGGGAAGGACATCTGCATCTCCATAGTGATGCACACCGAGTAAAACATGCCAGAATATAGAGGACTGCTCCATACATCATCATTTAAACCAAGATCATGCTTTTCAAGAAAGTAATTGCCACTAATTCTTATACACTAATGGGGAACCACATGGGAAAACCACCTAAGAGCTGCATATGAGGTGTTTAAAGGCACTGGAAATCACAACCTCACCATAACTGCATTTTACTTGATGTGAAAACAGTTACTATATTGAGTGAAAGTAAACATCGTTACTGAAAAATGTCATTATCTAGCAATTCTTGATGTGAAGTGGGACTACAGATTAAGATGCATGTATTCTTTTCTTCTGGAAAATAAACAACTACTTAGATTTTTTTTTTTCCTCTCTTTTTTCTTTCTATTTTAGGGTTACCTTGCATGAAAAGGAGAATTTTATGAATGCTGAAAACCTGGGAATAGTGTTTGGGCCTACTTTAATGAGACCTCCAGAGGACAGTACCCTTGCTACGCTGAATGACATGCGGTACCAGAAGTTAATTGTGCAGATTTTAATAGAAAATGAAGATGTTCTCTTTTAGACAGAGGCATATCTTCAAAGCCATTTGTTTTAAAACAATTCGTTTGAAGGAAAAGCAACATTTCTTTAATTTTTTTTAAATATAAAGGAAAAGCTACTTGACTGCACTTCAATTTCTGCAAAGCTGCAGATGGATGCCAAAATGTTTAGGGAAAGCCTATGTCTCATAGACATATGCCTCTTTGTAGAAGGGAAAAAAAGGTCAGAAAAAATCCTCTTACCTTGTATCTTTTGCCTTGCCTCAGATGTATATTTGTTTTTAGAAGCTGAAAACAATTTTATTGTTAACTTATTAAGAAACACAAAACATATTTTAATATGGCTAGAGAAGCAAAAAGGTACTTAATCAGTGTTACCTGTATACACCTAATACATTTCCCTCTCCATGAGACATAATTATATATGTCAATTGTGAAGCAGAACCTATATTATAAAGATATTTTTACTTTACCTAGCTGAAAGAATGGCATTTTATTTTAGCAAACTATAAATCAATGCGGTGCGTTGATTATTTTCCACTTAATTCTTTCCTGTGTTTTTGCTATGATATATTGAAAACAATTACCACTAATGCAGTATTATCCTGACATACCTCTTTCATTGCAAGTGTTTTAAAGCAGAATTCTTTCCTTGTGTGTATTCCAGCTTTCTTTAGGTTTCCTTGCATTTAGGCACTAGCATCCTAAAATTGTACACTTTTAGTCATTTGATAGTTCCCAAAATATATAGTATTTTCTCATCCTTTTTTTATTATTATTTTTTCCTCCCATGTAAAATATGGCAGAGAGAATTTTTCAAAAGTCCTGGTGGTAGTATCAGTTTCATATGCCAGATTTTTCTTAGATCACAGTAATATGTAAGTTAAGTGATGCTGGGACACTGGATATTTTCTGGCCTTGTCAAAAAGCTAGCACTTTTTTGGATTAATTGTGAAGGATTTGTTTTTCTGTAAAAAATCGAGTTATGTTTTGTCATGTTTCTGTATTTATAAACGTACAGTAAATCTGCTAAAAATGTAGATATTTATCTTGAATGTGTTTCCTGATGGTTTGTTTAAAAAAAAAAAAAAAAAAAAATAACAAGAAAGAATGAATTTGTAGGAAATGTGGGAGTAGGTAAATTTAATTATTACCAAATTTTAATATTTTTCTCCCTTCACAAACATTGATCTACAGAGCTCATAGTCTAACTGCAACTTATTCCTAATGTTAAAACTGTTTCTCAGCATGAGATGTTTCTGCAAGCATAAAAAATCAACATACTTTACTAGCAAACTCAATTTTCAATACAAAAAAATAATAAAAATCCTTCATCTTGATTTTTTTGTATCACATGCTTGGTAACTCAGTGATGCAGTTTCCTGAATTATTTCAGGGAGCACATGTTTCTATTCAAATTGAAAAATACGTGTAACTATGATAATGAAGGGAGATGGAGGGTATGACTGTAAATTTGTTGTCTTCTAGAGAAATAACTAAGGGCTAGATAGATTAACCCAGATTGCAGAGCAAATGCTAAATAGTCTGAGTTCCCAGTACTTCCATAGATCCTCCTGCTTTGTACAGGACTATTTGTTGTAGGTTATGTACTACTTAATACTGTCCTAAAAATGATCTGGAAATGGTTTTATTTTGTGAAGTGAAATATTCTTTGTAATTTACGATTGTGTAAATGGAAGGAAAAATCCCATTAAATGTGTTAAAGAGTTCTGGTGTCTGTCACTCTGACCACATGGCAAGCTGCCAAATGAAAATCAATCGCTAATTACCATCCTGACATTGCTGGGAACTTTCCTACTTGGAAAACTTAGAACAGTTTTACTGAATGTCAGCAGTTTCAGGTTGGCTCTTGGGTGATCATACTACCACAGCCAAGCCTAGGCATGCATTTATTTTCTGCGACCACCCTGAACCTCCTCTGTTTAAAAAGTCAACTAAGTAACGAAGTGCAGAAACAATCCCATCAACATCCGAGAATCCATGCTATCAGGCACTTTTCTACTCTCTTGAACACACACACACAATTAACTAACAATGATTTTCTTTATATTTTTTTTTCTTTGGTTAGTTCATTAATAAGTTATTTCTTTAGGCAAGAATAGTATTTTAGTACCATTTTTTATCTTTGCAAGAAGACAAACAAGCCATTCTACTTCTGATTCTCCCTCTGCCGTGAGCAAACTAGTAGCTTTAACATGTCTACAGTCTGGGGCCTTCCACGTAAGCTCCAACCTAAGGATTCAGTAATAGTACAGAGCAGCATGTTTAGAAATACCTGTGCATAGTGGCTTGGGAGGGCAGAAGTTTCTAATCTGCTAGATGGAGGGAAGAGTATGATTCTGCATGTTAAAATACAAATATCTAATGAATTGTCCATGCTCTCTTAGCTGGCACCCTCAGGGGCACACTGAATGTGGAGGTAGAGGTACTGTGTCCCCTCCGTGCTTCATTAGTGCTGCTGACACTTCATCTCTTATCTCAGACTTGCTGTGGCCATCACTGTTGCACCTAGGGCTGAGCAGCATCGCTGAGATCCGATAATCTCCACTCTAAATTCACCATTCAGGGAAAAAGGCAGCACTTTTCTCTGCAAAACTGACTGCTAAAGCAGAAGACACAGCATGTATCCCTGTAATGCAAGCCTGTACTCCAGTATCCGGAGGAAAATGTCTGATGGGATCTTCCCTTTGCTTCAAAGCATTCAGCATAGTGTGATGACATCTCTCACTTGAGGCACGATTAGAGAGTAGTAAGAGTCGTTGGAAAGATGCTCCAGGAATCTGTTTGAGCCGATGTAACTTCCCAGCAAGGTCATAGAATCAGAGTGATACCCGTGAATCAGAGAGATACCTGTGCCTGACTGCACAGGAGCCCGTCTGCAGCTGGATGCTGAGCAGGAATCTTGTTCCACTCCAGCTACTGGAGAAGGCTTTGATGGAGTGCTGGGGATTCCCCGCTGCCAGCATCCATCCTTGCTTCCTTATCCTCATTCAGCTAGCCCCATCTTCTGGTGTGATGGGTGCAACTCAGTACCCCCTTGCTATCCTGGCAGCTACTTGGGTGAGAGGACTTGCCACCCATGAAGCAGAAGTGTCTTAGCTGTGCTTAGTAAAACATTATATGAAGCGAATGGTTTGTAAGGTAGTAACTTCCCTAAGTGCTCTTCTTTTTAATGCTGTCAGGTTTAAACATTTTGAGCCTGCCAGAGCAACTGAGTGATGGACTTGTTTCCTCAGAATACGGCTGTGTCTGGCTCCAAAACACATGTGTGCTGGAAAAGCAGCTGGCAGACAAGCCTAAACAGAGAACCATTGAAGGCTTTCTTCGGCTGAGACACTGGTTTGGAGCATCTCTACCCAGACACTAGTTGTGAAAACTATCTCTCTCCTGTTGTCAAATGCCATTGGAACTGGATAAAGAACGCAGAAGTTACTAGGGAAGGAGAAGAATTTGTAAAAAGAGAAGCAGACAAAGAGCGTAAGGACAGAGATTTTTGTTTCCTCAGAAAACCTTTTTAAATGAAATTACAAAGGAGACAGAGCTTGGCTCTCAGCTCACTGCTCTGTGAGCTAATGTCAGTTCAAATCACGGAATGGATGCACAAAAATGGGTGATTTGATACTGCATTCATTTTATTTCTAAGCAAGAGGTAAGAGTACACTTTCCTATACACTTAACTGTCTCAAAGCTTACACAACATTTGAGCTTAGCAAAGGAGACAGAGCTGCAGGAGGCCTTGGCCTGAGACTCTAGGAAGGAATGTATGAGGCTTGGGATCGCTTCTGAAACAAGGTGCTTGAAAGACCTGAGCTGTGCATTACTGTCAAATTTAGGATACAGGAGGGAGGAAGGATGGTGGTGTAGTACGAGGCAAAACCCTGGTCTTAATAAGGCCTCGGAGAGGTGGAAGGAATGCCTGTGGTAGTAAATAGCTGGGCTGAAAGAAGGCTTATAGTCACTCCACAAGGAGGTGAAAGCGAAGATATGTACCAAGAGTGGTTTGCAGAGTACATAGAGCAATCGTGTCTTCTCTTGTATCATAAGCTGAAACAATGCACGGTGCAGACATGTACAGATGAGACACTTACACAAGTAGAAGAATGTCATCTAACTGGATCTTCAAAGCAGAATTATATTGCTATATCCCCTACAGCTATCTAAAAGGAATGAAGATACTATAGGGCTCCTGAAGATAAGAGTGAGAGCATCAATTCATTTTATGTTCTTTAGCTGTAGAGATTAATCCCTTGATTAAGATTCAGAAATCTGAACCTTAGGGAGCTACATTTACTGCTGAATGCTCTAGGGCTCATAGATTTAGGACATCAATGAGTCCTACATGGGTGCCATACTTTGCTTTATCTTTCTCTGAAGGCATGGTATTCTGGATATAATTATAGTGAAGCTACAGCTAGAGCCAGGACTGGATGTTCAGAGCCTGAAGGATGTTGATTATTGCAAGGTAATGTAAGGACTGCAGTTAGGAAGAAAGCTTGTGTCATTTAGAGCCAGTGCTTTATAAGTTACAATAGAAATGAACAGAGATTTATAGGTAGAGAAACTGTCAAGGTTCAGTTTACGGCAGACTTGAGGTTTACCACTGGAATCTGCCTTCATTTCAGAGTTCTGTAAGGCCTGACAAGGTGGGGGATCAAAGTATTCTCTTTTTTCTTGAAAGTATGAGCCATATATTACTACTAAAATGAAGATCAGAATGAGGACTTGGGTTAGCTCTGTTGTTTGGATCTGTAGGTCTTGAAGAACACAAATTGTTGCTGGCAGTAATTGAAGGCACCTTAATTTCTCTTCTGCTATAGAGCAGGTATGAGTATGACCAATGTCCATATTACTTATCACATGATGCCGCCCAGTACTTTAGGAGAGTGGGGCCCATAAGGGTTCATAACAAGGTAACAGGCTTAGGTTAGAAATCTAAATACTGAGGAACCTGTACAGTTACTGGATGCTGCACAGTCAGTATGAGGAATAAGGTTGGCGTCAATAAGAGACAGTTATTTATTGAGGGTTTTTTAATTCTTTAGACGATAGCCTTACAATTATAATTAGGACTAGGAAGAACTAGGGATAGACTTTGGAAATGTGAAGCTTAAAGAACTGAGTTGTTGCTGTTGCAAGAACTGAAGCATGCTGGTATCAATAATGATCAACTCTGTCTTTCTATTCATTGTCTAGGTTCTTTGCTTAGGGAGTAAGGATATTGGACGAACTGCTTTTTTTGCAAGGCCTGCAGAGGTAGGAAGGGTACTGGTGTCACTGATCACAAATATCTTTTTTTTCTATGCCCTGTTATAGGAATATGACCTTAGTTTTATCTCCAGCAGTCTGGTGTCAACGAGGAAAAATGTTCTTCCCCTTTATAAAAGGGCTGAAGTCTTTGTTGTGGTTATAGTAAAGGGTAAGGTTTGAGATGCTGCTAACACCTGAAAATGTAAAGCAGCCTTGTTAAATTAACATAGTATCTAACTTACATGCATTGAAAGACTCAGTGGGTTGTTTCACTTTCCTTTTTATATCAACACTGTAAATATTTGCATACTGAAGGAATGCAACAAGTACTGTTGCAGTGAGAAAGAGGCAGAACATACATTTTCCCTGTCAGAGTTGTTTTTATGTAAACATTAACCTCAGTGACAATCTTGTGGATCAGCACATTGTGACTGGTAGCAGTGACTTTCAAGCGCAGAGCAGGTTTTGCTGTCCTCCTGAGCCACCACATGCACGGGTGCAGGCAGCACCCTCCCACACTCACCGTCTCTTACAAAGCTTTCCAATCTGCCTCTCTCTGTTCAGTAGACTCCGCTTTCAGTACAGCATCAAAACCAACAAATCTTTTTAACTGTAAAATTCCTTAAAGCAGGCTGAACTGGGAAAAAAAAGCACTGGTTTGATGTAAGTTTGGCATTACACCAGCTAGGAGGTCAGATCTATGGTAATCAAAATAATATAAACATGTAATGTTTTTGTATAAGCATATAAACAGAATGAAAGCTATAGATGTCAACCAATATTGTTTTCTGGAAAGGGCTTTTGATAATAATAATTTTGCTTATTTCATAGAATCATAGAATCATAGAATCACAGAACAACCAGGTTGGAAGAGACCCATTGGATCATCGAGTCCAACCATTCCTATCAAACACTAAACCATGTCCCTCAGGACCTCATCTACCCTTAAACACCTCCAGGGAAGGTGAATCAACCACCTCCCTGGGCAGCCTATTCCAATGCCCAATGACCCTCTGTGTGAAAAACTTCCTCCTAATCTGTAGCCTAAATCTCCCCTGGCAGAGCTTGAGGCCATTTCTCCAGAAATTTCCTTTTTCTCTGGCATTTCCCTGGCACACAAGTTGAGGAGAGATGTGGGTGTTCTCTTTCTCGATAGATACAAATAAGCAGCACATAGCAGCAGGTCACGTTCACTAGAGGGAACTTGACTCTATCGTCTGTTGCTGTCCTTGGCCCATAGCCTGGTGCCCTAGTGCTATGAACCTGAGAAAATGCCAGTCATTTACTTCTTAGGAGGGAATGTAAAGGCTTTCTTTTCTCCCTGGAAGTTACTGCTTTATTCCATAGGAAAGATTGTGCTGCTGGTATCACTTAGTATGATAGAAAGATAGAGAGATTTTAAGTGTGTATGCATGCAACTTTCCTTGTCCTTTGAGTCTGAAAAGAGCAATTTAAGGACTGAAGTAAGTGCACATCCCAGTCTCCTCTCCTTTGGTAACCTGTATTCACAAGTTTCCACATGTCTTATCTTTATGGGTTATCCAGGGAAGCTGCAAGTAGCAGAAGCTGATCTGCAAAAGAAGATGAGGCTGAAATACCACTGCTTTCCTTAACTCCTCCACATAGGTATCTTTGGGTAACTGACTATGTAGCTGATGGGAGGGATGTTAGGAATCAAATGAACATTACATGGCGTAGTTCTCCAAAGAGCAAATCACCGTTTTTAACACATAGCGTGGTACAAGCAAACCTTTTCTTCTCCTGAGTAACCTTGCCTGGAGGTGTTTAAGGGACAGGTGGATGAGGTGCTGAGGGTCACAGTTTAGTGTTTGATAGGAATGGTTGGACTCAATGATCCGGTGGGTCTCTTCCAACCTGGTTATTCGATGATTCTATGAACTGAAAAAGGGTAAAGACACTGAAGAAATTAAAACAGATCTGTTGGAACGAGTCCAGAGGAGGGCCACAAAGATGATCAGAGGGCTAGAACATTTGCCATATGATGACAGTTGGGGTTGTTCAGCCTGGAGAAGGCGCCAGGGAGACCTTCTAGTGACCTTCCAGAAGTTAAAGGGGCCTCCAGAAAAGCTGGGAATGGGCTCTTTATTAGGGAGTACAGTGACAGGATGAGGGGGAATCATTTTAAACTGAAAGAGCGGAGATTTAGATTAGGTATTAAGAAGACACTGTTCTACTGTGAGGATGGTGAGGCCCTGGCACAGGTTTCCCAGAGAAGTCGTGGCTGCCCTATCCCTGGAGGTGCTCAAGGCCAGGTTGGATGAGGCTTGGAGCAGCCTGATCCAATGGGAGGTGTCCCTGCCCATGGCACAGGGGTTGGAACCGGATGATTTTTAAGGTCCCTTCCAACCCAACCCATTCTACGATCCTACGATGTTGATAGCCGAACCTCACCACACAGAAATTCAGAGTCCCAACCTGAAGCCAGCTCAAGTACAAAGAGTAACGCCGCCGTCTTTCTCAGTGGCGTATTTCCCCATCTCGTTAAAGATGGGGAAATAAAGACAATTCAAGCCTATGGAACATCCGTAGGAATAGGAATAGGCTGCCCAGGGAGGTGATTGAGTCACCTTCCCTGGAGGTGTTTAAGGCACGGGTGGATGAGGTCTTGAGGGACTTGGTTTAGTGTTAGATAGGAATGGTTGGACTAGAAGATCCGATGGGTCCCTTCCAACCTGGTTGTTATTCTGTGATTCTGTGATCCACCCGCGCATCCCCCGTGTGCACAAACCGCAAGGCGCGGCCGCCCCGTCCGGGGAGAGAGGGCAGCCACGGGCTCCGTGCCCCGGCCCGGGGCTCCCCGCTCCCCGGCCCGGTCCCTCCGGCCCCGCCTCCCCCGGCCGGGCAGGTGAGCGGGAGCCGCCCCGGGGCCACCGCCCCGCCCCCGGGGGCGAGCGCCGGGCCCGGCCGCCACCTGCCGCGCCGCGGCGGAGGGAGGAGCGGCCGCGCTTCCCCCGGGGGACGAGCCGAGCGCTCCCGCAGGTCAGTGTCGCCTCCCGGGCCGGGGGCTGCGCGGCCCCGACGACGAGGGAGAGCGGGAGGCGGCAGGGGAGGGCCCGCCGGGCACCGGCTGCCGGGGGGCGCGGCTGCGGCCGGAGCCCGCGGGGGCCGCTCCCGCAGCTGGAGCCCGGGACACCGAGCCTCGGGGGCCGCTCCTGCAGCTGGAGCCCGGGACACCGAGCCTCGGGGGCCGCTCCCGCAGCTGGAGCCCGGGACACCGAGCCTCGGGGGCCGCTCCTGCAGCTGGAGCCCCGGGTACGGAGCCGCGGGGTCCCCTTTGGCAGCTGATGCCCACGAGTCTCCAGGTCCATCTCTGTTGCCGCAGCCGCGGGTACCGAGCCTCGGGGGCCGCTTTTGCAGCCGGAGCCCCGGGTAGCAAGGCTCGGGGTCCATTTCTGCTGCCGGAGCCCAGGATCCCGAGAGCCTCGGGGTCCACTTTAGCATCCGAAGCCGGGGGTGCGGAGCCTCGGGGTCCGTACCTGCCGCTCGAGCCCGGGATACCCCGCCTCGGGGTGGGTCCGCTTTTGCATCTAGAGCTCGGGATACGGAGCGTCGGGGTCCAGTTTTGCATCTAGAGCTCGGGCTGTCGAGCGTCGGGGTCCCGAGGCCCCGCGTACCGAGCCTCGGGGTCCAGTTTTGCATCTAGAGCTCGGGCTGTCGAGCCTCGGGGTCCGCTTCTGCTGCTGGAGCGCAGGCCCCCGAGCCTCGCTCTCCGCTTTCGGAGCGGGCGGCGAGTAGCGGTGCCTCCCGCGGGCTCCTTCTCCCTGGGCTCCCCCGGGAGGAGGAGGAGGAGGAGGAGGACGGGGCGCGGCCCTCGGGAGCCGGTCCCCGGGGCTCGCCAAGGGGCAAAGCGCGGCGGCCGCCCGAACGGGCCCTGCTGCCATCCCGCCCTCTCGCCGCCTTTCTCCCGTCCCTCAGGAGCCCGAGATGGCGGAGGGCGCCGCCGCCGCGGTGAAGAGCGGCTCCGCGGGGCCCTGGTGGAAGTCGCTGACCGGCAAGAAGAAGCAGAAAGAAGCGGCCGGCGCGCCGCCCCCCGCCGCCGAGGCGCCCCCCGCCGCCCCCTCGAGCCCCGGCGGCCGGGAGGAGCAGCAGCAGCAGCAGCAGCAGCCGCCGCCGCCCCCGTTCGGCTGCGGGGGGGAGGCGGCGGCCGGCGGCGGCGGGAACCGGCGGAGCCTCCGCGTCTCCCACTCGGGACGCTTCAAGGAGAGGCGGAAGGTGCGCACCTCGCTGCTGGCCGACGGCCCCGAGGTCTTCGACGGCGCCGCCCACGGGGGCGAGTAGCACCCCCACCCCGGCCGCCGCCGGGGGCGAGGCGGCTCCGCCGGAGCGGCCGGGACTCGACCCCGGGGGACGGGACGGCGACGTCGCCTTAAAATGGCCCCGATGGACCCCGCGGGCCCACAGGTGCAGCCCCAGGCTCTCCGCGCCTTCCCGCAGCCGCTGACTCCTCAGGACTGTGACCCCGGCCGAGGGGCTCCCGTGCTGCTCTCGTCTCACACGCTGCCTTATCCACATAAGGGGGGAACCGAGTGCTCCAGCCTAATCTCAGATGCCGCCGGTCCCTGGTAGCAGCCACACCGTGAACACGTTCTTCTTCTTATCCCCGGAGGGGGTCGTAACGTGAGGAGCAGGTGCTTGGATATGCCCGGGCCCCACGTCACACAGAATCATAGAATCACCAGGTTGGAAGAGACCCATCGGATCATCGAGTCCAACTGTTCCCACCAAACGCTAAACCATGTCCCTCAGGACTTCATCCACCCGTGCCTTAAACACCTCCAGGGAAGGTGAATCAACCACCTCCCTGGGCAGCCTTCGTTCACATTTAAATATGCAAAAAGCCAGACCACGCTGGCTTTCTCCCCCTTCTTATTGTTGGACGGTGAGCAGGTGCCTCAGAGGCTGGTCTCCTGTAGCCCTGTTCCAGCGGAAGGCCAGTTGTTGTCTAGCAATTCATGCTGAAACACGTAACTTTTCCTTAATTGGTGATTACCGGCGCAACGAAGCTTCAATGAGGAAATTGTGTACTAAAATTTAAATACTTTTTGGGGAGATGAGGACAGCCCTGGAGAGCATAGACAGGGCGGTTCTCCTTCTGTGGAAGTGGGCTTGGGCACCGCTGGAAATATTTACTGTGTACGAGGCTTGTGAAGCAAGTTTAAATATTCCCAGGATTTCTTTTGATACTGAGATCATAGAATCATAGAATCACCAGGTTGGAAGAGACCCACCGGGTCGTCGAGTCATCATCGAGATAATGTGCTTTAACTCGGGCAACCAGCTGCTCCCACTAGGAGCTTCTGGATTTTTGGACAAAGTAAACTATAAACCAGATTTGTACTGGTGGTGTGCCTTACAGAGCAAACTCGGCTAAAACACTTGGCGATTACACATTTCTTGAGAGTAGGTGATGTAGCAATAATTGATGTATTTATTTTCAGCACATTCACAATATACTTCGTACTGTTATAATGGTTCTAGACTTTTTCTGAATGTGATATAAGATAGTGGCAGGGACTGAAAATTATTTCCTAGTGGTCAGGTATGCAGTTCTGATTTTGCTTGGTTGTAACTAATGATTTAAGGTCAATTAAAAATAAAACGTGACCTGAAGGCAAGCAAGAACTGAGTTCCAGGTGAAAATATAGATTAAACCAGTTGCTGATGATCACTGAACAATGTAGTAGGTGCTGGGCAAGTGCCCCGTGGTTCAATGTATGTAATAATATATAATGAGATTTGAAAGCTCCTGTGCAATAAATTCGGACAACCTAGCTGGCTTAGGTACTTACCGGTCCTTCACTCAGCTGTTCCTTCAGACTCTGAAACTCAAGGACAAAGGGGCTGTATCATGATAAATCTATTTCTATAAAAGCTTTTTACCACCCAATGTGCAGACATATGCTTTTTTACTTCGTTTAGTAAAACTACTGATTGGTCTTGGACTGCCATTTGATGTCCTGACTATGGGCTGACCAAGCAAAGAGCTGGGAGGATTGATGGGGGGAGCTCTTAAAAGTTTCTCTTGAGATGCTTTTTGCATGTGGAGCCTCTTCGGTCAAGAGGCATCTTAAATCCTTCTGTCAAGGAGAAGCAACTGGAGCAAAACCAGCCTCACATGACAGGGTGTGAAAGAGAATGAGGAAGGTTAAAAGCTGGGAATGGAGAGACGGATGAAGAACCGTACTTCAGCTACAGTTAGTCGGGGCAGGGAGGGGGACAAAGGGACGCAAAAATGGAGACAGAAAGGGGTGGCTTTGCTGCCAGGGTTGTAAAACTACCTTTAGAAAACAACATGTTCATATCTATTATTTGTGGGAAAAAAATAATCTGCCTATATTTATGTATTCAAGGGCCCAAAGGACAGTGTATGTGTGTGTGTGAGAGAGAGAAAATGCATTTCCTTTTTTTTTTGTACCTCTGACCTACCTCTTTCTACCTGGAACCTCTGCTCCTTGGAAACATCTCATGTTTATTAGTTGCAAATCTTCTCCTGGGTACAAGATAGCTACCAATTTGGGGTTTATTTGAGAAGAAGTCTGCTATGCTGTTCAGATAGCTGCTGTTAAAGATTCGGTATCAATACTGGTTAATATGTGATGAAATATTAGCTGCATCTTAATCCTTCTGTGTGGTGGTTCAGCTTGGAAATTTGGTCAGAATACAAAGTCAATAAATGCACATAAAATTACTTCCTCATAGCCATCCTCCATCTTTATCCTGACCTTGAGCTGCGGGAAGGAGACGTAATTCTATCTTCCTGCTCAGTCAAATCCTTGCTTCAATGAATTTGATAGCAGCCACTGAAAAACTAGATCCATGAGAAAACGGGTTGACTGCCTCGGCTCACTTTCCCCACCCTCTGTGCAAGGACCACACAGCAATATGTTTAGGTTAGTTCTGACCCACGTACCACAGCAAGGAGTGAGAAACCCCATTGGTTATAACCAGCTTGTTGCACAGAGATAGTCCTCTTATTTCTCAGTCTAAGCATCAGGTAAAGCTCTAAGTAATTTATACGTGTGTCAATGAATTGAGCGGGTACAGAAAAAGACTGCATTTTATGTAGGGAGCACCTGAGAAATTTTTCTAACCCTTGAAGTGGAGAAAGTTCGACCTTCCTTTTGTATTGGAGCATGCTCGTTCAGTTATAACTATAGTGCATTTCTGTGCATTGAACTGTTAAAAGGGCTGTCAACTTTCTTAACACAGGTATTTTCCTCATCTCCTTTAGAAAGATCATGCATCAGAAAGTAAGTTTAGGGAAGAGGGTGGCAGAGCAATTAGTTGCTGTTTGGTTTTGAAAGCAAGCAGCGATATATTGAGAAAATAAAAGGAAATAAGCAGAAGACGTTCAATCTCAGCTAGGTCAGTTGTAGTGCAATTTTCTTAATATTATTCCAGGTATCACTAAGGATTGCATTTTTGAGGCAAAAAATAAATATTTAGTAAACAGAGTGAACTTTTCAAATAAGCTTGCAAATTACATGCCTGCTTATTTCTGCACTTGGCCAAACTGAAAATAAATCTCTGGTGAATCATTCCCTGCTATTGTAGGCTGGTCAGTCTGGACCTCAACAAAGATTATAGGGAGCACCTGCAGAAAATTATCCTGAACTGGAAACACTGGGAAAAAATGCCTTGAAAGCCTCAAGGCTTTTAACCTTAGATGTTATGTGCAGTTATGACTTAGGCTGAACTGAAAGAATGGAGAGGGAGCTTTGCCGTTCTGGGAACTAGAGGGGTCTTCACTGATTTTTGGGCTTTGTTGTCTGGGTTTTTTTAAGTTCTGTCTTCACTGTAGTGCAACCAAATATGAAGTCTTTTGTGCGTTAACAAGATTATATCATACAAGGGCTAAAACGGGAAGGACAGAACTCACAGTCTTGGCATGGCTGGTGCAGCTGGATGCTTCCCTTGAAAGCCCATGTTTAATTTAGCTCATTCAAACATCTGATATCTAACTGGAAGAAAAGCTGTTTCAAGTGCAGGTACAAATTGGCAGTTCATTTTTCCACCTTTTGGGATCCTACCTGGTAGGGCAAAAGAAAGAAATCGAAACCTGCTGTTTTCTGAGATGTCTTTTAAAAGCTAGGGTGAGAGAGGGTTGATTATAGAATGATATTTGAGACCATACAATTACACCATTTTGAAAACCAAACCTTTCCCCTCATCACTAATTTATTGTAAATAGGATGGGAGACCCGCTGGCTGTGATTTTTTAATTTCAGTGTAAAATTAAAAGGATAAAGTTGCTCAATTTTATTGACACCAGAAGCAGAGAAGTAGTTTATCTGTTTATTCCTTAACAACACATCTGAAATTCACAAACAGCTCTAAGGAACAGTACTCAGGTGTAGTCTTCAACTAAGGCATATTGATTAGCAGCTGCAGCTTACAAATTTGATTTACTGCCCATTTTATTTAGACAAAGCAATATAACATCAGATAATACTTGTTTTGGGGAATAGCAAACAGATTTTTCCATGATAGCTGTAAGGTATGATTTTAAATGAAAAAAAAAAAAAAATTACTCTGGTGAGTAATCTTCATCAGAGCTAGATATTGTGTTTCATGTGAGTGAAAATGAGTTAGAATGTTTTTTCAGAGTATTACTTATCAGGCTATCAGGTACTTTGGGGTGTGTGAAATAGGCTTGATTCTCAGACTCAAGCCTTTATGTGCCATGGATCTTCTTCTGCCTTTTGGCAACACCTCAAGTCTTTCCCCTGATCCAAAGTTAAGGTTTATTGTGGTAGTTCCTTTTACACTAAGGAGGTAAAAAGCATGATCCTTTGTGTTACTGAAAATAAGAACCATACCAATGCCTGTCTGTTGAAATGAAAAGTTAGAGGTGCTGTACATTTGGATGTTATTGGCTCACTGATTGACTTCGGTCCATTTTGCTTTCAAGGTCTTTGTTTTTATCACAACCTGGACATGTCTGAGCAGATAAACTGTCCACTGATGTCCCAGGAACTGCTCAGTGACAGGAGGGTGCACAGCACTTCAGTGGCCAAGGGAAAAAGGAAGTTATAATAGATCCATTTCTGCATGTACTTCTGGGCACATTCCCACTCAATTTTATGAATGGGAGCAGAACTGAGCCTTAGTCTTGATTCTGGA
This sequence comes from Coccyzus lansbergi, assembly GCA_033558105.1. Lineage (NCBI taxonomy): Eukaryota > Metazoa > Chordata > Aves > Cuculiformes > Coccyzidae > Coccyzus > Coccyzus lansbergi. Next base: position 936,135 of record JAUMJK010000307.1, read on the forward strand.
AATACGACTACCTGATAAATAGAAGGAGCCTCATAGTCTGCACATCCTTGGTTGTGTTTACCTTGGCATACACTTTCAGTGAAAGAAGTTTCTAAAAATCAGGATTGGTTTACCTGTCCTGTTTAACATCACTGGGTTTAGGACTAAGAAGTTGGTGTAAACTTTAAAGATAAATCCTGCCAAGAATACTTCCTAGAAATGCTGTAGCTCAGACCTATGCGAGAAGGAGGAAAAACCTATTTTCCGACTTCTCCATTTTTTTGGTTCTTTTCTTGGCATACTAATGCAGTATCCTTGCTGGACCCTAAAGTAGCTGGAGATGTAAAATCTATGAAATAAGCAGACACACAGAATATACGAGGACAGCATTTTGCAAGACTTTCTGTTGAGGAAGAGACAAACCAATGACTAGATGTTACACTGGGCATTTAAAGATGCTTTTAATTCTTCCTGCAAGGCCAGAAAGCTATACTTCATTCCTGGCTCAGTTCTCAACTGGCTGAAAGTAGATACAAAAATACCTCTAGGTAATATATTAGCTATTGCAGGTGTTAATTATCATCTGGTGAATTACATCTGAAATGGAACATAGTGCAAAGTGGAGGAATCACTTTAGAACAGCAAATCTGAAGCAAATCTGAGGTCCCATTTTAAATGATCAGTGGAAGCACTTACTTGGTGCTTTTTATTAATTCCTTGTGTTGTACATTTTTATTTTTCTGCTCTAATAATTTACCATACAGTTATGCTTTGAATGAGTAATCTTACTCACTCTATATTACCTCTCTAGATTTATTTATTGGGTTTGGTTTTTTTTTTTTTTTTTTTTTTTTGGTAGTGGAACAGAAATGTTGGCTGGGCTTGTCCCCTGCAAAACATTTCCACAAAGTGTGAAGATATCTTTGTGACCTATGCCTAGACCTAAACTCAAATAACTAACAATACCTTGCAGTTGTAAAGAGCTCTGGAGAAGCATGACTGAAGACTGATTGTTTCATCTTGCTGAAAAAAAAAGCATGCATCATCCCTACTTTAAAGAAAAGAAATTTAAGATCTAGGGCTAAAGTAAAGCTCCTAAGTAAGTGCCTGAATGGAATGACACATCTAATCTGAGACCAGAAATCAGGCTGTGCCAACACCGCCTAAGAAAACCAAGCTGTAATAAGTGATGCCAAGAGGTTCAAATGGACTTCCTGAAGCTTTAGATCCCTCAGTGGAACCTTTGGAAATATGGGAGTTGTTAACATCACTTACAATTAAACTTCATTGCACTGCTACCTCCAGGATAGCTATTGATGCTATGCCTTGTAAACTATGGTCATGACTTTAACAAGGACTTCAGAGACAGGCAGAAGTGGAATTGTAGTTGTGTTTGTGGTAGTGGCATCCCATTTGTACGCGCAGGGAAAAAAAATCAGCTATAACATAAGATGTGTATTTAAAGCTGTGTAATTGTGTGGCTCTGTATCTCCCCTCACGCAGCTGCACATTTCTAGTGTGGTCAAAGGGTCGTATTGACAAAAGCATTGAGGTATCTGATTCCACTCTCTTCAGTGGTGTCTCGGTATCTTTGTGGATCTACGCTTCAGTAAAACCTCTTAAAAGAGGGAGCATAGTTACACAAAACTATCAAAAGTGTACTAAGATGAGGAAGTTAAAAAGGTAAATTTCATAGCAAATACAGTTACCAATGCAAAAGAGCTGCCTAGTAACGCATGCATTTTTTTATTCTGTATTTTCAGTTGTTTGTGCTAAAGCAGTATAGCTCCTTTCTCCCCTTCCCCCGGTATATTCTTGCTTTTCAGCTGCTATTTGATCTTTTCCAGTCTTGACTTAAAATTATTCCTTACAGAACCTCTCAGTGTAGCATTTCAGCAGAGCTATTGTTCTTTTGTTCTCTGCCTGTAGATCAGCTTTTGCTGCTAAACAGCTTCTTTATAAACTCCAGTGGAATCTCCTCTCATGCTTTCTGTCTGTGTTAAGAACGAGACCAAAGGCTGAAGATGGTTTTAAGTCCTGAGATGTACAGACATTATAGTGTTAGTTACTGCTTTGTGCTTTACCTGTTTTGCTTTGCCAGCCAGGATGGGGCACACCCTCACCCAGGACAATACAAAATGATTTAATCAAGAGCTATTGAAGCTCTTTTTTTAAATGTTTGTTTCAACAAATGCCGATGTCAAATTGCAGTCATATGACACCTTTCCCAACCTTGAAACCAGAGCAGTAACCAGCAACAGAATTTTAACTCACTTTTGGATTTGAACTGTCACTGTAAAGATCCACAGCTTGTTTCCAAGGTCACTTGCCAAGGGTTTACTGGTCCCTTCTGGCATTTGTATGCTCTGTAATGATTTCTAGAAAGGATACCAAGAAGTGCCTGCTCTCTGGGGAGAGGCAAAAATGGCAGTACAAATTGAACTTTTTGAGACTGGTCACTTAATGCCCAGTGTGTGCTAGCGAATGAGGTGTTTTCAGGAAATATCTGGCACCCAACCTTTGGTGTCTGCACATAAGAACCAGCTGCAAGTATGTGTGAAGGATTTGCATTTAGGTGTGGACTTGTGCAAGGCAACATAATCTATTACAGGCAGGAAGCACTTTGAAAATGTTGTCCTTCTTGTCTTGCTTGGAGATTGTAGCACCGGCTGGAGCGTCCCTGCACACCCTGCATGACAACTCAGTGGCACTGTACCTGAGAAGACTCTGAGTCTACCACACCTCTCCTGGGTCACTGTGGTAATCTCTCGAGAGGAAACGGGGCCTGCTCAAACGCAAAAATGGAAAGTAAAATATACTACTGGAGGAGTTGATGCCACAGAGAACCTGGAGGAGCACGTCTACTTTTGCTTTGTCTTGTGGGAGCTGTGTTGTTGCTGCCTGTTGCTCTGATGGCTCCCCTACCTGCTTTCATATATTTTTAAGCAGGGTGGAAATGTTATCATTTGGATATGTATGACAGAAATAAGAAGGGGTGTGGTTCACTGAAAACTTGACCAGATAAAGAACTTGGAGAAAAGCCATTTTTGCATGACAAAATAAAACTGAGTTTATAGGGAGGGATCCCCCGTCTAAGGTAAATATCTGTTCACAAGCACACCCATTAGATTTTTGTGAATGAGAGTTGCAGGACCTTATCTGAAGATGCTGCTGACTACAGAGGACTGATCTAGGTGCCCTTTCACCCAGGTAGGAAGTGGTGCATGCTCTGAGGATCCTTAAGCCTGAGACTTGTTATCATAGAATCAGAATAACCAGGTTGGAAAAGACCCATCAGCTCATTGAGTCCAACTATTCCCATCAATCACAAAACCGTGACCCTCAGCACCTCATCCACCAGTCCCTTAAACCCCTCCAGGGAAGGCAACTCGACTCCCTCCCTGGGCAGCCTGTTCCAGTGCCCAGTGACCCTTTCTGTGAAAATTTTTTTCCTGATGTCCAGCCTGAACCTCCCCTGGTGGAGCTTGAGGCCATTCCCCCTCATCCTACCCCTGGGGAGAAGAGACCAGCACCCTCCTCTCTACAACCTCCTTTCAGATAGTTGTAGAGAGCAATGAGGTCTCTCCTGATAAAAAAAAGACATCCTCAAGGCAAGGCCGTCTCCTCACATTTGGAAAATACCTGGCACGCCCCTCAAGCCGCTGCCTTTCCATTCATTTATCACCAGGTTGTTTGCTAACATACCAAGAGGTGCTTTTTACTTTCCATACATTGCTCAAAATGCTCATTGGACTCACTAACGGGTCAGATCCCAAGGTGTAGGAAACACATAGACTTTTCACTCACATAATTGGTCTAAGAAAGGCACATGGACAGTCCTGGTGTATGCTGGTGGCAAGGTATTGTTACTGTGCCATTTTGATCAGTCTTGCTTGTGTTGTTTGCTCATTAGGCCAGGTAATTGCTCTCTGGTTGTTTAGCCTGGAGAAGAGGAGGCTGAGAGGAGACCTCATTACTCTCTACGAGTACCTGAAAGGAGGTTGTAGAGAGGAGGGAGGTGGCCTCTTCTCCCAAGTGACAGGGGACAGGACAAGAGGGAATGGCCTCAAGCTCCCCAAGGGGAGATTTAGGCTGGAGATTAGGAGGAGGTTTTTCACAGAAAGGGTCATTGGGCATTGGAATAGGCTGCCAGGGAGGTGGTTGATTCACCTTCCCTGCAGGTGTTTAAGGCACGGGTGTATGAGGTCTTGAGGGACTTGGTTTAGTGTTAGATAGGAATGGTTGGACTAGAAGATCCGATGGGTCCCTTCCAACCTGGTTGTTCTGTGATTCTGTGATTCTGTGATTCTTCTCTGGACAACTGCCCTGTTACTCTGTGTTGTTAATCTTCATCCTGAATATGTCCAGAGGCTATTAAAAATGTGTCCCAGGATGAAGATGCCTTACTCTATCAGGTAGTTAGAAAAACCTGCCCATCCAACAGACTGGGAAGATTTGCAGCCTCAGGTAACTCTCCTAAAAGAGGTAGATTTGAGTCCCCTCAGGCATGAGGGAAACACAGTGGACATAGCCACCTTCCTTGGTAAGTGCTTTAAATGTCAGGCTAGGTATCTCAGTGCTGTTGATGGGTCTCAAAAACTGTTATACAAATTCTAGTGAGAAATGTCTACGGAGAGCTATTGACACAAAGATGGGGTTATAATCCTAATGGGAATTTCTCAAACAGAAGGCCTTGATCTCTTGTCAGAAGTGGGAGAGCATAGCACAGAAGTTACCCCATGTTCATCCTCTTCCGGAGATGAGGACAGGGAATATTTACTATCAATTGCTGTCAGAGGGTACTAGACTAGATAGATGTTTGGTCTGACATGGTAAAAATCTGTCTCTCTTGTTATCAAAAAATAACAGCAAGCGTTATGCTTTTCTGTGGAAGAAATTATGCTTGTGCTTGAGCTCAAAAGGGGATCCTGTAGCGTGCCTAGATGAAAGCATGTGCCAGCAGCAAATGAGGACACAAACAAACTTGATCTGTCCCAAGGACTTACACGTGAACCTAATCTCTGAGCTCTAAGGACTCCTGGCCTGGAACAGAGTCCACAAACCCAAGTTCCTTACTGAACCTGGGCTTTGCTAGCAGGCCAAAAGTCAAGCATTTTATTTGCACCAGAGCAAGGACCCTTTACACAAAAGTACAGCAAGATCTGCATTTCTTGGTGCTGATTTCCCTATAGTTTAGACCTAGTGGGCACCTTTTGCAAAACTGCAACAGTGAGCTGTATCATTGTTGTATTTTATCTAAATGTGGCCGTACTTTTGCACATCATGTACTAATTTCTAGGCAGATAACATTTTCTAAAGGCTTTTGAATTCCTCTGCATGGGTTTCTGCTCCTAGGGGTGAACCAGTACTTGGCAGAAGTTCCTGTTCCTGCACTAGAACATGAAGTGTCTTTAAACTGCCTTGTCATATTCAACATTTAAAAAAAAACCCACAAAAGACAGCTCCAGGAGCGTGCTGGGTGACATGACATGCTGGTTTTTTATAGCAGTTTAACTGTTCAATGTTCAAACAATAAAATATTCATGATTACACAGCAATAGACAACGTCCTTCCTGCTGTATGGAGGGGCAGATGTAAAAAGCTTTTCACTCACATCCTTTGGAGTAGCTCATACCCTCTACCTCCTTCCCAATGGAGACACACAAGTCTGTCAGCCCCAGGGGCTTCTGCAGAAGATGACAGCTTTTACAGTCCCATGCTCTTTCTAGTGACTCTCCATATTTTAAACTTACCCACCAGGAAAAATATTTTTTATATCAGCTATGGTGCAATCTTAAGATGATCTAGAGCACCTTAGTAAAAGGTGCAAGAGGAGCAAGGATTTTACCTGTACAATTGCAGCTGTGTAAGGCTGACCATTGCTGACCTTCTGTGTATACATAAAATTGCTTAATATGTTGATCGTTTCCTGAGCTGGCACAGAGTAGCCTCTTATAATTTATGTTCTTTAGCAACCACCTCAGCCTCATAGAGGCTAGCTTTCTTTTTACACCACTGTAATATGCCCCAGTAAAAAATAATTAAGGATGCTTCTTCTTTCATCAGTACTACAGGATCTGTCAAAAAAACCCACAAGAATAAAATTCCAAGGGCTTGGGTTTTTTTAAGGGGACTGTAAGTTGCTCTGGAGCAGGGTCTCTTGTGATTTGCATGATTACCTTGAGGCAAGGAGGTCAGACAAGCAAATGCTCTATTCAAGTCCCTTCTTTTTTTAGCAACTGCTAAGATTTTTACGTGTAGGAATTGTGAATCCCAGACTCAATCTACTGCTCACCTAAGATTTTTTCCAACTTCTAATCAATTTGAAAACATGGAGTTTACAAGCTTTATTTGTTAGGTTCTGCGAGTAGCTGCTGTTATTGATTCTGATTCTCTGCCAGAAGTGATCCTGTTTGGAGGATTTAAGCTTTCCATAACACCTAAAGCTTTTACTCTTTGATGCATCAGTCTTAACAATCGCTTTGCTCTCAGAGGTCCTGAGGCATGCCGAAATTGTTGATTGGTACTTCACGGGAAAATACAAGCATGGGATCCCAAGAGGTTTTAATCAGACTTTTAATTACATTGAACATAAATATCCTAAAGCACTATTCATTAGGAATAGGGACATAAATGTTAATTTTTGTGTTTGCTGGCCTTCCTCTTGACACTGATGAACCAGCTAAGGACACAGCTTTCACAGGTTTTCTAAAGCTGTCTCCTAGACACAACTAATAATCTACTGTAGAAACAGCTTAATTTAGTGTAAATTTCAGAGTACCATGTATAACTAAATCAGGAGTAAACCAGACCTATGATTTTATTAGATTCCTTTGGGAGGGGGAGTTAATCTGATGTTCTTAATCCTTATGCAAAACTATGTCTGGGTGCTCAAGGCATTACAAATAGTTCACTCTGCCAGAAGTGGTAAAGAGCTTCAAGAAATAGCATATAGGCTCCAGTTCAATATATCAGCTTTGTTTTGTCTTGGGTCCGTAGCAATCTTAGTGTGCACCAAAACAATTTTTAATCTCTGCTCTTTTACCTTCTCTAGTAACTTCATTCATGTGGTTACCACACATCGTGTGGTCACTGCTGGCCTCTGCTCAGCTGTGTGTAGCTGCGAAGGCGTAGGGGAAAGGTCCTTCACTCTCATGCTCTCCAAATTCTAAATTTGTCTAAGTGAAACTTTTGAGAAGCCTTGTGAGAAGAGCTGACTAGTTCATGTGCTAAGTAGCTGTGCTTTCTGCTGGCTTAGAAAAACTGATCATCAGATGCCTTCCACACTGTAGTCACACACCTCACCAACTCCACAGAAAGCAAGGACGTGCTGCACGTGATTGAATGTCCCAGAAGGCACCTGGAACTGAGAACCAGAAATCTGTACAGAAAAGTCCTTCTCACGCCAACCCAGGAGCGTGAGGAGCGCAGTTAATTCTTCATGCATTTGACATGGGTGTTGCAAATGCCTCCAGGCTGGAAATTTAAACTGTGCCAGGGCTGAAATGTTGAAGGATTAGGAAGACCAGCAGCTGAGGAGTAGGACGTGATGCACTCTGTGTTGATTACAAAGGAAGCAAGGTAACCTGCCAGAAAGGAACAGGACATGAGAGTATGTCTTCAGAAGTCACATCCATTGTAAAACAGTTTTGGAAGTAAATATAGATACATATTGATGCTCTTTGATTGGCAAGCAGGCTAATTTGGGACAATTAGAGAAAACAGCCTAATAATGAACTGGAGGCAGGGTTGACACTCATGCTGTTCTCAGTTATTTGCCTTAGGAGTATGGCTCAATGCCTGTTAACAAATCCCATATTGGCATTTTGAGTAGTAATGTACTAAAGCTGATCCTGATCTGTGGCTGGTAGATTAAAGGACAATTTATTTCCAATTGAGAAAAGCTGCTAAGAATAGAAAAGCTTTCTTATTGTACTGCTGACATTTGATATTTAGTGGAGTACACCAACAGCCCTTGCTGACCTCAACTGCAGTAGAACGACGCTGAGGATTATCTACTTCTATTCTCTTAGTTTTCTATGCATAAAAATCTAAATTTCCTGCTACTTGTGAAAATAAATTATTTTTGGCTTATATGCTGAGAGTTTTAATGGAGTTTTTCGAACTATGGCATCACTTCATCATGGGACTATACAGCTTTAAGTTGAGTGTGCAGCAACCACTGGATTTATTTTTAAATTATACATACTTGATTGTAGGATCTAGACCCATTTTATTTAAAGAAAGAGCTTGCCTTTAAATTCTCACTGTGAAGAGTGAGGCTGTGAACGTGTAAGGGGCATGGGATTAAAAAAAATGTCTTCCGCAGCAACTAGATATAAATGAAATTATTACTTTGTTAAGTGGGAAATAAATTATTAAATTGCATAACAGAAATACTCCTCCCATGAATCAATACTAGTTCAAAATTTTTAAAAAAGCAGCCATAGGGTTATAAAATGTCAGTTTTCCAAGTGCAGGAAATAGTTCATGGTGAAAAGGCAGCGGACAGTAAGGTGAGAAGACTATTGATTATTCAGAAAAGTCAGAGTTTAAATTACAATTTCAAGACTTGGCAAATGAAACCACAAGGGAAAGTCAAATTTGGTACAGTAATGGATCCAGGGAAACCAATTCTTACTATGCACATAGAATGATAAACTTTCCAGAAGTTATTACTATTGGTTAAAGACAGCTTGAAATTTGTGTTGGCTATTTCAGCAAAAACGCCAGCTCAGTACACTGAGGTAGTCCAGAAAGATAAATAAGATGTTAAGATTCATCAGTGAAGCAACAGAGAGCAAAACTTGAAGCTGCATGCTCCTGAAAAAGCCTTTGACACGGTCCACCACAACATCCTTCTCTCTAAATTGGAGAGACATGGATTTGATGGATGGACAGTATGGTCGATGAGAAACTGATTGGATGGTTGTATTCAAAAAGTAATGGTCAATGGCTTAAAGTTCAGATGGAGGTCTGTGACAAGTGGTGTCCCTCAGGAGTGTGTACTGGGACTGGTGCGGTTTAATATCTTCATCAATGATATTGGCAGCAAGACTGAGTGCATCTGCAGCACGTTTGCAGGTGACACCAAGCTGAGTAATGTAGTTGCCACGCCAGAAGGATGAGATGTCATCCAGAGGGACATGGAGAGGCTGGAGAAGTGGGGCTGTGAGAACTTCTTGAGGTTCAACAAGGCCAAGTGCAAGGTCCTACAACTGGGTTGGGGCAATACTCATTTTCAGTACACAATAGGGAATGATGCGATTGAGAGCTGCCCTGCAGAGGAGGACTTGGGGGTGCTAGTCAATGAGAAGCTCAACATGAACCGGCAATGTAAGATCACAACTGTATCCTGGGCTACATCAGAAGAAGCATGGCCAGCAGGGTGAGGAAAGTGATTGTGCCCCTCTATTCCTCGCTTGTGAGACCTCATCTAGAGTATTGTGTCCAGTTCTGGAATCCTCAACATAAGAAGGATATGGAGCTATTGGAACGGGTCCAGAGGAGGGCTATAAAGATGATCAGAGGGCTGGAGCACCTCCCATATGAGGACAGGCTGAGAGAGTTGAGATTGTTCAGCCTGGAGAAGAGAAGGCTCCAAGGAGATCTTACAGCGACCTTCCAGTATCTGAAAGGAGCTACAAGAAAGCTGGAGAGGGACTATTTATAAAGGCTTGTGGTGGTAGGACAAAGGGAGACTTCTCTCTCCAGGGAGACTTCATTGTGGCTTTTCCATACTTAAGAAGGGTTTTTAAGAAAGATGGGGAAAATTTTTTTAGCACATCCTATGGTAATAGGACAAGGGTTGCCCAGAGAGGTTGCAGATGCCCCTTCCCTCAAAACATTCAAGGTCCAGTTGTGTGAGGCTCTGAGCAACCAGATCTAGTTGAAGATGTCCCTGGTCACTGCAGGGGGGTTGGATTAGATGACCAGTAAACGTCCTTTCCAACCGAAACCATTCTATTCTATGAATAAATTTGCAGATGAAGAAGAAAAAAACATCAAAATGTATTAAATACAAAGATATGCATTAAACTGCTCTGTCAGCTAGTCCCCAGCTAGGCTGTTGGGATCTGCAAGGACATACTACAGGAAGAATAATTGTGCACTCGCTTTATTCTTACACTCTCTCCCTAGACATCTGCTACTGACTGCTGGCAGTAGCCAGCGACTGGCCTGAACGGACCTTTGCTCAGATCAAGTATGACTGCACTTGGGCACCATAAATCTGATTGTTTGACAGGCAAATACACTGAAATTAAGTTTATGCATCAGATAGTGCTGGAAGATATGTGCTATCTTATGAGAGTCCCATAAAAAGTATACAAGCAATCTATCATTCTCTTGCAAATATACTGCAGGGAGCTATTTTTAAATGGCATGGTGTGCTCATTATCTATGCTCTATCAGACTATCAGTAGTAACTCAGTACTTTTATATCACCACAGATTATGTTATTTTCATAACACAGGTCATGGCAGAATCTTGGCGCCAGACCTTATGATAGTTTTAAAGTTTATTTCTCTGTTAACGTCAAATGGGGTTGCTTTGAGATCAAGGTCTGGCTAACAATCAGTCTGGTTTAACAATAAATCATATATGACTTCTTAAAAATTAGGATATGCCTTAACTGCAGGTTTGAGATGCATTTGAGTTCACAGTTTTAGATGAACCTCTGAAAATAAAACATGACTTCAAAGAACTAATAGTTTACAAAATATTGCTAGATGAATTAATATTCTGGAACCATGTGTTAGTGAAGGGTGAGAAAAGATTTTTTTTCCCCCATGGTTATAGAGAGATCCAGTTTAAACAGCAGCTTATCTTTAATAGAGATCAATCACAGTTTCTCATTCGCGTAGTACCATTCATTATCTGAGGATCTCAAAGTACTTTACAGATGTGAATTAGCCAGGGGGCTTGATGTAGGCAGACACTAGAGTAACTTTTTTTTTAGACTGAGAAGACATCACTGCAGAAAATTCACACGCTTTAAGACAATTCCCCTGACAAAAGGCAGCAAAAAAGTGGATTCTGTGTGGATAGGTTTCCCTTATGTCACTGCTGTGTTAAGTTTCCTCATTATTTTAATATGTTGTGCTTTGAATTAAGAACAGACCAACTCTTTACTAAAGGGATGTCTGATGGTCCAGTGGAATACTGTATTTTGCCATAAAAGACAGCTTTTTGTAGCTGTGGTTGAGTTTAACTGAACTTGACTCTTCATAATCCTGTTCCTCTTGGCAAACTCCACTTCTGCCATGGAATTTCCAATGAACTCGTGACTTACGACAGTGTCATCTTCTGAAATCAGAAGCACTAGTTCAGAATTCACTCCTTTCTCCAGAATATTCCCTGTAGGTTAAGTTCACATACTTGCAATAACAAAGCCATTATTCACTGATCAAATAACATTTCCTTTTGAAAGACTAGAGAGAGTACGACATTTGGGGGAAACTTGAAGTCGACAATTCAGGTGAAGCAAAGCTGGTGCCTGTTGCTGCCTTTTGCTATGAGCTACTGAAAAGGGATGTTTTGATTCACTTAGAGGATCAGTAACTGGAGATGTTTCAGCAAACAGTCTTTGGGGTTGGAGACAATGAGTCACTCCACTTTAAACAAAAAAACCGCTAAAACAAACCAAAAAAAAAAAAAAAAATGACCAGACTTTCAGTGGAAGCAACCTGCTCCCCAGTGAAATGGCTTGGGAATGTAAACAGTGAAGATGAAGGAAGGATGAGGACAGAAAGCTGAAGGAGAGCACAGGTAAGCCTGGTCCTGGTCAGCTGTGCAACTTCACTCACAATTTGCCAAGTTTTGCAAAGTGGATGGTAAATGTGGCTTCCTAGTAAGCTGATGGGGTATTTCCAAAGAAAATGAAAAAACAAGTAAAAACAATCCTGGAACTTCATTTTGCCAGGCTGGAGCTGGCAGGGCTGGCTAAAATGCTAAGTTCTGCCTCTTTTTCAGAAGTCCTGGTTTTCAGGAAAAGATGAACTACTCCTTGAAAATACAATTCCTTGAAATTTCTTTTTAAGCTGAGTACCCAAGTCATGAATCACTGCTTCTTGCATCAGGTAGTAATCAACTCATGTTAGTATCTCTCTCAATGCCCTGTTTTTTCTTGTGGTACATTTACCACAAAGTATCAAGGTACATTTCAATGTCTTCTATGTTAAGTTAAGAACATTTTAATGAAGAAAAGCAACAGAAAAAAGACTTTCTCTGAGTGAGATGCAACAAAGTATGAACCTACCCTTCTTTTAAATCCTTTTCTTTTCATGGAGAGCTTTATACTCTTTGTAAGATGAAATATGAAATTAGTCATGCGAGTAGGGAAAATGTTCCGAATGAATCACAGTATTTTCAGGGAGTTATAGTACAAACAGCACTGTTTAGGATTAAAAATCTTTTAAAATAGCAAGTGACCACTTATCTTAAAACCTTTCATATAATCCAGAGGCCAAAGGATGTTTCACAATTGAGCTTTACACAATTCTTACATATTTTTTTCAATTTTTAATTGATCTGAGACATGCAACTTCTGCTGGGAAAAGGAGCGTGAAATTCCCTTAGTTGTTCTTGACATTTCCTTTCTAGGCTCCTAAAACCTCCAGCTGACCTCAGATGAAGCAGTCTGCTGAGTTTGAGGAACTGAAGGAAAACTGGGAGCATTATAGTTGTTGATTTAGGAGAAAGCACTAGTCAGAACCATGGAAATATGGCTGTTAAGAAGAACTTTGCTTTAGTATGAAACTTACCAGGAAAGCAGCTCAAGGGCTGCATACAAATGACAGGCTGCAGTAGCAAAACAACTAGGGCAGCAAGAATTACTGCAGTCTGGATGAACTGCATCTCAGAAGGAGTGAAGAATGACAGTAATTTACCAAAGAGCCTATATCCTTAATGAGCATAAGATCTCTATAATTTTACTGACAATGCATTTGATGTACTGGTCTCCAGCTTATTGCAGAAGCAGCAGGCAGCCTTTCTGAAAGCAAAGAAAAAAAACCCAACAAAATTAAAACCCAAACCTGTAGAATATTAATTATTATATTTTATGTGTCCAGGCTTCTGAGTCTTTTCCTTCCTGAAGTTGCATCCTGACCTTTGTCATAAGGAATGACATGTTGATACTTGGAGTCCCTTAAGCACCATACCTCATTTTTTTCCCTACTGACAATGACATTATACTGTTGCAGAAAAGGCTTTGAATAAAGAGTAGCATGTCTTGGGAAGAAATACTTCAAGTCTGTTCTGCATGATGAGATTCAGTCTGAGCATGCAAGGTTTGAATCCTTCAGGCATTGAGAAAGAGGGAGGATAAGTAAAGATAGTCAATGGGAGGTACTTAATATGCATTAACAGAAGGTTAGGAAGCATTATATATGAGGACAGACTGAAGAAATTAGAGTTTTTAAATCTAAAAAAGGAGTGAAAGAGCAGGAAAGAGAACAGTCTCAAAACACCTATGACATTGCTGCAAGAAAGAATAATCTGCTTCTTAGGTCCTTGGATGCTAACACAAGGAGTGACAGGTCTTGGCTAAAAAAAAGAGTTTAGATTTGACATTTGAAAGAGCAGAGCTTGCCTTCACCATACATGGCTTAAAGATAAAGGCCACTCTGAAATATAACTGACGCTGCCTTGGGGCAGGAGGCTGGAGCCAGAGATCTCTTTGGTTCCTTCCAACCCTCCAAGCAGTTGGTTGTAAAGGGAGAAATAATGGCTCTCTGTCTTCAGTGGCTGTTTTATGGACACAGGAGGAGCAGTCTCACTGAGGAAAGAAATTCACACTGAACTGATCTTGCTGAAAACATTTGTTTGGTTCTGGGAAACGTGTTAAATGACTACAACTCCTGTGTGGACCTAGGATAACTTTCACACCAGCAAAGAACGTAACCACAATACATGGCATGTACTAAGAGAAAGTAGATATATAGAAGGATACATAAGGAAAAGCCTCTTACTGAGGATGATCTAAGATCTTTCTCAGCAATAAGATTTGTAAAAGGTTGTAGATGCCAAAACCTGACCCTTTCCAGAATGACCCTGAGGAGTGCAGCCATCTGGCCTTGGGGAAGCTGAAGCTGTAAATGCTGCAACGTGTAAGTGAAAAGGAATTGCTAGCTCTGATAAAGAAGCAGGAGATAAAAGCTCCGTAAGAAATGGTGAGTGCAGGTGTTTCCAGGGTCCAGAGCAAACCGGCGTGGGAGGATTCTAAATTTCATGCCAACACGTCTTGCTGCGTGCCCACAAACATTTACCTTTTCCAGTTTGACCTGAATCCAATCATTTACTAATCAAACAAAAATGCTGTTCGGATAGTTTGTTTCGCAGCTAGAGAACCCTAAAACTGGTACGAACCAACAGGAGGGAATGCCTCAGCTCTGCCCCTTGCAACAGTGCCTGGATGTTTCCTTTACACAGCAGGCAACACAGTGTCCACCCTGAAGGCGCACAAATCTGAAGAGACAGCAAATATCCACGTTTACATCTGTCAGCAGCAAGCACAGCCTTGGAGCAGTAAATCTGCCAGTTCAGATTAGGGATTAGCAATAAAAATTCAATTATTAAATAGCAGGAAAAGGCTTTGGCTGAGAAGTTTTAGAGCATGGAGCATGAACTTGTATCTGCTGGCCACTCATTCAGTTCAGCAAGAGGTTCTGTTCATGCAAGGTGGCTGAATCTCCTAACAGTAAGACAAGGAGACACTCGCACTGCTTACTTGTAAATTGGTTTTGCAGACTTCTCTGTCTTTTTTTTTTCTTTGTGGGGAAAGGAGAGAGGGTTAAAAATTGTCTGGGTAAACCTGTGTGCTGTCCAAGTACCGAAATAGCAGTGACTTTCAAAGAAGATTTAAAAAAATGAGGGAGAGAAGTTGATTGCAGTAATAATGACAGTCCAAGAGTGAGCACAAACTGTCAAATGGGACGGAGACTGAAGAAGAGCACATCCCTGAATCAGGGACATCTAGGTGCAAATGGGCTTTCCTTTGGGAGCACAACCTCTGAAAGAAGGACCAGCTGACAGCTGCCTTCACTGCTGCTGATGTAGAGTTGGCCTTCAGTTTTGAACACTGGATGGAGAAATTGCAGGAAAAAATCTTTTATACTTAAATAACTTGACTATAAAGTACAGCCTATAGGGTACAGAAGCCCTTATATGTGGAAATATTCGTGGGGAGACACTAGTTTTTAATAAGAGACAAAAGAATACAAAATCATATTGGACTTATTTTTAATAGTTACACCTTGAAAGGTCCAAAATCTGACTGTCAGTGGGGAATTAGTATCGTTGTGTTAATATTAAAATCTTGCATGAGTTGTATCTTATTCTCATGTAATTTGCCATTTTTCATCAGTGACATGGATGTATACATAATTCCCAGTCTAAATGATTACTAAAATCTTGAGCTGACGCAAAGACTGGAGGTGGTGGGTAATAAACAGCTAAGACAGGTCACAGATGGAGACCAGACTAGGTCTTCTGGTCACATCAAACAACTTGTACAAACAAAAATTAATTCTTACAGAGTTTGTATGATAACCAGAGCATAAAAGGCAAGCCATCTTTGCAAGCTTCTAGGGGCCAAAATATCTACAATAAACCTTGATGTGCAAGCAAGAGACTTCTGAGAATGAGCGGGGAAAGAGTATTGCTTCCATCATTCCGTTGGTGTAGCCACTTCTAAAAGAACATCTAGTCCATTTATCTGGGAATGATTAGAGAGAAGACTGATCATACAAGAATGATTAAAGCACTGGAAAATACACCTCATAGTGTAAGACAAGATGAGTTCAATCATTTAGCTTAACAAAGAAGCCACAGCATGACAAAACTTTGATCTCAGGCTGCTTGATCTAGCATGCAAAGATATAACAAAATCTGGGACAGGGTGGCAGTAAACCTAGATTATAAATACAATGTAATTTTTTTATAACATTTTAAGCTAGTAGTAGAATTATTTATAATAAAGAGGCTCTAGTTCAAGCAAGAAATTGTTCATGAAAACCTCCTAATTCATGGTATATACGAAATCAGATTCAAGAATCAAAATAATCCCTCAAATCAGATAACCTATAGGTACTAAGAAAATTTCCCACAACTACTACATCATTATTTCATTTTATGTTACAAGCACATCAAGAGACCCTCTACAATATCCACAGTTCTTTGTAGTCAATACTACACCTCTATGTTTCGGAAAGTCTCTGGCCCATAAAAGATTCTAAAAGAAATTATTTTATGCCCTATTTTGCAGATGATGTAATTTGACCAAAATCAGACAGGAAGGTTGTGAGATTTGAATCTAAGGAGTCTTTAGTGCTATCTTAACCAAAACATCATCTACACATCACTGAGATATTTGCTGATGTGCTTAAGGAGTGAGTGCCCTTCTCCAGATCTTTGCAGCGTCCGGGCGCTGGGGGGTTCGACCCTTGTGATGCAAAATGGGATGGAGGAGTGGACCAAGAACCAGGTGAGGAACAGGTCATGAGAAATGCATAGAAAACGCTGGTGATGTGACAGTACTATTGGGATCTCTGGATCAGTGTTCCCTCTTGTTATAATAGCCTGCAGAGAGTGGTTCATGGCTCATATCATGTGAATTAGCTATTAATCTGCCAATGCTAGATACAGAGATGCAGAATGGGGTGACTGAGAAATGCAGGTCCATACTCCTGTGATGTGCACAAAGCTGCAAAGGCTTTCAGGATTTGTACTGCTCTGAAAGGATTTGAAGTGCAGCCCAGCAACTATGTCTCAACTTACTATCACCACAACTGCTCGTGGAAAGCCATCGCATTAGAATTTGAGGCTCGGGAGCATGTCCTGAGAAGAGCAATAAAGCTGGTGAAGGGGCTGGAGAACAGGCCTTATGAGGAACAGCTGAGAGAGCTGGGGGTGTTTAGCCTGGAATCACAGAATCACAGAATCACAGAACAACCAGGTTGGAAGGGACCAATCGGAGACCTTATTGCTCTCTACAACTACCTGAAAGGAGGTTGTGGAGAGGAGGGAGCTGGGCTCTTCTCCCTAGTGACAGGGGTCAGGACAAGAGGGAATGGCCTCAATCTCTCCCAGGGGAGGTTCAAACTCAACATAAGATAAAAATTCTTCACTGAAAGGGTCATTAGGCATTGGAACAGGCTGCCCAGGGAGTTGGTTGACTCACCTTTCCTGGAGGTGTTTAAGGTGCAGGTGGATGATGTGCTGAGGGACATGGTTTAGAGATTGGTGGGAATGGTTGGACTCAATGATCCAGTGGGTCTCTTCCAACCTGATGATTCTATGATTCTATGACTATATCTGGGCTTTGGATTCACACTGCAGGATGCCCTCTGTTCCCCACTACCTGCACCAGGTTTCTCTGTGTGTTGTTCCCTGGTCATTGACAGCCATGCAAGGGGATGGGGGCAGAGAGGCCAGGTGCACAGAGCTTTCACCAGCTCACCGCCAGCCCAGCACATCCAATGCATTCCCAGCTTTTATGAGCATCTTTAACCCACCCTAAGATTATAACTGCCCCAGGTCTGTCCTTTGTATATGGACAGCCTGGCACATAGCACCTCTGGACAAGGCAGGCAGGGAGCGACGGGAAGGATTTTTCAATAAAAACTGAGCATTTCTCAAGAGCTGAAGGGAACTGTTTTTCATGGGCAGCTGTTCCTAAAAATATTGAATCTCTAGGTTTGAATTTATTCCGACTTCCATCTTCTCACCATTTACAGAAGAGGAAATAATTCTTCTCTGCTTTTGTTTTTAATTTTCTTTTTTTCATCCTGCATTTTCAGGCTGCCTTTCTAATGAAGAACGACCTTTTGAAAGTGTTATTTCTGCATGAGGGAAGAAGCAAAAATCTAGGAGTTTCACTTGAAAAATAGAGGCCCACTGTCAGAGAGCTCTGATGTTGGAACATATATACATCCACCGGGGACATTAGGTCTGTAGGAGAGAATCACCCAGATTCGATGGCTATATACGCTTTATAGCTATGTGTGGTGCAGAGTTGGCTGTTGCTTTTCTTTCAAGTGTTTATGTAACACCATCATTGCTAGTTAATGCATTGGAGATGCTGAAGAGCAATTAAATGGCAATTAGTAAGCTGAATGCTTTATTGTGGTCATAATTCCTTTCCATTTTACACAGTGAAGGCAAGAATGTCTTGGCTGCAAGCCACGTGAATGTTCAGAAGGGTGATTATGCGTTTCCACAGCACTCAGAGGGTTAAGCTTCCTAATGAAATTCAAAAACCAGCAAGGAAGAAGTAAGTAGTTGAGATGCAGGACAGCGGTGATTACTATTGTAATAGCATGTTAAATATGGACAAACATTTTGGAAATGCCATGCTCTTCAAGTCTTGTAGCTAAGCTAAGAAATTATTCTTCCCTTCCAACGATACTGCCTTTTTATTGTTTCATACTTTGAATGGTGTCTTATGAACTTAAAAAATAATGGTAGTTATTTTCTTATCTCATTAGGATAAGCAACAGATGAAAGATTGTGGAGATCCAAAGACCCTTCTCCATTTGGTCCTGTCAACCTCTTCAGCATGTCCTGTGATTGCAAACATGCATATCACAAGCTGTTCAGTTGTAACTAAGCTGACTAAAGGAAAATAAAAGAGCTAAGAGTATCCGGGTGTGGTGTCAACCTTTGCTCATGTGCTTTTGTTTGCATTTGGCAGAGTCCAGGCTCAACCTATTTGTCTTATTCACTGAAAACCATTTCTCTATATTTAATTGTTGTCTAAAGAAAATAGACATGTCATATTGTTCCTGACTGGGCTGGGAAAAGAAGGTGGTCCTCTTATAGTAAATCTAAAATTTTTGCTGCAGGCTTGCCTTTCCATCCAGGCCACATGGATATCACGGGAGTTTTTAAATAGTCTTTTTAAAACTTTATCAGAAATCTAGCTATAATCATATTTCACCATTAATCAGAATTATCCTTAAACACCAAATACCTTTTCAAATAAATCCAATACAATAATCTATGAGGTGTTGATTTTGTAAACCTCAGACTTGTGAGATTCCTTCTCTAGGGGTGCAAGACTGGCTGCTCATTTTGTATCTAACCTATACCTAAATCTTATTTGAAAATCTTGCTAGTTCAACCATCTAAGAGAACCTGGAGTATCCAACAATTTAGTGGCATTTTAAGTCAATGTGATAAACCCACTTAGAAATTCTATCTGTGGGCAATACATACACTCGATATATGGAAACACCTAATTGCTTGGTTTCTCAAAAAAGTTTCCCTATTTTCATCTGCTTTGTTGCTCCCATTGCCTCCTCCACTGAGGGCATGATAAAGGAATGAATATATCTGCAGAATTGCTCTTGATATGCCATTGTTGAAGGTAGAGAATTCCGGGTGACTTCCTAATCTGGACAATAATCAAAGAATGAGAAGAAATTTATTTTGACCAGCTACTCCACTGTGATGGTTCAGTGCAGAAAAGGATGGTAAATAATAACTCCAGCAGTATTACATGGACTGAAAGTATGGTAAAAATCAGAAAATCTTTGGCTTTAGGCAGCAGCACTGTTATGCGAGAGGATGGTCACAGTTGTCTCTCAGTATTATAAAATGAGCAAAACTATAAAAGGAAAGATAAATTCACATGTAAACTAGCTACTGTGACATTGTACTCCTAGAGAGTTTGATTGTATTTAGGTGTGGATGAATTAGGGACTTGGCAACATGAGAAAGTCATAGAATCACAGACCAACCAGGTTGAAAGAGACCCACTGGATCATTGACTCCAACCATTCCTATCAAACACTAAAACATGTCTCTCAGCACCTCGTCCACCTGTCCCTTAAACACCTCCAGGGAAGGTGAATCAACCACCTCCCTGGGCAGCCTATTCCAATGCCCAATGACCCTTTCCATGAAAGATTTTTTTTTTTTCCTAATGTCTAGCCTAAGTCTCCCCTGGCAGAGCTTGAGGCCATTCCCTCTTGCCCAGTCCCCTGTCACTTGGGAGAAGAGCCCAGCACCCTCCTTTCAGGTACTTGTAGAGAGCAATGAGGTCTCCTCTCAGCCACCTCTTCTCCAGGCTAAACACCCCCAGCTCTGTCAACCCTTCCTCATAAGGCCTGTTCTCCAGCCCCTTCACCAGCTTCGTTGCTCTTCTCTGGACTCTCCGCAGAGCCTCAATATCCCTCTTGTGGTCCAGTCCTTTCAGAATGCAAGCAGAAAAGTTTTTCTTAGGTGTAAATATGTCCACATCAAGAAAATGACAGCCAGTGACTGAAAAGCAAACATAATTTACTTCAAAATGCATGTATGAACTCTGCGGTATGTGAATACTTTGACACAGGTGACATTATGAAGTGACAGCATTGTTTCCAGTGTTGCCAGATCTGCTGGGATGTCTTATGCTTAGAAAGGAGACTTTGGGATATTGTTTTCCTTTAGACTGGCATTACCACTGCTATTGAGAAGTATTAAAGTCTTATGTCTGTTTTTTCGCGTAGTTATACTGAATTGAAAAGATTGGGCAAGATAATAATTTTTCAGAGATCGCCACCCAGTGGTAAAAGCAAATTAATACCATTTTCTCAGCTCCTGTAAGTGGAAGCAATGTGCATAGCAATGCCTAGAAATGACAATGCAGATCAAAATATCACCATAAAAACACATGCAAAACAAATATTAAGGATCATGCAATCAAAAGATTTTTTTATTTTACAGTCAATAATCAAGGGCGTAAACCATCTGAAATGTAGATGACATAATTTTCCCTACTAACCTCTCATGTAAAATAAAGAGTCCTAAGTAGGTAACGTTATTTGAACTATTGACATTGGTTATTATGAAGACAAGAGGGATCTTGTCTCCAGAGGGATCCAAACAGGTTGGACCACTGGGCAGATTCTAATGGCATCAGGTTTAACAAGACCAAATGCTGGGTCCTGCACTTGGGACACAACAACCCTATGCAGAGCTACAGACTGGGAGAAGTCCGTCTAGAAAACTGCCTGGAGGAGAAAGACCTGAGGGTGTTGGTTGACAGCTGACTGAACATGAGCCAGCAGTGTGCCCAGGTGGCCAAGAAGGCCAGTGGCATCTTGGCCTGTGTCAGAAACGATGTGACCAGTAGGTCTAGGGAGGTTATTCTCCCTCTGTACTCAGCACTGGTGAGACCACACCTCAAATCCTGTGTTCAGTTCTGGTCCCTCACCACAAGAAGGATGTTGAGGCTCTGGAGCAAGTCCAGAGAAGAGCAATGAAGCTGGTGAAGGGGCTGGAGAACGGGCTGGAGAACAGGTCCTATGAGGAACGGCTGAGAGAGCTGGGGATATTTAGCCTGGAGAAGAGGAGGCTGAGGGGAGACCTCATTGCTCTCTACAACTACCTGAAAGTAATTGTGGAGAGGAGAGAGCTGGGCTCTTCTGCCAAGTGACAGGGGACAGGACGAGAGGGAATGGTCTCAAGTTCCACCAGGGCAGATTTAGGCTGGACACAGAAAGGGTCATTAGACATGTCAGAGGCTGCCCAGGGAGGTGGTTGATTCACCTTCCCTGGAAGTATTTAAGGCACAGGTGGACAAGATGCTGAGGGACATGGTTTAGTGTTTGATAGGAATGGTTGGACTTGATGATCTGGTGGGTCTCTTCCAGCCTGGTGATTCTATGATTCTATGATTCGAATCTGACTTATCACCATTCAGAAAACTCAGTAGAAATGATTGCATTAACACATCTAATAAATGTTACTTGTAAGCTGTATGATGGCAGTGGAAACAGGGTTTCCCCGACAACTTGTTGGACATGAGCCAGCAGTGTGCCCTTGTAGCAAGAGTCCCACAGTATCCTGGGCTGGAGCATCTCACATACAAGGAACGGCTGACAGAGCTGGGACTGTTCAGCCTCAGTTAAGGCTCCAATGGTGGGGGAGAGGATATTTTTCATGAATGTGAACAAAGATCAGAATAGAGGGTATAAAGAAGACTAAACTCTTCAGTGGTGCTCAGTGACAGGACCAGAGGCAACGGGCAGAAACTGAAGCACAGGAGGCTCCATCTGAACATCAGGAAACACTTCATGTAGTATCATAGAATGGTTTGATTGGAAGGAATCCTTAAAAGTCATGTAGTTCAACCTATCTGTCATGGGCAGGGACGACTTCTGCTAGATCATGTTGCTCAAAGTCCTGTTGAATCTGACTTTGAACACTTCTGTAGAATCAGAGTTGTTTGGGTTTGAAGGGATCTTTAAATGCAGATAGACCACTGTGAGGATGATTTAACACTGGTACAGGTTACCTAGGCAGGTTGTGATTCTCCTCTCTTGGAGGCATTCAAAAGGCATCTGGACATGGCCCTCAGCAACTGGCTCTAGGTGGCTCTGCTTGGCAGGAGAAGTTGGACCAGATGAGTTCCAGCAGTGCCTTCCAGTAGCAACCTTTCTGTGGTTCTGTGGCAAGGTTATCATCTGGTTTGTTTCCATTTGTCACACCGAGCTTCCTAAAAGCTATCACTTAAAAAAATCATGATCCACAAAAGGAAACTGTCAACTTGAAAGCACTTGAGAAACAGGAGCTTCATATGCTACATCTACATAAGGTCAATGCATTTAATCCACTGAATATGGCTCTGCAGTTACTTTATTCATTCCTATTTGTTGCCATTAAAAAATATTTTCAATATTCTATAAGTGAAGTCATAGCGTCTGTGTTTTACATTCTGCAAAACTGATGTACCTTCACATAATTTTTTATTATCTTAAAGCTTGGGGTTACAAGTAGCAATTTCTTTAGAGTAAAGTCATCTTTAAATAGTGTTTTCAGACTAGATTTGACTCTGTTCCACAGTAGCATTGGAAGACTCTGCAATCAGAAGGTCTTCTCTGGTCTCACATAATTTAGTGCTCATAAAAAGCCAACCATGCAGAAGGGTAACATAGTGCTCAGGAAGTTTCTGTTTAGGTGCAGCTACAGAATCCACTATCAGAGGTGGCCAACTCCCTCTCATGTTTCTGGACTTCATGACAAGTAATTTCATCCAAAATTCCTGCAGGTTGCAATCTGCCACCTAAGAAAAGTGAGGGCATTTGGGATCTTACCCCTTGTGAAATGCTTAAATAAACATTAATCCTCTCCTGTTTATCCAAGTTTGTTAAAGTGTCACTCACAAAGTAGGGGACGAGTCTCCAGTTTTGAATTATTTATTCAGTGAAAAATAAAAATGCCGAAGAGTAACTTCTTTCTGGGCAGTCAAACAAAGAGTCTTTTATGTCTCCAGTGAGCCGTGAACCTTATCATCATGTAATGTTCATGTCGGTAATTCATTGTGATGGGACCAACCGCATACATCACCTAATGAAATCAGCTCCAAAGACGGAAAATCACACACATACACAAGATGACTTTTCCCTCATCCTTTGGAATAAAGAGCCTCCTGAAATGATATTTTACCCTATTTGAGGTAGTGATCCAACACAGACAACTTTGGCTTGAGAACCTTGGCTTGTGATAGGTATGGTTGGACTCGATGATCCTGTGGGTCTTTTCCAACCAAGTGATTCTGTGATTCTGTGTTTCAGCAAAGACCATTCTCCAAACCACTGATGTTGACAGGCTTCCTGTTGAACAGCCAAGACCAAATGCTTCTCAGGAGGACACCCAAAGGAAATTTTAAATAAAGATTGCTGCTTTGTAAAATAACTTTATCTTTCAAGACAGATCGCATGCTTAAGTACAACTTCAGGCAATTTCTTCAGAAGTTATGCCTGAAATCAAGCTCCAGCTCCAGTCACGCCACAGGCATCAGAGCAGACTGTGCTCAGGATATTGCCACTACCAGGTGTCACAATAACACTGGTACGGCATGTATGAATTCATGTCCTGAAGATACTGTGACCAAACTAAAATGCCCAGTGCTTTATCATGCGTGTAGTTACACAGAAGTTATTCATAGTTGGAATACATTCATAGACCCGTGTAGCCTAGGTATGTGTTGAAGACCTGGGAGGAATGCTAGACCTGTATTTTCCTGCTTCCTGTTGCTTAAAGGAGCAAGGTGCAGTTGAAATTGGTCGTGTAGACAGCAGGAAGCAGTCCTAAAAAGTGTGGGAGATATAAGGCTCCACCACTCATTGGTGCATACAAACCTGTGAGGATTGTATTGGATTATGACAATGCTCTTGGTGCAAATGAACACTGGTTGGGAATAAATTCTAAATTCAAGGGACCAGGCTGGTCCTGGTTTAGCAGGATGATGGTTAGCATGTTAGTTGTGTTTGGTTTTATCAGATATAGCTTAAGCAGTACCAAAAAAAAAGAGTGAGCCATAGGAAATAAAGATGTAAAGCACCTCAGAATCAGTGTATTATCTGTCCTCTACTCATGTAGCCACTCGTGGACCAAACTGCCCGATTTGTGCACTTTGTAATCATTATGCCTTCAAATAGATCACACAATTGTAGTTCCTTAACTAGTAGGAAGCTTTAATTGGTGAAGGTATCATTCAAAGTTAATGCCCCAGTCCACTACATGGACAATTTACACATCAAAAGATGCTGATGCTGGCTGCCTAGGATGTGGTGTTGCCTAAACATATTTGTTAAGCTATCTTCTCAATCATATCAAGGTCTTAGATGCAATTTCTTTTTTGCAGTGGAAGCTCATGTGCAGGCTGGTGCCTTGACTGATACATTGAGGAATGAACCAGGGACCTTGGGGGAAACAAAACTTGAGGATCTATGAGCTGCTGCAGTTTGAGATTAAGAGTTACAGCATCGTAGCTGTGAGCTGTAAATCACCTCTGTGAATCAGCACAGGTGGGATCTGTACCACATACCACAAGGGGGTTGCACCTACGTTCAGCTAAGTCTGGCTACCTTAAGCAGAGGAAATTTGGCCAGAGGACTGAACAACAAACTGATGTGTTTAAACTTCTGGTTTAATGAATAAGTGGCTATGAACAATGTTATCAAAATGTTCTCTTTGCCTTTACTCTAATTTCTACAGTTATTGCAATAACTGTAGTGTCAGTTTGTGACTTCTAACCTCTGTGATATGACAAGGATATTAATCCTTTTATCAGCTTAAGCCATGTTGAGAGACTGAAGCAGAAAACAAGTCTCAGCTTTCTTGACCTGCATCCTCCCGTGTCTTGATGTGTGTATATACCTGGCTACAGTAATAACAATCACATTTATGTCAAACTAAACCCTTTTTCTTTCTACATATTCATATACATTAATAGAAATCCAACATGTTTAGCACAGATTTTATTTCTCTATGTAGAAAAGTAGTCACAACAGTCACAATTTCAGCAGCTCTCCCAGAATACAATGATCCGCTTATGGGTCTAGTGATTGTTTGTTTCCATTTAACCTGTGCAACTCCCTTGATAATAATGTGTTTGTATAATTTCATTAATGTTAAAGTAATGAAATAGTGAAATAGGCCAACTGCCTTCTCTTCACAGACCCAACACTGCAACACACAATCTGTCAAAGAGATAAAACTCTTATAGAAAATAATCACGACTGCAGACATTCAGGGCAGGTTTTGTAGGTGTCCCATGATTACACTAATCTCTTCTGAACATGTGGCAGCCTCCTGGTGACTTGGCAGGATGATTTTGCTGCACCCAGCTCCACCAGCCACTGACAGGGGGTCTCATTCTTCATTTCACAATGGGCTACTAAATAGCTGCGGCATTTCATTACACAAATGAGGGAAGAATATTCCTAGAGTTACTAAATGCAGGGAAGACCCTGAGATGCAAAAATCTGATCCATGTTCATTCTATATTTAGATAATTTTTCAAAAGAAGGTTGAGTCTGGACTCCAGTTAGGCTTGGGTGTTGGATTTGCTTTAATTCCACCCTGTTAGCACAGCCCTAAGTCTGAAAACATGGATGAGAAGTCATTTGTTCTAAAACAGTTCTGTTCATTTGTTTCAGACCTGTTGTGTTTCATGCCATGAGAACAAAGCACTCCCAAGTTCCACCTACAGTCCCCCCCTCCACTGGCTGCTTCCACAGGATATGTCTCAGTCTTGCTCCTGGATCTTCTGGGTGCAGCCACTACACCACCATTTGCTGCTCCTAAATTTATTTCAACTCCTGTATTTTCTAGGAACAAAATTCACTCATAGCCTTGCTGTGTCACAGAGTTCAACTTGGCACAAGATTAATCACTAGCTTTACTTTATTAAGACAGGATAACAAAAGGCAATGGTTTACTGTCAATCAAGCAGTGGTCAGTTGTCCATCTGAACCCCATAACCCTCCAGCTGCAAGTCTCTTGTGTATACATTTATTTTGTTTCTTGTTTCTTGTAGCATATTGTTGGGAATTACCTTTTATAATGCCCTATCTCAATGGTTACACACTTAACCCAACCCCTAAGGAGGCACACGAGCTCCAGAACTCAGCAATTATGGGTACTCAGCTCAGGATATGTATCATTTAATGCTGGCCTTGTCCCTGTCTGCAAACACGATACCTCATGTATGTTTTGTAGACCGTTCTTAGGCCCTAGATGGACTACAGACATTCTGCTCACCTGTCTGGTACCTGAGCCCTCAGCAGTCACTCTCCTCTTTACTTAAGTTGCATGACTGTAATAATTAGACTCGCTATTTTCCAGGGCCTTTTTCGCATTGCATTAACCTATGTCTTGCTGCAGAGTCTGCATCTCCAGCATTTGCAATACAAATGCACCTGATGTGTCCTGCAGCCCTGGCAGTGGCACTGAGAACTGTCCCACAACCAAAGAAGGACTACACCAAGGTCACCCCCAAGCTGCAGCCACACACCTGGTCTCACATCTATTGAGCTGCCCCATGCTCTTAGCTGCACCCATTATAGTTCTCTCTTTGTCTATCATTTTTGGCCAGACCTTTGAAGTCTCATGCATCAGCAGTCAGGTAAGGTGAGAGGTCTGTTATACGGGAGTCATTTGTTTAGAAAGGGATTCACAGGGCTTGCATACAGACTTGTATGCATTTAGTCTTGCTCATTATTTCTTCTGCACTTACCACCTTCCTCTAACCAGCCTGCAATGTTTAGTACAGACTTTCACATAAGAGCAAAGTACAATAGATAAGGTATCTACAGTAGCTACCAATTAAAGTGAAGTAAAAAGGAAAGATTTGAAAGGTTAAATGTATAACAGGAAGCAATTTAATTACTTACAGGACAGGGGGATAGAGAGCCTGAATTGACAAATCAGTGCAACTGTAATAATGACACCCAGCAGCCTCCCAGGAAAGTACAGAGAAGAGATATATCCATCATGAAAAAGGCTTAAGATAACTCACATTACATCGCATTTGCTGTGGGCTAATCCCGAACACAGGACAGTTGCCATGGCTTAGCTGATGTGTTTCTTAAGATCTCACACCTCAATCACGACTGTGAGTCCTAAGGTTGCAGAAACACACTGGATTAGACTGGCACAGTTCCATAAAAACAAGCATAACTTTTAAAACTAGGAAAATAAGATAGAATTTGATTCAGAAATGGAAAGAAAATCACTTTCTTCTCTCTTTTGTGGTTCAGTTAAAATTTCTGCAACAACTGAACTTCGCAGTCCTGCGACATATAATGGGAACTGCTAGAATAAGGGTGGGAGCTGAAAATAGGAAACTATATTTCAGTTAAAACAACGTAGAAAAAAAGTAAATGCAAAAATAAATATAATTTTCACTTCTGTGCTGAATGAGTTGAAAAATTAATAACTGAATGCTTTGGGAACAAGGAACCGCAACTAGGTTTAGTGCCATGGCAATAGGATGGCTTTCTCATGGTCTGTCTTGAGGGAGTCTTTGATACTCTTCAAATGTTCTTTGGCCAGAGACCAAGCAGTGGTGCTCTGCAAGACATTTGTCTGTGACTTCTGGGGACAGCTCCGATGACTGGAGTTAAACAAAGTGGACATTTTTAAGCGCAGACGTTCAAACGCTTCCTGAGTCAATGACCAAAGTACTCTCCTAAAATATCAGACCTAAAGATCATTCCCTGCTCCAAATCAGGCAAGGAAAGGATCTAAACAACAGCTTCCTCTACCCTAAGCGAAAGCTGGATACATACTTATGTCAACTGTAAGCAGCAGAGGTGATCAGAGCTGCATGGGCAGCAGAAATCCATGGCCCTACTTCCTCCTTTGTCAAAGCTGGAGCCTGAAAACCCAGTTAGGGCTGTTGCTTAGGTCAGGAAATGAACCATTTCAGAATAAGCAGTTGTGATCCTCACCCATTCCTGTGGCGGCAGCAAGTCTGAACTGTCCACTCTTCACCATAGCTTTGCCCTTCCTCTCCTTCCCTTTCTTCCTTGCTGCCACTGGAAGAACATAGACCTCTTCTCCAGGCAGCAAAATTAATTTTTGCTGATCACAGAAGAACCTAGGGGTGTACGGTGCCTCTGGTGTAAGCACAACAGTTCTGCCCAATATATCTCTTTTATTCCAAAACATATATACTTCTATCAAAACTCACAAAAAAATGTACCACTGTCCAAAAAGAAAAAAAGTTGGTTTTAATTCACAGGGTATTTGTGAACTGCAAATTAAAAACCTAACATTTTCTGGCCAAACCAAAAGGAATTTTTTCTGTCTTTGCTTCAAATGACAAACTAAAAACCTGGGAATTTCAGGAAACTGTGAAGTAAAGGGATATTCTGTTTAATTCAGAATGAAGGAGAAATAGCTGACCTCAAAGATGAGTAGGGAAAAAGATCTGTGAAAGAGAGATCACTAACTACATTAAAAGCAGTAGCTGTGGTCAAAGCCACTTGGTGTGAAACCTCTGACTACAGCAAATTCTACATTAAAATGCGTCCTTTTTTAGTAAGAACTCCAAAATTGGCCCCCAGCTGGAGAAGAGGGTGGTATTCAATGCACTGGGAGTACTAGAAGGCAAAGAAAAGGCAGAAATTAGCTGTTAAGACAAAGTAGCTGCCTGCTGGGTGAAAAGCAAATGGCATAATCGGTGAAGACATGGTGACCTTGTTGCCTGGAAACGTTTAAAGTGTGTTTTGTTAGTGACTTTCCAGTTGGCTGGGTTAGGCTCTGCAGCCCAGTGCAATCCAGAGGTGTTGGCTGATTGCTAGCAACGCGCCTTCGGCTCATTTTCTATGGGGTCATTTTGCCCTTTGTATCGAGACTAATTCAGCTGGTGAAACGTGCTGCGTGAGGTTTGCTGCTGCAGAACACCTGTGGAGTTTGGCACCCGCCCCGCTACAGAGTATTTTAGGGGGAAAGGGAACTGCGGGCTACCTGGGCGGCTTCACAAGGACACTTTCCTGTTCTGCAGCCCTCTCTCATGCTAAACACCAGCATAATCAACCTAATTAGTTCTGAGCTGTTCCTCCGCACAGTGGGTCTTTGCTAAGCTAGGAAACTCAATTAAAAATTATTTCATCTGGGCTTGTTCTGTTTATTTATTCATTAGGCTTTTGAGCCTGGAATGCATGCCGTGCTTATGAGAAGAGCTGGTTGGGCAGGTCTGAGTACTGCAATACTTTCTAAGGAAACCAATATTCCTACATTTTTTTTACTATTGCAGTGTCTAGGATCTTCAGACAGCGTTCTCTGACCCTACCGTAAGACAGCACACTCTGGCTGCAGAAAAAAATGGTGACTTCTGCCTTGATACATAGAATCATAGAACAACCAGGTTGGAAGAGACCCACCGGATCATCGAGTCCAACCATTCCTATCAAACACTAACCCATGCCCCTTAGAACCTCGTCCACCCGTGCCTTAAGCACCTCCAGGGAAGGTGAATCAACATTTCATCCCCCAGTAGTTTCTAAGAATATGTTCAGCTTTGGCCCATTTTACCTATGTTCAGGCAAATTTTCTTTGTTTATCAGAGTTCATCTGAGGATGAACACAGTGACTTGATAAATACATGATCAAAAACAAATAGCAAAGCACAAAAATAGCACTAAATAAAAGGGAATTTGATGGCAAGCTTGTAATACAGAGGGTGGAG
Organism: Coccyzus lansbergi; assembly: GCA_033558105.1. Lineage (NCBI taxonomy): Eukaryota > Metazoa > Chordata > Aves > Cuculiformes > Coccyzidae > Coccyzus > Coccyzus lansbergi. The sequence continues at coordinate 966,082 of JAUMJK010000307.1, forward strand.
AAATGATCTTGCCCCAAATTCTGTTCTTAGAACTTCCACCTGTGGGACTTGTACATTTTTATAAATTACTATCTCCTCTGCAGAAGACTTGCTACTCTTATTTTTACTAGGAAGAGATGGAAGTTGTTGTGTTACTCATGATGCCTTTTACGAAGAAGTACTAATGCTTGTGATTATGTCCAGTTGCCACAGATGGAGAAATCAGAGAATAAGACCTGGATTATTCTCTTTCTGTTTTATCTTCTCAGACTGGATGGTAGCAAATCACACAACAGCAATTTATACTTGCCAAAGAAGGTGAGGCATCTTTGCATCAATAATTTCTTTAGGTGCCTCTCAGACCCATACAAACTCAAAGCAATCTTGCTGCTCCGGTAACCACTCCTCTTCTTGCCCTTCCATTGTCTGTCATTCACTTTACAACTGAAAAAAATCCCACAATTTTAGTTTCAGCTCAGTTTCTAGAAAAGATAAGATGGCAATTAAATTTTTTCTATGTCCTACAGGGAAAGTGGATGCAAACAAGAAGACAAAAAAAGGTGGTTTTGACGCACCATGCTTTGTTTACAATGCTTGCAGGACAGATACTACAAGGCAATTAAACATCTTCCCTGAGAGTTTTATTTCAGCTACTTAAACATCTGGCTTTTCATGCCGAATTCATTAGCACTTTAAGTCGTAATTAAAGAAAGTGCATCAAGATTCTGAAATAACAACAGTTGCTATTGCAAAGTATTAACTGTTGAGTAAAAGAAGCAACTCCTCAGTGGTACATAACAGTTACAACTCTTATTCCACAAATCACTTAAAGCCACTTATGACTACTATTATTAGCTATAAAAGCCCTCTTGGGTTTTGTGAACACTGGAGAACTGAGACAAAAAGATTGCTTCAAAAAAAATGGTGTCTTGATCATCTTAAGTCTTTTGGCCTCCACACAGACACGGTCAAAAGAGAAATGGAGATTATACCAGTCCAATTACCTAGAAAAATGTCTGAAGATTTAAATGCAATTTATCTAGGAAGATTTTATTTTAATTAGAACATAGCAGAATAACAGTAGCAACCTGCAGTGATATCATCAAATCAAGGCTGTTTCTATGGGAACACCACCAACTCCCAGAAATTATCATGTCAGTTTGCCATAAATAGAAAAAAAAAGATTTCAGAAAAAAAAGGAAAAAAAAATATTACAGGAGAAAGAGAACAAAAAAGAGAATCCAATCCAATCCTCTCTATTTGATGCTTATTGCCTATGTGTTGTCCAGTTCTATGCTGAACAAATATGCTGTGAGATAAAAAAATCAGTAAAATTTACACTTCTCCTGCCATATATTTGAGGCCTTGAACGCCTTTTATGAAGAGTTTATAAAGGCTTTTATGGAAAAACAACGTGGAGTGAACCATTCAATACTGATCTCCCTGCTTCCTGCACTTTGTACAGCACTAGTGAGTGCAAGATTGGCTGTGGGAGAAAGAAATACATTTGGTCATAGATATTTACTAGATTGTCTCATTTTTTATTCTTCTTCTAGCTCTGTACTTTGAAGTCCAGTCTGAAAGGGATACAGCTAGAGAGCAAGAAATGTAAGCAACGAGTATCACAGACAGAAGCTATTATTTCCCTCCATCTGTTTGCCTCCCTTTCCCAGCAATATTCTTCCCAAGAGCTGCCTCCAGCCTGGTGCCTTCAGCAACCACATAAATAGAGTGGAAACCACTTGAGCTCCTCCCAAGAATATCTAGAGATGATGTGCTACCCCATTGAGACTCCAGTCCAACAACATTTCTGCACTCTGGCCATCAGTAGGCTCGTTTCTCCAGCTCTCCTCACCACTGTGACACACTCCCTTCTGTGGTGGCAGTGTGACTACTATTTTTCCACTTACTAGATGTATGTTCTGTCAACGATTCTCATTTATTTCCCCCTCACCAGCCATTCCTCTTGAAATGATGCATTATAATCATTTTCATCCCTGTCCTATTCTGGCTAGTACCTGAATATCACACCATAATCTGTATCATTTGCTTCATATGTACTGAGAAGAAATTCTCCACTTAGTAGTCACCTATAATAATAAATTATTATTGTATTTTATCTCATTGAACGACGGAAAATAATAATGTCAGACTGGGCAAAACCAGACTATGATAGTAACTACTGCTGAGAATATTGACAGTGAATTTGACGATAGTCCTTTAAGTGTAATCTTTCCCCTTTAACAATTTGATTGAAACTCCTATCTGCATACAGCACAGCAGAGGGCATGTCCTGCTTTAGACACCTATAATAAGCCTAAAGTACTTCAGAGACTCTCATGGACTGGGACAGATATCAACTAGATCTGAAAGAGAAATACACCTTTAAACAACTATAAAAATGTTGATACCGCAACTTGTAAAGAATAAGTATGAGTCCATTTTTTTCCAACAAGACTTATATAAATATTTTTCATATGCAGCAGACCATAAAATATGTCAGATTTTATTGTTAAGTGCTGAAAATATGAATAGGCATTTATAAGCAGTGTGTTTAAATCTTGGTTTCAAATTAGGCTATACCTTACTATAGACACAAAGGGTCAAATTTTTACTACAAAGAAAATCTGAAGGGTTTGCAATAATATAGCCACATGATAAAGCTGCATATCTGTTTATACAAACAAATCATGAGTCCTGCTGCCTGCCCATTTCCTGCTATCCAATGACATAGACTGGCCCCTCTAAGTGGGTTTGATTTACAGCCATTATGAGGAACAGCTGAGAGAGCTGGGGGTGTTTAGCCTGGAGAAGAGGAGGCTGAGGGGAGACCTCATTGCTCTCTACAACTACCTGAAAGGAGGTTGTGGAGAGGAGAGAGCTGGGCTCTTCTCCCAAGTGACAGGGGACAGGACGAGAGGGAATGGCCTCAAGCTCTGCCAGGGGAGATTTAGGCTAGACATTAGGAAAAAAGTTTTCACAGAAAGGGTGATTGGGTACTGGAACAGGCTGTCCAGGGAGGTGGTTGAGTCACTTTCCCTGGAAGTATTTAAGGGACGGGTGGATGAGGTGCTGAGGAACATGGTTTAGTTTTTGATAGGAACGGATGGACTCGATGATCCGGTGGGTCTCTTCCAACCTGGTTGTTCTATGATTCTATGATTTTAAGGACTGCGGAGTTGAGTGGTATTTTGGATTTGGCTACTGGAAAACTAGACAGAGAAGAGGATCACCCAGAGGCAGAGCATAAGGGAAGTACAAGCCAGTTATGACAGACTGTCATCAGGAGCAGTAGGAACTACCTGGGGACCTGTATCCAAAATGAAGATACAGACTCACACCCCTCTTTGCCTATGCAGATATCCAAGCTGCATGTGCAAAGTTAATAACTGTGTATGCCATAATGCAGGAGACTTTTGTTTGCTGTTTAGCATCCTGCTGTGGGTAAACTCTGAGCTGTATCTTGTTCTTGACATCAATTCTTTAAAAAAAAGAACTGTTCAAAACACGTTCAAAGCCCAGGATGTAGAAAAACACTCACACTGCTTCTTTGTCATAATGTGATAGCTGAAGCAAAAGGAATTTCAAAGGGAAAAATTTTGCTCTCAAAGATCACGAAGTATCTTTCTATTCCAAGAAAGCGGTAAAGGAAACCTTCCTCTTCAAACACAGTTTGTGCCTACTAATTATTATCTTCAAGTAAGCTCCCCCTGGTGGGGACAAAAAGGTTGTACTCTGAAAAGTGAGATTTGAAAATGGTATTCTGATCCTTGCTGTATTTCGCTTTTCACTCTAATTGCAGACTAGCACCGGGCATGCTTTCAGCTCATTATTCTCTACAGAGGACTGCTAATGGCATTTCATTTACTGCCTCATTCTACAGCTTTAACATGGAAAAAATTGTTTCAAATCCAATACCAATAGAGGGCAAACAGTAGGTCTGCCTCTCGGCTTTTTGTTTAGCTGTTCAGTAACTGGATAAACATTAACCAGCTGGATGGTGCAATTATGATTTTTAAGGTACTGTAAATGCTTGCAGTGGCATAGTATCTGGCAACCTCACAAATATTAATGAATGCATTCTTGTTCCACTCATGCTATTAAGAGCGATTAAGTACTTTCGCAGAGGTCATGCAGAAAATGAATGGCAGAACCAAGCACTGAAGAAAATCTAAAGCTTTTTTACTAAGAGATACATTGTAAGACTTCCCACAGCACAAACAGAAATAAGCAGAAGAAATAGAATTAGTGGAATGAATTGACATTAGGTACTAATTGTTTTCTATGAGCCTGAATATACTTAGACATCATTTCCAGTGAACTCAGCAAACACCTTGCTCACCAAGATCAGGAGTAAGGCTTTAGGATTTGGATGAAAAACACTGAAAAAAAGTAAACTCTAATATCCCCCACCTAAGGAAATAATCTCTACTAATTATTTGTCCACAGTTTTCCTCAGTGTTGCAGTCTAAACTACATTTGTAAGCATCACACCTTTGCTCTGTAACAAGTACTTCTAGGAATTTCTTTCTAAAATGTATTAGAACAAAAGTGACATATTGAGCTATTGTTAACCCTCCAAGGAAAGGACAGCATTTGTACAGATAGCAAGAAGGTCAATATTTGAGATAACTACATAAGAATATCTCCATTCATACCTGGTAATGTCTCTGTTAATTGCGGAACTAGAGCTAACAAACTCGTGAAACACAATGGTTGAGGCTATTATTTTAAAAGGATTTTCCAGGGTTGAAAGCTATTCAGATGTGTAATCAAATGGCATACTAAAAGCAAGAAACCTTTTATTTCTGCTTTTAAGCTTTTAAGTTTCATGCATTTATGCAAAAACTATTTTTTACACTATGCACAAATGTTTCAACCTATCAGTATTTTTATTTTGTCTTAAAAACGTATGCATAAATAATGGCAAATTTAAACCAATCCGCATTTTCTGACAGATGTATTTAGCCTTGACTAAAGTTTAAAGTAATTTTATTTAAGTTTAAATAACTTTTTGGATATGTTCAGTGGTGACTAGAAAGATTTGCATACGCTTTTAATTCAAGTTGCAAAGTTACAAATGATAAACTAGACTAGACCAGACTCCAATCCAATCCAATCAAATCCCTTAGGCTGGAAAAGACCTTTAAGATCATCAAGTTCAACTCCTAACCTACCATTGCCAACTCCACCACTAAACCACATCCCCAAGTACCACATTAACACATCTTCTGAATAACTTCAGGGATGGTGACTCCACCACTTCCCTTGACAGCCTGTTCCAGTGCTTGCCAACTCTCTCAGAGAAGCCATATTTCCAAGTATCTGGTTTAAACCTTCCCTTGTGCAACTTGAGGTCATTTCCTATTTTCTTATCACTTGTTTCTTGGTAGAAGAGACCAATACCTACCTTGCTACCACCTTCTTTCAGGGAGTTGTAGAGAGGAATAAGGGCTTCCCTCAGCCTTCTTTTCTCCAGACTGAACAACCCCAGTTCCCTCAATGGCTCCTCATAAGACTTGTGCTCCGAGCCCTTCAGCAGCTTTATCACCCTTCTCCTCCAGTAGGTCAATGTCCTTCTTCTATGTAGGTGCCCAAAACTGAACACTATTTGAGGCGCAGGCTCAATGATGCCAAGTATAGGGGGATGATCACTTCTCTACTTCTGCTGGCCATACAGTTTCTGATACAAGCTAGGATGCTGTTGGCCTTCTTGGTGACCTGGACACACTGCTGGCTCATGTTCAGCTGGCTACTGACCAACACCCCAAGGTCCTTTTCCACCAAGCAGCTTTCTAACCACTGTTCTCCAAGCTTGTGCCATTGCATGGGGTTGTTGTGAGGCAAGTGCAGGACCCAACGCTTAGCCTTGTTAAACCCCATACGATTGGCCTTGGCCCATCGATCCAGCCTGTCCTGATTCCTCCATAGTGCCTCCCTTCCCACAAGCAGATCAGCTTTCCTGCAGAACTTGGTGTCGTCTGCAAACTTACTGAGGGTGTGCTTGATCCACTCATCCAGATCATTGATAAAGATATTAAACAGAACTGACCCCAGCACTGAGCCCTGGGGAACACCACTTTTGGATGGTCACGAACTGGACTTAACTCGCCACAACTCTTTGTGCCCTTCCATCTAGTGAGTTCTTTACCCAGAGAAGAGTACACATGTCCAAGCCATGAGGAAGTAGTGTCTCCAGAAGAATGCTGTGGGAAGCAGTGTAAAGGGCTTTACTAAAGTGGAGGTAGACAACATCCACAGCCCCTCCCTTATCCACTAAGTGGGCCACCTTGTCATAGAAGGAGATTTGATTAGACAAGCAGGACCAGTCTTCCATAAACTCATGATGACTGGTCCTGATCACCTGTTCATCCTGTACATGCTATGTGACGTCACTCAAGATGATTTGCTCCATAACCTTCCCTGGCATTGAGGTCAGAGTGATAGGCCTGTAGTTCCCCAGATCCTCCTTCTGGTCATTTTTGTGGCTGGGCGTCACATTTGCTAACCTCCAGTCAACTGGGACTTCCCTGGTTAGCCAGGACTCCTAATAAATGATGAAAAGCGACTTGGTTGGCACTTCTGCCAGCTCCCTCAGTACCATTGGGTGGATCATACCAAGCCTTACAGACTTGCATGTGTCTCAGTAGTATAGCAGGTTGCTAATGTTTTTCTCTTGGGTTACAGGGGCTTCATTCTGGTCCCCATCTGTCTTCCAGTGCAGAGGGCTGGGTACCCAAAGAACAACTAGTCTTACTTACTACATTGTAAGGGAATTAAGAGTTTCAGGTTTTCTTTACATTTTCTGGAGAGGGAGGGGGAGAGTTACAAGTACTTATCATAGAATCATAGAATCATAGAATCATACCATGAACGCAGGTCTGTCATGTTACTTATGATACGTACAAGTACTTTTGCTAAGTATAAGTACTTTCTTTGACAAGCATTTATGTCAACACATACCAATGAAGCATCCTGCATTATTCTACTCATAATCAGTAACACTAGGCCAAATAAGAGACCTGGTTCTTCGTTCTCTTTATCTCCTCTTAAATGATTTTATTTATTTCAAGTATTTTTAAGTTCTTTGTTGGGGATTTTGGCGAGACATGGCAGTGTCATAAAAGTGTAATAAGGTATTGTTAAAGAAATGGTCAATAATACATTTACTAAGAATAATTATCATCTAGTATTGAGGAAGTTGTGAATAGGATTGATCCTCGATTAAGTAATATGCATTGTTCTCATTTTTCTTTTCATCTGTTTGTAGCAAAACCAGATGAACCAAAATGAAATTTCTCTTGCTACAAAGCATCACTCACATACTATACAGGTCACCATAGGCCATTTGCATCTCTCCTGCCTTTAATGGCTATGGCTTCTGGGCATAGAGATTCTGCTCACTCCTGTTTTAAGTTAAGTTTATCCTGTCATTCATTTGTCCTTATTAGACTACATATTTGTAATCTCCTAGAAATTAAAGGCTCATAATGAACTTGGTTTTCCACAGATGGGCTAGGACCAGAAATGTAAGGGTACAACATTTCACACTTAGGCTTTCAAGCCTGAAGGTATGAGCTGGGGCTCAGCTGTGCAAGTTACAGCAAAGGAAGGATAAGTAGGAAAAAAAAGACTGGATAGAGCAGCTGCCTGTGCTAGAATAAAAAGGTGACAGTCTGGGGTTGTTATGTTGCTCAGCAGAGTCACTCAGAAAGTACTCCCTAGACTGACCTGAGAGACATGTTCCCAGCCTGTGACAAAATCCAAAATAAGCCTTGCAGTTCTTTCCAACATGGTACCAAGAAACCATAGACCAGTAGTCTGAGTATAGGATAGATGCAGAGGTTCTCCTTCTCTGAAAAAAATGCATATATTGTTTGATCCATGTAAAAAATGTATTTGTCAGGTAAAAATATAATTTCAGTATACAACATAATATTTAATAGTAATGTAAATGAATTATACAGGAAAAAAACCCCTTGCATTTATGGCTATGTTTAAAAAGCATACCTGTGCCAGCTACAAATATGTTTGAAGTAAGTTTTCTGTATTTGAAATACTTAAAACAATATCAAATTTGTAGGTAAGAAAACCCAGGAAAGTCATATCCTTTGCAATAATGATATAACAGTTTTGACCCTGTTGCATTGTCCTGTGATCTTGGATGCAGCTGTGAGGAGGAGGATTTTCTGTGGGGAACCAGAAACAAGGAGGGTTTCAGTGCACTCACCTTCACAAAGCTCCTCGGAGTTTGCACAGAAGTTTTCAGCTTCTTCCACTATCACTGTGCATTCCAGAAATGCCATTGTTCCTATTCACCTTGGAAAAGAAGCACTATACCTTTCACCCATGCCTGTCAAAGACAAAATAGAAAGAGGAGAGTTATAATTCCTAGGCAGGGAGGCCCATAGGATTCTCTTAATAAAATCTAATGCACAACATGTTTCTGTAACCAACTACCACTAGCCAGGAGGCAAGTATTACATACTTCAGTGCATTACATGTGTGTGAACTATGTACTGCAGGTAAATTGATTAGATGAAATGAATTTGCATAAATAATGCAAGCTGTTTTCAAGTGTGGCACTATATGCATTTTTTTAAAGTAAATGCCTACATTTTTATTTTTCTGGAGCACTGTTTATGGTACTCCGGGCTTTGTTTTTTGCTTTGAAGTTCAGACTAGTGACCAGCTGGAAATGGGTTTAGAGCTCCTTGACCGCTGCAGAAGCAACTGGGGCAGATATTTAAGACTGAGAATTATTTAGTCTGCCAAGCAATCAGGAGAATCGTTTCAGAACCATAAATCAAACTCGCAGCCATAGACAGGAAGGACAGAGAGATCTGGAGCATGGTTTTTTTCATGCCCTTGCCCTGACAAGCAGAGGCGCCACAGCCTGTCACTGACATTCCACCAGTCTCAGAGGCTGATATTGCCATCATCCAGATCCAAGCAGCACTGATTTTCTCAAACCACTTTATAATCAAGCAGGATGATAATATGAAAAAGAAAAAAAAAAAATAGTGACAATGGAGGCTGCTGGGCAGGACCTCTGTTGCCCTGGCAAAATGAGGAAGGCTTACTAGGGTAAGACCATGATGTTTCCATCTGCAAACTGCTTTGAAGAAAATCCTAATGACCACAATATATATATTTTTATATATATACATGTATATATATACACACACACACACACACACATATATATATATATATATATATATATATATATATATATATATATATATTTAGAGGTTTGTAGTGCGCAGTCTGGAGCACAAAAATCAAGGGCACCCTGCGAGTTCCCAGTGCAGCCCCTCACCAGGCTACTGGGCAGAGATGGGGTGGCAGGTTGGGTGGCTTTTGGCAGGTGGGCAAGGCAGTGGTATTTTTTTTTTTTCATGCCATGAGGCAGCATTTTAGCTTCCACGTGGGCTTTAAAAAACGATCAGCCTTGCCAAGGGTGAGCTGGAATACTGCACCAGGCTGCACCTGGACTTCAAAGGTAGGGATGGGTGGAAAACAGGGCACGCTTTCAGTTTATAGAATCACAGAATAGTTTGGGTTGGAAGGGACCTTAAAGATCATCTGGTTCCAACCTCCCTGCCATGGGCAGGGACACTTCCTACTGGCTCAGTCTGCCCAAGGCCCCATCCAGCCTGGCCTTGAATACCTCCAGCAATGGAGCAGCCACAGCTTCCCTGGGCAACCAGTGTCTCACCACCCTCATGGTGAAGAAATTCTTCTCTATGTCAAGCCTAAATCTGCCCCTCTCCTGTTTATATCCATTCCCCCTCATCCTATCACCACAAGCCTTTATGAATAGTCCCTCCCCAGCTTTCATGTAGCCCCTTTCAGGTACTGGAAGGTCTCTATAAGGTCTCCTTGGAGCTTTCACTTCTCCAGGCTGAACAACCACAAATCTCTCAGCCTGTCCTCGTATGGGAGGTTCTCCAGCCCTCTGATCATCTTTGTAGCCTCCTCTGGACCCGTTCCAACAGCTCCATATCCTTCTTGTGTTTACAGGACTTATGAGGAACGGCTGAGAGAGCTGGGGGTGTTTAGCCTGGAGAAGAAGAGGTTGAGGGGAGACCTCATAGCTCTCTCCAACTCCCTGAAAGGAGGTTGTGAAGAGGAGGGAGCTGGGCTCTTCTCCCAAGTGACAGGGGACAGGACGAGAGGGAATGGCCACAAGTTCTCGCACGGGAGGTCCAGGCTGGACATTAGGAAAAAAAATTTCACAGGAAGGGTCATTGGGCACTGGAACAGGCTGCCCAGGGAGGTGGTTGATTCACCTTCCCTGGAGGTGTTTAAGGGACAGGTGGATGAGGTGCTGAGGGACATGGGTTAGTGTTTGATGGGAATGGTTGGACTTGATGATCCTGTGGGTCTCTTCCAACCTGGTGATTCTATGATTCAATGATTCTATGATTCCAGAACCGTTCACGATACTCCAGCTGAGGTCTCCCAAGCGAGGAACAGAGGGGCAGAATCTCCTCCCTCCAGCCGCCGGCAGCGCTGCTTTTGACGCAAGTTCGGGGCGGCGAGTGTTAAATCACTATTTTTTAAAAAAATAAAAAAAGCAAACCAAAACAAAAGCCCAATGAGCTTTCCCTCCGCCCGAGGCTGGGACGGGCGTTCTCCCCCTGGAGCCCTGAGGGTTTCCTTCCCCCGCCTCCCGCGGGAGGAGCCCCGGCGGCGGCACCGGCACCGGCACCGGGCAGGTGGGCAAGGGGCTCGGCCCGGGACGGGGACAGGGGCCCTGGGCTTCCCCCGGGGCAGGCGGAGCCCTGGGGAGGGAGGGGGAGGGAGGGAGACGGAGCGGCCCTTGTCGCCGCGGGAGCGGAGACAACTCCGCGGACAAAGTTGCTGATGCGGAGGGTAACCGCCTCACCCCGTGCCCAGGGAAACCACCGGCCCCGGGCACCCCCGCCAGGCCCCAGCGCCTGCGGGTGCGGGTGCTCCAAGCCCTTGGCAGGGGGGCACAAGGAGCCTCCAAGCCCTTGGCATGCAGGTACTCATAGCGGGGCTGAGGGGGGGCCAGGTACTCATAGCTGGGCTGAGGTGTCCCAAGCCCTTGGCATGCAGGTACTCATAGCTGGGCTGAAGTGTCCCAAGCCCTTGGGATGCAGGTACTCATAGCTGGGCTGAAGTGTCCCAAGCCCTTGGGATACAGGTACTTATAGTGAGGGTGAGGGGGTCCCAAGCCCTTGGCATGCAGGTACTTATAGTGAGGGTGAGGGGCGTCCCAAGCCTTTGGGATGCAGGTACTCATAGCTGGGCTGAGGTGTCCCAAGCCCTTTGGATGCAGGTACTCATAGCTGGGCTGAGGTGTCCCAAGCCCTTGGGATGCAGGTACTTATAGTGAGGGTGAGGGGCGTCCCAAGCCTTTGGGATGCAGGTACTCATAGCTGGGCTGAGGTGTCCCAAGCCCTTGGCATGCAGGTACTTACAGTGAGGGTGACAGGGGTCCTAAGCCTTTGGGATGCAGGTGCTCATAGTGGGGCTGAGGGGGGTCCTAAGCCCTTGGGATGCGGGTAATCATAGTGGGGGTAAGGAGGATGCAGGTACTCATAGCAGTGATGAGGGTGTGGGTCCCAAGCCCTTGAGATGCAGGTACTCATAGCAGGGCTGAGGGGGTCCCAAGCCCTTGGGATGCAAGTACTCATAGCAGGGGTGAGGGGGGTCCGAAGCCTTTGGGATGTGGGTACTCATAATGGGGGTGAGGGAGGTCCCAAACCCTTGGGATGCAGGTACTAATAGTGAGGTTGAGGGGGGTTCCAAACCCTTGGGATGTGAGTACTCATAGCCAGGGTGAGGGGGAGTCCCAAGCCCTTGGGATGCATGTACCCGTAGCCAGGATGAGGGGGATGTAGGTACTCATAGCAGGGGTGAGGGGTGGGTCCCAAGCCCTTGGGATGTAGGTATTCATAGCGGGGCTGGGGGTGTGGGTTCCAAACTCTTGGGATGCGGGTACTCATAGCGAGGGTGAGGGGGATCCTGAGCCTTTGGGATGTGGGTACTAATAGCAGGGCAATGGGGATCCTAAGGCCTTGGGATGCGGGTACATATAGTGGGGATGAGGGGGATGCAGGTATTCATAGCAGGGTTGAGAAGGAGTCCCAAGCCCTTGGGATGCAGGTACTCATAGCAAGAGTGAGGGGGATGCCCAAGGCTTTGGGATGCATTCACTCGCAACGGTGTAAGGGGTTAGGGAGGGTTCAAGGAGTCCCCAAGCCTTTGGGATGCAGTTACTCACAGAGGGGGCGAGAGGGATGTATGAGCCCTTTGGATGAGGTCACTCAAAGCAGCGGAAGGGACCAGGGAAGGTGAGAAGATGAGGGGGTCCCCAAGCCTGTAGGATGCAGTCACTCACAGTGGTGCAGGGGGGTCAGGGAAGGCGCGAGGATGAGGGGGTGTCCCAAGCCTTTGGGATGCAGTTATTCACAGCGGGGGTGAGGGGGATGTCCAGGCTTTTGAGATGCAGTTACTCAGAGTAATGAAGGAAGCAGGGCTGTATATTAGGTATAGGGTTTGTGTGGTGCTGCTCTTCCATTTTAACAAATAAAGGAAAATGGGCTGTTTTCAAGTGGCAGGAGACAGGAAGAAGTTTTTTCCTAGTTTTTGCCCTTGAAATAAATGTGCTGGAGTAGGTCCTCTGGGAAAAGGGGAACTGAGTAGCAGCTTATGCTTATGTACCTGTTGGGGGGGGCATGGGGGGGTGGGTGTGGGCTAGAGAGAAGACTTAAAGGTTTGGGGTTTTTTAGTAATTAACATGGGTAAAAATGTGACTAAAATATTGCCACTTCTGCATCAGCCTGGTTGTGCTAATTCAGAGCAACAGGGAATATGTTGATAGATTGTAAGAGATGAGGGGGTTCTTATTATTCTTAGGACATGCTCGCAGTTTGCAGAGGCAGAGCAGCAGTAGGTTGTGTGACAGCCCATACCTCTGCCTGTGCAGGGAGGAATGGAGAAAGTGTGTGTTGGTAGTGTTTAAGAAGTTCAGGAGTTCTAGGAATAGGAAGAACACATTATGCTAAAGTGCCCCTTTTTTTTTTTTTTTACTTAGCTGGAATTCTGATTTAGGGGAGAAGACACTGAGATATATGATGAAGGTTTTTGATTTCAACACAGAACAGTCTTGGAACAGTCTGGATTTATAGGATAATGTTTGCAAGTATTTCGGTTGATTCAGATTGTGAAATATTGCTGAAATAGTCATAACAGTGATACCTGTTATCACATACGCTGCATGAATAGAATTGTTGAACAGCTTCCTGGTACAATTGGCATTTCAGTTTCTCCATCCATATATCCAGCACAAACTCCTGTTTATTTAACAAAGCATGCTTGAATAATCATTGTTGAAAGTCTTCGGTTTGTATCCTTTGTACTGAAAGACAAGCCACCAGGAAGCAGAATGCAACTTTATTCTGTGCTGGTGCTCCAAGCTGGGACACTAGTTAGGTATGTGTGTGTGAGGGTGGTTCCTGTTCATTGCGTGGACCTGTGACCCAAAACAGTGTCCGAGCTGGAATGTGCAGGCGGTGCAGGCACTGCTGCCGCCCACAGATCATTAAGGGATGTTGCCCAATGTGACATGAAAAGATTGAGTCTGCTCTGCCTTCAGTTACCAGCCTCCATGTACAAGGTAGCATACGAGAAGCTCGGTGTGGGGCCCTTAAGGAGGACTCTGTAAGTCTGTTTTTCTTCAGATAGAATGCTTTGGATGTTTTACTGTAGGTAATGATGACAAAATGTGGGTTAGACTCGTAATCAGGAAGATATTCTGTTTGATTTGATTCTTCTCCTGTAGAAAACGCTGGGAAAGAGTGGGGCTTAGCAGCCAACACACAACCCCTCTTGATGTTATGGTGACCTTGCTATTAAATATTTTTATCTACAACATCTTATTAAGACTGAGGCTCCAGTAGGCTAAGTGGCTTATGAAATTGCATGGAAGTGCAGGTGCCTGTACCAGCTAACAATAAAAGTATGACACTTGATTTTATTTTTTTTTCCTAAAAATCAAGGATATATATATTACGGAGACAAGTAAATAGTTTGATCAGCCTTGTATACAGACTTTGGTTGCTTAGGGGCACTTGCAAAGCTTAATTCATTAGGTGCAGTGTTCAAGTAATTGCTAGTTTGTATCTTTTCCTGACAATTGTTTAGGTGCACTTCGGAGTCTAACTCTGTGATTGTACCTCAGTGGAAAGAGTAACACATGATTGTGTTTATCAAATCATACAGTAAGGCAAAAAGCAACTCCCTTGTTTTGGTTTTCTGTCCCTCTCTCTCCATGGCTCCCCAAGAAGGAAATATAAATAAAGATCCTGTAGCATTTCAATTTCTATTACAGCACCGCATCAACAAGATCCATGCTAGGGTTGTGTATGTAATGGCTGCTAAATACCAATTTGCAGAAAGTATATAGATATAATTTTAAATGGTGAATCAAAACATAGCAGTGTTGCATCTCAGGAATCATGCCATAAAAGTCAGCAGTGCTTGTGGAATATCTTAACAGAATGTAGTGTAGATGCTAATACATGTTCTTTTTACTTAAAAATAATCTTTGGGGGGGTTGATGAGGTCAGTATTTTGGGAAATTTGCTGTCCTCTGAAAAGACGACCTTGATGTGAAAGTATCTTAGTCATAACAAATAGAAAAATATCTGCCCATTTTAAGAGATAGATGTTAAAATCTTCGAAGTTTAATGACATTATTTGCTATTTTATGTCTAGAATAATATTAAACTATTTAATATCAGTTACTTTTTAATATTTAAAAATACTCTAGGTCAAAAGAGAAGCAGAGCAGCAAAAGGATTGGCATCAAATTTCTTTGTATGTTTGTTAGTCATAACTCAACTATAAGAATTGCATGACTTTTCAGAAGCATCTGCCTCTGCAGACGCTTTTAATTTTTGTGCTCAGTGGCTGGGACAAGTTCTGTTCCTTTATCAAAAGTAGGTGAGACTGGACTAGCTCAGTTCAACTCTCTTACCCTTGAGTTCTGTAAGTTACTAATCCTGCATGTGTGTGAGCACCTGCTGCATTATTAAGTGGATATTTTATTAAACCTTAAAATTAATGGCATAAATAAGATCACAGATGAAAAGCTGAAGCAGATGATTACTTGGGAAAATTATACTGGCTCTGTTGTGCCAGAATAAAGATTACTAGCTTGTTTAGAGTATAAGTGAAATTAGCATCTAAATAAACATAACACCTAACTATAATATCCAGTAAATTCTTTCATCTGAAAAACTCCAGTTCTTATCTTACATGGAGTTATTAGTGACTGCTACGTAGTTTTGAAGTGTAGCTTTCTGGAATGCCTTTACCACTACTTTTATAGATCTTCCTCAGTTTGCCTGTGCTGTTATGCAAAGTGGTTACTCTCTTCAAAAGACCAAAGCTTTCTAAAAATTGGCTTATAATAACAAAACCTTAATAGGACTTCATAGCTACTTTTTTGTCTGTGGTCATTCTGCATCAGGGCTGTCCAGTGGCTTTGTAGCCAGGATGAGCAGTGATGTAAATGGTGCTATATTTGCAGACAGAAAGAATGTCCTTGGGGCTTCCAAATCAGAGAAAGTGAGAGTATTTTTAGACAAAGTTTTATTCTTTTGAATATGCCTACCTTAATTTGATTGATGAGTATCATTGGATGTACTTATTCAGTATTGCAAACATGACAGCTTTTGGATTGCTTTGAGAGAGAGTACATGAAATGACTAAAGAATTTTCATAGAGTGCGAGAAATGTGTTTTCATGCCTTGGTAATTCAGACAACAGCTGAAATGGATTTCCTTTAGACAACCAGAAATACCTCTCTCTCAAATAAATCACGCAGACCTTGATGCTTCTTTGCATTGACCTCGTGTCATCTTTCACTGCTGTTATGAATAGATATATAACTCTCTGTGACGAGAATGGTATCATTGTGTAACCAGCCCAGGCAAAGGAAAGCAACAAACCAGCTATGCTATAGCTACAATGGAAGTGAAAATACCATGCAGAAAGCAGAGGGAAACCGGACCAGAGGTCCCTACAAGATAAACTTCACTAAACATAAGAAAAGAGAACTTGGCATGAAAGCACTTGCTCAAACTTGATGCCACTCTTACAAACGTCTAAGAAAACTACTCCCGTGTCTCCTCTGCAGCTTCAGTGTAATGGATATGCTCTATCCTTCATTTACACTGTTGGCAATTGCAATGTGTGCCTTGATAAATTAAAACAATGGCTAGAAATTACAGTGCTGCTGTTTGATTCATAAGATACGGGTAAAATACTTCCTTCTAGATTAACAAAGTGAATGAATGTGTTTAGAGATAGTAACCCCTTTGTGTTGGTCCCTTTCACAAACTATATCCAGGTGTGTAAATGACTGCTGTACCATTTAACTTTTTGTAGTTACTATATCATGTTTTATGGGACCACAAGGGGAAGTCTTGGGGTCTTTTGTTCCTTCTTCATAGCCTCTTGTTTGAAAGGTACTATGTTATTGCTTTCCTAACTGTCATAGTTCTATGCAGTGAAAAATGTACATGGACTATTGCTGCTGGCTGTATATAAAGGCATCCTGACAAGTTTTAGGCTTTTATCCAGGTTAGTTACACTTCTGTTAGATGTTCAGAAGAAAAGCAATAACACTATTCTGTACAAAATCTGTAGGTTGGTTATGTTACTTGAGCAGACATATGAAGAAAACAGTCGAAAAAGCAAGTCAGGCTTACATACCAAGAAAATGGAATTTTTTTTTAGTAACTTATTTTCAGAGGGAGATGTTTGCTCCTCTTGGGGATGCATGACTGACTGCAAAAATATCTGTCAAATTCTGCCTAGGATTTGGACAGAAAGTTGCTTGAATTGATCAGTAGTGTGAGTGTAAAAACTTAACACATATTAGTGATGGTACTTGTGTTACTGCAGTCTGAGTGGTTTCAGAATTTAACCCTAAAGAACTGGTGTCACTTCTACTGAAAACAAAGGAAAATCTACCATAAAAAATAAGAAGAGGTGGAATAGTTCCTGAGTTAGTAAATTGACAGAGTGGGTGGAGATGATCTCTGCAGTGTACTGTGTGAGTGACAGATGTGGGGCCCAACAGGACATTTAATGCAGAATGAAAGCCTTTTTTTTAGCCTTGAAATGACTAAGTAGCAAGGAAATTATGCAAAAGCGGATTGTACAAAATATTCTTGGATCAAGTGATCATGAGTTTACATTGACTTAGCAGCAGGATAAATGCTGCAGAGCCATGTAGGGATACCTGAGCGTGCTCTGAACAAGCTGTACCAGGAGGTGCAAAGACCAATATAGCTGCAGAATGTGGTTGTTTAGCTGATTTCATCTGCCCAGACTGTTTCACATGGTTGTTTTTCTCAAAAACTTCAGTTTTGCATCCAATGTATCATATAAGACTTTGTATGTTGGCACTAATCCTTACCAGCTCTAGTCAGGATAAATCTCATTGTATCTCCTAGAATCGCATTTCCTTTTTCTTTAGAGCCACATGGCCCTAATTCTGCATTTCATTTGTTTTTTTCAGCACTAACAACCTGTGCTGATCCTGTAGTATCATCATGTAAGGTTGTTTCCTTTTGCACCATGTGCAATGTTTCTTGCACCCGGACAGACAACTCTACCTTTTAAATTAAATGTCTCCTTTTGTTTCACCTTGTATCAGCAACAGGAAACAGGCAAGGTGAATGCTGAAAAGTGCCAAGACCAAGAAGAAAGTGGAGATGGGGAATGGATAGGGTGGTAAACCCCTAGAAAAGCGAGAAGTTTTCACAGAGGGAAGTGAGGGAAGAGCCAAATCCAGATTGGTGAAAGTGAAACGTGGAGTCCAAAATCAGCATAAATCTTAACGTTAGAGCTAGTGGAAATGAGTGAGTCCTCATCTTTCCCCTGCTTGGTTTGTTGGTAGCTGGTACTGGCTACACTGGAAGTACTCTTGGGAGCTGATACTGGCAGCTGTTTCTGATCTCCTCATTTGAAGAAGGAAAAGTGTAGAAACCCACTTTGTTCCTTTGTGTCTATGATAGACACAACTTTAAAACCCCAATCTCCTATTGCCAGTTAAGCCTTAGTATTACTTTCCTTCTTCAGCAGGCAGCAAGTTTAGTTGACTAGTTTTAGATTCCTGGTTGTCATTGCTTATTCTGTGTGTACAGGTTGGTGTCACTTGCAATGTCCTCTCTATAATGCCTTTCACAAAGATTTGCAACTGAACTCCTTTATTGAGTCAAAGGGTTGAATCTTCAATTTAATAAAACTCATATTATTTCTTCTGAGAACAATGTTTTACTAGCAATTCAGACCTATGCCTGCAAACATCTTTCGGCAGGATTTTTTTCAGGGATTTAACAGTTGCAGACTGCATCTTGAGTAAATGGATGTAAATTTGGAGCTAGGTATTTTGCCCGTTGTCTTTAAAAACAGCTGACAGTTTTCTGACAAATAAGCACAATTACACTTTTAGGCTGATGGGCAGTTTTATAAATGTATCAGCTATGACTCTTAAGGAGTGTGCTTTATTTATTTCAAAACATTGAATTAGTTAAAACTCTAAAAGTACAACATTATAGTAGTGTTACAAGGCTTCCTTAATAACACAGGGGTTTATGTACCTTTTACTTATAAGTATGGAAGCCTTACTCTGCTGTAAAGAATGTCTAAGATGAGGTTACCAGCTGTGTCATTGAAGTGGAGCAGCAGTTTCAACAGGATTGACAGATAAGAACACAAAAGTGACAATGCATAAGCACATTCAGAAGTTGTAGTATAATTTGCCAGGACATCAGGGATGGCATTTTTACCATTTGAAGTAGGTGTGGAAGGAATATTAAGTAATCACAACTTCACTGAAAACCAGGATCAAGGCTTCCCTTTCTTTATTTCATGTGAGGATTTCCCTGACAACTTATTCCTTCTGGTGACCAGAGCACCACATTTTACATTCCTTACGAAAGACAATACTGCTTACAGCATAGAGCGACCACAACCCTTGCTGGGGCACGATGCGCATAGTGTATTGTAGGGAGGAATGGCTGTTGATAGCTTGCCACTTTTATTTTCCTGCATCACCAGTATTAGACTGTGTTTCTTAAGCTGGTAGATGCCATCCTGACGTGGCATGCAGACAGGTTTCTGTAAGTTTGTATTTCCAAGGTGGAAAGCTGCAAATGTTTAAAGTAGAATTTCCGATGAAATATCTTGTGGTTGAAAGTGGAAATTTTAGAATTATTCGAGGCATCGATTTTGAATGTCCTGTAGTCTTCTAATGCCCACACTTGCAAATTCTTTTCACTTGATTGGCATTTAAAGAACAGACATTTGTGGAGCTGTGTATAGCAAATATAAAAAGCAAGATGCTGAATACTACATTGGGTAGTGGTTTTGGGTTTCTATTTTGGTGCTAGATACTTAAATGGAAAGCAAAACTTTCTTCTGTGAGGGGAACAGATAAAACAATTTCAGGAATTTCTTTAGTGGAAACTATTCTGTGTACAGGTGTACTTTTCAGATATCTCTCTACTATGTGAATGATACTAAACATATTAATAAATATAAAGAAATGTATTATTAATAATCATATGGAAACATAAGGTTTACTTTTCTGCAGAAGAAACCACACAACTTGCGAACATTAATTTGAAACATCAGATTGCCTCTACTAAGAGCACTCAAGTGCTGTTCACAGTGAAACTCTTGAGGAGTACAATATAGTACAGCAATGACCTTGAACTTCCACTGAGCTGCACTTTCTTTATTTAGCTTAGGCCAATGATTAACTTTGCTAATGACTGTATATTCAATTTGCCATTGTTTTATGTATCTGGCAGTGAAATAGGCTGTGTCTGTCTTTGTGTGGATGATACAATATAGTTAAAGGAAACTCTTTGTATAAATTGTTCCGTTTGAAAAGTTATGTCTTTGTGCAACGCCTAATTGCTTCTAACTTACCTTATTTGTCTTTGGACTCTAACTTCAGGTTACTGCTACTGTCAGCATAATATATTTCTTCCTCTTAGATGTCGTTCTTTTTTTCTTACTCCTTATTTAAAAGAGAATGACATTCTCTTATTCTGCTCCCTTACAGCAATTAGACTTCTATGGCAGATCCCCACAGAGCAGAGGAAGCTACACCCTGAAATAGTCATGTACAGGGCTGTGAAATCATCTGTGCAGCTTTGCCTCTGAAGGGAGGTTTGTCAAGACATAGCAATTTAATTTCTAGCCTCAGCACCATAGGGAACCCAGCAGAGATGTCTGCCTACAACACACATGGAAGCAAGACATCTTCAAATTCCAGCAATCTGCTCTAGGTCAGCCCTGGCCAGTTTGTAGCAGTGTTATCAGGCTCTTGACAGAACAAGAGTCGTGCTGGTTTTAAGTCAGAAAGGGGATGCAGCCATTAGCTGAATCAAGCCTCATGGAAATAGTCCAGACTGAGGAGAATATAGCTTGGTTCCTTGGCTTAAATACAGGATACTGTTAATGTGCTGTGAGACGATCCCACAGACCTTTTGTAGACAAATGCTGCTCAAGTGTTTCTTGGGATATTAAATGCAGGAGCAGCTCTCGAAGTTTGTACATTTTAATGGAAATGGGAAAAAATAGGTTCTGCCTTTAGTAGCAGTGATACAAATGGTAACCAGAGCAGAAATCTGTCTCAGAAGCTGTATGCAATCCAGTTGCAGGAATATATCTGTGAATGTCTTAAAATACATCTAATGAGATGGGTGTGTATACAAGTGTTTGCATTTCTCAGGAGCTCTGAAGTATGGTAAGTTTCACACTTCTGCACTGCTCTCAAATCTCCCAAATACAGCAGAGACTGTCAAGTATTTTGTGGACAGGGTTATTTTTGAAGAGGGGAGAGAGACAATGAGGATATTTGGAGGTTTTACCTTGATTCTTCTTTGCTCTGTTCTCTAAACACAAGAATTCATTCGCACAGAAAATGACAGAAAGAAATGTGGCATCTGGTGCTAAAAAGATTACATAGCTTGGTTCTGTCATACTTGAGGTCTAAACTGGTTCATTCCAAACAGAAGCATTTTGCAAGTCATTTCCAGTTGTGTGGTAGTGACAGAAATAAAATTGATTTGGGCAACACACGTCTGCTACCTTCTGTTTTTTCTCTTCCCTACCCCTACATATGTAAAAAAGATCTATGGTGTGCTTGTACCAGTGATTTCAGCTGTTCTTCAGAGATGTTTGACAGGAGCAAATGGAGGCACAAGTAGGATTGTTGTTTGCTTTTCAGATCAGGAAATCTGAGCAGATGCTTTTTGATGCTGCTCCTCCTGTGTAATATCGAAATTCTTTAAGTTTTTTGTTAAAATATAGAGACAGAAAAGTTCTAACTCCAAACAGTGTTGTAAATGGGAAAATCATATTGAATTATATAAAAGCTGATTAAAAGTTTAAAATAGATTTTGTGGTCTACTTTTTTTCCCCTAATTGTTAATCAAGAAAGGAAACCAATATTTTAGATGAGATTTACTGCACAGCTGTGAAATAGCTACCCCAGCCTTCACTCTGAAGCAAGACAAATTTGTACATTTCCCCATAGCTGCATCAACTACCTCAGTGCACAGTTGCAGTGATTGTAAATCCATTACTAATGAATCGGTTATCTTACTATTCTTTTTCCAAATTGATTAACAGGTTTGCATTTTCAATTCTAGCTGTGCTGTTATATTTTATTGAGTATTTTATTGACTATAGCCATATAAGTGAAAAAAACAAACAAAAAAAGACCAAACAAAAATAAATGCTACTAGTTAAGAAATAATTTTGTGTATAAATGCATAGTATGTGCATTTAAATAGTTGTGATTTCTTTTCCCCTGCCTTTCCCCTTTTAGACATTGTTCTGAACTGAAGGCACAGCTGTTTGATGCTTTACTCTTCCAGGGGACAAGACGAGAGGAAATGGTCTCAAGCTCCACCAGGGGAGGTTTAACCTGGACATTAGGAAAAAAAAATTCATGGAAAGAGTCACTGCGCACTGGAACAGGCTGCCCAGGGAGGTGGTTGAGTCACATTCCCTGGAGGTGTTTAAGGGATGGGTGGACGAGGTGCTGCAGGGCATGTTTTAGTGATTGATAGGAACGGTTGGACTCGATGATCCAGTGGGTTCTTTTCCAACCTGGTAATTCTATAATTCTTTGATTCCAGGATAGGTAAGGGTAGCTTAGCCATTGCAGACAGACCTGTTGTGGTTCTGCTGAGCATCAGCGTGGCAGGAGACCTGTCAGCTGCTGTCCAAAGCCCACATTGTTTCTTGGTGTGATCCCAACAGGACATTGTTTTAATGTGAGCCCAGTGCTGTGGCAGTGACACTTGAGAAGGAGACCTTCGGGAAGCTTTCAGATCAGAGTTCGTGTGCATCTGGTAGCTGAGCAGGGTGAGACCAAATCTACATAAAAGTTTAGGCAGATGCACGGAGTTTTCCACAGGTGAATTCAGCACAAGGCTGAGCGCTGCTCACAAAGAAGAAACATCCACATCTACTGTCTTGTCTGACATGTCAAAGTGAAAGTCCTTATTTGGGCCTCCAGAAATTTGGAGTTTGAGTTCTATATTGAGGACTGTACTTGCTGTTCTTTCTTAACCCCAGATGCTATTCAAGCAAGCACTGTGAGAAGCAGTAAGGAACAGGCTGTGACACCTGAAATTACCAGTCTTGGAATTACCCTTACCAAGAGGACAAAAAAAGACCTATTGTTTTGAGACTCAAGAACAGTAATCATATTCACTGACTGATGGGACTACTTGTAAGAAATAAAACTGCTCAAAAAGTATAATTAGTCCTTGTAAATGTATTTCTGAATTGTAATTCTTATATTTCACCTACCCCTCTGCATCAGCTTTGTGAAATTATTTTGCTTGGTACAAGGAGTCATCTGCAGTGGAGTGCAAATGGGATCAAATTAACAGAAAGAGAAATTAGGCTGAGTGTCAGGCAATCTGAACTATGAGAGTTATTTGACTATGAAAGAGCTTCCCAAGGGAAATGATACAAGCCACATTATTTGGGACACCTAAAATTAGACTTCAGAAAGCACTAAAAAAAATGTACAACCTTGCTTTGGTAGAGAGGTGGACTAGAAACAGCAGGGTTGAGGGGTTTCCTTTTTTTTTTTGCAATAAGTTCTGCAGTTGTTGGGCCTGATTCTGTTTTGTGATGTAGAAGTCAAGGGAAGATTTACCTTACTTTTTCCCTGAGAAAACTGAGGTTAAACATATTGTTTCTCTCCTCCACGTATTGCCAACTTTTAAACTGATTCTTTTTATTTCTATCCCTCAGGGATAGTTCAGAGCCCTCTCTTCTAATTATAAATGAGGAGAGGAGAAAGGGCACATGTGCCTTGGGGACCCTTTGTGGCATTTCACCTTGTCTGGCTCTTAAGAGACACTAGAACTGATCAACGTGTTCCTTTTTTCTTTGTTTTCAATTCAGAATTTATTTAGCTTATTTTCTGCAAATTCCAGCACTTTCTGAACCTATTGTCTGAAATTGTCGACCAGATTTTGACTAGCAGCTTGGTGAGGAGGGAAGACACAGATGAAATGCAGCCTTTAACCAAGGAATAGAGGTCTTAAAATAACACATGGTGATTTATTGAAAGTGTTGCGGTGTTCTCCATAATTTTACTTAAATACAAACCACATAAGTGAGATAGATTCAGTGATGCAAAAGAGGTTCTTGTGCCCAGTTCTACATATTAAAATGTGTAGATCATGCAGTAATGACTAGATTTTATGAGCCAATTTTTTTGCTTTGTTAGTTTGAAGATGCCTACCTTTATCTACCTACAATCTGTCTTTGCTCTCAATGCTGGCTTGTGTGAATGACAGCACTGCTTCTTCCAAAGGTCGCTGGAACAAATAGAAATGTTTCTTCATTGTGTAGGTTTTAGATGTGGTCCCTTTCACACTGTAATAGTACCAGTTTAAAAAGCATATGAATTCGTCTGTGTGTACAAAAGCATGCCAAGGTCATGATATTGAGCCTCTGAATTTTGATAACAGACAAAAGAGGGCACATATACAGAATTTTCTGAAAGCCAGTTAATTTGTAGAGGATTCAATATGGCATGAGAAGCAAGCTATAAGGCATCTCTGATATTTCATTCAAGGATTGTGGGTTATAGTCCCTGAAATGCATTCTTCTCCTGTGGAGTGATGTCCTGGATTCAGGATAGAAGAGTGGGATACATAGTGAAGTGAACACTTCCCGTGCACTGCATTGGATTGTAGATGGCCAGAGAGTTTCTGGTCCTGGAACTCAGGCTTCATCACTTGGAGGAACGGGTGCTGGGGCCAGAACTGGTGGGAGAAGCAGATAGCATTTCAGATACAAGATTGACTTCTAAATACCAAAATCTGTTCCCCATTTCCTTTCTCCCACTGCTGCTCGCCTCCAGTGTGCTTTACCTCCTGCTGCCATTCACGTGGTCTGCCACAGAAGCGTGGGTTGTATTTTTTTTCTAATTTGACTAAGAGCATATTTCCCAGTCTAAATCCTTAATGAAGACAAAAGGCCTGTATAGCAGGGTGGGAAGACACTAACCTGAAACATTATTAGCAGGGAAGACTCATTCTCCATATGTCCCTGTTTTTGAATGACTTAATTGAGGAAAAGAGATATCTTCTGATAATAGTTTTCACACAGGGCAACAATACGGGTAGAATGGCAGAGATGCTGCAATGCCAAACTTCTTGGAAAGCTTCATTAAACCATTATTAAGTGATTATAACCAATTCTGTTACAGTTTCAGAGTGCTTTGATATCCTAGTCCTTTGCATAGCAATCTCTCAAGGGAGAAAGCAAATGTTGCAGAGAGTCTGTATAGTTATTTTTTGATTGATCACCCAGAAAGTGTTTTACAAGTTGTAGCAGAGGGGAAAATACTCAGGTATTATCTGGATATTGTTCACATACACTTGCTAGGAAGTGGACAAGGCTACCTGTAGCTTTTAACTTCATTGCCTCTTCTAATCTATCCCTCTCTAATGAAACAGCCAATTATTCCCCTCAAGATTGTAACTTACCTCATCTCTATCCTGTCCTCTCTGCTGAAACTCTCCAGACTGAATAACATCATTTCTCCTGTTTATGCAAGTATTTTTTAAACTACTTGACCAAAAGGTTTCAGGCAGCTGGAAAAGCATAAACAGAGAGCCTGCTTCTAAGAAAGAAGGGAAGGATGAGAGAAGTAGCACCTGGGAATTGTAGTTCTCACAACTTAACATAAATTTCTAGAAAAACATCAAAGAGAAAGAAGTTTCTACATGCTTGGAGGAGACAGGAAAACAAATGATGATCTACAGAGATGTATAAAGAACAAATGTGTCAAATCAATGTAATTTCCTGTGAAGATAAAGCCTCACAGAAAGGAAAGAAATAGTGGATGCTGTCTGTGTTTTGCATTATTGTAAGGCTTTTAACACTGTTTTGCATGATGTTTTAAAGAGTCTCAGAAGATGATCACGATACGATGAACAGAAAACTAGGTGTGAAAACTATGTTTGGAACATTTATCCAAGAGTCACTATCAAAATTAAAGAAGTTATCAAATATCGCTTGCAGAAGGCTCTCATTGGTACTGTCTAGTACTTCCATTTGCAGTTTTACTGATGAAATACAGGAGTTGCTTGTTAACTCTAAAGATGCTTTCTGACTAAGAGGGACTGGGTTAGAGAAGAAAATCCGTGAGTGATGTCCCATCATTCTACAGGAGATTTAAAATAAAAACCAACAACATATAACTTCTGCTGAAAGATATGTGTCTTTTTAGTCTGTGTATTACTAAATAAGTATGAAAAGTTAGCAACTAAAAGTGGCAGGAAAACACACGTGACATTAATACTTGAAATACCCTTATATGCTCTCATTGGGTAACAGTTACATTTAATGAAACTTTAATTTGTACAATCATTTCTTCATTTATTATTCAATCCTGTCCTTTTTTTTTTTTTCTTTTTGTGTGTGTGTGTGTGTGTAACACTGCAGCAAGTCCAGTGGACCTTATATAGTTCCTTACTCTATTCTTTGCACAGCAAAACTCTGGCTTAAAGTCAACAGAGTTTTTGTCCCAGCAGGAGTGTCTACATGTGGTTGACTGTGATTTGTTCTCTGCAGAATTGCGTTTCAGGGCTATGGGCTAGATTAAGGACAGGCTGGCATCTATGTGTTTGGTTTTCATGGCACTTGTCCAGATCTTTGAGCTTGCTCTTTAGACGAATGTTGTCATCAGAGAACTATAATGAGGCTGTTCGTACTGTAGTTTTGGAAGCAGTGCAGTATAAAAGTCCTCAGTCTGCCGAGAGCTAGAAATCTGTCTGATCTTCAGCTTACGGTGTAAAACCATTTAAAACCATGTAAAACCATTCTTTTTTAATATTTTTTCCCACTTTTCTTTCTCCTCAAGGACTTCTCTTCAAGGACTTAGACTTTGGTTATATTTTTCATAACTACGTGAAGCTAGAAATCTTAACGGATGCCTGTGCCACCACCACCACCTCCTCCTCCTCCTCCTCCACCCCCTCCGCCACCTTCTGGAGGACCCCCTCCGCCACCTTCTGGAGGACCCCCTCCACCACCTTCTGGAGGACCCCCTCCACCACCACCTCTGGTAAGATTGACTTTAAATCCCTGTTAGCAAAAGCTTAGTTGTAGTAGACGTCCCAGACCCTGTAGAATTCTGATGTGGATATTCTTCGCAAATGTCTGGTGCAGATGCTTGTTTTGCTGGCTTGTATTCTTCTGTTCATTAGAGCTGTGCCTTCCAAAGTGGGGTGCATGATACAATCTATTGGAGTGCAGGAAAAAAAGCATTAGAACTTCAGTCATACATGTGTATAATTTTTAAATAAATAAATACATGTATATTGGGGTGCATGTTCAAAAATTTTTTACTGCTAGATGTATGGGATCAAAATGTTTGGAGATGATTGCATTAGAGTGTATGTGGTGAGAATTTAACATCTGTGAATACTTCTCCAGCCCCAGGGAACTCATTTTTGTATTGGTGATGTGCAAGTGGTAAGTGTTAATTTCTTCATCCTCTTTCACACAGCTTCTATTAAGACTCACAGTGTTCAGCTGTAGGTGTTGCTCTTTCTAGCCTGTGCTGTCTTCACGGGGATACAGCACAATATGCTTTTATATATGTGCAGGAACAATTATCGCTTGTAATGGATCATTGCTCTGTGTCATGAGGTAGAACACGTGGGCTGCCAGCACATTTGCAGTAGGAGAAGGCTGGTCTGAGCAGAGTTTCAGGGTATTACATTTCCATACCTTCACAATCAATTACTGTACCTGTGGTAAAATGTGTAAGTCATTCCTTCTATTCTGCAGTCATTTGCCTCTTTCTGCACTGAAATTCTTAGACTGGTTTTGAAATAATAAAACCTGTCATGATTGTATCCAAGATATAAAAACTCTTCTTACTTTTTTCATGTATTTTTCTTTCACTGATGTAGTTGCTTACAATGTATGTCAGTCCCTGTATCAAAACTGTATGTTGTACTTCAAGTTATACATATACATATATAAATAAATAAATAAATATTTTTTAAGAACTTAATTTCTCCCTTGCACTCTTCAGCACCTCTGCCTGCTTGGTTCCTACAAAGGTCTGTTAATTTTGTTTGATAATGTTCTTGTATTCCTTGCATGTTTCTCTCTGCAACTTTGAAGGGAAAGCATTTTGTAAAACTCTCCATGAATTGTGGAGATGAAAGGGAAGACAAAGACAGTAGATGAAATCAACAGTGCTTGATTCCTTTTATCATTTTATTTTAATTTTGTGCACCATGAGCTGTGTTTTCAATTAGCAGCTCCTCTGGGTTTGTACACAAGGTAAAGTTAGATGCTGAAACAAGTGGGCTGAATATTGTGAACAACTTAATGCCCACAACTGCAATTAAAGGCAACCGCAACTACAGGTGTTCTTATCCTAATAAATTCATCTCAGTAATATCTAGATATTTTTAGCCTTCTCTAATATATGCCAGTTGTAAAAGACTTGAGAAAGCTGAGAGGATCCCTGAGGACCAGTATGAACAAGATTGGGTTTTTTTGTTTCCACTCCTTTTCTGATGACTAAACCCACTCCTATGGTAGCATTTTGATAAAAGAAGCCTTTTACTGTATTTCCATACTTTAGTTAGATCATTCTGTTACTAACGTGATCTTCTGTAGGTAAGACATGCAGAATTTACTATCAGTTTTTTCCTGGTGATACAATACAAACTAAATGTATCTCCAATTAATGTCTGATAGTTAAGCCTTCCTTTTAATAAGTGTTGACACATGAACCTACATAAATAATTAGTAAAATAATGTAGCAGAATATTCTTTTTGCTGCAACTACAAAAGGATTTTTCTCTGTCAAAACTGAATGTGAGGGCTAACTTTAATAGGATCTCTAGTCTGCCTGGTGAGTTCAGCAAAAGCACAGTGTGAAATTGAGAGTCAGTTCTCTAGCTGGTGCCAAGCTGCAGAGTAAAATCTTCTGATGAGGGAATCCAGGAAAACTTGCTACAGACCCAATTTTCTTTTACTTGGCATCTGTCTTTTACAGCTGCTGAACTGCCCAGCTGTTGTTACAGCTGCTAAATCTGCAGTTGGATGATGGAAGAAGAAAAAACTTCTACCAGGCACATAGCTTTAAGGAAAACCTTCAAAACAAATAAGTTTTATTTGGCCAACAGCTGGAAATGTTCCCAAGTAAACAGCGCTGTGATTTTTATTATACTGACATAATTAAACCAGAGTAACATTTATGTGTTAGCAATTAAAGGTTAAGCTTTAATTTTGCTATTGATATACAGGCAAGCAACTTGTTTAACTTACTTGATTTATATTAAAAGTGAAAGTTCTGTGCATAGGTTGTGGTTTTAGAATCCTGTAGTTTTTCTTGATGCCATTAAATGAGTACCATACACTGTTTTTTTCTAATTATATGGATAATAGCCATGCTTTCCTCTTGTTTTTGTTATTAAGAGATCTTTAGGAGAAGCAGTCACATTATCTTTCTTTTTTCTGCACATTTTCTTAGTGAATATCATGAGCCATGGTCCCAAGTGATTTTGCAGTCCTTACTTCATTGAAACCCTAAGCATTGTTGGCACTCAGCTTTTTTTGTACTGTTAACTCCTTCTTAAGGCAGAAGAAAGTTAGGTTCTTTCCTGCTGTTTTTTTGAAGATTTTGAACCTACAGATATTGTGTAAGTACTTATACTGAATTCTGTTCACAATAGTTGTAAGGCAATACCAAAGTGATTTGGAGATGGTATTTAAGACATGCAAGGAGCCACCTGTACCCAGCAGCAGAATAGCTGTTAGAGCATACTTAAAAGAAAACAAAGTAGATGGTTCAGAAGGGGATGATAGGATATCTGCAATAGCAGATGTAGGTGGCTGAGTCAAAATGTGAATATAGCTAATTGGATTAATTGAGCATATCTTCAAATGCCTGCCTTCTGGGGATCAGAGATAAAGATGAGAGGGATGAGTAGGCAGAAGAAAGCTCTGCCCCAACACATTTTCTGGCAGTGACTTACAGAATTCAGATAGTTCCTCTTTCCCTTTTCCTTTCCACTGTAGCTTAGAAAGGAGGAATTAGGATGTCTATCCTAAACCTCTTTCAATTTTATAGGCATATCTGCATCACAGGGTGGGGTTTTTATAGTTTTTTTGTTTGGGCTTGGCTTTTTTTTTTCTTTAAAGCTTTCTGCTCCTTAAAACCTTCTTTATATTCCCCTTCTATTTCTTTTGTCCCTTTGCATATGAGGCATTCTGGTTAGTTTTGGTTGTCATGTTTCCAGAAGTAGATACCAGCACTGAGACCGATTCAAATTTTTTTTTCTGCTTAATCTCCCAAGAGATGATGAAGAGAGAATTTTGCTTTGATAAACCATATTCACTTTTTCTGTGCAGTACAGGCTGCTCATTGCTGTGCTGCCTTTGTCTGTACATCTGAATTCCTAATATTATGATCAGTCATCACCTATTAAAATGTTAATATTGAAGGAAGTGTGGATGTGTAGCAGCCCTTCTGGTTTGTGCCTTATTCAGAGAAGATGTTTGTTCAATGATTCATATGTTTGTGCAGTTTTAAGAAAATGCTTCTCTTTAGAACTGTTATTATTAAAGTCTTAGCATAAAAATTAATCCCCTAAATCACAATGGATCGGGTAGTTAAAGGTGGTAATATTGCACCAGGCATTTATTTGCCTTATTGGCATACTGAAAACTAGGAGACCAGGAGAAGGAAGGAATATGCTTACTTTAGTGAAAGAAATTTGAAACTTGACATAATGCTAAATGCTAGATTGTCATGTAGATTAATTTTAATGAACACCACACTCTTATTTAAAGAAAAAAATAAATATAATTTCTGTTGTAAACATGTATCAGTGTTTAGCATATTTATGATTCTGACCTTATTTTCTGCTTTTGTAATAAAAAACTCAGAGAAGCAATTCCTCATGGTTTAATGTTGTGATAAATGCATAATTTACACAGAGGTAGGATTTCCAAGGTTAAGAAAAACATCAGCTGATAGTTTTCCTTGAGGAGATGGAGGGGTTTTTTCTCTCCTTCATGCAGCTGTCAGAGTGCAGACCTTGTTGAGCTGTTTCCTTCAACCTTCCCAAGAAATTCATAGAGCTACAAGCTTATCTGAAGTTGTGTGGGAGTTGGCTTTGTTCCTATGACTTTTAGCACTACTGTTCTTTGTGAGGAAAAGCAATATATGTAAAACAGCTTGGCTGAAGATAATGATGATTTGTGGTATTTGATTTGGTCTTACCAACTATAATGTAAGAATGTGTATATGAAAGTGTGTACATGCATAAAAGTGCATGCATGCTTGCTAATTAATTAAAAATTAGAGTAATTTCTCAATTTTTCATTCAGACCCCTAGACCTGCAAGTGTAACACTGAAAGAACAGAATTACGCGTAGTGCCAATTACAAAATATTTAGGAATGTGTTTATTAAAATGTTATGCGAGCTGTGAGTAAGATGATATTTAGTACTCTGTCATGAAGTCCCTAGGTCAGGAGATCTAACTCATAATATTTACTGCTGCTAGGTAAAACATAGCGGAGTAAGACAGAGTGTGGGCTTGGTAATCTTGTTGATGACAGGCCAACGCGGAGACTCCTAAGGGCTGGGCAAATGCAGCTGAAATTTTTGAGGAAGCCTCGTTCCAGCCAAAATATAGAAGACTGATTTATTATGTTTCAATAATGTATTATGTCTCACACCAGTTTGCTTTTATAAAGAAGTGAGGGGCAATTCTGAAGTTAAAATGGTGTGTTCTAGGTGGTTTATTTTTTAGCTTTCAGGTAGAGGAGAATGTGGGATTGCATAGCTGTGGCATCCGTAAGAGTTGCTGCTGGAGCCTTCTGCTCTTGTAGTCAACAAATAGAGAAAGGGTAAGCAGGAGCTATGAAAGGAGGGGAAGATGTAAAAATCTCCTAAATACTGGGTTAGCATTTCTCCGTGTGTTTCATTTGGTACAGGGACACATACTGCATATATTCATATGTGCTAATCTTCTTAAATGCTTTACTTGAGATCTCCTTGGTCACTACTTTTAATGCAGTTAGGAGGTAAGCTCTGTTCTGTAGGTTTCTTCATAATATCATGTGTTATACATGTTGTCTGAATGGAAATAATTTAAATTATTTTTCCTTATTCTTGCTGTCTATTTTTCATCTGTATAATTTTCCATATAAGTATATGGAAATTGCAGCATGTCGCAGAGGTACCAGCTATAAATGATCAGGCTCAAGTACTAGAAGCAGCCTAACTGCAGAGAGCTAATAGGTTAAGTTACCATTCTAATCATAAGGTAATATTGCCCTGGAAAAAATCAGTGCTTTATTTGTATTGTATGCAGTGGCAACATACTAAATGCCATCTGTCAATTAATATTAAACTTGTAGCCTTTTAATTAAAAGACAACCCAGAGCTACAGCAATACCCAATACTTGGGTTGGACTTCTCTGCATGTCTGGAAGGTGACATTGCAAGAACTGTTAGTCTCTCACTATTCTTTTGTCTTGGCCTCACCATAATTTCACATGGATGCTAAAAGGCATTTCAGACCAGTCAGTAGATTCTACACAGGTAACTGGGTAGGATCAATGGCTTTAGAACAGAGTGAGATTAAATTGTGATACATGTAGGTTTCCACACATTGAATATTTTATTACTGCTCCTAACAGCCCTTGTCATTCTGGGGACCCTGTGAGGTTAGACAGAGAGAATAAACAGAGGAAGTGACACCAGCTCCCACAGCAGTAATTTCATCCTTGTGCTCTTTCACATTTTCATCGTAATGCCAGGGCCTCAGCTTTTCTTCTTTATGTAAGAATTTTCACTTTTGTTTTAGTCAATGCAGAGGAAATCTTGGAATTTGAATCCTAAAAATTTAGAAATCAGAAGGTGAATTTCAAAATTATTTCTGACGCCAACCTTGGGGTATTTTTGGTATCTGATCTGTGATCTGTCTGAACTGCTGAGAAACACCTATAGAGTAGGTTTGATTTTTCTGTTGCCTCCATTTTGGTGGTTTCTGTTACTGCATATTTTCTTTAATGAAAGAACAGCCAGAAATTATGTTTAAAATGTGGGTGTCAGTAAGTTAAATACCCACAGAAAGCTAAATGGCTTAGCGGTAATAAATCATCATATTGATTCTGTTGCATTTTTGCATCCAGATACAGAAATTTAGCAACCCACACTGGAAAGCGTTAAGTACACTCTTGTAAATGAGCCCACTGCTCTATTTGTAGCAGGAGCAATTGAACTACTAAGTATTCAAGTTTTTACATTGTCTGGTGGAGTGGTGCTAACATAACATGAAGTGGGTTTAATTGATTGCTGTGGTGCTGATTTCTGGTGCTGTTTGTCACGAGCACTGGAATGTAGATGCAGAAGAGGGTAACTCCTCCTATGCTGCTTTTGTACTTTTGTTCCCTGTCGTGTCTGCTGGTGCACTGCAAGCAGGTAGGTGCTAGCTCAAGGCATGCACCATCTCTGCTAACACTGAAATGCCTCATTATTTGGGACTAATGCCACGACTAGGCAGTGACTAAAGCACTGGAAAGAGATCTTTAATGACTTCTGCACAGCATTTCCCTTGCTAGAAGCTGAGGAACAAGGCTGGTGTAGATGCAGCCTATCTAAGTACACACATGGCTCGATGACCTTTTCAACTCGGCAGGTTCAGATTGCAGAACTTAGAGCAATGGAGACTGAGATCATGGTTAATCATTATTGAGCTGGGTGTAGATGGAATCGTGAAATGCTGGTCCTGTCATTCTCTCAAAACAATGACTTCATTAGCTGCCAAGAAGCTATTTGGCAGGTCCTCTCATATGAGTTCCCTCAAAAAAAATGTTGGCTGGCAAGTGACCCCTCGCATTGGAAGTGTTTGAAGCTCAGCTTGCTAGAAGTCTGAGAGTTTGCTGTGTTTACCCAGGTAGACCAAGTGCCAAGAATTAATTAGTTCCATCCTATGTTACACAGCAGAAACACAAGAAGCGGCACTGATCTTGCAATTGTCTGTGCTGGAGGGGCCTTGTACCATGACGAGGTTTCCCATAATTAAAAAGCTTTAAATCAGAGGTCAGGTCTCTATTGTGAATAGATGAGCAAAAACTCGCATGTACTTGTCAGCTTCTTTATAAATGAACGACTTAAAATATTGAAAATTAAAAAAGTCACACGCTTTATTGCTGAGACTTATTGGATTTTTCCTTAAGGTGGAAGGGGGATTGTTTAACTTATTTTATTTTGCATTTGACAGTGCATGAGTGAAACCACATCTGATACATATATAAAGGAGGATGATAGTGATTTTCTCTATCATAGTTCTGTTTGTGACTTGCTGGAAACTGGTTTTATTTTATTATTTTAATAAGCTTCTGTGTTCTGTTGCAATTGCATTTTTTGGCACATTCCTGGGGGAGACTTTAGCTGCCAGTTTGAGAATTCTTTGTAAAAGCAATGCTCTTGCCTGCTGGGCAAACTGCTACTGCAGGAAACATGAAATTGTGAATTCTTGGCATAACTCTAATCTATTAAAGGTGGGTTGATGTTGGCAAAATAAGTTCCCTTGGCGTTTCGGATTTAACAGTGGGCTACTAATGCATAGATGACTTTTATAATCCTGTGCTATGTCAAGGAAGGCATGCTGGCTAGCTTACACTGAGATATCTGGTCATCTTCCACATCCTACCTTGTACCAGAAGCCCCTGTTCTTTTAATAAAAAATTATGACATCATAAGTTTGTTTGAATGTTCTGGCATCTCATTGTCAATATTTTTTTCTGGTTTTGAAAGGGATGCAGCCTTTCAAGGGTTGAATTAATTTAAATACATTAGTCCTTCTACTTACAGGGTTCTCCCTGTGGGACATTTGTGGTCAGTAGTTTGCGGTTAAGTGGAAGGAAGTTATGGTCCAAATTGCTTGCAAGCAGATCTCAAGTGTTCTTTGTCCACTCCTTTTAATCATCAGTGTTCCCAGAAGGGTATTTTACAAAGATATTGCCCCTTATGGCCCCTTACTCTGTCTGTGCCCTTCAAGACTGTCGTGAGCACCAGCTCTGTGCCTGGCTTTCCTTCAAAGGAGCAGGAGTTGGATGAGGACCCAGTCATCATCTCTCCCCCTGTGCTCTGCTACTTGGAGTGCCTTGCTGTGCCATATGGGCAGTGAGGACACTCATCATCATTCCTCAGATAATTTACCAACCCCAGACAAGCTATGTTTTCCTCTCAGTAGTCTTAGCCATCTCCGGCATGGTGCACTTGCAGTGTTAGACAGCCAGTATCGCCTTTATTTTCCTCTTTCCTGAAAATCCCATGTTTGTCTGCACCAGAATTCTAGTTATTGTTAATGCAGGAATAAGCCTATGGATGGTTGGTGATGTGTGTGGTATATTTCCAGTCATTCGGGCTCTTCCTTGGTGCTTTGCAGATCCTTGAATTAAGATTTTGCTGTTTCAGCTGTCTCTTGCTGTTGATGCAGTTTCTTTGGCTAGACTTGGCCCTTTCACATGACTGACAACATTGCCTATGCACCTATTGCTGGTCTGGCCCTGTCTTCTGGTCTATGTGCTTATTTTGATCGTCCATTGCCATTTTTGTAGACACTTTCTTTCCTGTTTCTTAGTTTAAATTTGGTCTCTGAATCTTGTAGGGGTCAGGGGTGAGGTGTGGGGGCAGCCAGCATTTTAGAACAGTTTCTTCCAGTTTTGAGTTCTGTGGAAGTGAGAAAGATGCCTGAAAAAGCCGTGACTGCACCAGGAACTCTGGTTTTCATTAATATGTCTCTGTGTTCAAGCATTCCTTATGTCAGTATTTTCTGTGCATCTTTCTTTATCTTGCTGCAACATCTTTCCCCTTCCTTAAAAGCCAAATCTGAGGTGTTACATGCTGCATTTGGGAAGATCGCTTGCCCCTCAGTTCATGTCTGTGCAGGTTTGGCTGAGCATGGCAGAGTAAAATAAGAAATTGAGAGTTTGTTAAGGGATGTCCTTCAACTCTTCTTTACTAAAATATACACTGCATATGCCTTCTCCCAGTATCTGTGCTAGATCTTTGCACTGAATCTTTTTTTTTTTTTGTCTAGAGGTTAAAAATTGGGCATAGGTGAGAGGGAGGGTGATTGCCACCAGATTCACAGAAACAGATGAAATTGTCAGCAGAAGAGGGAGTACTTTTTCTGCCAAAAAGAAATTATGGAATGACAAATCGATTGATTGAGTTTTCATTTTATTGGCATCTCACTAAATAGATAGTTAGAGATTAACTAAATGTATTTTGATTTTTTTTTTGTTTAGGTGGCGGTTTTTTGTCCGTTTAGATAAATAAATTTTCTACATAGCATTTCCAATATTTCCTGTAAAAAGTGGCAAGGAATGGGAACCATGAGACAATTCATTACATGTTGGAAGCATAAACACTCAATACTATAAGTTCTCTGAAGTAAAACAGCATGTGGTGCCTTTGGATGGACTCATGCTTTATTTTATCTTACTTAAGGCTCCTACCTCTTATAGAACTGGAGCACTGAATCCTCTTTTCCCATCAGCTGATGGGTTTATTCTGAAGCAAAGGTCTGCAACAGCATGGCTACTGGATTGTCTAGATGGCTGGAGGTAAATTTTTGCTGCAACTGTCATGTTCATGAAGATCTATACTACCCTGAAGTATTTTGCAAATTCAATAAAAAGCATATTTAAATATCAGAATAAATACAACCTAATTACGGGACAGTGTATATATCCACTGTGACGTGAGCCACCTTTCTGGAGTCCAGATGATTTCCCCTTTTCAATGTGCAGGAGTGCTTAAAATTCGAAAGATAATAATAATGAGCACTCTAATTAGTATGACTGTGAACTTCTTCAAAAGCCTGTTAACTTCTGCATTTACAACACTTTAGTATCTGAGCACGTATTCCCCTTAAATATTTTAAGTATCAAAGGAGCCCAGAGGGTAGGTCAATGCTCCCATCCATCTTGCAAGACGTAAAGTGATCTTCTCAAGGTGATGCAAGTATCACAGCAGTAACATACCCAGAAATGGAGTTTCATTGCCATGGTTTTAGTCCGTTTTCTTTTAAAAAGTCTGTCTGGTCTTAATTTGTCTGATACAACCTAGTTTGTGGTGTTAAGGTTGTGATTATTCAGGGCTGAACTTTGTGTGTTCGATATATACAATGTCACAGAGTTGTTCTGCTAAACAAAATGATTCACCTCCACAGAACTGAGATGGGAGAAACTGTTCTGAACCACTGGCTATCCTCCTAGTACAAAGTCTATTGAGTGTCATTAACTAGCCCAGTGTGGGGCCAAATGACTCGTGCTTCACAAAAAGCGCTTCTGCCAGACAGGATCCAGCCTTGATCTGAAAATCAAGAAATCGATCATTTGCTGCCATCCACAGCCCTTTGCTGTGTGCAGCAGACACTGGCTGCTTCTGTATATGTGGCTTTCTAATCAGAGCTTGTCTGGCTGTGTCTTATGTTAAATTGCCAAATGCCTTCCTCTGCTGGATTAACAGACCCTGAGTCCTCAGCATCATTTCCTTGTAAAGGTTTGTGTGTTGTGCAGGCAGAGACATGTCAGATATCCCAGACATTGATCCTATACCTTACTGGATGGCATAGCTGAGCCTGTGATTAAGGAGACACAGTCAGGATATTTGCATGTGTAGTTTGTTCCGTTCTGTTTCTGAGTGTGTATTGAATGGTCCATTCTTTATGCTAGAAATAGTAGAATAATCTAGTGATTATTAAGGAATGTGAACCCACTGTTCCTTTAACGATTCATGTTAATAAAGTATGGAATTTAATTTCACTCTGTTACCTGAGGCAGCTATGGGATCTGATAAAACAAAAGATCTTCACATTCTTCTCCGGCTTCCATTCTGATTTTCATTGAAAGATTGAGATGTTTCTCCTTTCGTAAATAAACGAGGCTGCCCTGCAGATGGTGGGGGGAGGGAGGTGGGGTGGAAAGTAGCTGAAGAATTAAGTCCTTTGTCTTGCAGCTATTTTACCTCTATGAATGAAAATATATTTGTCTTCCTGGTGAAATGCACGTGATCAGGATGGAAGATCTGACACCCCTAAGAGTTCTTTGTTTTATTTTTCTCTTATTATACAACCTCTATGTTTAATATCTCTTCTTGTGCTATGGATTGCAGGCATAGCCTTACTGTAAATCTGAAACTATTTTTTTAATCAAAGGAAGGAAGGTTCCTTTCTGATTGTGTATCAAAAAGCAATGTGATAAAAATGGGAATTTGCAAGCATAGGTCACCAGTAGATGAGTGGGTGAGATACTTCCGTGTTGAAATGATTCTTGACACAAATTGTCACTGGCTTTAGGAGTACAGGCAGCAAAACAAGAAATCCGAAGGAGCTCTGACTGCTGTGCAGACAACACTACATCCCTGACCATCTTGACTTTGTAATGGGAAAAGAGAATCCCTATCAAGCTACTGAGCAGCTAATCAATCACACGAATCCACCAGGCTGGTCATGGAAGATTGTATCTCTTAGGTACATGAGGAGGAAGAAGAAACAGCTGGAGCAGAGAATGGAGTTGCCTTTGAAGTAAAGGGATCTATCCTAAAAGAAGGGTAGCTTGTTATACTGCATTGTGGGCCTGCATAATAGTGTTCATGGTGTTTTACACTACAATTTGTGGTTAAATTAATATCCTAACCATGTTATAGTGATAGTAGGTCATGGGTCACTTGCAGATGTAAATTGACAGAGGTAGGCTATTTTAGCCTAATAGCTATTTGGATATCAAGACTTTATATTCCGATAGCCTACTTGCTCAGAGAAGTAGATCAGGAAGATGAAGTGGACAGCTGGCATAATATGTGCACACTTGAACCCGGAAACAAAAACACAGCTGCTGGATCTAATTTTAAACATAGATCTTGATTGGATGGATCCCTGTGGATCCTGGTTGTCCTGCTACAGCAGAGCCATTAGTGGGAGTAGAGGGACGTGAAATTCAAGATACTCATAAAAAAACTTTCACGAGAAGGGGAATTGCCCATGTTCCAGTTATGGTATTTCCATTTTTCACAGTAAGTATTGTCAGCTTATAGCAATTGTGAGTGGGAATAACTTCTGACCAGTATGTGGTCTTACGCTGCTCATACAGAGAGACTCTCTGGGCTGTCCGCAGGGGCACTGAGACACCTGTCCTGAAGGACAAGTACAGGCAGTGCTGTTTCAAATCAGGAAGCCATGTAACAAAGTGGAGATTTTAAATTACTTTTAAATAACGTAGGGTTATAGTATCAGCCACAAGATAGTAATTCTGAGTGTTTACATCAGGTGTCAGGAATGCAGTGGGCATTAGCAACGATCTGGAGGGCCATCTAGTGGTGCTCTGCAAGTGCGAGTCTAGCTTACCTTTTTTTTTCTTTTTTTTTTTTTTTTTTTTTGTTAATTTAGCAGCTGGTTAAGTATTTTCAAGCATCTGTTTTGCTTTCAAAATGCTGTTACCAAGTTGGTTCTTTTGTTTTAATGTGCGACAGTATTCTTTCTTATTACTATAATGCTACAATTAAGGACTATGGAAATGTCTGTGGTATTTGTTCTCTTTAGGAAGTTAGATAACCTACAAGAATATGCAGGGGATGTGGAAACATGCAGCACATTGCTTCTCTGACCTGAAGATTCCTCTCTGTTAGCCCACTCTTTTAACCACAGGACAGGTTTAGAAGTAACGGCTTTGCTGGTTTAAATCTGTTTCAGGAAAGGGAAACATCCAAACTTTTTAAAGATTTGATTTTTTTTTTAAGCAGGAAACTTGATGAAATAAGAATAAAGAATAAAAATATATTTTGGTTCTATTACAAAACTTTAAACTACAATCTGACTTTACATTTATGGGTCTTGGTTAAGTTGGAAAAGTTACTAAAATATAATTGCATTGTTCTAAAGACAGTCTACTCAGACTGGTGTAGATCTCCAACACAGGGAGACAGTCTAAATTAGTTAATGACCACATTCAATTAGCCATCTTTTAGTCTCAGGCATGATAGGCAAAATGGAAAGATGAGGTATTTTTTAATAAGGTGGCATATAAAATCTTTGTTGT
This sequence comes from Coccyzus lansbergi, assembly GCA_033558105.1. Classification (NCBI taxonomy): domain Eukaryota; kingdom Metazoa; phylum Chordata; class Aves; order Cuculiformes; family Coccyzidae; genus Coccyzus; species Coccyzus lansbergi. The sequence continues at coordinate 1,005,762 of JAUMJK010000307.1, forward strand.
AAAGTATTGTAAATAGCATGGAAAGAGCTAGCAAGAGAGACAGTCACAGCTGGACTTGTGGGTCAGAGACCATAAATGGCCAGGCAAGAGGTTACATATAATTTAAGCATGTCCCTTAATTTCCTTTCAATAGTATTAGCACAGCACGTATTAGATTTGTGCTCTACAGGAGTCAGGAAATGTGAAAGCTGAAATGTAACTGAACGCTGTTCTTCTTGATTCAACCCGAGGGCTTTGAAATGACAGCTGCCAAGGACGGTTGGTTTCAAATCCTCTTCAAATCCCATTTTACTTCCGCCTCCTTTGTAAGCATTTATTTTTGACTCTACCTCTCATCTAATGTTCTTATTGTCAACAGGCAAGTTCAGAGATACCAAAATTGCGAAAGGAAGACCAAAAAGCACGAAATGCACTCTTAGCTGATATCCAGCAGGGAACTCGCTTAAGAAAAGTGACTCAAATCAATGACCGCAGCGCACCACAAATTGAAAGTAAGTACATGCTCCTGAGCAAGGTCTCTGAGGGAGCTTTGCTTGAAGCCTGAGTTGCGGAGGTCGGCTGGACAGTTTTCAAACCGCACAACAAGTTTGAAGTTCAGCAAAAATCTGCATGTTCATGTAGCTTTAGGATGCGGAGGGAGGAGTCTGTCTAAACTTGCATCCAGCTTGGTGATGAGCAATATAATATAAATAATTAAATATTTATATTTATAATATAAACTATAAGAACACTTCATAAGTCATCACCTGGGTATCACCTTAACAGGCATTCCTTCTCCAGTCATTAATTATTAAATCCTTGAGAATTTCTCAATAAAATAATTGTTTAAGCAGGAATTGCTGGGTCTGGCAAAAGAGTTTAGCTTTACTAGATAAAAAGAACAAAAAATAGCAAAAAAAAAAAAAAAAATCTAGAAGCATAAATATAATGTAGTCTAACACAGCTTCTTGCTGGTGTCATTGTTGATATGAAATTAAATAGCACCAGAGGGAGCTGTGCTCCAAGATAGGGGTCAGAGGGTAGTGGCATTTCACTACATTAACAGTAACTTCCCTTCCTGAGCCTCTTCAGAGGGATTAGTTTGGTCTTGCCTGTGTTTGTTGGTGCTAAGTCTTAACAGCTGGAGGTCAAGGATAAAACTACTTTCTGATATACCCAGGGTGGCCTGTGAACTTCTTTTTCTTTTTTAAAGTTATTACTATTATTAACAGAACCCAAAGGAACTAACAGAGATGGAGTTAATCCAACCATTAATAAAGGAGGATCTCAGCAGCCTCTGGGAGGCTTATTTGCTGGTGGCTTCCCGGTTCTCAGACCAGCAGGCCAGAGGGACATGCCAGGTAAGGGTTCCATTTATATGAAAGAAGAACTGGGGGAACAGTGATTTGGGATGAAAGTATGTTCAGGTTAGCCTTAGTGATTGATTTTTATTGGCATTTTTTTTTCTGAACTCTTAGTTCATCACACGACCACAGAGGACCCAATTAATAATGTGCCTGAAATATTTTTTTTTAGATCTCAAACGCCTTATTCCTTAAAATGTAAATAATAAGCTATTTCTGCACTGGATAGAAAAAAAGAGATTGAACAGATTATGCAGAGTTTTAATGGAGACTTTTTACATTAGTTTAATGAAAATTTTTAATTGTGCCTTGAATAGAGTATTTAAATCTGAGTTTATCGACCTCAGCATCAATGGCAAAGAAGTCCTATTTCCTTCCCTCCATTACCATGTATTCCTGTGGTATTACAGGCTCATGTGTAACTTAAAGATACACATTTAAGATGTTTTGCCCTCTGGATTTTAAAAAGCACAGCTTTGATCAGGCAAGATAATTTACTGACCTGAAAAAAACAGGGCACTTGTCACTTCACGGGGATAGGAAGGAGGCATCTGCAGGACACTCACAACTGCTTTCACCTTAAGAGGTGCCAGCATCAATGCGGGTGATTGAGTAATAGCAATGACCTCTTGTGTGCTGGGGCAGCATGGAGCAAAGGAGGCACTTGCAGGGACAGATGGAACTTGGCTCTACCAGGTTCTGTGTTGGCTCCACCAACTTCTCCATGTTTCTTTTCGTGGAAGGCAAGCCAAGATGTTCAGCACTGCTGGTGACTGGGCTTCCTCACGTAGCTTCAGCTACTGTACCTACCTCGAGTTATTAGTAAAACTGTGGCTGTGTCTATCAGACTGTGTGGATATAGAATGAGATGCCCTTTTTTTCTTCCTTTGTGAAAAACCCCTGACATTTACACAGGGAAATACACCACATGAAGTCGATTTGGGCATCTGCTGTTGAAAAGGGAACATCTGAACACGTGCCTTTGAGGCACTGTTTTTAAGAACCTGGCTTTTATCCGTGGGAGACTTAGGCAATGTTTGTGTGTGTGTTTTTTTCTTTTATTATTAATTTTAAGCAAGTAGTTCAAGGATACAGACTGGTGTGTGCCAGCTGCCTGCATTCCCCCTCCCAGGCCGCCCCTCCTTATCCTGTTCTATTCTGCAGAAACTGAGGGCTGGGGAGGTGTTCCTGCTGTTCACTGGAACGCATCAGGTCCCAAAAAATCATTGAATCACCAGGTTGGAAGAGACCCACTAGATCATTGAGTCCAACCATTCCTATCAATCACTAAACCATGTCCCTCAGCATCTCGTCCACCTGTGCCTTAAACACCTCCAGGGAAAGTGAATCAACCACCTCCCTGGGCAGCCTGTTCCAATGCCCAATGACCCTTTGTGTGAAAAACTTCCTCCTGGTGTCCAGCCTAAATCTCCCCTGGCAGAGCTTTAGGCCATTCCCTCTTGTCCTGTCCCCTGTCACTTGGGAGAAGAGCCCAGCTCCCTCCTCTCTTATAACCTCCTTTCAGGTAGCTGTAGAGAGCAATGAGGTCTCCCCTCAGACTCCTCCAGGATAAACACCCCCAGCTCTCTCAGCTGTTCCTCATAGGGCCTGTTCTCCAGCCCCTTCACCAGCTCCATTGCTCTTCTCTGGACTCGCTCCAGAGCCTCAACATCCTTATTGTGGTGAGGGGCCAGAACCGAACACAGGATTCAAGGAGCGGCCAAATGCTGGGTCCTGCACTTGGGGCACAACAACCCTATGCAGAACTACAGAGTGGGAGAAGCCTGGCTGGAAAACTGCCAGGAGGAGAGGGACCTCGGGGTGTTGGTCGACAACCGACTGAACAGGAGCCAGCAGTGTGCCCAAGTGGCCAAGAAGGCCAATGGCATCCTGGCTTGTATCAGAAATGGTGTGACCAGAAGGTCCAGGGAGGTGATTCTCCCTCTGTACTCAGCACTGGTGAGGCCGCTCCTTGAATCCTGTGTCCAGTTGTGGGCCCCTCAGCACAAGAAGGATGTTGAGCCTCTGGAGAAAGTCCAGAGAAGAGCGACGAGGCTGGTGAAGGGGCTGGAGAACAGAACCTATGAGGAGCAGCTGAGAGAGCTGGGAGTGTTTATCCTGGAGAAGAGGAGGCTGAGAGGAGACCTCATTACTCTCTACAAGTACCTGAAAGGAGGTTGTAGAGAGGAGGGAGCTGGGATCTTCTTCCAAGTGACAGGGGACAGGACAAGAGGGAATGGCCTCAAGCTCTGCCAGGGGAGATTTAGGCTGGAGATTAGGAGGAGGTTTTTCACAGCAAGGGTCATTGGGCATTGGAATAGGCTGCCCAGGGAGGTGGTTGATTCGCCTTCCCTGGAGGTGTTTAAGGCACGGGTGGATGAGGTCTTGAGGGGCATGGTTTAGTGTTTGATAGGAATGGTTGGACTAGAAGATCCGATGGGTCCCTTCCAACCTGGTTGTTTTATGATTCTATGAGTACAGCTGCCTATCACTGAAGGGCAAGGTGCTGGGTAGGAGAGATTTTGGGAGGGACAGCTTCGCTAATCGAGTGGGGTGGGGGTGAAGGCGAAGGGGTCGCCATTTTGCATGGGTCCTGGGGGAAGGGGGGGGTGGGAAGGCCCATGTGACGCGTGCCGGTCGCTGTTTTCCAGCCGGAAAGCCTCCGGGGGGGCGCTCGGCGGCCACCAGGAGCCCCGCTCCCCCGAGCAGCATCCCCGGGAACGGAGCCGCCGTCGCTGGAGCCGCCGCCGTCGCCAGCCCCGGGCGCCCCGTGCTGCCCGCGCCGCCGCCGCCGCCCCCTGCCGCCAGCAAACCCGCCCTCGCCTTCCCCCCGCCCCCCGAGCGCCCTCCCAAGGGGCTCTCCTACTCCTCCTCGGCGCAGCCCGAAAAGCTCCCCAAGTTTCCAGCAGGCGCTTCGCACCCTCCTCCTCCTCCTCCTCTTCCTCCGCCTCTCCTGCCCCCCTGCGCGGCCCCCGCTCCTTCGCCCTCTGAAGGAAGGGACCGGCCGCCTCCCCCGCCACCGCCGCCGCCTCCACCCCCGGCCCCGAGCAGGCTGCCCTCGCCCTGCTCGCCGGCCCCCGGCGGCGCTGAGCTGCCCCCGCCGCTGCCCCCCAAGTCCCCACATCTCCTGTCGCAGCTGCACAAGCAGCCCGGCGGCATCCAGTCCCTGCCGCTGCCCCCCACCCCCGGCGCCCCCCAGCCCGCCGAGCTCAGGAAGAAGAGACCCCTCCGAGGGGCAGGTGAGAGCGGCCGGCGCGGACACGGGAGGGTTCGCCCCCTCGGGGGTGGAGGGGAGGGGGACACTCACCGTGTGAGAGGGCTGCCTGCAGGCTGCACGGCCTGGGGTTGGCACCAGAGGAGTCGGGCTCTTTAGCACTGGGCAGGCAGGCCATGTATTACAGTTTAAGCTGGGATTCTTGGAAACGACGTGCTGATGATCACTGAAAGCAACGTTTTAGAATCATAGAATTGCTAGGTTGGAAAGGACCCCCTGGATCATCGAGTCCAACCATTCCTACATGCCACTAACCCATGCCCCTCAGCACCTCGTCCACCAGTCTTTTAAACCCCTCCAGGGAAGGTGATTCAACCACCTCCCTGGGCAGCCTCTGCCAGTGCTCAGTGACATTTTTTCCTGATGTCAAACCTGAACCTCCCCTGGCAGAGCTTGAGGCTATTCCCTCTCGTCCAGTCCTCTGTCACTTGGGAGAAGAGCACAGCTCCCTCCTCTCTATAACCTTTGAGGGAGTTGGAGAGAGCAATGAGGTCTCCCCTCAGCCTCCTCTTCTCCAGGATAAACGCTCCCATATCTCTCAGCTGTTCCTCATAAGGCCTGTTCTCCAGCCCCTTCAGCAGTTTTGTTGCTCTTCTCTGGACTCCCTCCAGAGCCTCAACATCCTTCTTGTGGCGAGGGACCCAGAACTGAACACAGGATTCAAGGAGCGGTCTCACCAGTGCCAAGTACAGGGGCAGAATAACCTACCTGGACCTGCTGGCCACACTGTTTCTGATACAAGCCAAGATGCCACTTGCCACCTGGGTCACTGCTGGCTCATGTTCAGTCGCTGTCAACCAACTCCCCCAGGTCTTTCTCCTCCAGGCAGCTCTCCAGCCAGACTTCTAGTCTGGAGCTGCCCAGGGTTGTTGTGCCCCAAGTGCAGGATCCAGCAGTCCTACCTATTCAGATCCCTTTGCAGAGCCTCCCTACCCTCCAGCAGACCGACACTTCCACCCAGCTTAGTATCATCTGCAAACTTGCTAAGGGTGCACTCTCTGCCTTCATCCAGGTCAATGACAAAGACATTGAACAGGGCTGGACCCAGCACTGAGCCCTGGGGAACTCCACTTGTAACTGGCCTCCAGCTGGAGTTAACTCCATCTAACCACCACTCTCTGGGCCCAGCCATCCGACCAGTTTTCCACACAGGAAAGTGTGCTTGTCCAGTCCAGAAGCTGAGTTTCCAAAGCAGAATGCTGTTTAAAATCAGTGAACTGTTTCTTGCTTTTGTGCTGGCATTGGTGTCTCCAGCAGCGCAATAACTGAGTGCAGGAGAGGTCTCCCAACAGCCTCAGGTAGGGCAGCAGAGCCTGCCTGCGACGTTCCACACACACACACACACACCGCCCCGCTGTACCCATGCAGTCTGGAGCAATACTGGGACGTGTTACAGCTTTAGGAAGTTTCAATCAAATTAATCTGCCTTTCTCTTCCATTATCTTGGGGAGAAACAGTTTAGGAAGCTTCTGACTTGGAGGCCTTGGGCTTCTTCCCCTTCATGCAGTTTCTGTCACAGGACTGTCTACATGTAAACTTTGAAGGCTCTTGTAACTCCTCAGTGAAATGCACAAGAATAATGGCATTCCCACTGCATAACTGCCAAAATGTCAGGAAACCGTTTTCTTTTGGAGGTACCATCTAGTGTTGTCAGAATTTATTTCTTAAAGAAACTACTTGTCCTTGTGAAAGTAGGATAGTCTCTTCCTCTAGACTGGGACAAAATCATACTTCAGAATGTGAGATCTTCCCTAGAACTAGAAATAGCAAGCGCCAGCCAGTTCCAACAGTGACTTAAATTTAATACTAATGCTATAAATCCATGGCCAGGCTTCACAAACAGCACCTATGAAAGACCCTACGATAGCTGGGTAAGTTTGCCCCAGATATTGCATTGCTTCTACTCTCCCTCCATGTTTGTGCAAAGCCTGCTGTCAGGTTTGTCAAGTCCTGATAATGTTTTTTGTGCTTCTTTTCAAGGAACTGGTGCTGGGAAGCTAGTCACTCCTCCACAGCCTCCAGCAAGATCACCGACAACTGAACTTACAAGCAAGTCTGGAGTCTCAGCCTGGGCTACAGCTCATGAACCCTACCTACCACTTAAAAATGGAAACATGCACCTTATTGGTAATATAATCTAAATTGGATCTCTTAGCCCTAGTTAAAGATTTTAGTACACAAACCTGAGTGTGTCTCAGATCTCAAAAACTCAGTTGGGACTTTTTCATGGCAATAGCAGGGTAGTATAACTAGACCAAATAGAAACTTTTATAACCTTACACAATGAGATAAAATTAAGGCATTTTCACAAAGGCTTTGGATCTGCATGCGCTTACTACCTCCCAACTTATTTGAGATTGTGAAAAGTTGCTGTAGTTTGCTTGTATTACTATTACTTAAAACCAGTTCATGGACATTTAATAGCTTCAATTCTACAGAGCAAAGACTGTGAAGAATTATTTCTGTGGTCTGATGAATTGGGTATTCACTCTTGCTTATAGCTAAATGGCTTGAAAGCCACCTAGGAATACATCTATTACCACAATATCATCAAAGCAGCAAACTGGAACAGCAGCCAGAAGCTTAACTTCAGTTAGCAGCAGGCAGTGTTTGCAGTTAAGCCAGAAAATTTGGATGGCTCTCAGAAGTACTCATCAAAATTGTTTTTTTTGGTGTGAGCCACTATCAATTCCAGGCGAAAACAGCACTTTTATTTGAAATGACTTGTGGGATTTTTTTAAGTGTCTACCATTGACTAATATGTATTTCCTTGAAACTTCTCAGATGACTTTGAATCTAAATTTACTTTTCATTCTGTGGAAGATTTCCCTCCACCTGATGAATTCAAGCCATTTCAGAAAGTATATCCCAGCAAGATAGCTAGAGGTAAGTGTGTAAACAGGAGAAGATCTGATAATTAACCAATATAATTAGAAAGAGGGAATGAAAATAAAGAACAGAAACCAGCATTTATATTAAGAACTGGGCTGCTGCCATAGGCACAGAGAGGAATGGGATTTGTTACAGTGGTAACAGGGACCAAAGATGCAATAAAAAGCACTTAATTGCTGTAAAGTCTTAGTAGCTAAAAATAAAATTGTGGTTTGACCTGCAGTCTGAGTCTTAAGATTGTTGAATTTGCAGAACCCTTGATGTCGAAAATAGAACTCTGTAAGAGAAGTGATGTATGACTGAACCGTACTTCCCCACCCTGTGCCCTTTAACATAGAAACCTGGCATCAGGTCAGTGTTCTAAGAGAAGTTCACCTACCTGGGTGAACTTCAGCTGGTAGTAGAAGATGCCAAAAGATCTCTGGCCCATATTCTGCTTTTATGCAGTTTTTCTCTATCGTTAGATCAAATATTTATCTCAAAATTTTCATTAGGCTTTTTGTTTGTTTGATTCCGTGTTAAGATGTTCTGCATGACTTTTCACAGCAGCTTCAGTCAGTCTAAATCATCTGCTCTGTGATCTGATCAAAGACTTTTTACTGAAGGGCTAAAGAGCATGAGCATTATATGTATCGGTTCAAGGGTTGGAGATAAATGCAGCATTTGTGCTGCAGAACAACTGCTCCAAAATACATACCCAAAAAAATGTACCTCTCTCCTCTGATTAAACTTGTCCTATCTATTTACAGATCCCTCTAAAAATCCTCCATTAAGAACACAAGTGAGATGAGAAGAGTCTTCTGATGCTCTCTGGATTGGTATTCAAAAAGAACATCAAGATAATATAATAAATGGAAGGGGTCCCCATTACAGTGACAGTGATTATGTTTGAATTGCAACTGCTGCAATGTTAACTTTTCTGTAAACTGGAAAATGATGTAAATGATACTTCTTGAATTAGCCTACAAATGACAGGAATGTCACCACCGGCTTTTAAATTATTGTATGGAGGTGGATATTTTTTAAGCAAAGCAGCATAAAATTTAAATTTTTTGTAGTCTTTAAACAATTCTTTCTTACCCTGCTGACAGACATTGCCTCAAAATACTTTTTGCATTACATGCCTGTAGTTCCATTTTCCCCTTCTGTCATCACTTTTAATGATTTTGGAGATCCTCAAGTTATCTTTCAGACATGTTTCAATGAACTAGCAGAAACTAACATGATACCTTTAGTTTCTTTGTATGCTTCTTCACATCTTGTATTCTGCACGTCCTCAGACTGCAGCAGGATGGCACTTTTCATGAAGAGCCAGGCCTGCAATCCTTTTCTCATCAAGCATAAAGAGGAAAGAGACAACAAGGAGTTGTGGCTGCTGTTTAGCCAACCTCCTATTGGTTGTAGATCCTTATAGGATAGTGTCTGAAGAAGCCCAGCTGGGTAAGGTGATAGACTTGACAAAGGCAACAGAATTTTTCCAAACTGGAGGAAAAGAAGGTTTTTCTACTTCAAGGAAAAAAAGTGGCATGTGTGAATACATATTCCATGAAGTAGGCATGTAAGGGCACATGTCCTGTCTTTTCCTGCTGATAAAGCAGGTGTTTACCATTTGTGTGACAGATTGTCTTTACCCAGCAATTAGGAGGCAATTAGGGTACAGCCCCTACATTTTAAACAAGCTACTAGAGCTACTGTTGTTAACTCAGTGAGGATTCATTGTCCAAAATACACTGCATGGAACAAACAGTCGCCGAAGTGGTTGTTCCTTGAATAGAGTTGGTTGAAAAGTAACAACCTAGTAGATGGCAAGACTTGAGCTTCTGATTTTAGTGTGCAGCCTGGGGTAAGGTCTTTAGTTCACCAATGTTCAGACCTGGTCATAAGATGTCTGTTTCCAGCAAGAATTACCCAGTTACTGTGGTGCATTTCACTGCATTAAGAGAAGCATTGGCAGCAGGTCAAGAGAAGCAATCCTCCCCCTCTGCTCAGCACTGGTGGGGCCACAGCTGGAGTACTGTGTCCAGTTCTGGGCTTCCCAGTACATGAGACTTGGACATACTGGAGAGAGGCCAACAAAGGGACATCAAGAAACACTTTTTGATTGTAGGAGTGATTGAGCCCTGCCATAGGTTGCCCATGGATGTTGTGGAGTCGTCTTAAGAGATATTCAAAAGCCATCTGGATGTGGTCCTGGGCCACTGGCTGTAGGTGGCCCTGCTTGAGGAGAGTTGGACGAGATGATCTCCAGCCACCCCTTCCAATCCCAACCACTCTTTGGTTCCCCTTCTTACAGCTTTCTTGGGTTCCTGCATTTGGGTCACAACAACCCTTCCAAAGCTACAGGCTTGGAGAAGAGTGGCTGGAAAGCTGTCTAGCAGAAAAAGACCTGAGGGTGCTGGTCAAAAGCCAGTTGAACATGAGTGAGCAGTGTGCCCAGGCAGCCAAGAAGGCCAACAGCATCCTGGCTTGTATCAGAAATAGTGTGGCCAGCAGGACTAGGGACGTGTTCATCCCGTGTACTCTGCTCTGGTGAGGCCACATGTCAAATACTGTGTTCAGTTTTGGGGCCCTCACTACAAGAGGGAGATATGCTGGAGCATGTTCAGAGAAAGGCAATAAAGCTGGTATAGGGTCTGAAGCACAAGGCTTATGAGGAGTGGCTGAGGGAACTGGGTTTAGTCTGGAGAACAGAGGGCTGAGGGGAGACCTTACTGCTCTATGATTCATTAGCTTGAAAAAAGGGCACTGCTGCTCCAAGGTGAGCATGGTGTTAACAGCCAGGCTATGTACAGTCATGGCATTAGTTTATATAATTGCCATAAATTTCCCTCAGCTGCAATAACATTATATATCAGAGGTGAAGCTACTGCCCCGTGGCCATGCCTTTCAACAAAACCATTTGGAAAAGACAGGCAATGCGTCTTTACATATCTCTGCTTTTCTCTTGGTTCTTACAATGGCTCGATTGTGCTGAAACTCCTGCTCCCACACACATGCATGCTTGTGGTGTGGAGATGGTGTAAATGTAAGCAGCTCTTCACCTGTAGGACACTACCCTTTTTCTGGCCTATTATACTTCGCTGTACATCATGTGAAAAGAAAATTAGTCATGCTGTGACCAATACTGTCATTATTATAGTTACTTGTTAAATATACATTAATACAGTAATAAGCAGGGGTCAACATGTATTACTTCTGAAACAACTGGAAAGTTTAATACTGCTTTGAAGAATATTTTGTTATAGCATTATTAAAAGTGACTTGTTGGTTCTCATTTTTCTTGGAGTTTGTATACTGCTTTTAGTAAGTACTTTCATAAGGATTTTAAAACTACTTAATACTAGACTACCTGCTAGATGATAACTGAAAGAGAAAAAAAGTTTTAGTCCTGTATTTATTACGATTAGGGTATTTTAGAAGCAAACAACTTCTTTCAGGGATTAAACTAGAAAGCTTATGCATATGTACAAGTGTTGGTGAAATGTTATTTCTATATACACTGTGTGGTTGTTCAAGATCCATTGAAGCTTCTATTGCCTTGAGATGCAGAGAATCACACTGGCTGTCACCCAGGGGCAGTTGGTCCCACTCTGTCCTTGCACTGAGCCACAGCTGCCTGCAAGACCACAAGATGTTTTAAGGCTATGGGAATGCTCTGCTTTATCAAACCTGTAGGACTAGAGACTGTACTCGAGCATGCTACTGTAGCACAGGTTGTGTTTTGGGTTTGGTTTTTTTTGTGCACTGAAGCAAAAGCAACATACTATTAGAAAATTACTACCTGCATCACTGTGCTCAAAACAATTTATTAGTTCTATATCTAAGCAGTTCCAAATAAGGATATAAATTCCCACAAGATAACTGAAAAAAATGTTGGTTTGTTTTCTCTTAAGAAAAAGGCGAATAACATATATTATGTTTTTAGCAGAAATGCACTCTTTTCATTTTGCCTCCTTCCTAGCTCTCAAGTTTAGAGATCGGAGCTGTGCAGAAGAGCAGTGTGAAGTGGTATAGCCTCATTTCGGCCCTCTGTATGGGGCTTTGATTTTCTCTGTTCTGCTCTTGTTAATAAACATCCAGCTACTCCTATCCACATGCAAAAGGCTCAGCAAGCAACAGCTTAGAGAAGCAGCCTCGAAGTTCCACCTGGTATGTGTTAAGTGTACTCTTATTTAGGAGTATTTTCATTCAAAGTACCTTTTTCATTTCAAAAGTGGATTTAATGGGAAATGCATTTACTTCAGTTGTGGGCAGCCGGCAAAAGCACACTGTTCTTTCAGCTGATTTTATCCAGCACAATACCCTGAAATGAAGCATGCTCCTTGAAGTCCCTATTCTGGCTAGGTAGACAGAAGCTAAGATTTAGGGTTTTGTTGCTTATTTCCTCCTTCCCTTGTCTCCATTTTCAGAATACTTATACACAGGAGCTGTTCCTGTAATAGACAGCATGGGCGGAGTGTATTTGTGACTAGGAAGATTATTAGGCCATAAGAGAAAACACCCTCATGTTTGTTTCCTTTAACTGAAAAAGCTGCATCTTTTCCTATCCAATTGCCAGTTGTCATGTAATGAATGAGTCTGAATGGAACATTTGCACAAAAAAAAAAAAAAATTCCAAGAAAGCAGTGTGCCAGTATGGCAATGACTGCTTCCCTAATGCACAACTCCCACAGTTTCTAGTTGAGGCGTTGCTGCCTTCAAAGGAGTTTTTTTTTTCCCTCAATGCAAAAGTCTGCGTGTTTTTATCATTCCCTCCCTTGAACAGTGAAGGATTTTAACTGCATGTGCTTATTTCCACTTATTAAAGACACAGACTTCTTGTCTGAGCCTCCTGTTAAAAACACCTCAACCATCTTTGCTTGACACAGGACACAGTGTTTACTGGTCTAAGTGTTTGCCCTATCTCACTTCTGCAAGAAGAAAATACATGAAAAACAGGTCTGTTTGTAAGACTGTCAAGGTAGGGAAGCATGCTGCAAAACTGCACATAATATTAAGTAAGCACAAGACAGCTATTTCTAAGCCAAACAGTCGGATTGTTGCACCCACCAGTAACGCACTAGTACTTAATGGGTTCATTAGCCAAGTCCGCTTACCGTGGAGATTACTAGGAACTATTCGGCAACACATAGGCATAAAGATTGATCAGTACCTGATTATTCTCCATGTTCTGCAGCTATTCCTTCATAAAATTTTGAATTTATAGCTTGTATAAAAATATGACACCTTGTAAGTTCCATCTTAAGAGCCAGCAGGTTATGTAGACAGGTCTCAGGCATCCAGGCTGGCTCTTTTAGTGCTCAGTGCTAGAGCAGCAGCCAGGTGCATTACAAACACAAGCTTCCCTACATTGGGTGCTGGTGGAGGTAAAACATAACCTTGGGGACTCGATTCTGATAATTTGTACAGGCATAACATCAGATGCTGAGCTACTGTCACCAGATATGCCCATCTGAAGCCAGTTCAGCAAGGCTGAGAACCAGGACTTACCCTCCTGCCTTGTCAAAACTGGGATTTCAACACTACCGTTCTTTGTATGAATAAACAAGAAGAGAAAAATGCAAGTCAGCTTTGCTGCAAGCCTAGACCTGAGCAACAGAGGAAAAAACAGATTGCTTTCAATGACAATATGGGAGTTAGCCTCATTAAGTTAATCTCTGCTTTAATTGGTTACCCAACGTACATATTTAAACATTCTGTACTAAATTAGCCAGCATGCACACAGTAATTGGACCAGTCAATGACTTTCTCCTTTCACTATATACATACACAAACAGGAACATCACAAGATTGGACAAAGGAAAGCAGTTTGTTAACTGGATACAGCTAGCAAGTAATATTTTTTCCTCTAGAAATGTTTTGCCTGCAAATTCACAAGTGTGAAGACTCTTTCAAGGCCTGAAGAATTTTGCAGTCTTCCAGTGAAAAGGCTAACAATAGCCACAGTAGCTGAAATGAGATAAAATTCATTCATTTAAAATCCATTACAAGCAAGAGTGAAATTGAAAAAAAAAAAAAAAAAAAAAAGCCTGCCATGTAGCACAGGGAAAAGGGACTTTGGAAACAATCCAAGCAGGTGCACTGAGGTAGAAAGGTGGCTTTGATCCGATTCTGAACATGCTTAGCGTAGTGTGGAAAAGAAGGAGGAGGATCAGAATTGGATCCAACATTTCACATCACTGAAAACTGGTGCCAGAAACTCAGTATCTAAAGAACTGAATGTTTGCTTACTTTATTTGAAGAACTTTAGTTCTGTGTCAACACAGTCATAGAAAAGATCCACTACTTCAGCAGGATCCAGAACCTCTGTACGAGTAAGGATATCTTCCATTGCGTCTAAGCCTTGTTTTTCAAGGTCTAACATAATCCTCATCAGTTTCTGGCCTTTATCCTAAAGGGGTGAAACAACTAAACTCAATTAACCAGCAAACAGGCTCATTAATGCATTCTACCATTCTCCTCCATTATGGAGATTTTTTCAAATATCTACAAAAATGAAAAAGACTTTTAAAATACAAGCTATTTCCGTTAATAGGTTTTTGGATGGTCAAAGGTTAAAAGGAACAGTGCTGGATGTTTCATGCATTAATAAAAATAACTGAGGAGTTGCTAAGATGAAAACAGAGGGGGAAGACAGTAAAAGATGAATAGAGGAAAATAGTAAAAGGCTTGTACACATGAAAAAGAGGTAAAGCAACTCGTAAGCCTTTAAACCCATAAACAGAACTACTTGAGAAGACTAGAAGCCCTGAGGATTGCAAAGATCATGGTTTGTACATGTGTTCCCATCAGATCACCTCCTGCAAGATGATGGTTATATCTGAAATCACGTGTAATGTAACAGCATTAGGACTCTAGATCCCAGGATAGTTTCTGAGTCATTCCAAATTATTGCTTTTCATGTTTCCGGGCAGGAAATTCACTTCTGAAGGTGTAATTTTGTTTTATTCTCATGCTTTTTGAAGTTGTTGTGGGGTTTGTTTGCTTTTGTTGGGAGGGTTTTTTTTGTTTTAATGCTGAAGTTCCATTTGTTTTACTTGTAGCTTTCAAATTTGAATTCCAGAAAAAAAGGCATTTAGAATGACTGTTGGTTCTGAGGTTTTCTGGATTTATATCAAGATTTATGCAGAAAGAATAGAGCCTCTAAGCTAAGGTTTAGGGTCTCAGGTGGGCAGATTTTATAGCATGAAGCCTGACTAAAAACTACATTTCCTTTTGTACCATAACATTTGGGACTTCAATAGGGCAATGTTCACAAAGTGCTAACATGCTTCTTCTAGATCTTCCCTAAATCAGCATCTCGCATAAAGCTATGGGAGCCAGCTGCATGCTGAATCAACATTACTAGAGAGGCCACAGATTTTAAATTAAAACATTCCAAGGGATTAAAAGCTGCACCTAGCCAAAACTGTATAAAGTTTGTACTAGCAAAGGTTACCATGGTTTCCTTAATCACTAAGGGATAAATATAAATGCTGTTATGATCTTAGCAAGACTCTGACCTGTGCAAACACACACAGAGGAAAATTGCAGAAAAGCTGGTCCCCTGTGGAAGTTCAACATGACTGCATGAACTTCCACAGACAGCCCAAAATACCAACGACTGGCATGCCCTGGTGGTCTCTCCCTGTTTTACTTCCTTGTAAGTGTCCAGTTATCCAGTTTACTGCTGTAGCTGTAACTGCAAACGTCAAAGAGCAGTTATTGAACTAGTTGCACTACAACAGCGAAAGTTGTATCTCGGTTTGTTAGGAAAGCAGAAAGTACAAAATAATTCCCTTCCTGCCATTAGTAATTCTGAAACTCATTCCCATAAGAGATCTTTCACACTAGCTTTTCAGTCCTTGGTTACGTGCTGAGGGGCACTAGAAAGTGTCCCTTCTTGGATGGCATTTTCAGTTAATTCTTACAAAATAACAGAAATGCTTTAAATTGTAACTTGCAAAACTGTCACATAAAAATTATTCCTTAAGAAAAAAAGCCCTCCAAACTATGTACTTCTTAATCCAGCACATAACTTAAATTACAACATTACTGCCATCATACTATCATATAATTCTGATACCATGTGGCACTTGCAATCCAGTGGTCAATAATTGCTTTAAAAGGCTGCATCCACAACAAGGATGGAACAAACTAATCAGTTTATTGGTCTGACTTCTCATTTTGTAAAAAGTAATGGAGCAACACTCTCAAGATGATGAAAACCTCAAAACTCTGCAGAATAATTTGCCCTTCAGGGGGCGTCATTATTCAAGCTAAACTTGCCAGGATCCTAAGAACATCCAGAGAATGAGGGGTGGTTTTTTTGATTCTGATAGCATGGAGAAATGTTTAGTCAGAACAGGTTATATCCTTGTTTCTCAGTGAGTAACTCTGAAGTAAATTATGGAGCTAAGAATCTACGTTTACTTCTTTAACTCCAGGTCCTACAGCTCTTACCTGATCATTCTCAAGGAGAGATCGAGCCCATTCATGTGCCTTGTACAATTCATGCCTGCGATCAGGTTTCTCCTGGAATCGAGGTATCTTTTTAGCAGGATCATCATCACCAAAAGAAGGAGACTGCACTTTTGGTACTAATTTTACATCATCAACAAAAATAAAGGGTTTAAATATGGACCTGAAAGAAATGAGGATTACTGCTTGCAGTTACAAGAGATTTCATATATGTTATTCAAATGTTCACCAGGCTATTTTAAAACAACACACACAGAACAGCAGAGGTAACTCATCTACACTGTGCACTAGGTTAAAGCATCAATACCAGTCCCAAACAAAATAATTGTATGCGCTTTAAACAGAGTTTGCCACTTATTGTAAAACTTTATTACCCTTTTTTACCTACAGGATTCTTTGTTCCTATACACAGACTGCAAAACCCCAGAAATCCAGGATCTTAATTCCTGAGACTTGCAGAGGAGATATTAGCAAGTGCCTGAAGAAATTGCCTTCTCTTTACATCACAACAAAGCAGCAGCCTGCATTCTGCAATAAAGAAACTGCCAGAAGCGCAAGACTTCTGCAAAACACGATTCATAACCATGTCAGTCAGCAGGTTCATTGCTGCTACCATTTCCATCACTGCCATGAGGCCTTGCTGACTAAGAGTTTACATGACTCACTTGCTCCACTTAATGTTTTTTTAAATGCATTAGAATGTAAAATAAAGCAAGAAAGTCCTCTAAATGAGGTTTTTTTACAGCTAGACTTTTTGCCTTTAAAAAGGGACTGAAATCCCACCCAAACATTTTGAAAATTTTCTCCTTTTTATATCAAAGGATTTGTGTCAAGAAAAGTTTTGGTAAGCAAGCTCAAACTTCTTATTTAATCCTGAAGGTCCGAGTTGCATAACGCAAGGGAAGTCCATGTGGCATAGATGACATCTGCAGCACTCAGTAGCACTTAATGCTTACTGCCACTTTTCTGGGAATGATTGTCAGTTGTTCAAGGGCTCTCTCCGCAAACTCTTTACCTCAATTCAAGTGGCAGACCTCCTGAATAATTGCAAGTGGTTTAGTTTAATTTCTGTGAATCCCAGGCGGATTCTGCTTATAATATAATTCATTAATTCTTTGATGCTCTGTCCCATGAATCACAGAATCATAGAACAACCAGGTTGGAAGAGACCCACTGGATCACTGAGTCCAACCACTCCTATCAAACACTAAACCCTCTGGACCTCATCTACCCGTGCCTTAAACACCTCCAGGGAAGGTGAATCAACCACCTCCCTGGGCAGCCTGTTCCAATACCCAATGACCCTTCCTGTGAAAAATTTTTTCCTAACGTCTAGCCTAAATCTCCCCTGGCAGAGCTTGAGGCCATTCCCTCTTGTCCTGTCCCCTGTCACTTGGGATAAGAGGCCAGCTCCCTCCTCCCTATAACCTCGAGTTCCCTTAACAAATCTGCTGCTTTCAGCTAGAGAAGATGTCATTTAAATTAACTGGAAATTGTCCCTCCAATAAAAATATGGTTGGGATACCTGGCACTTGCAGTTATTTTTTGCTTTGTTAACATTTTAATGCCATACAAAGCTACCTAGAGTACACAATCCCTCTTTGCTCGTTGGATGCTTGGTTTCAGTATTGTAGTCACCTGTTAAAGAGAAGCAACTGAAATAGTCCACAACATCATCATCTCAACAAGAACCCACTAGAAAGTAACTGTGCTGGAGCATTTTCTAGAGCAAATGCAGTAAATTGTATTTACTCTAGATGCTCTGAATTTAGGCAAAGTTCCATACGTGGCCTTTTAGCCCAGTGGTTATGCATTTAGAATTGCAGCAAGATGTAGTTTGGTACCACAGGACTGTCAGAAGGCACACCAGCAAGTACTGACTGCATCTCTGGTTAGAACATGCTCTCCAAGTATGTTCCAATTCAGCTAAGCAGTTTGGTATCTTTAAACCCATCATCTGCTTTGCACTTAGGGAACCCCAGTGCTGTGGCTTACCTCGAAGGGTCTGGTGTGCCAGTGAAGTAATGAACAGAGGGAAAACTAGGGTCCTGAGGCAGAACAGACACTATGCTAGCAGTGGTAAGGAAAGATTCAGAGTCCACACAGACACCGCTATCCTTGTCACGCAGGACATCGATCATAGCTCGTGCAGAAACCTCACCTGTGTAAGGGAAGGAAAAAAATGCCTCAGTGTTCAATGGCTTGGTCCCCAGGTAAGGATTTTAGTCTGAATGGGCTTTGGCCTAACAAGGCCAGTGACAATCGACATGGTATGTCACAAATCCCAGTTAATAATTTCTATTTAAATGATGTATCCCAGAATGAACTTGCCTAGCTAGCAAAAGAGAACAACATTAAGAAGCATTAATCAGGCATTACAATTAGGTAGGGAGAAATGTCATTAAAAAGGTAATTTTCAGGAAGAAGGCCACTGTGTCTGTAACACAGCTTTAGAAATCACTGTGAACAGGCTGCTTTTATATAAACCACACATTTTCCTCTAAGAAGCTACCTCTACCCCAGTTCCAGTAGAAGAGGAACAGCATTATCTCCACTTCGCATCTACTTCCATTAGCTGTCAGTCAAACTTTTGAAACATCATCTTGCGTTCACAGGGTCTCACAACAGCAGACCTAGACAGAGATTTGTCTCCAAACCATTATTTACAAGAATCCTCTGCTCTTATTCTCTTTCCTGCTTGTGTCTTATCATACCTTTCTACCCACAGCACCCCCATGTTTCTTGCATCAACCCCTTTGGAAGGTAGAGCTTGTTCCTAAGCAACTTCTCAAACCCTGCACTGAGATTCACTCTTCCATGCACGAGTGCTTTAATACACCAGGAGACAGGGAATGACCCAGCAGTCTGCATGATTTGCAGCCACAGTCATCTGTCTGTAGGGGCCCTCAGGCTTTGTAGAGTCATAATCTAAGTTTTTTAAGACCTTTCACCTATGGTCCTTCAGAACTACTGTGTCTGCCTCAGACAAACCATGCTCCATGTAATTCTATAGCCTTAGCAAGCACTCTGCACTGCAATAAATGTCACCTCTACACTCTTCTTGACATTTGACAACATGTGAAAATGCTGACAATCTAGTAGATTCACATCTGTAATATCAGGCTTTTAATAAGGAGATAATTTGTACTATGTTCAGACATGAAAGAGCAGATACTTGTCAGCCAGGCACTGCTGGAGTCTGGTCATCTCAGAACTATTTTAGGCAGCTGCAGTGAACTCAAGTCACCAATAAATTTTGGTTTGGAAATAAAACCTTCCGTGGCTGAAGGCAATTGGCACATTGTCTCTTCTAGTCACTTTGTTCTTCCTGACAATGAAAAAGGAACTTCAGTTTATAACTGAGTAGCATTGCTCTTCCTTAAACCATGATCTTAATTGCTTCCCCAAAAGCCTAAGCAAACCTCCCAAAATACAGAAACTGCTAAGCTCAAGCTTTTATACAAGGCCTTTTTTTTTTAGTTTAATACTACAATTTTAATATCAGGTAGGGTCACTATAACTACACTAAAGCACAAAAGTAGTGACACATCATGCAAATCAGAACAGTAGTTAAGAAAGTTATTTTATAATTGCAATCTTATTTTAAAACCTTAGCTTCAGGGGGACATGAAGAGCTTCAGTCTAAATTGTGGCAAGTCTAGGGATAGTCTTCGGTTCTGGTCTTCCTTTCCACGTGGTTTACATGTAGAGATATTCTTCTCCTCAGTCACATGTAAGTCTGGGCATAACATGTGAAAGGAGGCAGCAGTGACTAAAAATCCTGCTACACATACAGAAACACGTTTCAACACTTACCACCTTGCTTTTCTAGGCTCTCCCTACCAGAACAGCAGGCTAAATGGTCATCACCAACAGAGAACACTTCAGAAAAATTGAAGTCCGAGTCTCCATTCCACCATCCTTGACTTCTCACATAATTCCTTAATTCAGGATGCTCAGCATCAATTTTTGTAGTTAATGAAAGCTGATTGCAAATGCATTTCACTCCCTCTGTAGAAAGAGCCATGTAATTAAAAGATGGCATTAATACAGTTTTTCAGGGAGAAGCTGGAAAAGGACAATGTTATTTCAGTTAATAAACAAGTTAAACCATTAGTTATGATATACATTCAACACAACTGCATAACTACATAACTGCAAATAAACAGAGTTACAAGTCTTGCAGGTTGCAGAGCTCAGTTCTCTGTGCCCTATTTAGATATTTACACTGCCTTGTGATCAACAGTGGTATTGAACCAGAATGCCAGTTTCACAACCTGTAAGTCACACATTCTCACCATGAAGTAAGAGTGGTTGCCAAATGTCAAAGGCACCTTCTTCATCTTTTCTCGAGGGGTGTATTCCGCTGCCACAACAAGGCTTGATTTCAAAATACATTTCAGCAAAGCTGCATGTAGTATATGGAACCTCCTTTGCCCCCAAAACTGAGAAGTTAATTTGGAAAAAATGCTTAAAAGTATAACAATTTCTTTCATTTTCCCAGATGAAAAAACAATTTTATTGTAAGCAGCAAGATAGGCTTAAATTAAACTTAATTTTTAATCTTAAATTTTAAAGTGGCATGAAATAAAACAGAAGTATAAGTAGCATTCAAAGAATTTTAAAGGGGGTTTAATTTGCTTTTCTCAAAAACACCGCAGTGCTTGTATCCACACATCTACAGTATGACTAACAGTGGCTGCTGCAGATATTCCTCCGAGAGAATAAAGCAAATGCACTGGAAGCCAAAGAAGGAGCTCATAAAGTAAATCTGTGAACTAAAATAAAACCATGTTCTAGATTTTGGCACAAGCTTTTTCTAAAACAGAAACCAAAGCAGTTTTTATCAAAGTCATTAATACTGCCTTCCATAAAAGTAAGCTTGCTTTTGTAATGCATGCAATTTAAATAATGAGTAAAAACCTATAGCAGGAGATTCTGTGCATCGGTCTGCAAAAAGTCACTGTCAGGCAGTTCTGACTTACGGCCACTGACAGCTTGTTCTGATTCATACCTTCAAACAACAAACCTTTCAGGGTAATTTCTTGACTTGAGTGATAGGAATATTCGAGTTTGTATCAAGCTGGACAAACCACTCCTTAAGAGTTCTTCAGATGTTACATTTAGTAACTCAGGTAAATTAACATTTCATGGGTTTGATCCCCCTCAAAAAATGAAAATTTAACAAGAAAATAAAATTTTCCACTCAGTTGAAGAACAGTAACAGCAAGGATTTTACAGTGTTTATTCTTAAATTACTGTCAAAGAGATGCTTGATAAATATTCACTATAAGCTTTACAGAACTGCAATAGTAGTGTTAGAAAAACTCTGAGGACAGTGAGGGAAAAAAATGCCATCACAACGGGGAATGACACAGCTCCCCTGTTTTAGCAGCATTTGTATATTCATTTGAGAGGCATGCTCATGGTTGCAAAAAAACCCTCCCTAAACAAAGTATGAAATACAGAGTTCATACACAGCCAGCAGCCTTTCATCCTAGAAACCTCAGCAAACTGCAGGAGATGGAAACTACTTATCTGTAGCTCGCAGGGACCTCCTGAAGAGAAACGCACTGGTAAAAATCAGAACAGAGCTGCAGTATCGTTTTAAAAAGCTGCAAGCGGCAGATGAAGGCAAGTTTATTTGCTGGGAAGAAGGACACGAAGGTTATGTATTGCTGATGCGGCTAAAATGTCTCAGTAAAAAACACTGTTCTTCAAATATCAGCCAGGAAGGTCACCAGAAGAAAGCAACCTATCACTGCATCATCCTAGAAATCTTGGGAGCCAGCTGCTTTCCAGAATTTTGATGTTATCGGGACAGCATCATCAGTCTTCCCTCCTCTATGTTTGGTAACTAAAAAACACCATCCCTGCTAAGGTAAGTGCTTGATATTTCATGACAAGAACTGACAACTGGCCATCACACAGCCTGCTGTTATTTCTTTGCTTTGGCATTTTCAAAAAAGTTAAACCCATCTCCTCCCCATATATCTCCTACTTCTCAGTGAAGGGGAAACAAAAAGAGAACTGAATGGATCCATCATAGCTCAAAGTATGGATGATACAAG
Source organism: Coccyzus lansbergi (assembly GCA_033558105.1). NCBI lineage: Eukaryota > Metazoa > Chordata > Aves > Cuculiformes > Coccyzidae > Coccyzus > Coccyzus lansbergi. The sequence continues at coordinate 1,027,802 of JAUMJK010000307.1, forward strand.
ACAGGGGACAGGACAAGAGGGAATGGCCTCAAGCTCCGCCAGGGGAGGTTCAGGCTCAATATAAGGAAAAAAGTCTTCACTGAAAGGGTCATTAGGCACTGGAACAGGCTACCCAGGGAGGTGGTTGACTCACCTTCCCTGGAGGTGTTTAAAGCACAGGTGGATGAGGTACTGAGGGACATGGTTTAGAGACTGGTGGGAATGGTTGGACTCAATGAGCCAGTGGGTCTCTTGCACCTGGTGATTCTATGATTCCATGATTCTAAGTCCTCTTAAATTATCTGAATTTTTAATTCTTCCAAGTGCAAGAAAATTTTAAAAAAAGCTTTATTCTCATGAAAATAAAAATTCCTTCAATATAATCATATCATATTAAGGCAGCACATATTTGCCAGCAAAGTTTTAAATAAGCTCAGCCACCAAGTCAGTGGAATCTAGAAGTTAGTTTGGCAGCTCTGGCTCCACACATATGGAAAAATAAACCACCTACAAGTTTAAAGAGCAGAAAAGTATTGTTTTGTAGTATCAGATAAGAAATGGAGATATGAGGGAACTACATATATTGCAGTAAAGCAACCAGCAGCAGCTCATTCCATTTATCACCATACACAAGTCCTTTTCTAAAAGCTATCAATGCTTACCCCTCTCTCTTAACAGTTTAGATCAGTAAGCAACAATCTGGGTATTAACTGCATAAAAATGCACTTAATACATTCCAAACAGTAAATAAATCTGAGAAAACACAACACTTACCAATGAGAAAAACTGAAGTATGATTATTACATCGGTTATGTATACAGGTAATTATCTCCAGCTTCATAGAAAATGCAAAGTTACACCACCCAATGCAAATCAACATATAAAAAAAATAAGAGTAGTATAAATATAGAAGTTTAAAATCAATTATTTAGTCAAATACTTGTTTTAATTAGTCATTTAAACTCAGCAACTTTAAGACAAATCCTTCCAAGACAATGCTTTGCAGCTATTTAGAATAAGAGAGGTTTGCTGTGAGTGATAAACTGACCTGTGATTCTCTCTGCTGCCCAGTACTTTCCAGAAGTCTCTAGTACCCAGGCTTCATTTCTGTCCACAATCAAAAATGCACTTTGGAAAGTATGGCATGAATTCCCATCTTCATAATAGTTTCCACCTTGTCCATGCTCTTCCAACAAAGCAACTATTACATCCAACGCTTCTTTAGCTGTTGCACCTCTTTCTAGACCAAGTCTGTAAGAAATGGGTAAAACAGATTCAGACAGACATGTAACAGCAAGGTCTCCATAAGTTATTCATTTTAAACATCAGCATTGATGTGGTTTACAATACCAAAGTGTCAGGTATCCCTAGTGTAAGAATTCTTGCTTTAATGAGTTGCTATAATTACAGGATGTAAATAAAAATTACTTAATTTGTTTCAAGTTTCTGTTTTCTACACCGGTGCTTTAGTCACCAGCCTATCATATAGTTGATTTTTAGGTTTTAGAAAGAGTCCAATTACCAACCAATGGCCTCAAATGCACTGTAAACATGCAATGCTCTATTTATCCCCACCCCCCCATCCGAAGCAGAATAAATTTGAAGGGCAATTTGCAAAGGTCTTTTTAAACTTATAGCTGTATGCAAGTTTATTTCTCTCTACACAAGAGTGGGAAATTGCAAATTCGTATTACCAGTGATCAAAAACCAGAGGAGAAGGAGTTAGTATTAGAATCTCTCTACAACCTCCCTTTCCAATGCTTCAATACTTAATTGGGTTTGAAAGCTAGATGTATGTTATCCTTTGATGCATAATGTGCACTGTGTGCTTTAGTGTTCCAGCAGAGGCTTCCCAAAACAAACCATTTAACAATCAAACACCAGGTAAGGCTTTTGGCTGAACTAAGAGTAACCATGTGTCTAAATGAACGTGATTTTAAAAGGAATTTTGAGTGAATCAAGGGTATTTTAAGAAAAAGCAGACTTAGTAAGCCCTAAGGAATGACTGATTGTACCCTGCCTTGAATAAGTGGGATGATAATTTACAGCCCTAAACAAGTCAACAACAAAAGCAGTAACCACAAAGAGTCCACATCAAACCTGCAAGTGATTCCACTGGTTCAAAATGCAATTTCTGGTAATGAAGAAATGCAGTACTTCAAACAACAACATATTGTGTTCAGTTGTGGGCCCCTCACCACAAGAAGGATGTTGAGGCTCTGGAGCGAGTCCAGAGACGAGCAACAAAGCTGGTGAAGGGGCTGGAGAACAGGCCTTACGAGGAATGGCTGAGAGAGCTGGGGGTGTTTAGCCTGGAGAAGAGAAGGCTGAGGGGAGACCTCATTGCTCTCTCCAACTACCTGAAAGGAGGTTGTGGAGAGGAGGGAGCTGGGCTCTTCTCCCAAGGGACAGGGGACAGGACGAGAGGGAATGGCCTCAAGCTCCACCAGGGGAGGTTCAGGCTCGACATAAGGAAAATATTCTTCACTGGAAGGGTCATTAGGCACTGGAACAGACTGCCCAGGGAGGGGGTTGACTCCCCTTCCCTGGAGGTATTTAAGGTGCAGGTGGATGAGGTACTGAGGGGCAGGGTTTAGAGACTGGTGGGTATGGTTGGACTCAATGATCTGGTGGGTCTCTTCCAACCTGGTGATTCTATGATTCTATATTCATGCCTCCACCCTTTGGGAGAGCTACCTGGATCAGTCCAAAACTTATTTCTGTCTGTTATGCCACCATAGTATTTCCCTATTGGTTTACCTTTCTCTTACAGCTATATGGCCAAACTAATTTTGACTGTTGAATAGTTCCAAGTAATTCACCTTTTGGAATTTAAGTACTGTGTTAGCCCTCTCCATCACACAATGACGAGAAAACATTGTTCCTTTTCTTTCCTAAATGTTCCAGTACACAAACCAGGTCCTGATAACTTGAATGCAAACGGTTGATCTAAATAGTTTTCAACTTGATGTCTGCACTGGGTCTGCTTTGCTAAATAGTTGGCTGCTACTAGCCTTGGTTTATTGAAAGCAGTGTTTCACATCTCTCAGCAGCATCTAGTTATCACTTAATGTCAAAGGAGAGCCAACTAGAATTTTAGGTCCTTATTTACAGTGTCAATTTCTCCCTCACCACCTTCTTACTCTGCATTTACAGAGCCTTTCCCTCTAGTCCCATTTCTCTTATTAGCTGAAATTTGTGTATTGTTTCCATTTTTAGTCCTTATGCATCGACATTATTGTTTCATTCCTTCCATCACTGGTGCAGTCACTTTTTCAGAGCAATACAGAGATGCCAGTCTCAGCACATATCACAGACATAATTTAAAAGTCAGTCCAAAAGCATGTCTTCTTTTATTCTCTAAGAGCAACTCCAAGAGCTGTCACTGCTACAGGTAAACGAATGGGCCAACAACTACCTTGGTGATCATGTAGTCACGAGATTCAGTGATAATCTGTTCTCTTCTCAGTTTATAACAAAAAGCATTAGGTTATAATAAGATCTAAACATGCCAATAAAAAAAAAATCTAACTTTCTCTGTCAAAACTACAGCAGAGATTCAAGCTGCAGAAATATCTTTTAGATAATTCTTTTGGCAAATGGTTCCAATGTTACATTTACTTTCTTTTAACAAAGGCCTAGAATCTGCTTTTGTTTGGGTGCTCCTATCTAAGGGACAGCAAAAAACCCAAAGGAAACAAAAGAAACCACTCACCCTACACAACAATCACCCAGCTCATCTCTACAAATTGGTAGGTCTTGTCAGTGCGCTCAGCACTGGTATCCTGGATAACTGAAGCACAACCCTCCAACTAACGCATTTCAGAGTACCCTTCAAGGTGAGCTGGAAGAAAAGCTTTCAGTAATTTCAACTCAAGATGACAGCTTGAGATGAAAATTCCCATGATTAGTACAATCCACTGCCTTAGTATCTCCAATATACTATCACAGCATATTATAACTTTATCAAAACAACATTATCTTAAGCTTCTGAACTTTGTGTATCAGTTACAGATAGAGACCTTCCAAATGAAGTAACTAACATACATGCTGATGACGTTCTACTTTATACAGTTTCAATTTCTCTAGGGAAATAAATTAGTAAACAAATTAATACCATTTTAAAGAGCATTCTTGACTTCCTGCCAGGATTGGCATCTCTGCCTGGTTCTGAAAAAGCAACCTCACTAGCAGTGAAAAGAAACAAATAATACAAACATATAGGGATTAGAAAGTAAGACAACAATAAAAAAATGGTGTATTATACAGATTTCTTCACATGCACCTTCTGAACATTACATATATAGACCTCTTATTCTAACTGTATCAGCATAAGCAAAACATTATACCATCTCTTCATATGAATGTACTTTCTTAAGTAAACATGTGCTTTAGAGAGGCAAATGTGCCCCCAAAAAACCCAAAACTGCAGCCATGCTAGAAGGAATATCTGAAGAAAATCCTGATAAGCCAACCAATGCAGGAATCCTGGTGCAGCTTTCAAAGACCAGCTTTTTAATAAATCCCTAGAATGGAAAAGAATATGCACTGGAAGCTGTTTTCTCTCAATTATTCTGTCTGATGTGACCTAGGTTCACACTGTCCATTTAAATAAACTGAGATAGGGACAATCCTATGTGGAGTAGCACCAACTTCTGCACCTCAAGTCAATCACACAAACTTTATTCTTTTCTTAAGAATCACTCATATCTTCTGACATGCTGTGACACACTATCAAACTGCAAATCTGCAGATATCTGTGTTAATCCTCAGATACACCAGTATACTAGGTACCACGCTGGTTTCAGTCATTAAGCCAGCAGCCAGTTACTAAAAAAGCTAAAACTCTGTGAAGTTTTTTTTTTGGATATCTTTAGTGATGTCCATCATGACCTTACTGAAAAAAAGTCCTTTGTTTATGAGATGACAGGATGAATTTTCAATATCCTATTTCAAGAACAGAGCACATCCACTTCAGAATTATTCTACCCTGCTGAAACATGCCTCTGGACTATTTTAACACCATGTGCTCTCACAACACACACCTACAGCCACTGCCCAAGTTGGCTGGATTTTATATCCTAACTGGAAGGTCAGACAATTTCAGAGGAGTTAAAAGAGAGGAATTCTCCCTTACAGAAAAAGAATGATTACTTTAAGAGAATGTAGAAGTAAACTCCTATGGGAGCCTGAGCATTCAAGCAACCTAGATTACATTCCTGGGTTAACAACTCTTACACCTGCTCTGAAGAACATGTTTCAGAGAATAAAGCTTCTAGGTTGTTTTTTTTTTGCAAGCACCTAGTCATATAAGCACATAGAGTGTCAGTCTTCATCCTTCAGCTAAGATCTGACACAGACGTGCAAAGCCAACAGATGTGAGAAAAAAATCGGTCAGCAGAGATGTGCTCATAATTAGGATTAAAACACCTCACTTTATTTTCATTCCAATAAATCCTGAGAAACAGAATTAGGCTGTTCTGCAGATGGGTAGGAGACACAGGTGGTGCCGGTTGCTTTGCTGCAACAGACATGATTGATTTTGCACTTAATGGCTCTCTGCTCTATAAGGTGATCCAAAACACATAAGCTTAATGCATCCAGCCAAGTTTTCACAATAAAAGAATTACTTTGGCTGGAACAAAAGGCAGATGGTAATCGGCAACACATCTCCAGTTCTCCTTGCCTGAAGCACTCTCAGCAACAGACAATTTCTTTTGCAGATAAGAATGAAGGGAAGGAGGCTAATATCTACAGGTGGTGATCACTCACAGGTTATGATCAGATTGTCCTTATTTTGATATCTCTCGATTTGATCACGCAGGTAGATCTACAGCTGCTGGATGACATATATTTGAACGTTAAACAGTATTTTGAGAGTGCAATAACTGACCAAAATAAGCAGAACTCTCCATCTAAACCAATGTTTTACTGAAGTTTCAAAAGGATAGTAGTAGGAGGGAAAAAATAAAGGTGGAGCTTGCAAAGTCACCCAACGTATCCCTTTTCTTGACCAGAACTTGTCCTACATTTTCTTTAAAAAGCCCCAGAGTCTATTCAATCTCCCTTGATGCAATTAAGCTCACTAGGCACAGCTTCTCCACAGATTCCTTCCATGATACATAATTTAGAGAAAGTACCATAGAGAAACATAATCCAAATTCCTTCAGTATTTTCTCATTAGTCAGATTCAATAGATCTCTGACCTTATTTCCCATTTCCACTGCATTCTCTCCAACTGGCTCACATTCCTCTTGATTTATGGTAGCTGGAACTAGATAGTGTATTTCTGCATAGACATTGTTAGAGAATATTACAGTTTCAAGGCAGCTATACACCTAACAATTTCTTCTAACTCAACTTTCCTAGCTTGATCAGGGGAATAACTTCTGGATTTTAATGCCCTCTTAAAAGCCAATTTTCCTATCCTCTAACCATAAAATTTGTTAAATCATTACAGGAATAAAGCAGAATAGTTTGGCAGAATTCTTCTGGACTAACAGTTATTATAGCACATTCATCAACTCCTTGATACTCAGAGGATTTTTTTCCCCTTCAGGATCTGAGGTTACGCTGCTCTATAACCACCACACTTTTGAATTCTGTTAAGTATAACCACAACGTTTAACCTTTTCCCAGTCATTCCGAACCTCTCCCATCTTTTAGTATTTCTCAAGAAAAATGAGAGTTTGTCTGAAATTAGTTCAACCATTCATTAGGAATCCTAGGGCAGAGGCCAGCAGGAACCACTGCGTCTAACTGATTCACTTAAATAAAGAAGGAACAGGACAATTACTTAAGTACATTAAGTCCATTTGTACCCTCTCTTTTTGTAATAAATTTGTACCGTTTTCTCTTGTTGTTTCATTTTTATTTTTCCTCCCTCACCCAACTCTCCTTTAAATTCTCTTCACTGCAAGATCAGATTGCAGGTTGAGACTTACAGTGCAGCACAAGCCTTTTAGACAGACAGTCTTCAATGAGCAAACTTACAGGAGTTTGTTTGCCAGCATTTAAATAAGGGCAATGGTTTGCATCGGAATGCATGGGCTGAAGGGAGGCATAATAGTTTGTTTCTGCCTACAGTTGGCTATAAGCCCAGGATAAGCGTTTTATGTCAAGAGTAGCTGTTGTAAAGTGGGGGAGAATGAAGGGCACACCAGCAATCTGATCACAGAATCATAGAATCACCAGGTTGGAAAGGACCCACCAGATCATCAAGTCCAACCATTCCCACCAATCTCTAAACCATGTCCCTCAGCATCTCATCCACTTGCACCTTAAACACCTCTAGGGAAGGCGAGTCAAACACCTCCCTGGGCAGCCTGTTCCAGTGACCAATGACCCCTGCGATGAAGATTTTTTCCTAATGTCTAGCCCAAATCTCCCCTGGTGGAGCTTGAGGCCATTCGCTCTTGTCCTGTCCCCTGTCACTTGGGAGAAGAGCCCAGCTCCCTCCTCTCTTACAACCTCCTTTCAGGTAGTTTTAGAGAGCTATGAGGTCTCCTCTCAGCCTCCTCTTCTCCAGGCTAAACAACCCCAGCTCTCTCAGCTGTTCCTCATAAGGCCTGTTCTCCAGCCCCTTCACCAGCTTTGTTGCTCGTCTCTGGACTCGCTCCAGAGCCTCAACATCCTTCTTGTGGTGAGGGGCCCAGAACTGAACACAGGATTCAAGGAGTGGTCTCACCAGTGCTGAGTACAGAAGGAGGATAATCTCCCTGGATCTGCTGGTCACACCGTTTCTGATACAAGCCAGGATGCCATTGGCCTTCTTGGCCACCTGGGCACACTGCTGGCTCATAAATAAATAAATAAATCTCACATAAATAAATAAATAAATCTCACAAATCCAACACCACAAGGCTGTTACCAGGCACCATCATCCAAAGACTGGTCACAACTTGGGAAGCCACCCACCTGACAAGATCCATTCCAAGCAAGGCTTCAGACTCAGAAGCTGGTTCTCTGGTCACGACGGCTTCATTAGCCACACAGACTCCATGTTCATTAGCTCCCATTTCTGCCCCCCAAAGCCAGGAGGGCCTGCTCAGCACAACAGCGTGAGTCTTCGGCGCCTGCTCAATCTCAATATACGTGCACTGCAGAGAAAGGAGAAAAAGAAAAATGCAAAACAACTGCAAGCACTTCAGCTAATACTGTGACTGAAGAACAGAAGACTTAAATGTACAGACAGGACACATATTACTTTAAAAAAATAGTCCATGTCTTGAATACACACAGAGCATTTTCTCAAACAATATTTAACTATTATGTTTGGACCTTTACATCCTTATATTGCAAAAGTCTGGGAAAATATAGCTCCCTTGATAGTTTCAGGCTTCAAAGAGTCAAGCAGAACCCAAGTGCTAGAATCACTGAAAAGCAGCAGTAGACAGACTGTGCTGTTACAGTAAAGAAAAACGGATCATGTTCCCACATAGTAACAACTTTAAATCAGTTTATTATCTCACCTAAGCACAATCTCCACTACTTTGTTATGTACACAGTGTGACAATGGTAACTGGACAAAGTATATTAGAAGGCTTCCCCCTCTCCCTTGCTGCCCCCCCAGCAGCTGCCCCAGGACTGAGGCTGCTGGTAGAAAGGGAAAAAAAGACAAGATTTAAAAAGGTTCAGTGGAATGCTTTGGCCAGTAGTCATGGGAAATAAAACACAGGCATTGTTTTAGCTTAAAACTGATGTTCCTGCTATTTTAAGTGATCTGCTGTAATCAGAGGTCTGTAGATGTATTCTTACGCATAAAAACTACAGAGGAAGGCTGCAGAGAGGTCACTGAAGCTGCAAGAAATTAAAAAAATTTTATGTTACCTTTCAAACATATTTACTTTTCCCTTGCTCTAAGATTTAAAAACAAGCATTGTTTTCCCAGGCAGCATGGAAGAAAGCTTGATTCATTATTAGATCACTGGCTTGTACAAGCCAAAGGAATGGGCTTTACATTTATTACTAGGGACATTAAGCCCTTCAAGGACCAAACTCCACAAAACTTTCTTTAGAGGAAACTGAAGCTGTCTGTGGTGTTTATGAGACAGTTCTTGGTGTCCTGTGGAGAGTTTTGTGGTCACTCGCCTTATCTTGTGGGGCCAGGGAGTCAGCAAGAGCTGTGCTCGGCCTGACCATATGTAGCAAACACACTTTATCCTTGAGAAATTGCAACAGGATACAAAGAAGGAATTAAGTTTGAAAAATAAGCGCTTTCAACCACAAGGAATGTATCGACAGGAGGGGTTGACATTCAGCTGTCTAACCAATAAGGAGCTCAATGTTTGCAATATGTATTAGCTAATTAATTGTACTATAAATGTGACCAAGTAGCAAGCAATAAACGAGATTTGCTGATCACTCATATTGAGTGCAGCTTTTCTCCCCCCCCCCCCCCCCAGTTCTCCACAGTGTCCAGCATTCCTGTCAGAACAGCTTCCTTGCAGAAAGTAACCTGCAACATTTTCCTTGAGGAAAATGTCAAAGTAAGCAGGTTGAGCAAAATTGACTTGGGGATCCAAAGCTGTTTGCCATGAAAAAAAAAAAAAAAAAAAGGCCTGTCTCTATATTAAAACCTAAAGCCAAAGGTATCAGTCCAAGATTGTTAGTAATGAGAAGCTGTTCTTTTTTCTAACCTGTCTGTCCACCTGAAAGGATTCCATAGCATGGACCCTTCACTTCAGCCTCCAGTCTTGAGCAATAATTTTTACAGTTATAGTTATTCTAGCATGCAATTAGAAAGTGTAATAGACCATCTTTGATCAGGAATTGCATTTACAGAGTCCTTCATTGTCATCATGCAAGAAGGACATAAGAATTTAGGTAGACAACTTCATTAGGATTTGTGTGCTAACAGGACAAACTGTCATCTTTCTATAAAACCAGGCAAATTACAGGTGAAATAAGGGGATGATTTCTTGAATAGGACAAACAAAAAAAAAAAAAAAACAAAAAAAAAAACAAAAACAAAAACAAAAAAAAAAAGAAGGGATGGTCAGGGAACTCTTTTATCCTAAGGAATTAAAAAGAGAGTAACGGCATGGTTGCCTTTTCTTTCTGCTGTGTGCTTAATTTTGATTTTTCGCTTAGGTGATAAGATCCCAGCAGGGACTTATCCACTGTATTTCTTGGAGAAAATCCCTAATATTTGACCAAGCTATTGGACCGAATTCCTAATATAGCAATGCACTAATGATTTTGCAGAGGCAGATTCCTCATCTATTGAGGTGCAACATCATCTGGCACTAGCCAGAAGCAAAGATCCAACTAATAAAATCACTTCATGCAGTTCACCCATTACTTGATTTTCTAAACAAGCCATGCCAGAGCAGAGGGTTTTTTTTTTATCAAGACTCCTCCTTCTCCATTTGAGCTGTCAGTGAACAAATCTCATTTCTGACATTCTGTGCACAGTTTTTTCAGAGCTTTAGGTCAATGCTGTTCAGATAAGCACCTAATGAGTGTAAGTGAACAGGGAATAACTGTGTTTCCTGGATGTGCAAAGGAGGAACAGCAGCAGCAGGAAAAGAAGTTGAGCCAAGCACTTTCCCACATAATATGCAAAGACACGACCAGAGCAGCTATCAGGTGACAGATCTGCAGCTAGGTAGACACCAACCCCTGTGCAGCACAAATCTTAGCTCTCTCCATCTCATAGGTGGTCACCTAATTGGATCCATCCTGCAGAGTCATCCAGGACGTGAACCTTCTCAACTCCGCAGCAGAAAGCAAAAACCTACGTGCAATGTGGAGACTTCAGCAGTTGATAAATCCCCTCTTGTACAGCATTCTCTGGCTGAATGGCCTTATTATACAAGCTTGCTTGTACTGATGCATTGGTTTTCTAAAAGAAAAAACTGTGGAAACACTCTGAAAAGTGATAGGCTAAAAAATGCTGTATTCCTTTTCTCTGCAAAACATATTCTGGCTATCCTTGCTACCAAACGCATATTACTTGGAGCCTCATCCCAAAATCAAGCATTTTCAAAGCAGTTATTCATTATAAAGATTTTATTGTCAATGGTAGCAGTCAAAATGAGGAAAGAGGAAATTGTTTGATCTTGCTTTAAAGATCCAGAGCATTATGGAAAAAAAAATAAGTGGTTTTGCTTTGTAACTAAGAAATCAGAGGCCAGAACACAGCTGTCACCTTCTATACTGCTTCTTTACATTCCCCATGCAACACGGATCATATTCATGTTATTTTCAACTTCCATACCATAATCATGTACACAGACAATTTATGCAAATTGCCTTAGAAGGACCAAATAGCAGAAACCCATTCCAATGAGACAGTAGCTGACAGGCCTTGTAAAACTATCAAGGACTTGATTCTTATTTAGCAATCCTTTGCCATGGTTCCTGACTACGACAAAAAAGCCTTGATGAGATTTTACCTTCACATTAGAATTACTTATTGCAGAAAGCAGGAAAGCAGGCACTTTATATAATCACCACCACCACCAGGTTGGAAAAGACCCATTGGATCATCGAGTCAAACCATATAGTATTGATAAGTATTAAGGCAGGCATTTGGTTCATATTTGTTCATATTAGCTGTGAGTTTCTTAAAAAAACGGAGGCCCACATGAGACAATAGATTATTAATTTTAAACATAAACATCTCAGTCTTCATAACTCCACTACCTCTCCTTAAAAAAAATTTAAAAAGATCAGGAAACTCTTCTCCGGGTAAAAGAATATCTTCATGCAGGAAAGAGAGGAACTGGACTATCCGCTGGCAGCCAGGACATATCAACTGCATAGGTAGGTCAAACAAAGCCAGTCACTGGATTTGTAGCAATTCAAACCACTGCTACCCATTCCACAGAAATCAGAAGATGTGCTTATAACAGCTTAGACACAGAAGGAAACAGCAAGTGAAGGAAAACATTATTCACCAAGAAACCTCACTTGCCATAAGGTCTCAAGAACCTGGAACTCAGACAATGATAAGATTTCAAAAGAAGGCACAAACCACAACATCCCTGACCCCTCTCCTGCACCCCACTGATCTGGCAAATCCCCCCAGCACAACAGCAGAGCAGTCTGTTCTACCAAGAGTTGTGCCAAACTAGGCAATGACAAAAAAAAAATAGACATAAGGTGCTGCTGTGATTCTGCTTTCTGTCTTTAAAATTCCTGAAGCACCCAGCCTCAGTGTTTCCTAACACTAACATTTTTCTTTGAGTATGAAGGCTAAAATAAGAACAACACTGACACATTTGGTGGTAGCAAAGGCTATAAGCAAGCAGTGTCAGGCTCCACTGATTTGCTAGAACTCCAGCCCTCAAAGTCACGTAACTGGCATCACCCCCTGTGACAGTAAATACTTTCATACTTCCTGACAGGAAAAGAACAGAGGTTTTGCATACAAGAGATGCAGCCAACAAATTTAAAAAGAATTGAGCAGGCTGGAAACCAATGACGTTACTTTTACTATACTTACAGTATCGAGAATCATACCAAGGCAGTTCTAAGTATAGTACAAGGCACAAATGCACTTCCCATCCTAGCTAGAGCACACAGATATGTTGGAGGTATTCCAAAAACGGATACGGCAGTCATAAGCACAAGAGATTTCTTCTTTCATTAATGAAAAGAATCTATTGTGCAACTCCTACTGTACTCAGGCTGCAGAAGCCCGATTCCTAGCACTGTCAGTCAGCTTATTATGAAATATCAATGAAATCACATAGGCTTCAGCCCTGAATAACAACGGCAATAGTCAGGGAATGCTTTAGAAAGAAATAATCTCGGAAGAAAGGCGATGAGATTCTATATTACCCCACACCACCCCCTCATCATATCCAGGCTCTAATTTGGTATTAACTTTTTGTTTAGCTGATTCGAGCACTGCTGTACCATAGCACACATTTGAAAACAGGCAAAATATCTGTATTATTGCAGTAACCCGAGAAGTTGCACCACAGCTGCTTTTAATCCCTTCCAAAAGAGGGAGAGTAAAAATGTGATGAGGCAGCCTTGCAGCCTGTTGCTTCCATGGACCTGAAGATATCGAGACTGACAGCCTGGCTGAAACTGTCTAGAGGGACAATTCCACAGGTGACACGGGCTACCTTTGCTCTCCAATCATAGAATCATAGAACAACCAGTTTGGAGAAGACCCACCAGATCGAGTCCAACCATTCCCATCAAACACTAAACCATGTCCCTTAGCACTTCATCCACCCATGCCTTAAACACCGCCAGGGAAGGTGAATCAACCACCTCCCTAGGCAGCCTGTTCCAGTGCCCAATGACCCTTTCTATGAAGATTTTTTCCTAATGTCTAGCCTGAACCTCCCCTGGCGGAGCTTGAGGCCATTCCCTCTTGTCCTGTCCACCGTCACTTGGGAGAAGAGCCCAGCTCCCTCCTCTCTACAACCTCCTTTCAGGGAGTTACAGAGAGTAATAAGGTCTCCTCTCAGCCTCCTCCAGGTTAAACAACCTCAGCTCTCTCAGCCGTTCCTCATGAGGCCTGTTCTCCAGACCCTTCATCGCTCTTCTCTGGACTCTCTCCAGAGCCTCAACATCCTTCTTGTGGTGAGGGGCCCAGACCTGAACACAGGATTCAAGGAGTGGCCTCACCAGTGCTGAGTACAGAGGGAGAATAACCTCCCTGGACCTGCTGGTCACACCGTTTCTGATCCAAGCCAGGATGCCAATGGCCTTCTTGGCCACCATCATGGAGAGGTGAAGGACTGGGAAAATAGAACATGGTTGTTCTATCCATGTTCACACCATCTCCTGTGGATGTGCCTGACAGAATGTGTTTTATAGATAATTCTTTTGCTGCATATTTACAGGAACAAATGCAGAAGAGCTCAAAGGAATGAGAAGAGCCATTCTTTGAACAGAGAAATATGCAAGCAGAAGCATGCAATCCAGAAGTGGATAGCTGTTGCTTACTTATGCACTAATCAGCACTAAGCATACACTGGAAGACACCTGGATGAGTTTACAACATCCATAAAACATCCATTAAGCCATGACACCTCCTGCTGGCAGCAAAATTTGTGTGCTGCACTACAATAAATCTAGCCTAGGTCCATTTCAAGTAATCAGCCCTAGTTCTAGCAGCCACATAGTCAAACCAGAACAGTGAACAAAATTCTCTCCAGTGGCAGGAAGAACCATCAGGCAGCAAGCTTTCAAAAACACAGGCTATGCTAGTACCTGTATCCTCACGTTGCAGCCAGATATAAACAACAGCAGCATTTACTAAGAGTACCGAATACAGAACAAAAGCCATTTCTGCCATATTTGAGTGCCTATTACTTCTTCATATTAAGAAGAGTTTTTTCCCTTTTTATGAAGACCCTATGTTTTACATAAGCTTCTGTATTTGAGTGTTGTTTCTATCTGTTTCTGTTAATTGTAATCACTAACTGTAAAATTTGAATCTGTATGCCTCCCATCTCTAGCAATGTCACTCATTTATCTTGGAGACTAAGTGATGATGCGTTTTATTCTAGAAAAGAATCAGAGAAGCCAGAAAAAGCCCAACAGTTCCACCATCAAAAAGCAAAACTAAACACTCTCTGACCTAGTCTATCAAGACACCAAGGAGCCTCAGGCGTGTGAGCCACAGTAGAGAAATGTGCTCAACAAAACAAAATATAAAAATCTTTAAACAAATGAAATACCACAAAGTGCAGCAAATCACTCAAGGCTAAGAATACTCTCTGGAGACACCAAATGTCAGAATTTATTTAGCAGTCAAGAAATCACCTCTTGTTTTTTAAAGCTACAGATCTAGCAGTATCCTGGGTGATGAAGCAAAAGTAAAACTGAAATAAGGGTGAAGCTTATTCATTTGGTTTTTTTAAACAGTGAGAAATACATTTCAAACAAGCCACAAAAAGCCCATCATGGAGATATCCTCGGAACTCTCAGTTATCCTAGAACTGATTTCTTTGCTTGTCCACTTTGAAATACCTGTTTACACATTAGTGTTTTGCCAACAGTAAACAGTTTGGGTCAAAATGGGATAGCTGTCGGATTTTTCACCCCACACAATTCCACCACTTTCCCTCCTCTCCCACTCTGTTCCAATAATAATACTTTTTTTTTAGAAAAAAAAGAAAAAAGTAAAGAGATTAATGAAAAACAGTTCAAGCTAACCAGTTTTGCTTTGATAGCAGAAAGGAACAAGGCAGCACTCCTACAGTAAAAACAGGTTTGGAGAGGGCTGAAACATCCAGGAGATTATGGCTTTTGCCTCTTAACTACTACTCTCTAGAGCATAACCTGACAAAGTAAAGTCAAACACATTAGTTTAAAGGCCAGTGGCCTGCAATGGAGCAGAACAGAGAAAAAGCTCACATTAGCCAAGCACTAGACTGCTGAAGGCAGCAACCGCTTTCACTCTTTTATTAGTTGCTGTCTGCTGGCACAGTGTGTCTCTATCGCTGTGCAAAGACTAAAGGTTGGGTTAAACCAGGTGGCTTGAGGGAAGCTGTCTGACTACACCTGGCATGAGACAGGCTGCTGCACAGGCAATTATTTGTTGTCACCTGAGAGGTAAGAAAAGGCAGCTTCCTAAATTATCTCTGAATTGTAAGCCTTTAGACTACAGCCCTTTTTATCTACACAGAGTAAAAATTAACTCTCACCGTGAGCACAAACACTGTTGAGTTTCATCACGATCTCCTTCTAGCCAACACTCACACACGGAGGGACCTAGTGGAGGTGCCCAGGTTCAAGTTCCCCACTGCAGTAAGATGACTGTAACTGTGGTGCTATTAATCTCAGCTGTAGGCTTCTTAAAGAGCAAATTGTCAGTAGATTCAGCTGCTACTTGGCTTCTCTTACCAGATTCTGAGCACCTTACCCCAACACATAATGTAGATAACCCAAACAGCCAGTATAAAAGTGAATCAAAGTATACTAGAGGTGAACCGTAACATTGGAATGACACCTGGTGATTAGGTGACAAACATCAGAATTAAGACAACTCCAGCTTAAAGCCATCTTTAATACAGTCAAAGACTACTTTCCAAGCTTTGTATCTATCTTGCAACACCAGACAAAGTCCTCTCAGCTTCAGGTGAGGTTTTATGCCTACAGTGCTCAGAGAAAAACACAGCAAACAATCTTACTGCTCCTCAAAAAACTCAGAGAAAGGGGAGGTAGGATGGAATCCTTTAAAATAAGAGCTATTAAAAAAAATTAAAAAAAAAACCAAGCCCAAACAACTAAGGCATAACTGTGACAAAGTTTTGGAGAATACAAAATTCCTCTTACCCCACAGAGGGGTGGCTTTAAGCCCAGAAGAGTGTTTAATACCAACATATTAGAAAAACGTTGAATATTCCACAATTTGATAGACATTGTAGAAAATCCTTCCTGTTTTCCCCCTTCCACCCCTCCATAAGATGTTGTGTGCTCTTAAGATAAAAGAGTTTTTACAGCTTTGAAGAAAGCAACCATGGCTATTTTCAAATCATGGATAAAAGGTCAAATTTGAAGAAAGGGGGATCACCCACCCAAGACTTTCTCAGGAGAAAATAAAATCAGAGTAAGCATCAGGTTAATAGTGAAGAAGACAGCTGGGCTCACATCTTAAAACCCTCAGAAACCAAATTCTCACTAATACAGGAAAAAAAAATTTAAGTCCACATCTGTGGCTGTGCAATGAGAAATGCAAAAAATGAATATATTTATGCTTTAGGAGCGATATTTCACCTGCACGCACAAGTTTACTGGGCTGACAACTACAACAAGTAAGAGTGTCGATCAGCATCCGTCCTTGCAAAATTACAATGCAAAACAAGAACAAACTTTTGAGAAAGTTGTCACACACACACACAGAGCAGACCTTTATGAAAAGCCCCATTGTTCAGTGTCTTGGGAACCTGCTGACATGGAGGGAAGGAATTATGTTGATGAGTTAGCAGGGTTACTTGTCTGGTAGATTGAGCCACAAAGATCACGCTTAAAATGACTTGCAGTATTCACTGAATTCCCTTGTTCAAAGCCCTCCCTCAAAGCAGCTGATAGCTATGTAAGCACAGCCTGCCTGATTCCT
The DNA here is from genome assembly GCA_033558105.1 of Coccyzus lansbergi. Lineage (NCBI taxonomy): Eukaryota > Metazoa > Chordata > Aves > Cuculiformes > Coccyzidae > Coccyzus > Coccyzus lansbergi. Next base: position 1,044,816 of record JAUMJK010000307.1, read on the forward strand.
TCAAGGCAGTAATTACTGTGCCAGTTTTTGTTAATTGTGCACTCTCACACAGGTAATGACCCACTTCAGCCCCTTCTCTATGAGCGCACCTTCAGTACATTGCAACAAACTTTACCTTAATTTAAAACCAAAAAAAAAAAAAAAAAAGGTTTAACATTTGAGGGGAAGGCTTGCAGAAGCCGATGAGCAGAATAAATCGATAAACTGCAGTCTTCTAGGCAAAGGGATTATCCTCTCTGCTTTTAAAGGGACTGTCAAGAGTTGAGTTTATAACTTCATTCTATGAAAGGCACTAAATTGGTTAATCGTGGAGTGGGACAGGGATCATAATAAATTATATGAGGCTTAATTATACTTTTCAACAAATTATGGCAATCTCATAGAAGAGTAAGATATAGGGCAAAGACATCAAAAGGGCAAAGACATCAAAACAACAAAGTAATCTAACATTTGCTCTTAAAAAGTATTCTCCTTTAAGGCTACAAACATTCCAGAGCGGCTTTTGAAAGTTCTTCTTTCACTATGACAGAACTTTTTTTCATTTCCATTTCTATGAAGAAAAGCTTTTTAAAAACTGCACTTAAGTTTTCTTACGGTCACACCTGTGTCCTGTACAGTAGCACAGGTCTATGATCAAGATACCAATACAGATACAGTCAGTGCTTCAGGAGAAGAAGATTTCTTTAAATCCAAGACTAACCATTTAACTATGCATGAGTTGTATGAGATGCTGGTAGCAACAGGATACAAGTGAACATTAAGTGTTAGGAAGAGCAGCATCAAATACTCTGAAATTTCGAGGAGGTCCTAACATGAACATACTGTCACTGGCCTTAATTTAATTTGTCCCCTTGCTTCATCCTTCACATCTTATGCCTTATTTTTCCTGTCGTTAAAGTGAGGCTGCAGTAATAGATTAAATTAAAATTACTTGCAGTAGGGTCCCTTTCAAGCTGCACCCGTGATGTCAGTGTTCAGCTTCAGGAGTCTACATCCAGTCCAAACTCAGAGAGAAGCAACGGCACTGAAAACTGGCCATGATGCAGCTGCCTCAGTTGAAGAATACTGTCATCAATGCCAACTGTATGTACAAGAGTTATGTTTGGCTTTCTAAGCTTATGCTCTTGTTTTCCTTCTCCGACATTCCCTTAGAGCAAAAGTTCTCCAAGGCAGAGATTTCTGGCTACATATTTTGTACCATGCTTAGTATAGTCAGGCCCCATTACAACTGTTAAACAACCACCATGAATGAAAACAATTCACATGCCAAGCGACAGACTTTGAAAATCTCCTTCAAGTTCCATTTAGCTGGGATATTTTTCCCTTAAAAAGAAAAGACAAGTGATAGGCTACACAGTGCAGGAATACAGGATGCGAATAGCTTAATCTGTCTGCTGAAGAAAGTACGGATCATGGATTTTTCCTCAATTAAACAGAAATGTTTTATTCTGAGTTTTGCTTTCAAAAATCCTGTCTCCTCTCTGTTCAAGAGAGGTTTGGTGAAGAGTCACAATCTGACATGAAAACAAGACAGTGTTCATTTATTCCAATAATAGAAACTTAGCACAGTTTGAATACAATTTATTCTTACCTCAACTTTGCTTCCTGGATCATGATCTGCAGCAGGAAAGTAGACCACCTCCTGTACTTCATCCCTAGGCCGTGCAGAGTTCTTTCCAAACACGACCAGCCCATCCTTGGAACACGGAGGGAAGGCTACAAAGCAGTAACTTGGAGGAGCTACAGCCATCCTAGAAAGGCGAAGAGGAGTAAACAAACAGAAGCTGTGTTTGCTGAACTCACAAGTTCACGCATTAGAGAATCATTCAGTCTACTGCTATTTGTTGTAGCTAAGAGACGATGCATTCCCTTGACCTGTCACTCGATTGTGCAATGATAATGGAAGAACAGGTCAGCTCAGAGAAAGCTTATCTACATGTAATAAAAAAAAAAAAATTATAGTCACTTTCAGATACTTTTTACCCAAGCCATGTGAGGGGATTAAGAAGAGAAATAAAGGCAAGATGACTCTACCTTAATCAGTCTACTTAGTTCCCACAGAAAGAAAAAAGATACCCTGCACCAGGGCTGCTAAGTAACATATGACCCAGATGTATTCTGCTGACTCAGATAAGTGCAGAGACACAGAATAACTTTAAATAATTTATACTCTCCACTCGCATGCAGTTTAAAACTTAAAAAAAAGGAAAGAGAAAACATGTTTGAGGGATTCCTGAGGGAGGACAATGGTGTAACTAGAAACAGAATGAAGACATAGAATAAATATATCAAAACCTGCCCATCAATTTATCTACTGAGATCAGAGAGAGGCTGAAGCACTAATTGCACTTCATTTCCTCTGTGGATTGTCTACATGACTGCTCTTGCCTCAAATTAATTGATTGCAGTTTATTTGTTTATGCAAGCTAACGTGAATATTCTTTTAAATGCTTATAGTATACCACAAATACTTGAAGTGCTTGCAGGGCTAATATGTTAATAAAAAACGTAAACTGTTGCAGGATTCTGACACTACTGCAGCTGGTCTCATGTGCATTGCCAGATCTGACATCTTTTCCATCATCCAGGGCAACTTCTGGCTCATAGGCCTAAAAAAGGAAAAGGTGGAGTGCTTATTGCTTGTTAAAATAGCGCTAAAACAGACGCCGGAGATTTCTTCATGGATCTTATCACTGCATCAGAAATTCCAGCCTCAAAATGACTACATGCATTCTTCTTCTTCCTCCACAATATTCTGAAAAAGTAAAAATATCTGCACACGCTTGTATTGCTTAGAAACAATCAACACAACCAAAAGTTTCCCCCTTAAAAGCTGCTAATTTATTTGAAAGACAACACTGGGGGTGGTGATGCATGCAAAGGCAGTTTTGATCATTAACTAGGACATATTTCAAACCATTCAAGTCTGACATTTTTTTAAAGCAGAACCATTTGAGCACACATTTCTCACAGAATAACAGGTTTCCAATGTTAAACCAAAGAAAGAATGCATTTTGGATAAAGGCTGTAATCCATGAAGTGGTAATTGTGAGGAAAACACTTAAGAGCTTGCCTATAGACTACGAACAGGTCACACTGCCACTCAATCTTGCAAAAAGACTTCAGAGAAGGTGTGCATTGATAATAGAAGAACAGGTCAGCTCAGAGGAAGATGTAATAAAAAGAACTACAGTCCTCTAGCAACACAATGTGAGGCGATGAACTGTCTAGGAAACTCATAGAACTTTTTGCTTTAGGTAAGATCATATACAAGAATAATCAGTTAGTTGAGTTGAAAATGCACTAGGAAACAAACAAAACCCATTTTACAAGCAGATTTTTGACTAGCTACTAAAAGCTGGAATGACTTTAGCTGACAAAATACATCCAGCAGAGGACACCCACCTGCAGACTTACATGTTGTGCTAGTACATGCTAGTACATTATTGGTTCTAGATGAGTGTCTTGCAGACAGGCATGAAGACAAAGCCCCATTTTAACTGCCACTCTTATCACTCATGAATCATCAGAGCATCTGAGATTAAACTGAAATACAATATGTAGAGTGTTGCCCAAGTTTCATCACTAATTAAACCATCTAGTGTTTTGCTATGAATTATTCTGAGTATATACATTTATTCTGCTGTATTGGCGATGTCAACGTACTCACTTTCCGGCACCCTAAGAGTTCACATCCACCTTCAGGTATGTCATCATTTAGTGCTCTTAACTCATCTTTTGATGCCTTGCCAGACCAGCCAAAGTCTTGAATAACTTGCAGGCTTACTATGAATCTCAGTAACCTCAGTATTCAAAATAAACATTTTCTTTATTCTAAACACAAAGTAAGTAGCTTTATTTGAAATATATAGCAGAGTTGATAGACATTAGACATCCAACAGACCAGAAGAAAGGTTAGAGTGGTACACAGAGCTACTTTTTATTAAATTAAGTTTTTCACCTTACACATCAAGTATATCATCAGGTAGGCTTAAAAAGATGGGAAGGAATGCTTCAGCACTGTGTTATTGAATGAATTGGAGGGCAGGTGAGGCAGAATTCTACATACCAGCAGGCTAAGTAGGCAGGGAAAAAATATGTAAAACCTGTAAATGCCTCATAATCTACAAACTCATTAAGTTCTCAGTGGAATAAAGCAGGCTCATTTGTCTTTGTTAGTTTGACTGGGGCTTTTTTTTCTCCTTTAAAAATATACCAACGGCTACTGAACCAAAACCAAATTGCCATGTTGGTAATACTTCCAAAGTAGAAAAGTATGAATAAGGTACTCTATGACTAGAGTTCACTTCAACACACAGTATGTTTCATACCGGTGGGGTTATATAACATTGCAAGCTGAATGTTACAACCTTGTACTGAAAACACAATTGTAGAGTTGGCACTGGGATCTTAAATTACGTTTCTAGAGAAAGAAGCTAGCTAGCAGTCTACTACAGTTTAAATCTACTCAGTTTGCTAGTTAGCAGTTTTAACCAGAACTGTATTTGATTCCTTTCAAATACGACAAGTATCGCAGCTTCTCAGATAGACCCACAAACTGTGATCTTACTCTAGCACCTAACTAAAGCAGTCTGCTAGAGGTAACCTAAGCAGGACATTTCTACTCGCCCACTTGATTTTCCTTTTCTCTTAGTTCAGCTCAGGTTGTGCTTATTCTTGTTTTCACACATTTACCAACTGTTTGCCCTCTCACATTACACCATCCCAACTCAATACCAAACAAGTATATTTCCTCTACAGGAGAGCCACAATACCCCTCCTTCACTGCACTTCTGATAAACTCAGCTAACTTACAAATCCACCTACTGTTAATCCTTTTTTTCACAGATTATTTGCTCCTCCGATGAAGAGCATCCCTGAAAACCTTAGAAAACACTGGGAATGACTGCAAAAACATCTCAAAGAGCACTTTGTTGCACATTCATGGCAATAGTTCTTTACCACAAAGTATCATAGAATCATAGAATAACCAGGCTGGAAGAGACCCACCAGATCATTGAGTCCAACCATTCCTATCAAACACTAAACCATGTATGTTCGCATATAGGACTGATTTTCACAACAGATCCTACTTCAGACTTAGATTTCGGTACACACAGATGTAAACCATCACCATATGTCAACAGACCCTTGATTTGACTGCAGACCATTATGCTTACGGATGGGCCACCACAAGTTAAGAGAAATAGGGACCATACAGTCTATTACAGGCTATTTCCAAAATCACTCTGCATACAAAAACACTAGAAACAGACAGAGAGTTGTACATTACGCTATGCCACTACATAAAACTGCAGCTTCAGGCCTTTGAGGAACGGTTGAGAGAGCAGGGGTTGTTTAGCCTGGAGAAGAGGAGGCTGAAGGGAGACGTCATTGCTCTCTACCACTACCTGAGGGGAGGTTGTACAGAGGAGAGTAATGGACTCTTCTCCCAAGTGACATAGGACGGGACAAGGGGAAATGGCCTTAAGTTCTGCCAGGGGAGATTTAGGCTGGAGATTAGGAAAAAAATTTTCACAGAAAGGGTCACTGGGCACTGGAACAGGCTGCCCCAGGAGGTGGTTGATTCACCTTCCCTGGAGGCGTTTAAGGCATGAGTGGACAAGGTGCTGAGGGACATGTTTTAGTGTTTGATAGGAATGGTTGGACTCAATGATCCGGTGGGTCTCTTCCAAGCTGGTTATTCTACGATTCTATAATTCAGGTAGTTAACAAGCATCACACTTGGGTGACCTGGAATCACATCAGGCACAAAAGTTAGAAAACCAGTTCTGAGCAACAGCCACAAAGTGATACCCTCAACTTGCTAGCTTTTTTTTTGACAAAAACTGTACTACAACAGGGATGCAATGTTGCATGTAGTTATATTTTTCTAGTTTCCTGATCTCTATGGTACTTTGCTTAGTTTGCGTTCTGACACTATGAAGAAGCTTTGCTTAACAAATTCCTTTATTAAGATCTTCTCTTACAGCGAGAAATCTCATTTAAAGACTGCCAAGCCAAACAAATTCTATGAACAAATCACCATTAGTGTCAATGGTAAAACAGATGAGCTCCTAAGTACTTTGATGAAGAAAGTAAGGAGTAACATTCATGGGGCAACATCTGGCTCCAAATGTCACAACCTGAAACAACAAATATGACAATTTTCAGGATTCTATAAATACATCTGAACATCACTCTACTCCTGAAACAGAGAACATGGAAGCGTTGTTGCCTAGCACCACCTCAAGAAAACTAACCCATAAATCTTGATAGGCATAAAAAATTAATCTTCAGGTTGAAAATATCAAGATCTGGAATATTTTGCCTTAGATTGTTTTTCATTTCACAGTATGAGGACCTTAGAAATGCTAACATGTATTAACAAGAGCCACAAATTCCACTTAGAATAACTTGCACTATTAGTGTCCAAATTCATTCAGTATCAGAATTATAAGAGTGGTCACTGACAAATAAAACTGTTACTAATTAAGTTTGTATATAAAGGTTGTGCCATAATCTAATAGAAGTTTTGTTTAGATGTCATTTTTGCACTTATAAAAAAAAGGAACAGAGAAATAAGGCTGTGATAGCAACAGACACACAGGTTGTTGCGTTTTCTCATCCTCCCCTCCTGAACACATGACTGCCAGAGCCTGAAGCCACGCTCCTAGGAGAACAGGGACAGGCATAAATTATTCAGTGTGTTTTGAAGCCTTCCCCTCCACCCAGGAAAACTGAAATACCTATGTATTCATAACAAAGCACTCTGAGCTTAGCAAGGTAGAATCCAAACTGAAGGAAGATTTTCATACTAACTTACTCAAGACTTTTTTTGCCCTTTTTTTTTTTTCCAGAATAACACAGTGTACTGCTTCCCCGAAAGCTGCAGTTTGGTACTGAAATAACCTTCCATGAAGTTCAAGAATTTGAATGCTGCAATAAAATTACTTCTCAGAAAAATAACTCTATCCTTCCATACCAAATATATATCAACTCTTTTCAAGGTAATTCACTATCCTTGTTTGCCAAAATACCCTGAAGACATTAAACAAAGTACTAGTTTTACAAAGCTACAAATTATGTGAAAGCTGCCTGGCCAACAGTAGGTTTCATAGTTGCTATGTCTTGTTTATTTTAAAAATTAACAAAACTATAATTCAATATTATGAACCACTAGGTTTAGGAGTTGTTATAACTTATTGTTCAAGCAATTCCAAAGCTTATTTCATAAACAATATAAATGGTTTTGCCAACAGCAAGTCATTTTCTCTTTTTTTTTTTTTTTTTTTTAATCGAAAACCAAAACAAAAAGCCTATAATGAAATTGCAGCACTTACTAGGATGCAGTGGGCAATAAAAAAAATATTATTGTGAGAAAACAGGGGAGGGAAAAAAAAAGGTCTGTCTTGAAATTTAACTCATGCTCATTGAACCAAACCAATATTTGCTCCTCACTCTTTTTAAATTGCTGCTAACCTAATGCCCTGCAACTTTATCTCAAGAAAAGCTAAAGATACCCCAGAAGCCATACATAAAACCCCTCTAGTTTTAATACAAGTTACCTTAGCTAGGGTTTCTGAGAAGTAAATTAAGATATATTGTTAAAGTTAATTAAGATTTACACCAAATGAAAAAACCCTGAAGCAGCTGTTTGTATGTGTAGAGCTACTTCTGACAAGGCGCCACTTACGAGATGGTAAGTGATGCACAAGTACAAACAGCTCTGCCATTAATATGATGCACAAAATTTTTGTTTTCTCCACCAAAATATTTAGTCTCTTGCCTATAAATTTAATAATACCTAATCACCACCACATAGACCAATATCAGACCAGTAGAGTATCTTACATGAGAAGTCAGCCACCACTATAATAACTCCTCTTCACGAGACATCAAAACATCGCTCAAGTAGATATTAAGGAAAAAAAGTTCAGTGAGATCCAGCAGTCAGTGCTGTCAAGAGAAAAGCATTTACCTCATGTTACTATGAGTAGAATTTAACTGCAAAACCTGCCTTGTGTTGACATGATTTGACTCGGAATCTGGCAACATTTCAGCTTGGTTAAGCCCAACCTTCACCTGGGAGCATAATCGCTGCATTCATTGCTTAGCATAGTCATGCTAGCAAGGCTTCCAGCATGAGCACCACCACTCTGCTTTCATTCAGTTTAGTGAGGTTGCATAGATAGATCTACCAGGGGAGATTTAGGCTGGACAGCAAGAAAAAAATTTTCACAGAAAGGGTCACTGGCACAGGCTGCCCAAGGAGGTGGTTGAGTCACCTTCCCTGGAGGTGTTTAAGGCACGGGTGGACGAGGTGCTAAGGGGCATGGGTTAGTGTTTGATAGGAATGGTTGGACTCGATCTGGTGGGTCTCTTCCAACCTGGTTATTCTATGATTCTTACCACACAGACTTATCTTCCAAACGTTTTCCGAGTTTCTCTGCAAGAGTTTTGTTTGCGTAACTGTGAAAGTATTGAACAGGGTGAAGTCTAAAGCTCTGCAAAGCCCCAGTTTTTCATGCACACCTGTGACTGTCCTAGATAACTGGCTGTAAATGCTGGTGGTGATTGACATCATGTTTCCAAGACAGCGTGGGTGTCCACAAAAACAGGGATGAGAGGGTTAACACTGGGGTTTCATGTCAGACCTCCAAAGCACACTGGCCAGAAACTGGCCAGGTTTTTTCCCACCCTCATTTCTACAGTTTCTTGAATTAAACCTGCTCTGGAACAGGTGCTTCAGCTATCAGAAATACAGGGGCTGCTAAACTCATTGCTGATAACGTTTGAGTGCCTTCTGGTGATGATGACATCTTCTTTAACATTTATATTGCAAAAGAGATTTGACCTGCTTTTTAAGTCGAGAGAACACATTAAAACTTTCACGAAAACATATAACTTGTTTCTGTGTATTACAGGATGACTTTTCTGTGCTGAATTTTTCAGCTTTCATAAAACAGAAACCCAGCTGTGCTAATACTTCTGAACTATTTCAGTAATGTTTAAAGGTTTCAATAACTCTATTTTCATTGCTAACAGAAAGGGTAAGTGACCTAACCTGCAAGAAACATTTACAGTAAAAAAAACGAGAGGCAGCATCTGAACAAGGGTCCTCAGATTTGCATCAATGTTGATTCATTAGGATGGGAAGATTATATCAGTTAGGTTACGTGTTATTTATTCTCTACTCTTCCATATTTATAATGAGGTGGCAGGAAAAAGGTCACTTACAACTGTGGAAACTCTCGTAACGTTGGTTGGTTTTGAACCTCTCTATTCTAACCTTCAAATCAAGATGATTCCTGTGCCTGAGACAAGCTCCTATTCCCATTTACAGATCAAGCCTAGTGTCTTATGCACATAGAGACATGTGATCTCTGCATCCTGCAGAAAAGCAACGTTTCCAAAAACAGAAATGAAAAGCGAAATTCATTCAGCAGCAGGCACAGAACAAAGACAGCAAGCTGAAAGGCACAATAACAATATTGTTCTCATCCGAGGAAACACTGGAAGTTATTTTTTTAATTGACAATTTGGACAGTTTTAATGTGTGACTTATCAGGAGAAGGGAAGGTTGCATTTATTAAGAAATTAGAAAGCAAATACTGTTCCTGAATACAAAGCAAAAAAACATGCCAACTCTCTGTGTCCCTATAGTTTAGACATTTCACTACTAGAATCTAGTCAAACTGCTTGACTCTTCCCTTACCACCAATGGATGAGGACACCAGTTTACCACCTGAAAATGTCACACTCAACTCTGATTGTCTCTGTTCCTCTAAGTTGTGTCTGAGAAGATATCTATGAGGAGTTATGAGGAGCTGAAACTTAGAGAAATCTATGCTCTACTCTTCCCTCTCTATTTTTTTTTTTTACATCAATTACAGGTTGAAAATTTCTCAAGATTTTGTTCAACATGAGCAACATCTCAAACTTGTAGTCAGAGATTTGGGATGGCCATGTTCTCCAGTAAATTTACTTTTACATTTGAATTACAAGAAGGAGCAATTCCCTACACAGGCATAAAATCAAGTTGCACTTCAAAGCTATCCTAAGTAGTACACCCTCTCTGGTCATTTAACTGAGCAACTGCATAATAAGTCTGGAAGGAACTGAAAATATTTCTCTTGCTCTATGTGGGAAAATTTCAAATATTCCTGGCAACAGCTGCCAGTTTTCTTAAGACTGTCTAACAAATTAGATAGTAGTCATCAAATGAGCATGGTAACACTCTTCAGCATTTCAAGTCCTAAGAAATGGTAAGATTTCAGCTGTTACAAAAGTTTACAGCCCCTTCACCAATCAGTTCTTTTTTTAATACAACCTCATCCAGCCTTTCCAAGTAGGCATCTGTCAAAAGAAGACAGGATCTTATTTTTGCCTCGAGTTATCTGAATTATGTTAATGAAAATGTAGTTCTATTTAAAAACAAGTGAGGGGCAGTCATCCAGAAGACAACAGATCCAGTCTCATTTCCATCAGAGGCTGTGAATACTGGGAAAATTCATTATTTATACAGACTTTTCATTGAGTGGATGTCAATGCACTTGATTAAGACTCCAAGCAGCCACAGAACTCTATTCCTTTTGGAGCTGCTATTCCAGCCTGCAGGCTAAGGTCTTATTTGTAACACTCTCCATTTAGTAGAGAAACACCTGCTTTCCTGCTTCTGTCACAGTGGCAGAGACCCTTGATAGGAGCTGCAGGCACCTAAAAGCCTTTTAATACAACACTAATCCTTAACCATGTAGCTTTCTCTCTTTGTAAAGAGCCAGCACAATCCAGTTTTGGAGTTCAGTTAGGTCTCCATCAGCGCACAGGAGACACTTCCCACCTCCACACACAACCGGCTAATGCCCGCTGACTGGCAGTCATTTTGAATTAGCAACATCGTTATGTTAACAAGGGGGAAAAATAAAAGGCATCCAAGTACCTAGTTGGGAGTCTCAGTTTAGTTTAAAATATAAACTAAAACAACAGCAAGTGCTGAAATACTAGCAAGTAAGTTTACAAATGTTAGGATGTGCTGTGACAGAAACCAGCCACTTAGGTACCTGACAGAGGCAGGTATAGAGACAATCCTGTGCAATATCTCAATCTGATGAATTTACAGGAAGAGAAGGCCAACAGACTACAGGGGCAATGTCCAGGTTTACAACTCTCTGAGTCCATAATAAATAAAGAAACTCTTAGTGGCAGTTTCTAGCATAAAAACACACACTTTCCCGCGTGTAAGCTGTGTAAAAGCATCCACGTTGATGACTTTTGAAGGGGAGAGTGGAGGGTGATAGAATCACCAGGTTGGAAGAGACCCACCAGATCATTGAGTCCAACCATTTCTATCAATAACTAAACCATGTCCCTCAGCACCTCGTCCACCCATCCCTTAAACCCCTCCAGGGAAGGTGACTCAACCAACTCCCTGGGCAGCCTCTGCCAGTGTCCAATCACCCTTTCTGTGATTTTTTTTTTTTCCTAATGTCCAGCCTGAACCTTCCCTGGTGGAGCTTGAGGCCATTCCCTCTCGTCCTGTCCCCCCTGTCACTTCCAAGAAGAGCCCAGCTCCCTCCTCTCCACAACCTCCTTCCAGGGAGTTGTAGAGAGCAATGAGGTCAAAGTTAGTACCCTTTCCCAAAAATACCAAAACCCAGCAAGAGTGAACAAATGGAACTTAAACCATGCCCATTTTACTAGGTGAAGAAAAATAAAGTCACAAATGTCTTCCAAGAAAACCTGAAACTACCACAAAAATCTCAAACTCTAAGCATCAAATATACTTTTCAGGGGAGAACAAAACCTGGTCACCTCAGTAAATGATTTCCATCAACCACATCTGCCTCAATAACACCTGCCTTTTTAGACACCTCTCTACATAAGTTCTGGGATCTGAACTGCTTAGAAAAGTTCACACCACCATAAATGCTTAAAGTTAACTTCAGCCTTGATCCATCTCAAGCCAGTGGAAGTCCTCTGTCCACAGAGCTCAGCTTCCTAAATATATACGATGGAGCTTTTGTTTTGACACTTCTTTTTGCTTGAGTAGAGGCTTTGGGGTGCATGTTATGAACAAACCAGCACACTTAGAGAAGCTTTAAACCACCAGTTCTAAAACAGCTGAAAGTGTCATAGTTTATAACCAAATGAGTCAGTCGCTCTTTTCTAAACTACTGAGTAAATTCAGCATCTGCAGATAGTTTGCATCACAAAATTTATAGCATACTACAGCACCACTTCTACAGAATCATGGAACTACCAGGTTGGAAAAGACCCACCGAATCATCGAGTCCAACCATTCCTATCAATCACTAAATCGTGTCCCTCAGCACCTCATCCACCCGTCCCTTAAACCCCTCCAGGGAAGGTGACTCAACCCCCTTCCTGAGCAGATTGCTCCAGTGCCCAATGACCCTTTCTGTGAAAAAAATTTTCCTGAAAAGTTTCATATCTTACAGGCATGGATGGCTTTACTCAATTCTAAGGACTTTTTTTCATAGGGGTAGATTTTACACAGATTCATAAAATATCATGAGCTGGAAGGGACTCACGGGAATCATCAAGTCCCACTCCTGTCCCTGTATATGTCAACTCGTAGCATCAGGACCCTAAGTAAGCTGTCTTCTGCTCAAAATGCTGGTTTCATAGAATCATAGAACAACCAGGTTGGAAGAGACCCACCGGATCATCAAGTCCAACCATTCCCATCAAACACTAAACCATGCCCCTCAGGACCTCATCCACCTGTGCCTTAAACACCTCCAGGGAAGGTGAATCAACCACCTCCCTGGGCAGCCTATTCCAATGCACAATGACCGAGTCCGTGAAAAACTTCCTCCTAATCTCCAGTCTAAATCTCCCCTGGTTTTTTTTTAATAGTACTTTTTTTCCTTCTCTAGTTATCAGTAGTGGAAAAAAAAAAAATGTCTCTTTTTTAAGAAAAAAAGGAGGTAAGCAGGTTAATCATACACAGCCCTTAGTAGCACACACGAAGATCTCAGTTTTGTAGATTCTTGCAGGAAGGTGCACCTGCCCATCACCTGCTCCAGCCAACGAAACCATCGCAGACCCACCTGAGCCTAAGAAGGCGCTTAGAAACGTCCAGGGAGCCACCTGGATTTCAAGGTGACTGTACCAAAAGGCACCTTCAGCAAAAAAAAAAAAAAAAAAAAGAGAAGGGGAGACACGACCCACAGCCTTGAAAGAGCAGAAAGGGGAAAGCGGCAGCTCGCGGAGGGGGGCGAGGGGAAAGCAGAGCCCTGCGGCACCAGCCCCAACCACGAGCACCCCCCGGGGACCCCCCCCCACCCCGGCTTGGGGAGGGGACGAGGGACACGACACATCGCTCCCGGGGACCACATCACCGCCGCTCACAGGGCGGGGACAACGCCAGCACCGGCTCTGGGGCACCGGCTCTGCGCCATCCCTCCCCGGCTGCCCTCCCTCCCTGCATCCCTCCCTCTTTCTCTCTCTCCCGCCGCCCCCTCCCCGGCCCCGTTCCCGGGAGTGGGGGAAGGGTGGGGGCTTGGCCGCCCTGCCCGCAGCGCTCCCCGCACCTGGGCGCGCCCGTGGCTCCGCTGCGCTGCGCTCAGCCTGGCGGCGGCGACGGCCCCTGCCGGTGCGAACGGGAGCGGAGCGGCCCCCGCCCCGCCCTGCGCGCGCAGCTCCGGCCGGGAGAGAGCGAGGGGGCATGCGGGGAGGAGGGGGGCGGGGGAGGGATGCGGGAGGGAGGCGGAAGTGATGCGGAAAAGATACGGGAAGGAGGGATGCTGGGGCGGGGATGCGTGAAGGAGGGAGATGCGAGAGGGATACGGGAGGGATGCGGGAGGAAGGATACGGGAGGGATGCGGGAGGGAAGGATACGGGAAGGATGCGGGAGGGAAGTATATGGGAGGGATGCGGGAGGAGGGATGCAGGAGGGATGCGGGAGGGAAGGATACGGGAGGGATGCGGGAGGGAAGGATACGGGAGGGATGCGGGAGGGAAGGATACGGGAAGGATGCGGGAGGAGGGATGCGAGAGGGAAGGACACGGGAGGGATGCGGGAGGAGGGATGCGGGAGGGAAGGACACGGGAGGGATGCGGGAGGAGGGATGCGGGAGGAGGGATACAGGAGAGAGCGAGGGGGGATGCGGGGAGGAGGGGGGTGGGGGAGGGATGCGGGAGGAGGTATGCGGGAAGGTTGCGTATGGGGCGGGGGGTCACGGACAAAACACACGTGGGGGGGTTGCGGACAAAGCGTATTAGGGGCGCGGATGAAGCACAGGGTGGGTGCGAACGAATAGTACTAGGAGGCGCGGATAACACGTACAAAGAGTACGGGGTTGGGGGGCAGACAAGCAGTACTAAGGGGAGGGTCGGTTAAGGTTTTGCATGTTGTTTCTAGTCCTTGAACGTTGTTCCTAGTTCTTGAATGTTCCTTGTTCTTGAACGTTGTTTTCTTGTTCTCACAATAAAATTGTTAAAGGAAACTTCCGTTAAGTGGTGTCCAAGCGGCATTCTCTTAAGAGTTTCTCAAAGAACTTCTTTCCAAGCCTAAGGTCCCTGAGGTCATCACATATCCCACTGCACCTCTTATTCCCAGAACCAGCTTCTAACCTGCTCCAGCCCACTGGATCCAGCCTAAACCTCCCCTGGCACAACATGAGGCCATGTCTTCCCATCCTGTCACTTCACAGGGGAGAAGAGCCCAGCACCTGCCTGGCTCTAACCTCCTCTCCAGGAGCTGCACAGAGCCATGAGATCTTCCCTCAGCCGCCTCCTCTCCAAGCTAAACAACACCAGGTCCCTCAGCCGTCCTTCCCAGCTCCATTCATCTCCTCCCGACACACCTTAGCCCCTCAATGTCCTTCTTGGAGTGAGGGGCCCAAAATTGAACCCAGGATTTGAGATGCGGCCTCACCAGTGCCTAGTCCCCTGGGTGATCCCTTCCCTGCTCCTGCTGGCAATCCCATGGCTGATCCAAGCCAGGATACTGGTGGCCTTCTTGGCCACTGCTCCCTGGTGTTCAGCCACTCTTGTTCAAGACCCTCGGGTCCTTTTGCACTGGGCAGCTTTCCAACTGCTCTTCCCTAAGCCAGGAGCGTTGCATGGGGTTGAACATCCATGGGTTTCACACTAAACCTACTGCATTTGGAGAAGCAGGGAACTCCACAAGATTTGCTTTTGCTTTGGGGATTTTCCTGGGTTCAGGAATTGTGAATAAGTTTTGGATACTGTTGCTATCAAACTTAATTGCAGACCAGAAGTTGCAACTCCATTGCAAAATCAGAAGAAAAAAGAATTTGCTGTTCCCAGTCAAAATCTCAGTGAATGTGAAATACTGTGGTATCGGCACCTTTTGGGAGTGTATCGGTAACCTGAATAGGGACTAATTGAAAACTCATTGCTTAGTCTCAATGCTTTTGATTAAAAAGCAGGGCTGATCACCAGCAACATGGAACCCTTCATACTCTTATGGTCTTCCATCATGTATTTTAAGCAATAACTTTGTTTTCCTCTGCTATCAGTTCGCTGCCATCGGAATTATGGTTTAAAGTGTTTTGCAATAGAAAAAAGCTTGGATATCTACCGGAAAGGAGGTTATAGAGGGGAGGGAGCTGGGATCTTCTCCCAAGTGACAGGGGACAGGACAAGTGGGAATGGCCTCAAGCTCCACCAGGGGAGATCTAGGCTAGACATTAGGTAAAAATTTTCACAGAAAGGGTCATTGGGCACTGGCAGAGGCTGCCCAGGGAGGTGGTTGGTTCACCTTCCCTAGAGGTGTTTAAGGGATGGGTGGACGAGATGCTGAGGGACATGGTTTAGTGTTTGATAGGAACAGTTGGACTCAATGATCTGGTGGGTCTCTTCCAACCTGGTTATTCTATGATTCTGTGATCTCCTGCTTAAAATATCTGACTGAAAGATGATTTGAATCACTGAAAAGCTGGGGAGTTTATAGCAATCTTATTGTAACAACTTTGGTTGAACATAGCAACCCAAATTCCTTGCTCTGGAGTTGCATCAAGGACGAACTGCGTCACACGCAGCTTGCTGCTTAGAATCAGAAAGAAAGACGATGAAAAGAGCAGGTGCAATTTAAAAGGGGGTTTAAATTATATCCTATAACACACTACTTGCATTACCCATATTATGCTCACTTAGATGACTAAGTCTCTTCTCTAATTACACTGGAGATGATTATGGCTGAGTATAATCTACCTAAGAATTATTAGTCTGTCTACAGAATGATTACATGCAGGCGACACAGAAATCCTGGACACTTCCTTTCTGTGTAAGCTGTCATGAACTGCATAAAGCATCAAGGGTGAGTGGTTAGAGCATGGTCCTGAGAATCAAGAGAGCCTGGGGTATATGCCATTCTGCCATAAGCTTGCTACTTAGCTTTGGATAAATCTTGTAACCTCACAGCAATTAAATTACCTCATACATTAAATAGGGAGACTGTTTACTCATAGCTGCATCTTTGAATGGAGATAGCTGTGTAAACTGGAAATACAAAATTGCAATACTTACCACAAAGCCGCAATGCTTATCTATTGATTATTTGTTCTTTGTCTTTAATAGCATAACAGCAGGATTTATGGCTATTAAAAAAAATGGGGGTTTCTCTCCTGTAGATGTGTTTCCAGTGGGATGGCAACATCAAAGGAGGAGAACAAGAAAGACACATCTTTAGAAAAGAGAATTAAAAAAAATGGAGCAAGGATTCATTTGTAAAAGGAAGAGTCCAAAAGGCAAACACAACAATATATAGCTTAATTTACATTTTATTTGTTCTTCTTTAAATACCCCTTTGGTTGGATATCAAAGCCTATTCTCAGCAGCAGTACCCGAAAATTCTCAAGATCCTGCAGCATTAATCTGTGCTTAATCTGTCCAAGATAATTTGCTCTGTAAGTTCAAGAAAGCAACTAGGAAGGCATACAGCTAATGGAACTAATTTTCTCAGTAAACAGTGTTTAGAGGTAGAGAAGTTGTTTTAATGCAAACAGTAAAAATGACCATTTAAGTGTTGAAATTATATTTCAAAAACATAGTATGACAGATTTTGGTGAAAGAGTTGTACAGTCAAGAAAGCCCTTTTGTTGCTATTCCTTCTTTTTTGTTTGTTTTTTTAATTTCAAGCCACTCTCTTAGCCTTGTTCTCTCTGGTAGAACACTGGTTTGGAATACCTAAAATATCAGATGAACTGGAGTTGTACAGAACAAGTGTACCTGGTTGCTGCTAAGTCAGAATTCTAAGCCTATACCCATAAAGTCTTCCCACTAAACTTCAATGAGTCCTCTAACGCTGAGTTATAGGAACAAAAAAAACCTTACATGCAGAAGAGTTAGTAACATTGAAAAAAACATGTGAAAACCCCCAACAACTCCATGCAATGCTACAGGCTAGGGGAAGAGTGGCTGAAAAGCTGCCCAACCAAAAAGGACCTGGAGGTGCTGGTTGGCAGGTGGCTGAACACAAGCCAGCAGTGTGCCCAGGTGGCCTAGAAGGCAAACAGCATCCTGGCTTGTATCAGAAACCGTGTGACAGGCAAGACCAGGGAAGTGACCATCACCCTATCCTCGGTGCTGGGGAGGCTGCACCTTGAATTCTGTGTTCAGTTTTGGGTCCCTCACTTAAAAGAAAGACAATGAGCTGCTGGAGCAACTCCAAAGAAAGGGAACAAAGCTGGTGAAGGGGCTGGAGAACAAGAGACGGCTGAGGGAACTTGGATTGTTTAGTTTGAAGAGGAGGAGGCTGAGGAGAGACTCTATCACTGTCTGCAGCTGCCTAAAAGAATTTTGTGGCGAGTATTGGTCTCTTCTCCAAAGTAACAAGTGATAGGATGAGAAGATATGGCCTCAGGTTGCACCGGGGTAGGTTTAAATTGGATATTAGGAAATATGTCTTTGCTGGGAGAGAAGTCAAGCATCAGAAGAGGCTGCCTACGGAAGTGGTGGAGTCTCCTTCCCTGGAGGTGTTTAAAAAACCCCATGTAGGTGTGGCACTTCATGACCTGGTTTAGTAGGTGTGGTAGCACTGGGTTGACAGTTGGACTTTTTGATTTTAGAGGTCTTTTCCAACCTTACTGTTTCTATGACCATAAGGTAATAGCTACACTGTAGGCAAATAAGTTTATCTGGTGTCATAGAAAGAGCAAAAAGTTTCAATGGTACTTGAGTATTTTGGATTTTTTATGTTATCAAGAGATGGGAGCAGAGAGTTCAGAGCACTTCTCCCATACTGAAGGTGGATTCACTTATAAAATAGAAAGAGGGTGGCAGGTGAAATATTCTGATGTGAAGTAAAAACGTCACCTGAGGCGTCAGTGAATGTTCAATATAGAAAAGGCAGGAGAAATCCTGGTTGCAGCCCATTTATCAAGTTACACCACTGAAGATTAACCTATGGAAATTGCTGCAGCTGTATTTAAGATATCTTTGTAGGTACAGTGGCAGGTTTAGTTGCCAGGCTTTGACTCAAGTGACATAAAATGCTTAGCTTATGTCACAGAAGGGACAGAAGACAGCAGGCTGCAAGGACATCGAGCATGCTGCAGTTACCCTCGGTGTCTAGAAACCTATCAGACACAGCACTGAACCACACAGCTGAAATGCTCCTTTGCCTTACTCCGGAGTAATGATTTATCCAGAAAGTACCAATCTTTGCTTTATTTTCACACATTTTGCATTTTTCCTTTTTCTAATTTAGAATCATAGAATCATAGAACAACCAGGTTGGAGGAGACCCATCGGATCATCGAGTCCAACCATTCACATCAAACGCTAAACCATGTCCCTCAGGACCTCGTCTACCCGTGCCTTAAACACCTCCAGGGAAGGTGAATCAACCACCACCCTGGGCAGCCTATTCCAATGCCCAATGACCCTTGCTGTGAAAAACTTCCTCCTAATCTCCAGCCTAAATCTCCTCTGGCAGAGCTTGAGGCCATTCCCTCTCATCCTGTCCCCTGTCACTTGGGAGAAGAGGCCAGCTCCCTCCTCTCTACAACCTCCTTTCAGGTACTTGTAGAGAGTAATGAGGTCTCCTCTCAGCCTCCTCTTCTCCAGGCTAAACAACCCCAGCTCTCTCAGCCATTCCTCATAAGGCCTGTTCTCCAGACCAGCCTTGTTGCTCTTCTCTGGACTTGCTCCAGAGCCTCAACGTCCTTCTTGTGCTGAGGGGCCCACAACTGGACACAGTATTCAAGGAGTGGCCTCACCAGTGCTGAGTACAGAGGGAGAATAACCTCCCTGGAGCTGCTGGTCACACCATTTCTGATACAAGCCAGGATGCCATTTACATTACTCTGTGACAGCAAACTTCTTTTCCTGACTCAAGAAGATATCACAGGACACATTTATTACTATTGGCTTATAAAGTCTTTGAGGTTGGAGGTTGTTTAATGTGTTAAGAACAGCACCTGTAACAATGACACTGGAACACTTGACAATGGCTTGGGTCTCATAACAACAAATAGTCAAGGCAGGTGGAAAAAGGAAATGTCATCCTGAGAAACAAGCCAGCAATGACAGCAAAGAAGCAGAAAATACAGAGGCAACAGCATTACTTTCTTACACAATGATCCAGTTCAGCCTTCATTGTTATGATGCTGCCTGTACAGAAATACTTGAAGCAGATTGATGGGCTTGAAAGGCTGTCTCCTTCTCTCTCTGCAAGAAGTGTGCTATAGGAACTATGTGCTATGTACTTACCCTTATTAAATTATATTAAAATTCAAGCATAGTTTTTCTCAGCTTAGCATTATTTGTAACAATCAACAAACATCAATACATAGGACAAAAGAAAGTTCTGGTGTTACACAGGTCATACAGGAGTTCATTAAAGTGACTGCAAACCTGAATTTTATATTAATGTGTCATGTCTGAATAATCTATGTGATAATTGCTGTAAATAAAACCCTAGCACCTAGAGAAAAGATTGGGCTGTAATACAAGGGACAGAAAATGTCACTACGTGATTTATCAGCCATCTGGTGTAGTGCAAATAGCACTGGTTCAGGGGAGGTTACAGTCTTCCGATTAGTTACCACAGCAACAGGTCTGCTGAGTGTGCTTAAAAAGTTCTGCATGTGTCAGCAACCTTCTTTCTCCTCCCAGACACATCATACATTGGGGGCCGTGAGTAGCAGTATGTCCTTCCCAGGCTACAGATATTTTTGCTGCAGCATTTTTGATTATTCCACTTTTCAAGACACTTAAAACTTGGGCAGGGTGGATTTTTTTTTTTTTATTACTATAAGCTTAAGGAATCCTGACTCCAAAATAAACCATCAATGATTACATCATTGTCCTTATTCATAGAAGTGGTTGATAGCTATCACGGTGTGCCCCAGGCTTTATTTTAATAGTGGTCTTGATTCTGTTATGAGATTAGTACAAGTTGTATGTTTAACTTGAGGTGTGTTTACTTTCAAATTAGTTTTCTAAAGGGATTATTTTGCCTTTGAGGTTAAAATCAAACCCAAATTAATGAAGTGCAGTCTTACTCTGATTTGTTTGATACTGGCTCTTTTGATATATATTTTGGGGTTTTTGGAGGAAACACTGCATTGATTCTTGGCTTTACTACCAAGTGTCTTACTCTGCCTGGATTTTTAAGTATTTTTATCACTAGGCCTGTCTAGCACATGTTTGTGTCTTATTTCTGCTATGTGTGTTTAAAGTTCCCTTATACTGCCATTTATTTATGATATGCAGTAGTAGTCCTGAAGCACTGCACTATTTAAAACTGAGGCAGAATTCTTCCTGAGCCGTTCTCATAGAGGTTTTCACAAATAAATGTAAATGTAAATGTATGTTTTTATAGAGAGATATCACATCTTACAGTTATCTTTCTGCATAGATATGTTCTTATTAACAAATATTTATGTCTTTATGTCAACAAAAGCTGTAAAATGTTCCAGGGTAAAATATGCAGATAGAAAGCACGATTTCCCTATATCCCAAGGATTTCTTTCCTGGAATTCAATGAAGAAGTTGTATGGTGTGAATATTAGAATGGTTACCTTTAAAGATACAAATTTAATTAGTTAGCATAATATACAATAAGGAATACAATAAGGAAAAGTATATTGTCAATGAAGTTATAAATTTTGTATTTACTTTTGCTTAGTCATTATTAGCTGGAATTGGTCTAAGTGTTTGTATATGGGAAGTATGTGACAATATTTTTTAAATATTTATACATAAATACAGATATTTGCTACTAACATGTATAGTAAATATATCGACTGATTTAACGGTTGGACTCGATGATCTGGTAGGTCTCTTCCAACCTGGTTGTTCTATGATTCTATGATTCTATAGGTGGGAAGAGACCTCTGATAAAGATATTTCAAACTAAAACAAAAAAAGAAGTGGCAAGGGGCTTGGGGGGGGCAGATGCTGGGCAAGAAAGATGAAAGTCTGCCTCCATGACATGGGGTTTTTGAGGGCAGATGCTGGACAAGAAAGACAAACATCTCCTGTCTCCGTGGCAGGGGGTTTGAAGGGCAGACACTAGACAAGAAAGACAGATATCTCCTGTCTCCATGGCAGGGGCACTGAGAGGGATATGTTGGGCAAGAAGAACAAATGTCTCCTGTTTTCATGGCATGGAATTTTGGGGGTAGATGCTGGACAAGAAGGACAGACTTCTCCTGTCTCCATTCCAGGAGGGCTGGGGAGCAGATCCTGGACAAGAAGGATGAAAATCTGTCTCCATGGCACAAGGGTTAGAGCTAGATGATCTTTTAGGTCCCTTCCAACCCAAGGCATTCTGTGAACTGGAAAACTGTAGTTGATAAGAGATGGGAAAAATATCAAAGCTCAAACTGTACTTTCATGCTGGTTGCACCTTATTCTTCACGTACTTATTTCAGTAAAGAAATACCAACAATAAATTACCCAGGAGTTTTAAAACTTCCTTATATTGGCTGTGGATATCAGCCAAGAGAAACTGGATGCTATGGAGAGCTATTCCCCTATCTGTTTCCTTTGTTGTTTCTCCCTACTGCAAGGCCCCTGATGCTTTTTGCAAGCCTGCTCTTAGCTTTACCCCCAAGCAGTGCTGTAACAGCACAAAATCACAAGGCTGGAAAAGACCCACGGGATCATTGAGTCCAACTATTCCTATTAACCACTAAACCACCACGTCCCTCAGCACCTCATTCACCCATTTTTTAAACACCTCCAGGGATGGTGGTGACTCAACCACCTCCCTGGGCAGCCTGTCACAGTGCCCAGTGACTCTGTGAAAAGTTTTTTTCCTGATGTCAAGCCTGAACCTCCCCTGGTGGAGCTTGAGGCCATTCCGTCTTGTCTTGCACGAGTCTGGCTGGTGCGGCTCCACTCTGTCCAGAGACACCGACACATCCCCATGCTGCTGTCCCCGTGCTGCCCTCCTGCAGCTGTGTGAGAATAAGGACAGAGAGAGAAAAAGAAGTATTGTAGCAGAAGAGGGGAATATAACATGAAAATATCACCATTCCAATGATTCCACTAGAGGTTCCCTCAGCAAATGTGGTTCACAGGGCAGGGGGCGTGCATATGTGATTCTTGGAATGTATTATATACACAAAGGAGCTCCAATAGCTTACGAGGAGGGGTACCATGGCACCTGTTCTGTATCTCTGCGTGGAAAGTTCTTGAACTGGGGCTTAAGTTCCCTTGGGAAAGTGCTCAAATTTGAGCTGGGGGTTTCAGGGATCACTGGCTGTTCAAAGGGTCCTTGACAGAATAACTGCTGCTTCAACCCTTGGAGTGCACACATGCAGTGAGAGGCACTGCTGCCTCTTCAGAGAGCACAAATCCCTCAGACAGAGCAGCGTGAACAACTCAAACACCAGCAGCTCAGCTGCCAGTCAGAGAGGGCAGCACCTGTTCCTGCACCAAACTGCACAATGCGCCAAGCCCATACAGCCAAGCACCAAGGCTCATGTTTAAGACATACAGACATACAGAAATAAAGAATCCTTACTGATTCTGTAGCCAGAAATGGACACAGGGTCATCACAAACATTTTGCATTTATGGAAAGAAAACCTGTTCTCTAAAGATACATTCCAGTGGATTAGAGACCAGAGCTAAGCTGTGCTATTTACTCCCAGAGAGACAGCAGGCAAGGCACAAAAAAGAAACAGGTATTACCTAGTTAACTATTCAGGAAAAGAGGCAGAAGAGGAAACATCAACTGCTTTAAAGTAATTTCAATGGCAATGAGATGTAAGAGGATGGGATTGATTTAATGCTTTCAGTCTGACTCCCAGACGAGGAAATCAATTATCCTGCAACATTTAATCTCCTTAAGCAGGTCATGGCACAAACTAGAAATCAGAAGTGTTGTATCTAATAAGAGGAGCAGCTCTTAATGGTAGTTAGCATCAGTCTCAAATTTTTCAGAGGCAAACACAGCTGGGATTTGGGGAGCTCTAAAGAGCTGGCCTCACAAGATTTCTGCAGTCCTAATATTTTAAGCATTTTCATTCATTGTTTACCTAACGAAGATGCAGAGCAGCTAAGTAATAGTAGAAGAAGTAGTAGTAGTAATAATAATAATAGTAATAATAATAATAATAATAATGACGACTCTATGGGCCAACTCCAACCCTCCATCAGGAACACGGCCTTCAAAAACCTTGCACAAAATTACTTACTTGGTATGGCTCCTACTATCCTCTAGCATCATGGCAAGTTTCTCAGCTAAACCAACCTCCTTTTTACATCATTCAAGAAAAAAGAAATATCACACAGCTCCTGACTGGGTGCAATCCCTAGCTAAACCAGCCTGCTTGTGGAACAGAATCTCTTGGAAGGAAACATTGTGATGCAGAAGGAGGCTCCAACTGAGTCCCCTCCAGGCTGGGAGAGAAGGACCTTGTCCTTGCATATGGGAGATACATAGCTCCCTGCTGAGCTTTTCACTTACATTTCTTGTGTGAAACTGTTGACATAATGAAGCACAAGCATGAAAATGGAAGCAGGATAGCTAAAGAAAGATCCCTATTCTGTCAGGGAATTGTTTTTCATGTGTACCAGGAGAAAACTAGGGCACAGAATGCACGCATTATGATTAACTTTCAAGAGAGGCTAAAATTATCCAGGATTATACAAATATAAGCAGGGTTGGTTTTGTTTCCTGTTACCAAAAACAATTCAGTGTTGAACACAGAGGAAGGGGCCTGGGGTAGTGGGTTTGGGGTTTAGTTTTAGTTTTTTTGTTGATTTTTTTTTTCTGCAAAAGCTCCACGAGTCTGATGAGCCTGACTTTTTACAAGAGCATGTAGTGATAGGACAAGGGGGAATGGCTTTAAATTTGAGGGTAGAAGACTTAGACAAGACATTAGGAAGAAATTCTTCATAATGAGAGTGGTGAGGCACTGGTGCAGGTTGCCCAGGGAAGCTGTGGCTGCCCCATCTGTGGAGGTGTTCAAGGCCAGGTTGGACAGGACCTTGAGCATCCTGATCTAGTGTGATGTCCCTGCCCATGGTAGGGGGGGCTGGAACTGGATGATCCCTTCCAACCCAAACCATTCTATGATTCTATTCTATGAGGTATTTTTAAGAAGCAAACTCAACATACCTATTCTGAATATTCTTTAACAGACCTTGGAAGCGTGAATTTAAGCTTTATTGTGAGAGTAAAAATCAATATAGCAACTCGCTGAAGCAGTGAATTCATTTAGGAGTTGGATCAGGAACCAGCCTTATTATTTGCAGCATGTACATCAGCGGCTGCCAGCGTTCTCTCCTCCAAGAAAGTAGAAGCCAAAGGATCTAGGAAAAACAATCTTTTGCATTTGTCACACTACTGTGCAAACTTCTCATTGCTCTCTACAGCTACCTGAAAGGAGGTTGTGGAGAGGAGGGAGCTGGGCTCTTCTTCCAAGTGACAGGGGACAGGACAAGAGGGAATGGCCTCAAGCTCCACCAGAGGAGATTTAGGCTGGAGATTAGGAGGAAGTTTTTCACGGAAAGGGTCATTGGGCATTGGAATAGGCTGCCCAGGGAGGTGGTTGAGTCACCTTCCCTGGAGGTGTTTAAGGTACGGGTAGACGAGGCCCTGAGGGACATGGTTTAGTGTTTGATAGGAATGGTTGGACTCGATGATCTGGTGGATCTCTTCCAACCTGGTGATTCTATGATTCTATGATTGTATGATTCTATTCTCTCTCACACTGCCCTAGCTTCACTTCTTTTCCTGGAATACCCCAAAGCAATGAGCTCTCCCAATCCTGCTGATACTCACCTGTCATCCAAAATGGGTATTTCTTGATCAAGGGACAGACAACCTTGTATCAAACAGCAGAAACAGCGCAAGGTGGAGAGCACATATAGCAGAGAGAATTGTAATTTAAAGGCTGACCTATACCACCTATTTTTACACCAAAGCACTTGGGGAAACATGCTTGCGATCATTTTCCTTCTAATTGTCACAAACAAGCAACTATTGCAGCAGTCTGTTCAATATGTACTTAAAACTACAGTTTTATGACTCAGTCATACATAGTACTCACCAAAGCACCTCTATAGTGGGGATGCCACTGGCAGCAGAAGTACATAAGGTAGCGAGAAGCAAAGATTTAAGACCTGATAAAGCAATTCCTTCACTTGTAACATTTGCCTTGTCAGCTGATCTCAAAGAAGAAAGCTTTAAAAAACATTTCAGACTATAAGCACCAATCCTGAAGCTCTGCCAAGAGCTTTCTTGTGTCACTGCATTGCATATCAAGAATTTTAAAATAAAATGAGCTCCGAAGGCTTCTTCTGTACCTACTGAAAGTAGCAGCTCCCACTGCAATTGCTAGGTAGTGGCTGTGTATGACAGGCTGCAGTTTGAAAAACCATCAGTACATCTTTTCCCACATAAACACAAAACAAGAAATGTATGAAAAGGCCTCTGAGCTGCAGGAGGAAAGTGCTCCTCTTTGAGTCTCCTCACTTTTTCCGATGCTGTATTTTACAGACATGCAGTGAAAGTTCATTTTTTCAGGGGAAATACACCTTGCACTTCCTACACGAGCCAGCCAAAATGTTGCTGAGTGCCATCCAAGTTCCAACATTCCTCCTCCCCTCAGAGAACAGGTAGCTGCCTGCCTCTGCTCTCCTGCAGGTACTAGCTGGCTCCTGTTGGCACTGCAGCAGCACACCCTGTGGAGTAAGGAGCAGAGGGAACCAAGGTTAAGGTAGGCAGTGCTATTGCTACCTAAGAAACGTCTTCAGATTTCACAGGACTTTAATGATAGCAAATGGTAATGGAGCTGAAGTGCCTTCTCAAACCCATCGTAGATTCTTGTGCTTTTGAAATCTGTTTTTCAGCTCAATTTCAGAAACGTAACACAGTTGCCCAGAAAAGCACCAAGAACAAAAAGTATCCACTCATCTGGTATAAACCTACACACAACACTGAAAAATGAATCTTGGTCCTGCAGCTTTAATCCTCTGTTGGCATTAACAAATTAGCCACTGGACCTTACTTTTATGAAATGCTCTAAATTCCCAAACAGAAGATAATGCATATGTACACTCTACAGCATCCACTGACTCTGAACTTCCATTTAATACAAAGGAAACAAGTTGACTTTTAATGAAGGCACCTACTGGCATCCAATTATTTAAGTTTAACTTTTTATATATTTGGTCAGTAATCTGGGCTAAGTTTTATTTCATGCTTTTATGCTTTCACTCCACAGCAATAAGTTTGGGGAACGTGCTAAGCACCGCAAACACTTATCTAAACCCCTGACTGATCCAATGCAAGTTTTGGCTCTACTCTTCCCAGCAGTGCACACCCTGCATCTCCCCTCTGGCTTGTTGGGTACCTGCCAGTTCCCACATCCTACGAGGCAGGGCTGCTTTAGGGGTCAGCTGGATATCCTACTAGGCCTCTAGTGCCTGGGTTCCCTGGGCAGTCAATGGAGAAAAAGAGGAAACTTTCCTATAAGGCACCTATCCCCAATATAACATGAATAATATACATGTGATGAGTTATCCCCAGGTGCCCAGCACTCTGGTGACTGTTGGGGAATGTGGCACAGAATGTGGAAGCAACCTTGGGATAGCAGAAGTCGGGCAAGCTTAGTTTTCCCAAGTGGTAAGAAAAAAAAAATCAATATGCAAAATCACGACTGGTAAAAAGAGGTAAATAGTTAACAATTATTCATTATTTCCTCACAATACAAGAATCAGGACAGGAAATAAGTCTAAAAATAAAGGGAAATGTTTTCCTACATTATTCTACTGTGAAACTCACTGCTATAGAACATTATGGAAGCAAAAGCATAAGCGGGTTCAAGAAAACTAGATGGCATCATTGAGGAAAAAAGATGTAAAGGTTACTGAAGACAAACTACACAGCCACAACACTCTATCACACAGGCCATTAGCCACAAAATGCCAGATGCTGGAAGACAAAAAAAGGCCAAAACAAATCCACACTCCTGCTGCATTTTTTCACTTGTACTTTCCCTCCCCCAAGACATAATCGCTAGTGACTGTTATGTCCATATGCAGATGATCTGCTTAATAATGCAGTCTTCTATACTTACTTGCAACACTAGGTGGCAGGGTAAATATCTAGCTCGTCTACAGCACTGAGAACTTCAAATGCGCTCTTCCTTGACAATAGTTAATGATGAGTGCAATGCAGCATCTCGGTTTCATACTACTGGATTTGCTTTGTGTCCTGACATAACCTGAAGCAACAGTTTTCAAGTAAAATATGTTAGTGGTGCCAGAATACAGGCTCATTCCTTCCCTGAGATACCTTGCCCTCTCATTTCAAAAACTATTGCAAAATGCTTCTTCCTCTCCAGAAGCAGTTTAAACAAACACAAAATTGAGTTAAAATCCTCATTACCGTCACTTCCGAAAAGACACAGCACCATAACATTTACCTCAAGCCTCTGTTGTTCCAAAAAGTCACTTTATTATTTAAAGCTTCACATCACTTGTGTGCTGCTTGTGAAAATACAGAAAAGGGGCAATAATGAAACAAGTTCTGCAACTCTGGCAGCTGCGAGGCAGGCAAAACAGTGAAAACGATTCTTCAGGCCATACTAATCCTCCTGCCAGTATCCTCTTTCCCTTCTGCAAGTGGGAAAAACCTTCAGGCTTGTAACATTTTACTCAAGGTCCCACAAAATTTGAGAGGGGAAAGGTACGATCTTTCTTCACGAATGTGAGCTCCAAGTTTCAAAACAAATGTGTATGTATATGTAAAGGACACCACCTCTGCACTGCAGCATAACTTGCCATTTTCCAAATTACAGACATTTCCTAGAATGTTGCTGACATTAAAAGTCAAAGTCTGACACTTGACTCCTACTCTGTTCACCTAATTTAAAGAAAAAGGCAGGTAATTACTGGCATGGTTGGTAACGCTCTCCCTTTAGAACAGGAAAGTCAGCACAGGATAGTCACTCTAATTCAGCTTTCTACTAGTTTCTCAGCTGTATAAAGAAATGCTAATGCCTTCCAGTACATCTTTTAAAAATCTGCAGAAAAAAAAAAAAAAGGTCAGTACACTGCTCTTCAAGCAGTGAAACACAAGAAGGAAGGTCAAGTAATTAAGCCACAGACTAGAATTTATACATAAAGGAGTCGCTGAATGTGATGTTAGCTCACAAACAATTCACAGAAAGGCACTGAATTGGATTTCGATTTTCACAGTGTTTGGTAACTGTAAAGTTTGTTCCATTTCTGAAAAATAAGTTAATACAAAATTTAAAAAAACACTGATGTGCAAGTCTGCTGCATAGAAGGAGGTACATTTTCATACTTCAAAATAGTTTAAAACATTTGTACATAATGAACAGAAATTCTCTTTTACATAAAGAGTGTTTCTTTGCCAACAGCAGCTGGCAACTCCAAAACACAGAATTAAGACAAGAGAACCAGACAGTCTGAGTCACTGCCATTTCTGTCAAAAAAATTACGCCACCCTTTTCTACAGCTCATCATGCTTGTATGTAAATTCCCTTGCAGATATAAACCCATCACTGTCTTCATCTTCTTTATCAAAGATGTCTTCAACCAAAGCATCATGCTGAGTGTCGTTTACCACTGCTCCATGCTTTTCAAATTCTTTCTTCAAGTAAATTTTCACCTATTAAACAAAAGGTGAGAATTAATGCTTTTAGGCTTATGGAAGGATTGAGTACATAGTGTAAGAAAGGGTCACTATGTTCAGAATGGTGGCACTGGACAATAGATACTTTCCTTCCTATGCCACAACCAGAATAACACTTGTCTGACTGATTCTGCAGCCCCATGCAGCAATCAAAGACTCTTTAGTAATAGAAGTGACAGTAAAACTAGCAAATCAGTTTCCATATCTTTATGATATCTGACTGAAAAACGAGCCAGGAAAACTTGTCATCTGATGTCTATACAAGTTAAGTATAAATCACTGGGCAGAAGCTGTCACCTACCACGTGGTCAGAGACCCAAACAGTTTTTCGCATCCTAACACTCTGACAAACCAGTTGATGTGAAGAGCCACCCCAAATATAAACAGAAATTAATCCACAATCTCAGCTTTGCTGCTCTAATTTGAACTACATTAATGAATCTTTCTAGACACCTCAAAATTTTGAAGGACAAAGATTCAAGACAGCTTTTAAACAGACCAGTAGAGCAGGTATTTGCAATAAGCTAGTTACTAATGGTGAGCAGTGTTTTGAACAACATCAGATTATTTTTTTACTGAGTTTAACTATTGAGATCCCAAGCATTCAACTGCAGAGCCTTCTACAAGAACTTGTGTTTAGATACTCGCCTAAGAGGATCAAGTGAAGCTTATCATTTCCTTTCTACTACCCCATGCTGGTAGGTTCACTCACAAGAAGGCTAACCAACTCACCTCTTGCTTGGATAGCTTCCAGTCATCATTAAGATCCATCTCTTGGAATGACTCATGAGACCGGGGTCCATTCCTAATTTCAAGAAGGTCAACGTTGAAAATCAGCGTGCTCTCAGGCGGAATTTTTCCTGCCCAAAATGGTAAATGGAGAAGAGTTAAAAACAACTACGTATTCAGTGCCATACAAGAGCCATTTGCAGCAGAGCAGTGTTCTAGTAATCCTACTACTTTTGAAGCATCCTATAACTTGAACTAACAAAGATAAGTAACTGTAACAGTGATAACTATTTCCAAACACAGCAGAAACTAATTATATGAACCTGATGACTTTCTAAGAGTGCCAAAGATCACCTCTCTATGCCACCACCCCTTAAGAATTTTGGTTTATCAGGCATTGACATCTACAGTGACACGACATGCCTTCATGCTGTTGGCTAAAGCTACTGTCAAAGACCATTAGCACAATACTTTGTTCCGTCACAGAAGCAAACAAACCATAAAAAAAAGGTTGACTAGGACTGAAAATATTTCTATATTGGGTGATGGTATCCCAAAAAAATACTCCTGTCCTTGGAGAAGATATGGAAAAAAACGGATCTGCGTCTACTCTTTTGGAGCTATGGTGTTGAATACACCCTGAGATGCAGAAACAAATGGGTTTGTAGATTTCTGGGATGCACAAATGTGCAGAAACTTCTGGAAATACAGGGCACAGTGGCCTGCTTAGTTTGGAACACAGGTAATTTTTTGAGTGTTACAGAAAAAGGCATCTGACTCATCATTCAAGCCAGACAGCAAGCAAGGTGGGAGGCTACTGAAATTATGCGCATTCAGAGGAAAGCACAAAGAAAATGGACTAATTCTGCCTTCAAGGGCATCATTTTAAAATAGCAACATCATTATGCTCAGATACTTCAAAGTTTTCCTAAAGCGAGTAATTTCTTAAGGCAGTTTGCAGTGTTTACTTGTTCAACCTTCTTGCACTAAATGCAGAGGTGAGGCTGGCAAGTCTTTGAAGAACAACCGTAGCACTTTACATATTAACTAAGACAATCAGGCCTGCGATTACTACTTGAGTGCTACAATATTTAATATATTTTTGTGGAAAAATTTACAGTTGTACCCTGCATACAGCCAACTAACTGACCACAACAAATTACCTGTTCTCTACTAGAAACATGAACACTTTAAGTACTATCTCTTAAACCACAAAACAAGGCTTCTAGAAAAATATGTTTCAAAAGTGAAAAAAAAGGAAGAAAAAAATTGTTATAAGTTGCTAACCTATTATAAATGTGAATATTATATATAGTTTTTGTGCATTTGGAACTCAAATGTAGAATTACCTTGAATAATAACTTTTAGCTAGCCTGTGCCCGGACCTTTATGCTTAAATAAGGAATTTTAGCATGGTCGCAGTTAGAAAGAATGGGAAAGAATGGGGTTGTATCTAATTAAGCCAGATAACAAGGACTGGCACAATGATAAGAGAAAGAAGAACCAGCTAGGACCAGATGCAACCTTGAAGAGGTGCCCAAGGAGTCTAAGAGCATGAGAAATAAGAGTTGAAAAGTTCAGCTGTGAGGAAGATCTACAGCCTTCATCCAGAGACCCCTGAAGAAGACTTCCCCAGAGAGCAGACTGCATGTAAATAAATTCCGAGAACTGATTATAATAGATACATCTGTTTAAAAAAAAAAAAAAAAAAGAATATGACATGTTTCCTGGAATCTATACGAATATGTATATTTAACCTGCATAAATAAAATAACGTCTATCTTCAACAGTCACATGCACATTAGATGGAGCTATCCCCTGCATGCTCAGTGTCACATTAAAGAACACCTTACTTAATAATCAAATTGGCATTGATTATTGAATTTGGCTTTTCATGGTATCACAAGGATACTTTCAAGAAAGGAAGGAATGGAGAACGCTGTATATATGGAGTACTACTTAGCATGGAGTAATATGAAGTACTACTTAGCCTATGTTCCAGAAGATACAGATATGCAAATGTTCATTACTCCCAAAACAGTCTTAGATTAACAGGAGAGGACATTTATCTTTTCTGCTTTGAAGTCTTGCATTACCTTAGGTCATTTGTGATAACCATTGTAATGACAAAATATTTCTAATAATTGCCCCCTCCAAAGTTGACCAAAATAAATCCCATAAAGCAGAAAAGGTAACCTTCCTGCATCATTCAAGCTGTCACTCATCTAACTGCAAATTCCAGATCTGTCTCTCCCATTAAAAAGAGAACTTGGAAACATTTGAAAGGAAAATCCATAAACACCATCAGTAGTAGACAAAATAAATGGTGACTTTTCACTATATCAGCTAAGAATTGGCTAGGCAGCAGTACAGGGAGTTTCTCAGAGTTCAAAAAGAAAGTTGCAAGAATGAGACTTGCACATGCACATTCACAAAGTACGACCACAAACACAGATGCAACAGGAAAAAACAGGAGGGAAAAAAAAAAAAAGCAGGGCACTGTTGAGCACAGCAGTAACAGAAAAGCCACTCAGTACCTACAGCACAGCAGCTACCAGAAATCCCTGGGTTTTTTTTCCCTGCATTCATCATAAACAGTTATTTCTGCAGGAAACAAATTTGTGAGCAAGAGCACCTGACCACACCATTTTTTCTTATTTACTGGAATCAGCCTGGAAATCTTGAAAGCTTGCTAACATCTTTGGCAGAGAATAACAGTAAGATACAGATATTAAAATCAATTAAAGAAAGGGAAGGACTTCAGGTGCTTTACCTTTCCCTTCTTTTCCATAAGCAAGGGCTGGTGGAATAGTTAGTTTCCGCTTTTCTCCCACACACATGTCCTTCAAACCTTTGTCCCAGCCTTTGATGGCTTCCCTTATGCCAAGTGTAAACCACATAGGTTGACCATTATTATGCTTGTGACTGGAAAAGAATGAAATAAAACACTTAGTCTTTAGACAAGTTCCATAAAAGCACACAGAGCAGATACTCTCACAGTACTGATATACAATTAAAGAACATCACTATTTTGGCACTTCTTAAATCAAGCACCGAGACTTGTGTGGCAAGGCTCCTTAAGAAGCAGAAAGAAAAGAAAAAACATAATCTACGTGGTGAGTTTATCATCAACTGAGCAACCTGGATCCCCACCTTCACTTCCCAGATCACCTATTTTCAGTTTGAAACTGATCCGAATAGAAAGGCATTTCTAATTAAAAAAAAATCTACATTCAAGGTCATGTATATTCTTTGATAAATTGTAAATCAAAAACCAGCTTGGTCATGATTACAATATACCTTATGACATGTTTAGAAGAATCAGCCACATCTATTTTAAAAAAGCCATTAGAAAAAAACCCCACACAACAGATAGTCCAGAAAAACAGAAGCAAACGCATGCAGAACATTAAAACAGACAAACCCCTTTTCCAATTAAACCAGGTGGCACACTAGGACCATTGTCACTCTACTGAAAGACACAGGCTTTTAAAAGCTCGATTTACTAGTCATGCAGGAAAGGTGCTTAACAAGAAAACAAAGCACTTACAGAAGTTAGTGAGCAGCAAAAACTTAGTGCCACTAGAACTCCTTTTAGAGGGGGTAGGTTAACTACAAGAGAAAATTAGTGAGATTTTAGTTTAAAACGTCTGCAAGAGCATTAACATGCAAAACTTTTTTAAAAAATATGTTCCACAAAAGCAGACTTCAGACACAGTCTACAAATACTTGAGTATTTTGCCGTCTCCTACAGTTAACACTCAGTTGATGTTTCACAGGAAAGGCAACGTTAGCAAGTCGTTGTAAACTCTTAGCAGACTCCCTCGAATTTCTAGCTCCTCGTCCTACTTGCATTGCTGTGGCTCTGGTATGTCGATTTGTCTGGTTGGGGGCAGGTAACCAATTATGCCCTTTCAGTACTGAAAGCTCTCATTGTGCTCCCAGTCGCAGAAGGATATAAATAAACTTTTTTTTTTTTAAATTAGGGGCAGCCCTTTCCCCTATAAGTTTGCTTTAGAAACCAAACAAATTCCTGCATAGCAGAAGACATTAAGCCACTGAAATCATATACTGAAATCTGTGTCTAAATTACAGAAGAGGATGCAACCCCATTGCTATGGACTAAGCAGAAAAGGAACCTTAAATATTTATTTTATAGCCTCAATTTGGTAAAGGGAAAAGAATGATTGGAAGGAAACATGAAGATCATCTAGTCCAAACTCCCTGCAGTGACCAGGGACATCTTCAACCAGATCAGGTTGCTCAGAGTCCCATACAACCTGACCTTGAATGCTTCCATCTACTGCTACTCTGGGCAACCTGTTGCAGTGTTTCACCACTTTCAGTGCAAAAATTTCTTCCCAATATCTACTCTAAACTTCTCTTCCTTTACTTTAAAACTATTAACCCTTGTGCTATTCCTACAGGCCCTGCTAAAGAGTTTTTCCTCCTCTTTCCTATAAGTCCCCTTTAAGTATTCAAAGGGCAGAGTAAGGTCTCCTCGGAGTCTTCTCCAAACTGAACAAACCCAACTCTCTCAGCCTCTCTTCACAGGGGAGGTGTTTCAGGCCTTTGATCATTTTGGTGATCCTCCTCTGGACTTGCTCCAGCCGGTCTATGTTGCTCCTGTGCTGAGGGCTCCAGAGCTGGATACAGTATTCCAAGCGTGGTCTCTCCAGAGCAAAAGAGCAAAACCACCTTCCTCAAACTCCTGTCCGTGCTTCTTTTGATGCAGCCCAGGACATGGCTGGCAGAAGATATGAGCTTTATTGTTGAGGTTCATCTCTGAGTCAGTGCTTCCTACGCTGCCACAGTATAAAGGCAAACCCAACTTTCTGAAAAAGGTGCAGCAGAAAGGGTCCCACTGACAAGTTTGTGCAGCATTGCTTAAGCTATTTTAGTTCAATAACAAATATAATCCAGAGCATGTTATGAACTTGCAGGTTTTTGTTTCCTTGCACCCAGGTAAATGCAAGTTTTGGCAGGGAGGGGTAATTGTAAACATAAAACACCACCTGCAGTCAACAAAATGCTCCTCACAGAGCTACTTTAGAGATGTGCTAGGGGCCACTGTCAGGGGTCCAGATTCAGGAAAGCACTGCCAGAAGAGATCAACTATAGTAAAATAAAGATATCTATAGACAAATATAGACCATAGAATAGTAGAATCACCAGGTTGGAAGAGACCCACTGGATCATCAAGTCCAACTATTCAATGAATCTTAACTATGTGGGATATAATATATATATATCCACAGAGTAGAGTTCCATATTTATATCTCCGTATATATATACATACATATATATACATATCTGCATAGATATCTCTCCATTTATGTGGAGATATACATATTGATATACAAACATGTACATCTCCATACCTACATTTTCATATGTATATATTCATATACATTTATCTCTCTCCATATCCCTTTCCATGTCTATATCCCTCTCCACGTCCCTCTCTATATCCCTCCCCGAAGTCTCTCCACACCCACGTCCCTCCCCACGTCCATGTCCACGTCTCTCTATCTCTCCATGCCCATGTCTATGTCCCTCTCCACGGCTACAACCCTCTCCATGGCCCTGTCCATGTCCACGTCCATCTCTCTCGCTCTCTCAACATGTCCACGTCTAGATCCCTCTCCACATCCCTCCCCATGTCTCTCCACGTCCATGTTGATGTGTGTCTCTCCATATATCTCTCTCTATGTTCATGTCTAGATCCCTCTCCGTGTCTCTCTCCACGTCCACGTCTCTCTCTCTCTCCCTCTCCATGTCTATGTCTAGGTCCCTCTCCATGTCTCTCCCTCCAAGTCGATGTCGAGGTCCCCATGTCCATACCCCTCTCCAGAGCTGCCTATGGAGCTACCCGCCCCAGCCCCGTCCCCGCTTACGTGGAGTGGAACAAGGACCCGTCCCTCTCCAGGTACCCCTCGTAGTGAACCAGCATCATGTCGCCCCACTTGCTCCTCCTGTGGCAGATGAAGGGCTTGTGCAGCACCTCCACCTTGACGTCGGCGGCGGGGATGAGCGCGGCGGCCGCGCAGCCCAGCGCCGCGCCCAGCAGGACGGCCCTCAGCGCCGCCGCCATGGCCGGGCGCGCCTCACCGCGGCCCCGCCGCCATCCCGACCCGGGCGCGCCCGCCCGGCGACGTGGCACAGCCCCCGCCTCCCGACGGGGCAAGCCCGGTGCAGGCAGGCAGCCACCCACCGGCCCCGCCGCCGCCGCCCAATCCGCTCCGGGAGGCTCGCACGCCGGTCGGGCGGCGCCCTCACCGACCGCGCGTTCCCATTGGCTACGCTCCCCTCCTTCCCTTTCCCCTTGTCTAGCGTGTGGGTTGCAATTCTCGGAACGATTTGCGCTCCCGCAGCAATGCGGAGCCGCTCTTCACACGCGCGGCTGCGGCGCGCTCTGCGCTAGTAGCGTGAAGGTGGGGGGCGGGCCGGGCGGTATGACTCCGCCCATTAGGCGGAGCTCGCTGGGCGGCCGGCGCCCTCCCCCTCCCGGCTTTCTCCTGTCCGTCACGTGGGTTGCGATTCTCGGAACGGTTTGCGCTACCGTAGCGCCGCGGCGCCGCTCTTCAGGCGCGCGGCTGCGGCGCGGCCTGCGCTAGCGGCGTGGTTGGCGGGGGGCGGGCGGCGCCCCGCGATGGCCGAGGGTGCGGGCGGCGCGGCGGGGAGCGGGGGGCGGCGGGTGGCGTGAGTACTCCGGCCGCCCCGCGTGGGCCGGCGGCCATGGAGGGGGTGCTGTACAAGTGGACCAACTACCTGAGCGGTGAGTTGCTACCAGCTCTCAGCCTCCGCGCCCTGGGAAGCCGGGGGAAGCCGAGACCTGGGTGGAAAAAGCTGCTGGCGTTAAATCATGCTTGGAGGGTAAAAATGCATGGGAAAAAAAAAGGGGGGGAAAGGGCTGTCCGGCTAGTTTCAGGCCCAGAATTGGGGGTTTTTTGGGGGTGCCGTGTGCCATGGCGATACAAGAAGTAGTTTCTGTTACAAGAAGTAGAATATTTTTTATTTCAGCTAAAGTAAAGTTTCATCTAAGTAATTGTACTTCTTGGGAGTTAGACATAACGGCCCTCGGGTTGCATGTTTTCTTTCAGACAGTGTTTTCCCAGACTGTTCATTCTTTAAAGACGATAGAGTCTCGCGTAAAGTGTCATCTGTGCTGAACAGATGTGCCTCCAGTAATCGCTTCTGTTTGGAGTCTCTCCCTTTCTCAAGTACAAGGTCGAGCAGAGAGCTGAAACCAGCTCCAACTTAGCAGGAGTTTTGACTGTTGTGAAGTTCACAATAACATTAGAATCAGTCCTTGGAAAGTCATAAATATGCCTAAGATTTCTGGGAAAATCTATACATGTCATGTATATATGTCAAAATATATGTCATGTATACATGTCAAAATTTATACATGTAAGTGTGAAATCTGTTCTGTAATCAGCTTTTGTCTTGTTTCACATCATTGATGGAGATCACTCCGTCTCGTGTCCCAAACCTGATAAAAGAGTACTTGCTTTCTAAAACTCCAAGTTTATTTGCTGGCATCTTCGGTATCAATGGGACACTTGACTCCTGTCGCAGACTGCAAGCAGCCGAGTGTGGCCAGGGATTTCCTCAGCAGAGGTTCAAGGTGCTGGGGTCAGGAAGGCTGCGGAGGTGAGGAGCACCCCATGCCACCCCTATTCCTGCCAGGTGTCTGCTCTTGGATGCCTCGGAATTGGGATGCTTTGTAATATGGGGCATGTGGATAGGGTCTTGCCTGGTGCAAACCTCCCTGCTGGTTTGCTTTGAAACAGTTTGGAAACTTGGTGGTCAGAGAAAAATAACCACGACCTTGACATTGCCAGGTGCAAGTTTTTTTCTTGGGAATGTAGGCAGGGAAGGGCTGCCTTCCTGCTTGGATTAGTCTCGGAGGGGCTGGAACAGCTGCACCTCTCTGGTTAGCTGGGAAAGTGTAGGAAATCAAAATGGAACAGAGAAAAAGCTGAAGCGTGAGCGATGCATTCATGTGGCAGGGGGATATTCAGGGGGGAGTGGTGCATGAGGCTGGATTTATTGATGTGCTGGAAGATTGCTGCAGCTTTTCCCCTTTAGGCAATAGGAGAGAGGAATCAAAAATTATCAGGTCTCAGTGAATAGGCATGGATTTGTTTTATTTTGAATTATTTATGAATACTCAAGAACTTGAGCGGCATTATTATTCTTTTCCCCATAATGAAAACATCTATGGTTCGGTCGATCTAGAGTATGTGTTTGTCATTCTTTGCATTGCTTAGATGCTGGGCGTATTCGAAACCCTTGTGCTTGCTTTTGTGCCATGAGATCTGGGGAGTGAGTGTCTGTGGGAACCAGTGTGTATGTGGATGACTGACTGGTATTTGGCATTGTAGCATTGTGTCTGAGTATGGCTGTAGTAGGATCAGCTGGATTTGTCTTCCGTTTTGATGATAAGATGAAGACTGACAATCAGAAATATTCCAGTTCCATTGAAATGAAACTTTTTATTTTGCTAGTCACATTGAGATGTGCTTTTAACCAAATGACCCTTTATGAAGAAGGATGAGACTTTGCAAACCTCAGCCTAGGCGAATGCTGACTGAAGGAATCTATTTTCCTTGGATGTATGAGACTTGCCCCAGCTAGAAACTAGATGAAATTTTATTCTTAACAGAGAGAAAATCAGTGGTGGAGGATTGAGGTATCTTTATGATTTCTTTGCTGAAACTTGACTCTGCTGGTAATTATGGTCAAGGTCACTCCATTCCATGCCCTTTTTCAGCTTGTAGAGAGTCTGTCTGGTGTCTGTTTCAGAACGATAAATTTGCTGTTCTGCAAGTTAACTAGGCTTACATATGCTTTCTTTGGCATAAAATGAAGACTTCCTGCCCTGAAACCATTAAGTTTTAAATTTATGTTATGATGCAAAAAAATGTCATACTGGAATGTGATCTTTATTGTAGCAGTAGCACAGAGCTGGAGAGTGAGAGACAGGAAAGCCTCCTTTCAGGGATTAAGAGGGTTCAACAGGTCATCCAGAACAGTATTTCTGTCAGTATTCTGCTTTTCCTCTTGCTTGAGATTAACTTGTGTGGTGTAAATGATGTATGCAAAAAGTTAGGAAAATGTGTGTCATGTTTTATGTGTTATTGAATGCCTGTGTTACTAACATAGTGCTGATGTGGACATACACAGCCTGTATCTTACACCCTTTCCTCCTCAGAATTAGAAACACAGAGGGAGGAGATGAGATATTCACCAAAGAATAAATCTAGCACCGTAGAAAAGGAGAACTACTTTCCCTTTATGCCGTGAGAGAGGAGCTAATGAAGCTTGTTTTGAATCTTTTCTGGAAATATGGGATTTATAACATCTTCTGTTGTTGCCATCATAAGGTCAAGCCCACATCAACCTATTTTACCCCCAGCTCCTGGTTGCAAATTACATGGTTATTGACAGCAAGAACATTTCAGAAATAGGAAACAAGCTTGTCTTTCTGTGAGTAAAGGGCAAAGAAAGCATAGCAACTGGAAGATAGATTAGCTTACTTTACTGCTCAAATAAGTTATCTTGTTTTATTTATAAGTACTTGTTTGCTTTATAGAGATTAGGATAAATTGTATTAGTTTACTTTGTTTCTACTTGGAGATAGGGTTTTTCCCCTGGTGTTGATCCTGTGCTCACCCTGGGGTTTCTGTATGCAGGGGTTCCAGTGCTACCTCTGAAATCTCTGAGTTTGGAGAACAGAGATTTTAGAGTTTTTTTCTCTCCCTTAATGCAATGGCTACCAGACAGTGATTTCGCTGTGTAAGATTTTTGTTTAAGTTCAAGTGAAGTGTGCCAACTTTGGATCAGATAAGCGAGACCTGCACGCATGCATATGAAAATCCACTGAGGATCTTGTGTTTGCAGTAAGTCTGTTCTGAAATTGCTTTTGTTTATGCTTCCCCCACTAAATTGCTTAAAATCTTAAGGGAGCAGGGAACTTTGTAAGCAGAATTATCGCTGCTGTATGGAGTGTGATAGCACTTTCCTTACTTGGGCAAATATATGATGCCTCTGCAAACTTTGAATTATTAATCCTCAAAATCCAGAGCTGGATGACTTAAATCATACAGGCATCCAAGATGGCTTCAACTGAACCTATAGTCAAGGCATATAATTTGATCTTAAAAAATTCTTAGATTATATCCTTTGCCAAAACTCTATATAATCTTTGAATTGTTTGTTAAAGTTTGTGGAGGCTATGAACATTCTATTAGTATGGATAAAGGGAGTATAACTCATTTCAGTACCGCTTATTGTGAGCAACTGGGGTGACAACATCACCCTCTGCCTTCCCTGTAGCTCCTCAGTCTGTTTTGCTGCCGCTGCCTATGGCCCTGGCTGAGCACAAAGCATCCTAGTGTGGACATCATCGTGGCCAGATCCTGGAGAAAGCAGAGAACAGAGCCCCGAATGCTGCTCTGTGCTGTTTGGAAACTCTCTCCCACAGGACTCTCTGACTGAACTAAAGCTGCAATTCACACTCTTTGTTAAGCATACATTCTGATTAATAAAAGAGATTTCTTTAGTCGTGGGAGATTACCTTGTAAAAATAGTCTGTGATTTTCATTTCTTGCCAGGCTTATAGAATGAGTAAACTATTGCTTACCCACAGCGAGACAGAGTGTGGAGTTGGGGAATACTTTCCTTCAACGGTGTGTGTAAAAGCTTGGCACCTTTGGTTACTTTTTTTTTTCTGGAATTCAATACAGTTCAGACCTTTAGTGTAAGGTGCAGCCTTACCTGGGATTACTGGCCACAGGCGGGATTGCCGCTGACTGTGGAATAAGGTGGTACGTGCCAGCTCTTGGCTTGGGGATCCAAGGCAGCTTCAGTCATTAGAAAGCCAAATGCTGAATGCTTCCACTGACTCACCTGGTATTTTCTGTGTGCCTTGTGAAGTGGCTTTGATCACATTTCTTAAAAAAAACTTATTTTTTTCCTGTTATTCAGATATTCACTTCCTTAATTGTGCTAACTCTAACCTTAACTAAGTCATCCTCCTTGAGGTGTGACACCCTCACATTCATGCTGTCACTAGTGACGCTGCATCATACCACATAACATAGATCACTCTCCCCACCTTCCTGTCTGTAATCATCCCCTCTTGTTTTATTGTTGTGCTCTTAATTCTTCTCAGTTTCAACTGAGATATCAAGAGCTAGCACCAAGCAGTGAATTTCAGCTTTCACACAAAACTTTAAATTGTCACTAATGATTCAGAATTGCTTGGGCTTGGAGGGAGAGCTCAAGAAAATGTGAAAGGGCATTATCTTTGAATCTGGAGCCACAAGATACTGCTTAGAGTGAGTCTTTGTTTTGGGAGTTTAATTTGAGAAATCTTTTCAGATGGGAGATGTACGCTTCCAGTTGATATCAAACTCTGGAAATAAGGCCCTCTGTTTCCAGAGAAAGAGAAAGTAATTGAAAATGTCACACTTTGATAAACATTTGATTCCAAAAAGCTTTTGTTGATAGCTTTTTCCTTTCTTTTTTTAGCCTCTGAGTACAGTCTGAATTCTGTTTGTGTAAAATAAGAAATCTGGCTTTTGTGGAGGTAGACCCTAGAGAGCTGAGATTTTTCTTGCCTACAAGGCAGTGGTGTGCCCAGTACTACTGACCAGAGCTATTCTTGGGGACCAGGCATTGGTTTAGATGGATGACCAAGTCTCACCCAGTCCCGCCTACATTTCTCACCCAGGATGCTTCAGGGACTAGTTTGTTAATTCGCTTTGGATTTTGTGTAGTTACATTTGTGTGGTTTGACCTTCTTTCTCCTCTCTCGCTCTCTTCCCTCCCTTCTCCTTTTTCTTCGCTCATCAATCTTGCTTTTGTCTTACCTTTTTGAAATTGAGTAATGTGCTCACAGCAGAGAAGTTTGATGAGGCTGCAGGAGTGGCAGTGTCCCCTCTCTCCTCTG
Organism: Coccyzus lansbergi; assembly: GCA_033558105.1. NCBI lineage: Eukaryota > Metazoa > Chordata > Aves > Cuculiformes > Coccyzidae > Coccyzus > Coccyzus lansbergi. Next base: position 1,086,628 of record JAUMJK010000307.1, read on the forward strand.
CAGGTGTCAGAGCGATGCTGCAGAGTCTGCCTGGCAGTGCAGCGTTCCCTGCCAGGTATGCTGCAGTACCGGTGCCTCTGCATTCAGTCCTGCACTGAAAGTCATCTCGGGGAACGGCTGAGTAGGACAGAAATGAAAGGTGTGGTAGAATGATGGTGATGAGATAATATATTGTGTGTTTACATAAATTTATTGCGTGTCCTCAGTCTGGCCTGATAACCACCCCAGGGGTCAGGGAGAGGAGCAGCTAGCTTGCTGGAGCTGGGAAATGTAAACAGAGAAGGGGGAAGCTCCTGGGAGCTTTGAATAACTTGAGTTAGTGTGTCTGGGCAGTGGCCTGGATTATTGAACTTTTGCCTGCCTCACTTGCCATGATCCTCTCTCTGCCCTTCATCCTTTCACTGTGTCCTCTTCAAAAATGCCTGATAGCTGGTACATTGCAGTCTCTGTGCCTTGGAAGGTCACTAGCATAAAATCGTTTGCAAACAAACACGAATGCCCTGTGATGGCAGGAAGCTTTTTCAATACTGCTAGCATGGCACTAACAGTTGTGATTGAAATGAAGGTGGAATTTCTGGGACACCTGCGAGAAAAATCATTTGGGAGAAGGTTAGTGTTGTAAAGTTGATTCCGGCTGTTGTTCCCAACTAGAAACACACAGCAGCATAAACTGAACTTGGTCTTGTGAAATGTACACGCTGTCAGTTGTTAAGAACTGTATTGTAAGATTTAGTGCGTGCACTCAGTAGTTGAGGTCACAGGTGTGTTGGGATGTTGAAAACAACTGTTTTGTCCATTTGTGATGTAGAGATTTCTGTAGTTCTAATTCCCTAGGGGTATCCTCATCCATTGGACATTTGTGCAATAAGTCCAGCAGTGGTCACTTTTAGGCCAGCATGAAACATTTCTGTTGTAGAGGTGAGGAGGTGCAGGCAGCTCAGTGCAGAAGTCAGTTTTTTCTCAGCATGGTCCAGGGCAGCTCAGCAGTCTTCTTTCCAAGCTGGAAATAAGATCTCTTGACTTGATGCTGTGTTTCTGCTGTTAGATACATCCTTCAACTGGAAAATATGATTTTCTTCGGGACTGGAAAGCTGGTATTTTGTGGTCACAGTTATGTAAGGGAGAGGTGGATTTTATGGCCAACAGGTGCTACCTGAACAACCAGGAGCAGGCTGGGCTTTAGCAAAGGTGTGAATCTGATGGCATTTAGACGCTTACATCAGCACTGGCAACTAGGGAAGGGCATATATTGCATTTTCTCTTGCTTTATGCAAGACACAAGCACTGCCTTGGTCCTTGGAGTTTTTAGCAGCTCTTGTCCAGCTATCAGTGCTGGCTAGAACCTGTAGTTCAGCTCTTCCTGGGTGCTGGGAGATAGAGCAGTGGTAGGTGGTGGTGCGATGAACACATGGCATAGCTTACTCTGGTCAGGGTGTGGTGAAAGGATGGATATTTCTTGTTGCGAGACATTTCTGGCTATCAGAGCAGCCACTCTGTGACTCTCTTGTGACTCTGCACAGGAAAGTAGGGATCTGCTCCTAATCTGCTCCTGCTCTGTGGGGCTGCAGCCAAGTCTTGGATCTTGCTTAGGATATTAGCAGTAGGGATGTGACGAAGGCTTTAATTCCTCCTATTAGGTTGATGTTGCTGTAACATGGAAAATTCAGAATTATCTCCTATCCACACTTAGAATCTGGATTAAGGTCAAAGAGGTCCAAGTACTATCTATCGCATAAGTTTTATAGAATCTTATGTTGAAGCTTAAGAAATTAGTAAGCATAATGTATTACATAATACTAGTGAAAAGCAAGCAATAATAAAAACCTGAGTGTCTGGCCTTTGTGCCTTTTAGAAATGCAACTGAAACTGGCATCTCTTAATTGCAGCTTGTTTTCCAGGTCATCAATTTGGCTTCTTGAGTATGTAATTCTCCCAGATGGTTTGGCTTTGTGGATGTCTGACAGGATCTACATGTCTTCAGATGTTTTTTTTTCTTCAGGCTTGGCACATTGGAAAGAATGTTGTCTGGAGTCTTGAGTTGCGTAACACTACAGTTTGAATTATGTCCAAGTTTCAACTGTGTTATCAAGAAATGTCAAGTTTGTTCAGTGACAGCTGCATCCAGACTTCCTGAAATGTAATAGTGCAAGTAGGTAGATTTTCAAGGCTGTGGAAACTTCTGGAGAAGACTGAATCCTTAGCAGGCACAGACTGCTTAATTATCTGTTTCTGTAGTGGACAATATTGGATATTCCAGGTACTGCAGGTACTACGTTTCATACGGGAGTGCGATTTGTATTTGGACCTTAGCTGGAGTCTGTGAAGTTGTCTGGAATCTTTTCACTTTCTTCTGTGGCTAAAACCATAAGCTACTAGTCATTTTTACTGTGCTTTGCTTTTTATGGTCCTTTTGTATATATATCTCTTTCCCCAGCAAGGTCAATTTTTACTGTTAATGACTCTATGCCTCTAAAATGAGCTGTGGAAATATGAGCTATATTTTGTCATGCCTGTGCACCACCAGCATAAATGGAGTTAGTAAATTCTCCTTCAAAGTTGCCTTAGTGCTGGCACCAGTAATACCTTAAAAGGTTCTGCTCTATCTTTCTGTATCAGGGGAAGTCTGAATGCTGAGTTCCAAAAACTGTAGTATTCCTAGAACAGTTTATGGGGAGAAAATAAAACTGAATAAATTCAGAACTTGTGTTTATGGAAGTGTCTGAGTGTCTTTTTACTACCTTGTTTTTTGTTGTGTGTTTCCCCCCCAGCCTCCCCCCCATATTCTTTCCTTGTTTGCTAATGTGAAGCTCCAGTAATTGAAGATTGTATCCCTATTGCACTGCACATGATTTGACAGCCACATGCTATTTTTAGCTGGTTGTTTAGGATAACCTTCCCATGGCTGCTCACTCAGTGTCAGTGAGTACCAGGTGGTTAGCGCATCTTCTGACAAAGCCTCGCTTGATTTTTCTTTCTTAATTGTTTTATTTTTACCAAAATGTATTTTTATTAATGTAACAATACAGGTGAAAATGCAAGCTGTCCTTGTTAACAGTTGCCTGTCATAGTCTTTTTAATACATATCTAATAAAGAAGAGTTAGGTTTTATAAAGGAAGACGGATAATTACCGCTTCCCCCTCAAAAAAAAACACCCAACCAACCAGCAACCTCAACAAAATATGTTGACTCATAACGCATTTTTAACCAGCCTTCAATGTGATAGAGGCAGAGTGCTTTGTATGTTAGTTAATTGATTGCTCAGCCTTTGATTGATGAGATGCAATTTGCTTGAGCATCAGCTGCAGTTGTAAGCTGTAGGACCATGGCTGAAATTATTCATGTGCACCAGCAGGATCTCCAGACTGAATTAGAGGCTTGTATTGACTGTGGCGCCGTGCATTATTTAAAGGATTGTTTCTGTGCCATTGAGTGTCTGAAGCAATTAACTGCTTCTCTTTGCTGAAAGATCATCTCCATTTTTTGTGAGTTCCCCATATCAACAGGGACTTTCAGTATGGTTTCTTTATTTTGGTGGCAAAACAAATAAAAAATCAATCTTACTGGGTTATTTTAATTCATTCTCATTCTTGTGGTTTTTTCCCCTTCATAGAAAATATAGAAGTAGTATTGAGAATACTTTGGCATTTATGATGGTTTATATTTGTCTGTAAAGTGATGGAGGAGTTCTGAAAGAGTATGAAAAAAGATTTATGTTTAATTTGTTTTCCCGAAGGCTCAGTAGTCAACCCATAGAGCAGGTTGGCCTGGATGCTGTGGTACTTCTTGTTTTTAAAAAACAAACCAAACAAAAAAACCCCCAAAGCACAGTCCTGCCGTTAGCCTGTGGCTTTATGGCTTTCTAACCCTAAACTGAGGTGCACTTGGCTTCAGCAGTAGCTTTAGCAATTGGTCCTTAGCTGGTAAGGAGCAGTCTTTCCTCCAAGAAGATGCTGGTCTGAGCCCAGCTTGGGCTCCAGCAGTGCCGTAGTGGTTGGCAGACCCCCAGTGCAGGTCCAGGGAAGTTCTTCTCCCTCTGTACTCTGCACTGGTGAGACCGCTCCTTGAATCCTGTGTTCAGTTGTGGACCCCTCACCACAAGAAGGATGTTGAGGCTCTGGAGCGAGTCCAGAGAAGAGCAACAAAGCTGGGGAAGGGGCTGAAGAACAGGCCCTATGAGGAACAGCTGAGAGAGCTGAAGGTGTTTATCCTGGAGAAGAGGAGGCTGAGGGGAGACCTCATTGCTCTCTCCAACTATCTGAAAGGAGGATTGTAGAGAGGAGGGAGCTGGGCTCTTCTCCCAAGTGACAGGAGACAGGACAAGAGGAAATGGCCTCAAGCTCCAGCAGCGGAGATTTAGGCTAGAGATTAGGAGGAAGTTTTTCACGGAAAGGGTCATTGGGCATTAGAACAGGCTGCCCAGGGAGGTGGTTGATTTGCCTTCCCTGGAGGTGTTTAAGGCACGGGTAGACGAGGTCCTGAGGGACATGATTTAGTGTTTGATAGGAATGGTTGATGGGTCTCTTCCAGCCTGGTGATTCTATGATTTGGTATCTCACTCCCCTAGTCCTGACCAAGGAAGCCAGTTGTAGCTCAGTAATGAAAACTACTTTCCTCCAGTGACATTATTGCTTCATTTCTTCTGAAGCTAATGAGCTTGTAGTTTTTAATTAGACATACATGATGACTGTCATGTCTTGTTTGTATCTTTTCATGCTGTTGTTGTACTTCTAAAAGAAGAAAACAAAAGGTATATTTTACTCCTAAAGTCAGGCAGCATGGTTGACCAAGTGGTACCCAGAGCTGCAGGTTTTGGTGTAGCCTGCTGTTTCGGTTGTTCTCTGAGAAGGTGTCTGGAAGTGCCAGTCATGAATTCAAGATTACTTTGTATGTAGGCAGCACAGAAATGTCAGGAGCTATTGAGAACAGCTTCATTGAAAGATAGTCTTCAGAAATCAACACATCTGCCTCTGCCCCCTCTTTCCCTTGATTTTTAGGAGTTTCTTGCCCATTGCTTTTCAGGGCAGTTTGGCTAGCCCTCTTTGAAGATGTGTAGAACAGGACAGCTGGGTGGATTTTGGAAAGAGTGAAGAGTGAGCTTAGGAGTGATGGAAGGATTGAAATGTGGTGAACTGAAAATGTGGTTTTGGAAGAGAGTGCATGGTGTAGGAATGGTTGGACTCAATGATCTGCTGGGTCTCTTCCAACCTGGTAATTCTATGATTCAGTGATGCTGTGTTATCGAAAATGACACATGGCATCTCGGGAACATGCTGCTGTGGTCCAGCTACCTGCAGAAAGGACACGTAGATGCCAGCAAGCAGGGGTTGTGGTGTGCAACATCCAGGCCTGTTCACAGATCTTACTACTTCATAGGGTTTAATTTTCAAGAGGGAACTGAGAATCGTTGGGGTGTTATTTGCAGTGTGTCCTGAATGAGAGAGATGGTGGAATTGTAGCGAGAGAAATAACTGAAAAATACCATTTTGTTTTTCAGGGTGGCAGCCTCGATGGTTTCTTCTCTGTGGTGGCATCCTGTCCTATTATGACTCTCAGGAAGATGCCTGGAAGGGTTGTAAGGGAAGCATCCAAATGGCTGTGTGTGAAATTCAAGGTAACTAAGAAACAGTAACACTCAGCTGCATGAAGTCACAAAGTTTGTCTAGTAATGTTGCATTCAAGATGATCTTTCAGATCACAAGAGCTATTTGATAGCCTGATGTCTTTGGTATGTACTTGTAGTAACTCAATAGCTTGACCTAAATGCCATTTTTATTCTGTAGTATTTTGAAAATGTGAAGAGAGCTGCAAGCCTCCAGTATAATGGGTATTATACATGCAGGTGCATCAGTGTTTTTCATGAGCTCTGTGGAATATCACACAGCTTCAAAAGACTGTTCATAAGCACAAAGCTGAAGCTAGAAATATGAAGAATAACTTTAAATACTAGATCTGCTCACTCGTATCATATTACTTGCCACATCTTTGAGGTTCAGTTAGGGGCTGGAAACATGAAAGAGAGGCTTGCTGGAAGACAGTACCCTTTCCATAAAGATTCCCAGATGATACAGTGCTGACCACAAAACTGCCATTCATAGCCTTTTGTCCAACTGCTGTACACATGTCCTGTCTATTCCCTAATTCAGAATAGAAGCCATAAAATGGCAACAGGGGAAGTTCGAGCCTGTAGATTCTTTCATCACTGTTTGATCTGCCGCCTAACATACCTGTTGGGATATTCAGGTATGCTGGGAATGGCTGAAGGACTATTCTAAAATCTATGTTGCTTCCAGTTCATCCTGCAGATAACACTCGAATGGATCTGATCATCCCAGGGGAACAATACTTCTATTTAAAGGCAAGAAACGCAGTTGAAAGGCAAAAGTGGCTGGTTGCGCTAGGAACTGCCAAAGCCTGTCTGACCGATAGCAGGACACAGAAGGAAAAAGGCAAGAATACCCTTTTGCTGACACATACTGTTTACTTTTTATTTTCCTATCCTTACCCTAACAGATGTACGTGCAAAGATGATAAAATCAGTCCCTGAACTCTGTCCAACCTGTGCTTTGGGTCTTTGGTGCTGCTAAAAGCGAAACCATATGGGAACTCTAGCTAGAAATCTCAGCTGTTAAGTCTGAGGGCAGGTATTTGAAAACTTTGGCTTTTCTTTTAAATATACTATGTATAAATCATATTAAAATTGTATGTTGATTGGTTCTCTAAGTATAAGCAGTGAGTAACTCCTGGCTGCGAGTCACTGGGGTGCAGACTGTGCATAGAGGTAAGACCCCACCTTGTAGAACTGTCTTAGTATGGTGACCCAGCCCCTCCTACCAGTGGCTCTTGAACTCTGGAGTTCCTCAATCCTTTTCCTTATGTTCTAACTGGACTGTCTTGTACCATTCAAGATTATCTTGGAAATCAAAATAAAAGTTTGCAGTTTGGTTTAAATGTGCATAGTAGTATTTGGAAACTTAAATACAATCATGGTCTAGCTATGAAAATGAATTCACTTACCTCTTTGCTTTCACCAAAATCTCACTTTTGTCCCAGTGCAAATCCCTCTTGCTTACAAGCGTAGTGTGTTATTAATGAATAGGGGTGAGACTTTATGCCTTAACCTTGCATAATCTCAGCACAGTGACTATGCATGTAGCTGTCATCCTGAGGTGAAGAATCATTTCTCTTAGCCTTATGTGCATCTTCAGCAGGCTTTGCATCTACTGGTTCAAACCGAGTCAGAACTGAGCTGAAGATGCCACTGTAGGGTCCTACACAAAGTGGGGATCTGATGCACAGTGCCTAGAAACAGAACAAAATTGTATCTGTAAACTGACATACAGTAGCCCAGGGTGAAAACCTATGATGTGTTTGTAGAACTAAACCATGATAGTCTTATTAGCAGGCAAATAAATTTATTTTGTAATTCAGAGACTGCAATGTCAAAAAAATTACTTCTGAAAAAGCTCAGATTGACTTATCCAGTCATATCTGGATTAGTCTGCTTAGTTCTGCACTATCCAGTACAAGGAACATATGGACATACTGGAGCGAGTCCAGCAAAGGGGGCTAAGATGATTAAAGGAAATATCTGGCAGGAGAGCACACAAAAAAATGGAGTCAGACTCTTCTCAGTGACTGGACAAGAGGAAATGTTCATAAATTTAAATACAAGCATTTCCATTGAGACACAAGCAAAAACATTTTTATTGTGAGGATGAGGAAGCACTGTAACAGGTTGCAAGGAGAGGGTGTGGAGTCTCTGTGCTTGGCAGTGTTCAAAACCTGACTAGGCATGGTCCTGAACATTGTGCTCTGGCTGACCCCGCTTTGAAGAGGGTAGTAGGACTAGCTGATCTCCAGAGGTCCCTTCCAACCTCAACTATTCTGATTCAAGCATATATATTAAATCAATTGCCTGTGTTGGACAGGATGCATCTTTTTTACTCCAGTGTTTTGTACCCAGACCCTGATCCTTTAATTCACAGTGTAATTGTTTGCACTTTAAACTACTTAGTGGAAACAAAAATTATGATATGAAGGGGTTTTATCCTATTTTAAAGGCCTCTTAAGGTCAAGGGTTTGCTTGCTTTTATCTGTGTCCCAAGTCTAGGAAATACTGTTCTGGCCTACGATGGTAAATAGTGAAACAGTATTTTACCTGTCAGGAGCATAATTTATGACCAATCCACTGCATCTTTTTAAGTTAGAAAAACTTTTGAAATAAGGAAATATTGATTGAATTAGATTGGATAATACTCTTTCAGCAACTTTCCAAAATCATGTACTGCAAGATGGATACAATAAATTTAACTCTAATTTTGTTTCACTTCTAGAGTTCACTGAAAACACAGAAGCCTTGAAGACTAAAATGTCTGAACTTAGACTTTACTGTAACCTCCTTGTTCAACAAGTGCATAAAACGAAGGAAGCCAGCATTTCTGGGGTATCAGAACCAGAGGTACAGCAGTATTTTTGGTGTAAACTGCATCTGTAAAGTCTTGAGCATTGCAAACTCTTCTGGTTAGCCAGTATAGTATTCACTCACAGTTACTTAACATTACACTGTCTTTCTGCAGAGAACCTGTAGGAAATAATGTATGTACACAACAATTGTTGTTTAAATGGAGTAATACTGTATTGTTGCAAACAGTTTTCCCTGTATTAAGGTAGCAAGAAGTGAGATGAAGTAAGAGATCTGTGATCTTGGTCATAACATCTCTGTAGGTGACCACATTTATATAGTGGATCAAAAAAGGGAGAAGATTTTTAATAAAAAGATAACTCTGAAGAAGTGCACATTTGTCTGCCCCATAGTCATTAATATCTTGATCAGCAAAACACTTCTGTTGTCAGCCAAAGCACTTAAAAGTTCAACAAGTAAAGCAGATCAAAAAAAGCGCAAAATTACTAGAAAGAACTGCCTGATTAACCTCACTGAAGTTGAAGTTTCAAATCCGACAAATCTTCCTGACCTCATTCTCATTTAAGAGTGGTGTCCTAGTGACAGTGGTCTGCCCCTTGCTTTGAGAGAGAAACATACAAAGAGGGATGCAGATAGCTTGCTAGAGATGCTGGTGTGGAGCTCTGAGGTGCTTCCCACTGGAGAGATGGGTCCTCAGGTGCAGGACAGGCAGGCAAAACACCTGAAGGTTAATCAACCATCCATCTCTTTAAAGATACCTGATTAACTGTTTATGGTGAATTAACAGACAGTGCAAAAGCATGATGTAGTGTATAAATGACTAAAAGGCAGTGTTAGAACTTGCAGTTCACAGGTTTTGACAACAAGCAAGTAGCGTGATGTTTATCCATCCTGCTTCTGGGGAAAAACTTGCTTTCCTTGATCTTACTGCAGTTTAACTGAAACGATTTATTGCCAAAAGCATTTCAGCATCAATAACTGCACTTTATGGAGATGCATAATATTGTGGTAATGTGATACTTCATTCTGCCTGTTTTTCAGTTTTTGTTCATGGGCAGATTATATTGTATCTATTTATTTAATTTTCATTTTTCTGGTCAGTGGTGTCTTCTGGAATGCCGTTGTTGAGTACATTAGATTAATAGTATTTAATACACTTTTAGCACTGGAGGAAAGTGACTGAGAGGCATTGCTTTTAAAATGCAAGCACACTGAGCTGCTTGTAGTGAGAGGCTGATGAGAGTGGTGATGTTGTGAGGGGGCTTAGCCCCAGTAATATGTGGTGCCAGTTCTCTGAGCAGCTGACACATTGCATTTTAGTTCATGTAAAACAGAAATCTTGACTGCAGCAGCTGTTGGCTTTGTGGCATTAGTTATTCCAAGCAGATCTGTGGCACGTCCATGTTCTCCAGTTGGTTTCTTCCCACAGAGCGGGGTTGATATGGGAGCTCTGTTAAAATCAACCTGTGACACTTTCCTGAAGACCCTTGAAGAATGTATGCAGATTGCAAATACTGCCTTCACTTCTGAGTTATTGCATCAAACCCCACCTGGATCCCCGCATTTAGCAGTTCTCAGAACGAATAAGGTAATGGCCAGCGTCCTTTTCTGTCAGTCTTGGCATGGATGGCACTCTTTTTTAAAAGTAGCATTTAGAGACATAGGGAATGTGGTTTTACCCATATTGTAGCTAGTAGTCCTCCGCTGAACATATTCTGCTCTTTCTTGTGATTTGGAAATGAAGCAGGACCATTTTTAATAAGCAATGATCAATCTCATGACTTTCAATGCAAGGTGAAAATTATTCAGTATTAACCTTCAGGGCCTGCTCCAGCTGCAGACAGCGATGTTTCAAAATACCCTGGCTGTATAGCAAGTTAGTCCACTGTGAGAGTTCACAGCAATTACTATTCTTCTAAGCTACTGCAGCATTGGATCTGTGGTAGTGCACCACAAGGAACTGATGAGCTTATCTTTTTGATGACAAGGGCACTTTCTTGAATCCTGGATCCGCAGCTGCATACGCAAAACCAAAGCGTCTCTGGCAAACAGCAGATTAAGATTTGTATGTAGGAAGGCAGAGAGGTATCAGTGCTTCTGGGAAGTGAGATTACTTCCCCAGACCTTCTATCTGGAGTCACATTTTTTCTGTTTATTCATATTTTTTTTTTCTTAAGTAAAGAAAACGTTGCAAAGAAAACATACTGGCTTGTTTCTTTCCCATGTGCTGTATGGCGCTTGCTAGAGGTACTACTGTAGCTGTACTCTATACTGACTCCCACTCAGAGGGTTAGCGACCATATACTTAGCTTTTCAGCTTTTTTACTGGCTTCAGCTTGGGTTTAATAAAACATGAAGTTAAAGAAGCATGATACAATCATCTTGCTTTAAAGACTGTTTCCTCTTCCCTTTTATCTTACAGATAAAACACTCTGTCTTGTCCAGTCACACCTCAGCAGAAAGGTATAATAAATGTATTTACTGTCAAGCTCTTTCTGATGTTATTGATAACGTCTGTTCTTTCCATACTTTTATTCCAGTATTACTAGTAGTGGACGGAGGCAGAATTGTATTGCTCTTAGCTGTGTACTTGGAAGTAGATGCCACAAAAGGGAGCTGGCACACCTGACTTCATGACACTTCTTCATCAGCCCTTTCCCTTTCATTTTTTTTTTATTATTATTTCTCTCAGCTATTTACTAGGTGACTTAATGGTCAGTCACCAGTCCCACCTCCTTCCTACTTAAGTGCTGTTTCCTGCATCTTAGGTTCTACTCCATAAACTCAATCATTGATGGAGAGCAGGCTATGATTTGTAGAATAGGTGGCAAAGGTATATGTTTTACAGTACTAATGAGGGGACCATTTTAGCCACAATACCTGCCTGTGATTTTCTTTTTTGTAATCAATTGTGTATTTTTTATTATGTCTCTTTGTATTTTTTTTATTATTTATTACAAATATATTCAAACTCCTCAAACTGAGGTTGAATCACTAATCCTACTTTCTGCAAAGAGTTCCTTTTGTCATTTTAGACAAGTTCTTTTGCTCAGTGCAGCCTGTGACAGCCTATAATTTCTGTCAACTATTTTTCTCTTATTGTTATTTGTGTATTTTCGCAGGAAGAAGTTTAACAAGCAATGTTTCATATGCTAACCATTATGCTTTCCCTTTCTTCAGGCAGATGGAATTGAACCCCTGTGAAAATGGCTCTGTAAAGGCAGAAATTAACCATCAAGAGCAAACCCTTATTAGAAGTCTGGAAAATTTAAACCTGGAAACAAATGAAGGGAGCAGTGATGTTTCTGTTGAAGACCACATAGCAGAGGATTTGGCAGGTAAATATATGTACTGTCTTTTGTCCAGAATTATTACTCTTTACGTGTAAATGGAGGGAAGTGTATGAGAAGTGCTGATACCTTGCTTATCAGGAGAGCAAGTGTCAGTGTATTTTAGTTTGATATCTACCCATTGTCAAATCTTCCCAGCCTAGCTCCTGCCCTTGTTAATGGCTAACTTGGGACTGAATGGGGAAGGAAGCTAAAAATTCTTTTTTGGATGAGTGGAGGCTCCTTATAGATGCTGATTGACATGCGTAACGATACAGCCTGGCAGGGCTTGGGCTCTGCTGGTGCTGTGGACAGACACGTTATCCCCAGAGGCTGTCCTCTGGGAATGCCAGCACTTCTACTATGTAGGACTGCACAGTCGGAAGGGAGGATGTGGAAGATTTTTGTGCCTGTCTGTGAAGAGTTGACCTTGAAGTTAATTTTGATTGGTCTGATAAATTAACCCTTATTTGTTCTTACGTGGTTTCTCTTTGGGTACATACATCTGCGTTGCAGAGTTTTGGTAGTAGGATAGCGTGGAGTAGGAGGTGCAGTGCCATCCACCTGGGGTGGGGTGAGCCTGCCAGCCTGTGGCTCCATCTTCCCAGTGGCTCTATTTTGTTGCTCCCCGTGAGCCCAAGACCTCTGCCCTGTTTCAGGTACTCTTCTGTCCCTCTCCCCTTTGTTGAGAGCAGTCGATCTCTAAAACCACTCAAGCATTTAAGTCCCATATGAAATTTCTGTTTGTCATTGAGGGTTTAAAATCTTAGTCCCTTTGCTCATGATTGAGGCATAGTCAGTGATAGATGAGGCCATTCTTTTCTGCCTTGAAGAGAACAGCTTAAGTCTTACTTCTCTTACTGGCACCAGGCTTATTCAGTGATTCTGCAAGTAATAGGGAAAGCTGCAGGTTTTTATTCAGACTTCACTCCGAAGAAGAATGTTTCTTGCACTTTAATCCTTTCAACCAGAAGCTCAGTTGCACTTCAGGTCTATAAATCCTCGCTGGCCTTTGAAAGTATTCCTTTCTTGGAGAGAAAGGTTCCCTAGGAGATCTTGGATGCTAGTTTGATAGTGTGGCAGCAAGATGTGCTGTAGCCAGGGCTTGTACACTGCAGATTTATTTAAAGATATTCATACACATCAGGGACAACATAGCAGCATTTGATATCATAGCAGTATCCATCTAAGCAACCAGTTTACTTGCTTAGCAGAAGGAGCAAATGGGTTACTAGTATTCTTTCGATTTTGAAAATGCACTGTGACACTTACCAGCACTGGGGAAGTTGCTGCTGTGTGAAAAGTAATCTTTCTTTCAGGGAGATGAGTCTGCTCCCTGCAGCACCCAGTTGCTTCTTCAATACTGTCCTTGCTGAGGATTGTATGGGCTCACCTGCATTAGAACTTGGTGCTTGGTCTGTCTGAGTAAAAGAAATAAGGAGAGGACGGGGTACCTGGCAGCAGAGGATCAGTGGCGAGAGTCATGAGTACTGACAGAGAAAGCTTTTAAACTTGCGTGATCCATGTATCCTAGTGCCATCATTCAAACAGAACATATCTTAAGGAACAGGAATAACAATATGGGTGTGTGGCTGTCTTCTTTTTCTATTTTTGTTTTTCTTCTGTTTCCTATAAATGTAAGGCATTAAAGAAGATGGAGAGAACAAGCTACAAGCTACAGAAAGCTTTGATGCCAACAAGTTGCTGCAGTCAGAAATGAGTTCTTTAAGTGGGTTGACTCTGTGTGAGGAAGATGGAAATGAAAATGATTCTCCTACCTTCTTCAGCGTCATGAGCAATAGGTAATACATGTTGCAGATGTAAATTGCAAGCATTATTGAGTCTTTAAGCCCTTAATTGACTCTTTTTTAAGTCAGTGATATCGTTAAAGCTGTATTTGCTGAGATTACTTTACAAGACCGCGTACAGCACAGTAATTGAAGAAGATGTCTTTTGGACAATTGGTTGTACAGAGGAGATTGGGAGGCTTTTTCCCTTGATTGTAATTACAGGTTTTGCTTGCACACAGTCAGATGTGTATTTTCTGCAGTCATTTACTTTAACCTAGTGAAACAAAAGCCATGTTCATAGTTCCATGTATATAACTTATACCTCCATGAAAATGAAGGGGACATGAAATGTAATTTTGCATCTAGAAGTTGCTCAAAAGCAGTTGTTAAGGTAAAAATCTTTTTTTTGCTTGTTCTGGACACCAGGTTCAGTGATATCGAACTTCGGGAGGAGGAGGGCATACCAACAGAAGAGTTTCTGGAGTCCTGTTATGCAATTGTGCCTGTTCTGGGTAAGCAGCTCTTTCTTTTCATGCTGAGGGTGCATCTAACTCCTTTTGACTGCTGCCAGCTGTGAGAAATGGCAGAGCAGCTGATTTGGAGAATTCATTTCTTTGCTAAAGTAATATAGAAATAGTTCCTGTCAGCAGAAACAATTTGACTGGTACCAGATGATGTTCGTTACTCTTAAGCTTTGTAAAGGATCCACTCTCATCTGGATGGGACCAGTGTATAAGATGTCTGGAAATCTATGGCTGTATCTGGAACAGCAATTTCTTGCCCTCAGAAGAACAATGTGGAATACTAGACTTGCATGTCTAGTATTGCTGACAGCACACCATCAGCTCTACTAGCTATTTCTGCTCTTGATATTTCCAAAGACTTCTGTCTCCAGCTCATATAGCCCTGAGCCTGCTTGGCCCCTGCATCTAACAGTGGCTGTGAGGTCTCTGTAAGCGTGTGCTCATTTGAAGACATCCAACTTGTAGGTTGGTGTGATTTAACACCTGCACCAACTAGAGTGGATTATTTCTATACCAAAGAAATACTTCAGTTTACATCAATCATTTAGTATTCTCCTGCTGTTTAGAAAGATTGTTGAAAGAGTAAATGAAAATAATTGTTACCAAGACATGAGGATGAGAAAAGGGTACAAATTTAAAATATAGCTTTCTTTTTCTTTCCAGATAAGCTGGGACCAACTGTTTTTGCTCCTGTTAAAATGGATTTTGTAGGTAACATCAAGGTAACAGCTTATTTCTAACACTGATTTTCTTTTTAAACAAAACATCTATTTTAGGTACTAAAGCTGTTATAGGAGTCTATACTGTAAGGCTATTTAATATTTGATAATGTTACCATCTGTCAGATGAGAATGCTGAAATGCCGCTAATTCTGTTCTCACAGTACATACTGTGTTTAATCCAGCTGTTGTGCATGAACTTATAATATACTTGATTGACTGCCAAATAAAATATCTGTTACATCTAATGAGTGTAACTCTGAGCTGAAAGGGATGTAAGTTGTGATGGGATGGCAGCAGTATTCATTTTAGACTGGGGATGGGAAACCGCCTTTCCTCAAAAAAGTAGGAACAAGCTTAAGAAGGATTTTAACCACAGTCAGATCAGACCCTGCAGCTTTGATTCTTGTTCTGACAGTTCTTCCGGCTCCAAGTCTGAAAAGGTTTGAATTGCTACTTGTGAGATAAGATGTTTTCAATAGCAAAACTTTTCATAGCTTGCTTTCAAGAAAAAAAAAAGAAAAGCAAAACATACCTCCTGAATGTATGATAAGGAGCGTTGCATACCTTCAGATTTGTTTGGTACAAAGCAAGGCAGGTATTCGCTTATCTTACTGAAGGTAGCTACTGGAAGACTGAAAATGGCAAGAGAGAAGACTGCTATTTAGAACACCCAAACCCTTGAATATTTATTGTCAAGTGATGGGCTGCTCCTCCTTTAATGTAGAAGAATCTATTTATCTACCTCTTGTGTATTTTCTCTCTTATTTTTATGAGAAGCTGTGTATAACAAACTTGGGAATGGATTAAAAAACTTAAGTGTGCCGATGACTGCTAAGTGTAATTGAGAATTCTCAGCTTAGCAGTTGTCAGAAGGTAGTCCTGCTTGAGCTTGAAGTTTAGGGCAAATGGGGCTGCTCAGAGAACGGGCTGAATTCACTCCTTTCCACTGGTATGGAGGCTGCCACATGAGTCTAAAGCATTTTGTCAGACAGAAATGGTAGGTTCCATGTAAATCTCTGAGTGAGGTGCTTTTTTTTTTCAAATTGTATTACCCAGATTGTATTTTTTCTGTTGTTTCATTAGCTGGATTAGCCAGTGAGCCACTTGTATCTGGGATGGTGCCTTGGGAAGGCTTGGCAGGGCAGCCCTGCCATAAGTAATGTGTGATATGGTTGGGGTTCTGTAGTACCTTTTTGCAGGGAATGCTCTGGTAAATAGATGGTATTTGTAGGACAGGCCACTGTTTGATTTTTTTAAAAGCCTAAAGGATTACCTCTTGTTTTTTATCCAGAAAATAAACCAGAAATTTATAACCAACAAAGAAGAGTTTGACACCCTTCAAAAGATAGTGCTCCATGAAGTGAATGCAGGTGTAGCACAAGTTAGGAACTCTGCTACAGAGGCTCTCTTGTGGCTGAAAAGGTAAGGAAGGACCTTCCTATCTACTTACACTATGAACTATTAAGGTGCATTGAGGGGCCGTTCACCAACACAGGCTTATGTACATGGAGCTAATTGGTTCCTTTCTGCAAGCTTCATCAATCCAAACTGGGTAGGTTCAAGATTAGTGCTGTCTGTAGTTGTATCTCCGCGGCTTTGCCAGAAGGCCTGAAAAAACAATTGTAGGCAAACGTTTTTTCCCCGTAAAAGTGAAGTTACAGTGAATCACTGTTTCTCCTGGGCCAGAACATCAGGCAGGTGATTCCAGGCTGCAGCAGAAATATTTTAGAAAAGTGTTTTGACTTGGACTAGGAGGGAGGGTGAAGGAGGTGGTTGCATATATATGTGTGTGTGTGTGTGTATATATATTTAATTCAGATTGAAAATGGCACTTTTATTCTGAATTTTATTGCACTTCTGAGTTGTATTCTGACTTTGGGGTCTGTGTTATACTTTGGGTTACTTTGTAATAAACATGATTTCTTTTTATTTTGTCGGTTCATTTTTGACAGAGGCCTAAAGTTCTTGAAAGGTTTTTTGACAGAAGTGAAGAACGGGGAAAAGAATATCCAAACAGCTCTGAGTAAGTGCCAGTTGCTTTATTCTTTGTGTCTGAGTTTACATACTTGACTATTTTCCTTCTCACTTAGCACCTGTATTTTCTTTTCTACATTGAGTAATGATGCAGGAGATCTCCAAGACATAACTTTTTTGAAAGTAGCAGATTTTAAAAACAACTGTCTTTAGGCATGTTATTAGATAACTGGCCAATATTGACTTAGTAGCAGATAATACTTCCTCTAGTTAGCGTGCTTTATGCAGGGGGCACAATCTTAACTTAGGGAAAAAAGTGCTTCATCTAATTCCATTTTCTCTATTGGTTTGCAGCAAAAGCATTCCCAAATTTATAGTTGCTGTTGTATGAAATTAAATTTAATTAATTAATTAAATTAAATTAATTTAATGAAATTAAAATGAAAAATGGAGCGTGGACCGGTTCTTAAGATCTTTTGAGGAACAGATTTCTGAAGGGATTTGTCTTTATTTGGCATTTAAACCTTAGCAAGTGTTTCAACTTCTGATCTTTTTAATGTCCCTTGTATTTGCTCATAAGGCAGATAATAGACTTATCAATCCTTTTTACTACACAATACTGTCTCTTAATCTTATTGCTCTTAGTACTGTATGATTTTCCCTCCCTTCTGCTTTAAAGACGGAGAAGATGCATTCCCCAGTACAGCCAAAGTTATGTCTGCTTACGCTCTTCCAATAATAACTGTCTGCAGCATTTTGCGCAAATGTCTTAAAGCAGCAAAATGTAGAGTTTCCCTTTCTTCAAGGTGAATAGCTCAGGGAAAGTATAATACAATGTCAGATACTTAAAAATTCCACTGAGGGGCAAGGATATGAGGTGACAGAATGACTGGGAAAGTGTATCTCACAGATGTTTGGCTTTGTATACAGAAAGCTTTGTACGTGAAAATGGAGCTGTCTAGGAATGTAACAAAGGCCTTCATCAAAGGCTACTCTCAGGGACACTCACAAAATAGATCCTGAGGATTATTTTAATGAAGACCCAGTGCTTTCTGTTCCAATGGCCCTGAAATTCCAATTGTCCCTCGGATGCAAAGAGAGGGGTCTTGGTTAATGCCTGAACTGAACACCTCAACTGAAGCTGACTAACCATCAGCAAGCAGGATTGTTTCATGCTGTGTATTATTTTCTCAGGCTTGCACTAAACTGATAATTGGATAATAGAAGAAATGTTAGTTGTGAAGCACAGCTAGTCAAATAAATATTATCTTTGCCATCCTGTCTGTTAGAACATTTACTTGTGGATGAGGTGGAGGAGAGTTGACGGCAGGGCTGAGACCCAAGTGCAGAAATCCCAATCTGTCATCTCTTTTCAGTCATAACTTTGGTGCTTGGAAACAGTGATTATTTGCATCCAGTGGCAAGAATATATGCTTAAATAGTAGTTTCTAAGCTCTGAAGTTCTCTTTGTGAATCAAGCTTAAAACTGCTGTGCATTTATCTCTTGATTTTATTATTTGTTTTTTTTAAAGACAATGCTTATGGAAAGACATTACGGCAGCACCATGGTTGGGTTGTCCGCGGGGTCTTCGCAGTAAGTATGGTTGCTGATGTAACTGGGGATCTTGTTAATGTGATCTCACATTGTGTGTAAATAAACCATGTTGAAATTGCAAGCATTAAAATGAATAGATTTCTTTGTCATACCATATTTTCAGGGTGAGGATTGTGGTTATCACTGTATTCAGTATTGGGCATTCAGGGTGGAACTTACTTTCTGGAGCCAAAACAGATAGCCCAGCTTTGTATGAATGTTTTTTTCATTATGTTTTTTTCAGAACAGTCTTGCAGGTCCGTTAGTTGAAGAAATGAGGATTTGAGGTTGCTTTTCCAAGGATTGATCTGTCTTTGAGAGCATTCAAGAGGAGTTGGTGCAGAATGTGTCAGGGAGCACAAGTAGATCATACAGGCTAGAGGAAATGGTTTATTTTTGTCCAGTCTGGCAGCTCCCCCTCGTGTCTGTCACTGGAATTTATCACTGAAATTATCGAAGGAATAAGGAAAGCCTCATCCAGGTGATCATGACAGACTTTGACAGGGAGAAACAGAAATCTTGGGGAGAGTTTTCTAAAGACTGTTCGTAGAATGGGACTTAAGTACTGAAGTGTGTGACACTGTGTTGGGAGTTCACATAACAAACTGTACTTTATTTGAGATCTGTATTTATTTAATTTCTGATATATGCTGTTTATTTGTATGAAATATGATATATAGACACTTCCTAAAAATCAGACCTCTCTGGAGATGTGAGAAACTACATAGAGATAAAAAAAAAAGTTAGCCTCTCTCTCAGTTAAAAATCTTAACATATACGCATACACATAAATACATTAAAACTATGCAATCTAAGTGCAGGGGGATGTCTTAGAAGTTTTTTATGGCTTTAGTCTGATTTCTTTTTCCTATTCCACTTTGCAAATCTAAAAGCTTTGGTTCCTCTCCCAGTTAGCTTTAAGGGCAGCTCCAACGTACGAAGACTTTGTGGCAGCCCTGTCCGTAGAGGAATGTGATCCTCAGGAGGAAAAATTTTACAAAGGAATGCAGAGGGACCTCAACATTTACTTACCAGCCATGGAAAAGCAGCTAAATATCTTGGACACTCTTTATGAAGTACATGGTTTGGAGTCAGATGAGGTGGTATGACTACAGCAAGACTGTGACTTTAAACTTCAGGGACTGTGTCTGTTAACAAAGATTTCTTTTTTGACCATCATTTCTGTTCATTGTATCTTTTCAGGTGGGAAGAGTGATGTGAGTGTTTTGGAGGGAGAGTATGTATGATTTTTAATTTTTGTTAACATTTGTTTTGTGTTTAAATGCAGAGGTATTGTTTCTCGTTGGGGCATAACTATGTCTGTGATGAGTGTTTTTGACTGTTTCTCTCCTGCCTGTATAGTCCCTCTTCTCTTCACCTCCTGAAAGTAACAGAGCAGAATTTGGCCTTTGCTCCTGTACGTTAGGAGAGAGCCATGTGTACAGCACAGCAGTTGCGATGTCCAGATGGAACCCAGGCAGGTGCTCCTGGCTCAGGCTCCTCCACACCCCATGTCCACTTCCTGCAACCATGTAGGATGAAAGAGGTAGAGAAAGTTACTGTTACCTTAATAGAAGAGAAGGTCAGCTAAATGCCACCTTGTAAGCTACACAGTGAGTTTCTCGCTTAGTTTGTGTTGAAGCTTTTTAATACAGCACATCTCCGAGTACTTTAGAGATCTTCACCACAAGCATATGTGGCTGGTGCTCTGATTTTCCCCAAGAACCAACCTTTGAAACTGGGTCTTCTGTTCCCTTACCAGTATGTGCCATGTTCTTTCTGTCAGCTCCTGCAGTGGGCCACAAGATATTTACTGGCACAGCCTGGCAGAGCCCAGCTGATTGCAACAGAGCTTTATGCAAGCAACTGAAGAGTCATGCCCATCATCCTGGTTTATTAAGGTTTTGGTATTTTTTTCTATTTTAGGTTTAGTATTAGAAAACAAATCAAATTCACATAAAATCATAGTATTTGCTTTTGAATTGAATACAGCTAGCAGTTTAAAAAAGCATTGTGGGCAGAGACTTCATGGAAGTGAACATGAAATGAGTAAAGCATAGGGAAAGCTAGGATTTTTCATGGAGTCATTACAGACTGGGCTAATTACAAGCCTTAAAATCTGAAATTATGTAGAAGTGACTGAGAATTGTGAAAGTATATTTTGCTGATACGGATAAAAATTTGCTCCTTAACACAACTCTTATTAAAAATGATAAAGAAGTTCTTCTAAATTAATCGAATGATATGATTAAGGATAAAATTTCTAGTTGTGATGATGACTAGAAAGCTGTCTGGGATTTATTGACTGCCCATTCACTACATAGGTGAGTCACTCAGTGGTAACTTAGGGCTTTAGATGGCTTTGTACAGAGCTGAGTTTAACTCATGTGCAGGAGGAGAGAAGACTGTGCTAAGGAGATACTTAGAATTAGTAAATCTTTGTAAATACAGGAGAAGTTTCAGTGTTGCCATACTCGCAGGAGAAGTACTGGCTTTTTGCTAAAAAACCATTGTTATTAAAATGAATGTACTGCAGGCTTGCTGCCCTGTGTCACTCTGTGACGGGAGCCTCTCTGCATGCTGAATACTTGATCCTTTCTAAACAGCATAGCATTGTGAGCTTTAAAAAAAGCATCTGATGCTTGAAGGAAAGACCAAACATCACACTTGGTGTATAAAGCAAGATACCAGAACTATAATTGGGTATTTAAACAGTGTGATGTTCTTGTTCCTGTCATCTCTGAGTTGTGCCTACCTGTAGTTCCTACATACACCAAGAGAAAGCAGAAGGATGTGGGAGTTTTAGTTTTTTAGGTTTTCATAATTTAAGTAGTATATACTTACACTTGAGTACCAAGGCAAAACTTTGACCAAAGCTTCATTCAATTATTTCACTATTCACAGTGCTAAAAATGAAGCAGAAGGCCTTTGAGATTTGTGTGTCTGCTTCTTCCAAGGGTGAATACAAATAAACTTCCCCTACAGCAAAACAACCAGCTCTCCACTCTGTGTGGTTTCCTCAGGATTTTAAGCTACTATTACATCGCTGTAATAGTTCCTAGCTGAATGTTCTGGGACGGTAGTGGAGACCACATTTCCACAAAATATCAGCTGGAGTGTGGAAGGAGGAAAAGGTCCTCTTCTCTAGCAATTAACTGTGAGATCATCATGAAAACTGTTTTCCCTTTTTGCTTTAAGCTTTTCCAGTAGCAGGAAAGCATAATTAGCCCTTAGTCTTGGAGGTATTTTGGGATTTTCTGTTTTGTTGGTTTTGTTTTGTAATTAGCGGAAGAACCACTGGTTTGTTAGTAGTGCATCAGACCAAACATTTGATGCAAAAAGTAGAGAGCCTTTATTTTGTAATTTGAGAACTGCACAGCTTCACTGGGCCATTGGCTTCAGCAGTTACTAATTTCTACCATTCTTGTTTCTTCTAACAAATGGAGAGTGGTCCATATTGCATGTCCTCTAATCAGTGTAGCCTTCGGCCTCAGAGCAGGCTTTCTTGTCTTGCTCTTCCCTGTAAAATTGCTCTTCAAGAACGTTCTTAGGAGATAACAGCTTCGGGAGACCTCAGTGTGCTTGCTGCTGAACAGGAAGCACATAGAGAAGGAACTGAGCAAGTTCTCCTTTGCCTTCAGAACTTATACTGCTCTTGCAGGGTGTTGAGCACTCCTAAGATTTACAAGTGCTACCTTTCCAGTCAAGGAAGAAGCCCATCCAGCATGCTGCAGAGCTGAACTCCAAGTTATACCTCTAAGGATGCGATAGACCAGATTAACAGGCGGAAGTAAATATACTGCTAGACAATTAATTTCTTGCTTTTCTTCTGGTGTCAATTTGGCAAACAGAGGATTGCTTTTGATTTTAGTTATTGTCAGGAGCAAGAAACTAACTTTTGACCTTCAAATTTAGATTTGGAGAGGAGATGGGTGGGTTTTATTTGATTTGTTTGGTTTGTTGATTGGTTGGTGTTGCTTTCTTCTGATTTCTTTAAAATGGCTGACAGTTACGAACAAGTGACCTGCAAACTGATAGAAGTCCACGTGACTCAAATAACAGCACCCTATCTCTGTATACCTTACCTGAGCTGCTTTGATTTCTTAAACTGCACTAGTCTAAAATTTTGCATCCCTTTCCTTTAGAAATGCTGTATCCTTCGATGTCAAACAGTTGCATCTTCTCAGGGATTTTACTTAGCCACGGCAAAATAAGAGTAATTGCAACCTTGCCCTGGGGGCCTAGGGTTGCTTTTTGTGAAATTAGTATGCCTGAGTGTAGAACTCTGATACAGTGTGTGACACTGACTATGTCTGTCCCCTGCACATCAGCAAGAGAAGTGGTAAATCCCAAAGCAATCTGATAGAAGTGCTGTCTAGTACTGAATAATGGCTGTTGGCATATACGAATAGAGATCACACGTGCACATTGTAATATAGTGCCACTGGCATTAGAGCAGAGCTCGTGAATACTTTCAGTCGAGTTCTGTTTAGCAATGGGAGGCTTTTATTTATTTTATTTATTGTTGTTTTTTTTAAAACAATGTTCTGGAGCCCCCCTTGCTATTTTAAGACACTGTACTCAGTTGCATATTGGAGTTTTGTGGCATTACAGTTGCAGCATATGGACTGGATACTGAAGTGCTTTAGTGTAAACTTAAGGAGTCATTGAAACATCCCATCTTGGCACTGTTGTAATATGTGTCTCCCTTCAACAAATGCACTTGAAGTTAAGGATCATATACCTTCACTTACAAGCTTTTTGTAAAACATCATTAGGATTTAAATTACAGCTGTTTGCTTTAAAAATGTTTCAGAGTTTGAAAAGTGTTACTTGTTTGGCCTGACGTATAAAAAGTGTGCCCAAAATGTGCTCCAGTTGTTTGCAGTTTGCTTTGGCAAATGGACATGGAGCGGTATAGAAAACAGTGTTAAATGTGTCCATATGCTGGACTTTTAACCCTTTCTTTTCATTATCAATTCAGCTTTTGTGGAAAACTTTAGGGAACTCTAAAATGCCAGGAAAGATCATTAGTACATTCCTGTGTGGCTACCCTTCCCTTTTCATTCACCTGGTCACTATTTCTTCTGTTCATTCCATTCCTCAGCTTCTTTGCTGCCAGAGCTGTTGCAGTCAAGTTGAATCGTACCTTATCAGAGCACAAAGCAGGAAGGTTTGTAAGTGATAGAAATGTAAACTTGGAAAATGTGATGTGACTTGTTTGGCAGGCAATCAAACATACAGTCGTATGGAGAATCTGCTGCCTTTTTCTGAAGTTTTAACATGGTTTGGCATGTTTATGCCAGGAAAACCACACCGTTTTGAACTTCTGATTTCACTAATGAAATTTAAACCAGGACACTTCAAAATTGGCAGTTCTACCTCTTTTAAGTGAAAGCACAGGGATTTTTTTTTTATTTGACTTATATCTGTTCTCTTACCTGCATAGTACCGATTTAAAAAAAAATATAAAAAATAAATTTAAAAAATAAAGAAAGTGCAGGAATAACTGACTTCATGCATCTCTGCTACCCTCTGTACCCCCTTGGTGAACAAACCCTGCAAACTACTGCATGCTTCAAGCAATATAAAATTACCCTCGTGCAGAAAGGGTATTGTAGAGCACTTATGGCTTCTGAGTGAGTCCAGGCAGTAGTTGATCCTGCTCACAGTTCACACAAGGGCTTAAGCACTTACTTTGAAGTTAGAACATAGGCGTATATATGGTTCACTTAAATACACACTCACTTTACCACTGGCGTGTGCGTCTTCAAAATGTGGTCTTTGACTATCATTTTTAGTATCTCTTTCTTGGTGTATTATTTCATCCCTAGATCCAGAAGTGCTAAAGATTATTGGTTTGGTTTTTTTAATATATGAAATTTCCTTGGTTTTAATATCCCAGTTTTTGCTTAATGCTGTTTATGTGTTTTGCAATGCAGCTTTCAAGGGGTCTAAAACTTATTTTTAATTCCTTTATTTAAAACCATCTTGATAGTTTGAGATTTATGTCTACTTGAAACTAAACTTAACAAATAAATTGCATTCCAGAATATGGTGACTAAACTGAAAACCAAAGTAGTTTCCTTTTTGTGTTTTCCTTTCATATTTTCTTTCTTAAGCCAATTTTGGGCATGCATTTTATCAGTGTCAGTCTGAGTTTACTGCAAGCCTT
Source organism: Coccyzus lansbergi (assembly GCA_033558105.1). Taxonomy (NCBI): domain Eukaryota; kingdom Metazoa; phylum Chordata; class Aves; order Cuculiformes; family Coccyzidae; genus Coccyzus; species Coccyzus lansbergi. The sequence continues at coordinate 1,111,159 of JAUMJK010000307.1, forward strand.
ACTTATATTTTAGCATACATTACATACATACTGAAATACGTTTAAAGTGAAGAGAAGGTATATTGCCTCACATTTTAAATTTACTTAATTCCAAAGGCTTGTTTGTATCCCCTAAATCATCTTTTCTAGTATAAGCATTGCGTAGATTGTGCTGTCATAAGCAGTTCAGTCTCAAAATACTTTGAAGTTTCCAGTCTGTGTCCTGTCTCAAATGTAGCACCTGTCTCTTTTTTTTTTTTCCCTTTTTGGAGCATTGTTAAGACCTTTGTCAGACTTTTATATTATTTCATTATAATAAACTTATTTTAAATAAGCATGTTTTAAAATCTCGTTTTTCTCCTTGCATGGATTTTGTTTCTTTTGTTACGATAGAGAGCCTAAAGTGCTCTTCAGGAATGCATCTGTTCTGAATACTGTGTGAACAGTCAAAAACAGTATGTTTCTGGTTCATAGAAACTACCTGTATGTATCTTTGTACGAAGAATGTTAACACACATGGAGCCTGTTTTGATTACAAGAATAAAAGCCGTGTCTGCTATATGCTTGTGGGTCGTTGACCACTCTAAATATATGAAGGCTGTAGTTACAAAAGCCAACCTGGCAGGCTGAGAGGAATTTGTGTTTTAAAATGGCATATATTATATGTCCTTTTGTTTGGACTGGAATCTCTTGAAATCTGTGTGGTCGTAGAATCACCAGGTTGGAAGAGACCCACCAGATCATCGAGTCCAACCATAATGTTACAATGCTTGTGAAGATGAGTGTTCCTTACATAATGCATGTAACGTTTCCCTTTCTTCTCCCTTCCTTTCTCTCTCTGGTATAAACGCAGCACAGACCTGAGCAAATCTGTGATACCCATTTGTGTCGCCATAGCAAGGACAAATCCCTCTGTTAGATCTCCAACTGGATGTTGCCTTTTGTGTAGTGGAGATGTTTTCTCAGCTGGGGAAGAGCCGGTGAGACTGAGCCATTGCCCAAGCCCAACCAGCCCTGTGGCAGGGAGGAGAATGCATATATCCTGTTGCAGGAGCAGCAGCACTGGTCAGCTGTGGGAAATGGGAGATTCTGAACCCTTCTTTAGCTAAGTGCAGTAGTCTCCAGAGCCTCAGGAAGGGCTGGCAGGAGCTGCAAATTCTGCATCTCTCTATCTCACCTGCTTGGGCTGATCTGGTGCTTAGTGAAGGAGGAGGAGTTCCAAAGGCCTCCAGCACAGAGATCCCATCCCTTTTTCACCGCCCCAGGGCTTTCTTCATCGTTTCTCCTCGCCCAGGAAATTAGCAGATTATTTCAGTGATGAGACACTGGCAGTTGCAACTTTGTGTGATGCAGCTAAATAAGAACAGTTGTGTTTCTGATGTTTTTAGGGGTCCCCTAAGACACTGTCTTGGCCTTATTGCATGGCAGAGTGGAAATAACTTGGTGTATGGGTGGGTTTGGGTGCCACTTGTGCTGTCATTGGCTCTCCTAAAGTGTCGGCTGTGCCACCGCAGCGAAGAACTGAGCCCAGTTCACTCCCTTGGGAGAGCTGCTAGATAAAGCTGTACTGCTGCAGCTGGATTGGGCTGCTGCTGGGACAGAGCCCTGTCCTACACTGGGTCAGCATTTTCTGCTACTGTTATCTGTTCTGCATTTTAGAGTTGCCTCCTTAACGTTTACTGCTCTCCTAAACAACCAAACAAGTGGCGCTGCACAGATGGATGTCAATAAAACCCCATACACATAAAGGCATCTCCCAGGCAAGTGCCTCCTCAGCCCAGCTTCCACTGGTGAAGAAAAGCAAATCAGTTGCCTTTATGGGATCCTGGATGAAATGCTAAACCTTTGACAGGCTTTGTAAGGCTTGCTAGTAAAGGTCATGGGCTGTGATAGTGCCTGCTAAGTTCCCATCCCCACCCTGTCCCTGGAGAAATCTAGAGCTGTAGTTCAAAATAAAAAAAATAATGTTCTGAATGTATAGGCTTTATAGGGACATGGGTGCTGCTGTTAAAGTGGAAAGCTCAAAGACAGCATGTTACAGATTAAAAATCGGCCAAATTATCCATAAATATTTTTATCTTGGGGTTCTCCTATATGGAAAAAGACTGTTTTCTGAAGTTCAGCAGGAAAGGCAACAAAAGCTCACAGCACCAAAGCTTTGACTAATGCAACCAGGCAGAAGAAAACCTTTACTGGGGTGCTTGGTTTTAGCCCAGCTGGAAACCCTGCTATACTGGGGACAGTGTGGGCCTGGCATGCAGTTTTGCTGCCCTATGGGAAATACAAAGCTATGGAAAGGCAGAATATGTGGCCATAATTCAGTGCTACAGACTGGAAGGACTATGAATACCAGCTTAATGTGCTTCCACAAAGCTGTTCCATGAATCACAGCCACAAGTGAAAAACTTTCTATCTTTTAGAGACTGATAGAATTAGTGTCAAGTGCAAGTATTAGGACTGAGGAAAGAAAGTGTAAGAACTGCTGCAGTGTGCCACACGATTCCAGATGTTGGTGCAACCAACCTACGTATCTCTCTGTCAGGAAGACTTAGGCCAAGATGTTACCATCTATTGTTTGGTAATGTATCAATATGTTGACGCAGATATATTCATTAACAGATATTTATAGCTTCCCTTCTGTCTAATACAGATTTTAGATTTGTGTCTATTGTATTATAATTAGAAAAATAAATTAATCTCAGAAAGCTTCCAGCTTTCCTGCTCTGCCCTGTGAGGGAATGATTGCTGGAGAAGCTGCAACTGATGGCAGTGCAGCCTCAACCCTTGACTTTGGGGATTTGGAGAAAAAGGCTTTTCTGAGCTTTGGTGTGTTCTTGTATTCCCCTAACCTTCGTCTTGCAAAATGTGTTTAAATTTCTCCAGGATCTTTGGCTGTTACCCAGCGCTTAAGCAAGGCATCACCTGTAGTGCAGGAGCTCTGCCTGCAGCAGGAGGAGCTGAAATTGGTGATACTCATGTCCTTCCAGACCTGTCAGTCAAGGGGTCACTGAGATAATGCTTCCCTGTCAGGCCCTCCAGTGGGTACTGGTGCCAACCAGCATGTACCTCACTTATCATGTACCTCACTGCTTTTGGCAAGATGCACTGCTGTGTGGCCTGTGTAAAGTCCAGCAGCAATGCCAAAGAGACAACAGGTCACTGTTTTCTCAAAATTAAACATCTGAGACTTTAAAATGTGTTTTACATCTACTTATCTTTATAACCGGGTTCTGGCTCCAGTTATGGCTTTCCGCCAGAATAATTTTAAATCAATTTAGCATCTGTTTGCAGTGTTGGTATCATCAGCTCATCTGTAGTCTTCAGAGACCAGACGTGCCTCACATAGTTTCCTATAGGTCAGAGTTTTCCACTTGCTTTCTTGCTTAGCAGCTGGTACCCAACCTCCTTCCTGCAGGCAAGAGGAAACCTTGTGCTGTGCCACTGCTCGCCTACCCAGCTTTCTCCTTAACGTGACATTTGAGCTGTGGTCTCAGGTATTCAGCATTTGCTGAACCAGTCACTTCATGTCCTATGCACTGATTGGCAATCAGCTTCCCCAAATACAGCACAAGAAGTTTTGTTCCACTGGCAGGATGCACCTGCATGTGTAGATGTCTGCAAAACCTGCACTGCCTCAAGCACCGTGGCAGCTGGGAGAGCTTTCTTGCCAAAAAGATGATGCGAGCAAGAGGCATGTTCTGCACAGAGCTTCATTCTGCTGCCCCTGGCTTTTTTTTTGAGGCACCGTCAGTCCTGCCTTACCATTTGCGCTAGATGCAGGGACTTCATTGCAGGTGCTTGTCACTAAGGAGTCATCCCCTTGTCAGGGACATGCTGGAGATATCCCCTTGTCAGGGACATGCTGAATGTCCCAGTCAGGCATTGGATCCCACCAGGACATTTCACAGTTTATTTTCTTCAATCTGATTTATTAAATTCCCCTTCCTCCCAATCCTTTAAGGAGTCACATTGTCTCACCTTTAATTTACAACATGCTGTCAATGTATAAACAATCACATAGAATCACCAGGTTGGAAGAGACCCACTGGATCATCAAGTCCAACTATTCCTATCAAACACTAAACCATGTCCCTCCCTCCACCCATGCCTTAACATCTCCAGGGAAGGTGACTCAACTCCCTCCCTGTACAGCCTGTTCCAGTGCCCAGTGACCCTTTCTGTGAAAATTTTTTCCTAATGTCCAACCTGAACCTCCCCTGGCAGAGCTTGAGGCCATTCCCTCTCATCCCTGTCACTTGGGAGAAGAGCCCAGCTACCTCCTCTCCATAACCTCCTTTCTGGTGGTGGTAGAGAGCAATGAGGTCTCCCCTCAGCCTCACACCAGATGTTGTCTTGCTCAAAACATCCTGGCACAGAGCAAGTCTCTGCCTTTCATTGCACCCACCACGACCAGTGAAAGTGCCAGCTTCAACCCACTGGTACCACACTGCTGTTTGAGGTTAGTGCTGAGTTTGAAAACTAATCTCTGGTCAAATGACAGTGTTCAAAATATGGATCCATTGCCTGGTGTGCAATAAGCCAGTAACTATATCACCAAGAGGGACGTTGTTTATTCAGGTTTGTGCAAATCCCATGCACTTGGAGGATTTTTTTTTCTCTCCAATCAAACACAACTTGAGGGGTTTGTCACTTTCATTTATACACAAAGTTACACAAAGCCATGTATTCCCTCTGTACTCGGCACTGGTGAGGCCGCAAATTGAATCTTGTGTTCAGTTGTGGGCCCCTCACCACAAGAAGGATGTTGAGGCTCTGGAGGGTGTCCAGAGAAGAGCAACAAAACTGCTGAAGGGACTGGAGAACAGGCCTTATGAGGAGCGGCTGAGAGAGCTGGGGGTGTTTAGCCTGGAGAAGAGGAGGTTGAGGGGAGACCTCATTACTCTCTACAACTACCTGAAAGGAGGTTGTGGAGAGGAGGGAGCTGGGCTCATCTCCCAAGGGACAGGGGGCAGGACAAGAGGGAACGGCCTCAAGCTCCTCCAGGGGAGATTTAGGCTGGACATCAGGAGGAAGTTTTGCACAGAAAGGGTCATTGGGCATTAGAACAGTCTGCCCAGGGAGGTGGTTGATTCACCTTCCCTAGAGGTGTTTAAGGGACGTGTGGACGAGGTCCTTAGGGACATGGTTTAGTGTTTGACAGGAATGGCTGGACTCAATGATCCGGTGGGTCCCTTCCAGCCTGGTGATTCTACGAATCTATGATTCTATGATTATTCATCATGCATGTAATCACATATTTACATGTAATTCTAATAATTACCAAGTCATTCCTTGTACCTTCTGAGCATGTTCCATGGGGGTCTTCATGGGCTTCTGGTGGTTGGCATCCCAAAAAACACGAATCGAGTTCACCCATTAGTCAAGTCCTCCCAGTCTCCTCTTGATTATTGGCAGTATCTCTAAACCATTGGCTTCAAAGTTCTTAATTTATTTAAATGTCTAGCTCCTCATTCACAAGCCATGTTAATAAATTGCACTGTTATATAAAGTGGAGCAAACTTTAATATCCTACACTTACAAGAGATACTCCTTAACCGTGACCAGTCTTGTGTAAGTCTCCTGCCTATGTGATGATCCGAAGTTATTTTTTAAGATGTTAAAAATATCATGTGCTTTTACCAACAACAGAAAACCAGTGACTTGCCACCAGAGCCACTAGATGATTTACGATGGTTTATCTGAATGCACTGGAGCATCACAGCTTAAATCTGACTTTCTATTGCACTTTATGATCAGCCTGTCTGTGTTTTTTAACCCATAATGCACACATTTTTACAGGACGCTTCAGCACGGTTCAGTAGCCTGAACTATTCTCTATTTCTTATATCTAATCAGTCATCCTCCCCTTTAACTCTGGTGACAACTCAAAATCTAAGCAGCCCTCAATATTATTTTGCATGGCACATTCTGTTCTCAGAGCAGGAGTCCCAGGTAAGAGGATAAAACAATGGAAACATGTAAAAGAAATTACTTTGAAGTGTCAAGGTTGCCAGATTCCCGTATGTGTTTGCCCATCAATTACTCTCCAAGAGGAAGGCATGTGAAGCAGCAAACTTGTCCTGCTCCAAATGTCTGATGGGCTCGGTGCAGCCTCCGTGTGCTCCTCCCCAGGTGAGTTTTGTGGGGATCACAGCCAATGGAAATGAGACGGTAGGAAGCAACGGGGACTCTTCCAAACAAAATTCATCTTGAAAAGGTCCTGAGCTCCCACAATGGGACAGGGGGAACAATATAGGGTCATTGAGTTACCTCATCCTTGCTCTACCAAATTGGAGATGCTCTGGTTAAGAGTACAGTGGAAAATACATGCCTGCATTTGCATTTCTTAAGTCAGCACTTGGTAGTGGTTCCGTGAATACTGAATGCCTGTTCCTCCTGGAAGGGTGAAGGTGAATGTCCTGCCCTGCTCCCCCCGAACTCCAAGAGGTCTCTGTCTTCTCTCCAAGATGAAACCTGAAAGCTTCCTCCCCTTCCTGGCACAAGAGACAAACACGTATGTCTTGCAACAGGCTTGAATTTAACGCTGATGTCAGTTTGTTCACCAATTAAACACTGACACTTTAGACCAGCTGAGACAGGATCATCATTTGCTGAGTTTCTAAATATACTAAACACTCTGCTATGTGAGGAGGTTAATGTTACCTCCTCTTCCTCTTGATGATTTATTGTGTTGCTACCTCAAATTCCTGCTCTGTTGAGGCTCTGCAATTGGATTGTCGCACACCAGCTGGGCAGGCTCCTCATTGTGCCTACAGAACTGCCTGGGGAGCACTTTATCCTTCCCCATGGCCTGCAGGAGAGGCCACCAGTCGTATTTTCCCTTGGGACAGCCCAGTGAACAGCTTTTCCTGAAGAGTGTGAGACACTCCGATACACGAGATGCTCCCTTTGAGACCCGAGTATGATGGATAGAGAGACTCTGGCTCCCCACAGTGACCCGCAGCACCACTTGGCTTTGCTGTAGGGGGCCCTGATGGGTTCAGCTCTGTGATTCTCCTTCCCTTTCCTTTCCCAAAGATAATGCTGAGCGGCAAACCATGTGGGAAGGGCTTCTCGTTCAGTAGTGAGTGGAAATCATAGAATCATAGAATCACCAGGTTGGAAAAGACCCACCAGATCATCAAGTCCAACCATTCCCATCAATCACTAAACCATGTCCCTCAGCGCCTTGTCCACCCATGCCTTAAACCCCTCCAGGGAAGGTGAATCAACTGTTCCAGTACCCAATCACCTTTTCTGTGATTTTTTTTTCCTAATGTCCAGCCTAAATCTCCCCTGGCGGAGCTTTAGGCCATTCCCTCTCGTCCTGTCCCCTGTCACTTGGGAGAAGAGGCCAGCACCCTCCTCTCCACAACGTCCTTTCAGGTTGCGACTGTTCTAATCCTGGTATCTGTCACTGGAAAAGACCCTGTGTCCAAACTGAACCCTCCATCAGATGCACAGGAAGCTGTCAGAGTGAATTAAAAGCCCTGGAAGGCTGGGGCTATAACTCAGCACTTTCTAAGCTCCAAGATTTTGTTGTGGGTGGAGGGAGGGAAGCAGTCCCTAATGTAATTTCCAGCACTCCTCTAATACAATTTGGCCCGGCTACCCTTACAAATGCAACCTTTGCTCTGCTAGGCTGGTTCACATCCATCCTCCCAAATGCCCCAGTAATTATCAATGCAATGAAAACTAGTGCCCAGGATTTGCTCTGGCCTCATCAGGCCTGGAGTGACACCAACCTTCAGCACAGAGGATACCAGTTTGCAGCAAACATCACATTGCTGGGCATGTAACTGAACGTGTTAGCACAGAGGCTTTTTGTCACTGACCATATTCAAAGAAGACACAAAATGTCTCATTTGCATAAGCTTATTCCCTCTTTCTCTTTGACTGAGGTTTGGCAGCCTACGAATTGCACAGTCCCTTACAAGGTCATTAAGCATCAGTTACTCTGAACTGGGTTTCTGATCCAGATTTTTCATTCCCTTTTTTCTTCAGGTTGTCCTTCTGCCAGCACCTTATGTTGCCTTTAGCAGAGTTCACTAGTCCATTGCCTGTAGCAGAGTTCAATAGCCTTTTACTCAATGTTTGCCGTGCAAGGGAATGGTTTCCAGGAAAGGGACAGCTTTGCAGTATCCATCTCCTTAGGCAAAAACTATCAAAGGAAGAGCTTAAAAGTCTGTCACAAAATGCTCTCTCGTTGCCTCACCCTTTGTGAATTAAACCATGATTTTTCCAACTCTTTCAAGATTTTCTTGTAGCATTGCCTTGCCTGTATGGTACAACTATCATCAAAGAATCACAGCACTGGTTTAGTTCTCCAGGGGTTTCTTTGGTCTTTTTTTCATACATACCCTGATTGTATGTGGCAGCAGAGTGCCAAAGCTACTGAATTATCCCCGAAAGCAGCTAACTGGAGACTTGCTACCGTTATTATTCATAAAGAGTTTGTGCTCAAGAACAATGCCTGTCCTGGCATTTTAAGGATAACCACCAATCACCTCTCCCCTTGTCCAAATAAGTGGGACTGAAATGGGAATTGCACCACACGATTTTTAGAGGCATTGAGACCGGCTTCTCTAAGGATCCATCCTTTAAGAAGGTAAGAACTGTGGCCAAAGGGCTTTGCTGTGAGGTTAGCAGGGCTGCAACATGCAGATAATAGCAAAGGAATCGTGTGAGAGACTGACAAAGAAGCTGATGAAATCCAGTGCCTGCAGATCAATGAGGGCATTCAGGATTTTGGAGGAGCTACAAAAGATATTAACTTTGGTGCCTTTAAAGGAAACCATGAGAACTGAGAAAGGAGGAGATGAGCTGCATGGCCAGATTTATAGGCAAGGACAGGGCTGGCAGCTATACTTCTGAATTAATTGAAGCAAAGACGGGAATGATGTAAGCACTTGGAAAGCCAGAAAGGTGAACATCACAGAAGCTGAGCTGTTAGACAGGACAGGCAGAAAATATATTGCCCCTAATACTCATTTATTCTTTGGTCATCGGTACATTTCCATCTCCCAGACAGTACTGCCCTTCTTTGGGATGCCCCAAGCCCCACGAGGATGAACTTGGCAGCTGCCACTGCAAGGCAGGAGCCTCTTGAAAAGCCTCAGCACTGGCTGCTGGGAGTGACCGCACTCTGAGTGCCAACATCGCCGTTCCCATCGCCCACCAGCCCCTGACGCCTTCGCTTGCTGGTCTCCATGAGCTCAGCCTCTGGCAGGAGTTACAGACCAGTCAGTACATTATGAAGCGGCAGGAGGACATAACGCCCAAACGGTAGCCCAAAGCCTCATTACAAGTAGCCCATGTGACACCAATTAGAGCCAGAGCGGTTCTGCACGTGGCATGTGGGGTGAGTCTGTTTGGGGCTGAGGTGACAGAGGGACCGTGTGCGGGATGGGATGCGCAGTTGCACCCCTGCACCCACACAACACTGAGGCCACATAGTGGAGGAGATGCTGGGCTTTTCCCCTCTCCAGCACGTTGAAGTAGGTAACTATATTTAAAAAACTGTTGTTAAAAATTAAATAAGTGAAAGTAAGGACATATCAGAACTAAGGTATCATGATTTATTGACATTAGCTGCTAATACACGCAGTAAGTGGCTACATATATTTAATCGTATAATAAGTGCAAGCTGGATTTTTAGTATACATTTAACACGGTGCATGTTGTAAGCTCAAATTATTTTTGTATTCCTCTAGAGTTGCACACTAATCATTTGAAAACTTTCCTGCAAGCATTTGCTGCTACAAAGGCCAAGGAACTAGCATACCTCAATTAACTTTTGAACCTGACTTGGCACAACTTGTTAAGAAACTCAGAGAAGGAGAGAAGGCACCATCAGCTGATGAATCTCCAATTAATTATAAAGAAGGGGTGTCAGTAATAAGGAAGAAGGGTTATTTTTTAATGTGATTTTAAAAATCATAGTTATCACCTTCCCAAATATCCTTATCCTGCTTTATCATCTGAGTGAAACAAGAAAGTAATGACAATGAGAAACTTGTTTCACGTCATTTTTAATTCCCTTATGTCTTATATTCCCTTCTTTCTGTTAAGATGCTGAATTGTTTCTGCTGTATTAATAAAGTCTATCTAAAATCCATGCTTTGTGAAAGTTTTCTGACCAGACTGATTCACCCCTTCCTTAACATGTGCAGCACAGCACAAATTTATCTACACAATCACATCTCCTGTCCATGCATTTGGCTTTGTAACTTCAATGTCCTTTGGAGGTAGGACCCTTTAAAAATTATGTGACTGAAAACTGAAGGTGAAAGGTTGCTGGGATTACCAGATTTCTCAACAACTGCAGCCTTTTGCTGGGATAGGGAGCTCCTTGGAGAAGGTGATGAGTTCAGATCAAGTCTCTCCAAGCCCAGGACAGTAACACTTGGCAGGTGCTGCCAGAGGTTCATGTGAAGGGTTGCCCAGCAGGACTTGGTGCAAGGGATGCGTCTGTCCCTGTGAGCCTCCTGCCAGGAGGCTGCTGTGTACTGTGACTCTGCTGGAACCTACCACTTGCACAAGCACAGGAAAATAAAAGGCAGTGGTGAGCTTATGGCAAGTTACTTGCCCGAGTGGTTCCTTGACCTTTATTAAGACCTCTGTTTAAGAATAAAAAAAAAAAGCAACAAGAAGAAATTTTTGAACTACCGAACTCGGCTACAATTGATGGTGGCTTGACTTCACATCAGCTTAAGGAGCCCGAGCAAGTGATAGCCAAAAAGAGTACACCAGTTTGGGGTTTTTTTTCTGTTGATTCTGGTTTGGGATTTTTTTTTTCAATTAGTGATTTCCAGTATCACTTTGGACATGCAGAGTTATTCTTCTATACAGGTAGTAAAAGTTGTATGCATTTCTTGATTGCTTTAGTGCATTGTCATTAAAATGTAACATCCACCTTTATTTAACCTTTACAGAAGTACCAGTGTAAGTGCAGCTGTTGCAGTGCTGTCACTGGCACAAATGACTCACATTTCAAACAGTTGTGTACAGTGTTTATTATGAAGCAGAAAGGAGTGTCTTGTAGGAAAATAATGCCTTGATTTGAGGCTCTCAGTCCTGGATTCTGAACATCCTTTTTTAAAAATTTTCTTGTTATAGACTCTTTTTCACATAACATTTAATAAGCTTCCCATGTTAAATATGCCTTATAAATGCCTGTTCATAAATAAGTATATAATTACCCTGACTCCTATCAGAACTAATATAGTTGAACAAAATTTCTGAAAAACAAAAATACATGTACAGTACACAGCATGAATAAGCACCCATGAACACATACTCCAAGAGCTGATTTACAGTGATACAAAACTGAGAACATATACTTGGGGTTATCCCAGACACACCAGTGAAAACAGAGAGCAGGAGAGAGGGGGAGAGAAGGCAGGATATAATCAGCAATTGAATGATGTATTTCAGGTGGACAAAGGGAGGAAAATGAAAAGACCCTCCAGTGTAGAAACCAAAGTAAAGGTAATTTGTATTTCTCATGCTGTGGCTTCAGGCAGGTAACAGATGCTGTCCCAGCCCCTTTGGGATCACACAGAGCCCAGGCAGCTTGATGGAGGTGAAAAATATGGGGAAACGGTCCTTCTTTATCTTCCCTTCTCATCTGATTTCCTCCTGGGAGAGAAGTCCTTGGCTATTTCACAGTTTATCTGTCCAGTTTGGCCTTTGTGATCTGCAGTTTCTGGCCTCCTATGACTGCCTGAATTACTGTGCAAGCACATGAATACACACAGACAAGTGTCATAGCCCAAAGATGAAGTTCACCAGCTTTTTTTGGCTGATTTGTTGATCAGCACTTACTGAGGGGCCTTTGCTCCTTTGACCCACAAAGGTGAACAGTTAACCTCTATGTCACTGAACTCAGCACTCATGTGGATACAACACTTGCAAAGTTCATGTTTTAGTAGCAGAGCAAGTCTGTATAAACACCGCATCCAAGATACGCTTTGTGTTTATGCCAAGAAGGTTTAAAGACAACCCCCCCAAAGAGCTTACAGGTAGACTTAACAGTCCTAAGTCGAGGTAATTGTTACACAATATTCCTGGTTAGTGAAATTCAGCTTCCAGTAGCTTAGTGTCACATTTGTGATGGAGAGCAAGTTCCCATCCACAGCCATGTGAAAGTCTTACTGGCAAACATTGTCATTTCTTTATTAAGACAGGATGCAGTGGTCCTATTTTTCCTCAGTCTGACTTAACTTACAAAAAAAAAAATTAGAAAAACATCTCAAAATGGCCTTCAGCAGCACAGTTTGTTCTCACACAGAGGTGTTGGTTTTTGGTTTTTTTTTTTGTCCCAGCCCTTCTGGGATAGACAATAGTGTAGCACCCAGCACCCCGTTACGTGTGGGATGCTACCCACCTCTGCTTCCCTCATGTGAAGTATCGACACTGTGTAGAGTCAATGTAGCAGTAAGAAGTGCATCGTAATTTTCCGTAAGACCTAAAATGAAGGAGAATATCTCAGATTCCAAGTGTGCTAGAGCAAACATCAGAAAATGCCACATGCAGTGACGTATCGCAACCAATGTAAGAGGGCAATTCCCAGCTCCATTGTGCTCTTGCTTGCCAGGAAAATAAGAGTCCAGGTGAACCTATGAGTGAAGACTTAGTGCTCAGCAATGCCAACTAAAAAAAGAAAATCCTCATTGACAGCGGGACTTGAGCGTTAGGTGGGAGTGGATATGGGAGGCCTTGGCCCTCACCCATGGGAGCTGCGTAACGAAACATCTGAGGCTCTGAGTTAAGTGTTTTTCCAGTTACTCCAAATAGCTCCAGCAGGCATGACTGTGCCTGTCCTTTAACTTATTTCTCATGTACTTGAAATAACAATAGCGACACATGCCCACAATTGCTAAAAAAAAAAAAAGCAAAGGGAAGGATCCCTGCAAAATAAGGAAAAATAAGTGGGTTTTGCCTTTCTACTGACTGGAACTGAGCTGCAGTGACTCTACCCACTGAAAACCTAACCAGAGATATTAACAAAAAATCATTTTGATTAGTTTTTACTGCTACCATATGTCAAAATGGACAACCCATCCATACGATAATCCACAAACAGTGGACTAAGCAGCCGCTAAGCAAGTCCTTAAAATTATACCCCTGGGTAATGTACTCTCAAAAAAATTAACATAAAATCTGAAGTGAAGTCGTGTGAAATATCAGGAAGGATTTTGGTAGGGGAAGGTGTAGAAAATGGGAAAGTTAGTCACAGCAGAGCTTTTAGAGGAGACGGTGTTTTGAGATGAAACTCCCAGGAGTGTGTCATGCTCATATACTCATCCCATTTTACCAGTCAGTCACAGTTTTTGATTTAGTCTAGCAGATAATCTGCAGATTGCACACACAAAAATAAAGGATTTCAGTTGCTCTTCACAACGTGACTATATATGGAAATTAAATTTATAAAAATGTCTCAATCTTTTGTGGTGCTATTCTAGGCATCAAACTTCAGACTCTTAGAAGGGAATAGTTTTCACAGTACAAAACATCTCCACACTGCCTGAATACGAAATCTCTGTAAAATGTTTCAGGTTGTCAGGTTTGCTGGTCTTGATTTTAGTAATCTTTTACACTGGGAGTGCTCCTACAATCACAGTGAATGGATTAGCACAGCATTTGACTTATGAAGACATCCTGTGGGTTATTATTCCTGTCAATTACCATGTTTATTCTTCCAAGAATGATGATGGCTCTGTGTGTAATTTCATTTGCAAATTAAATGTTTCCTGTCAGCCAGTAACAATACTTGACATTTAAATAGAGGTACTGCTGTTGGAGGAAAAATGCTGACCAGAGGAAGCTGCTTTAAAAAAGCAAAGAGGACAAGTTAACAATAAGCAGATGTTTTAAATGAATGACATCGCTAGGCAGTTGCATGGCTTTGCATCTGCTGTTGGGTGAATTTCTCGATCTTTGGAGAAGCTGGTGGATGACTGGTTGATTCAGAAACAATGATACCTCTAGAGTATGCATTAACAGTAAGAGCAAAAGGAGGTTTTGTGGTTGTTTGGGGTTTTTTCTTCAGTGTTATCCTCTCCTCACAGTCTCCCCTACTCTTTGTACTTTATAAGTAAACATTAATACAATTATAATATTATCAAATGAGGAATTCTTTGCAAGGGAGAGGTAAACATACATCTGCATGAGCTTCTTTGTTTTCCTAAGGGAGAGAGACCTGTACTTATGACTTAGAGATGAGATTTAGCCCTTAAAATCAATTATATGCAGAAATAATCCAACAGACTCTTTCACCCCTACTGCTTGCAGCAGTCCCAGTGGAACAAGGTTTAAGTGAGTAACACTTTTCTGGCTTAAAACTTGTAAAGAGAAAAAAACAAAAGAAAAAAAAAAAAAGCCTGAACTCCCACTCTCAAACCAAAGTGAAGACAGCCCATACGTACCCTGGGAGATATGTTTTACATGTCAAATATCCAAAATCCTTCCCATCGCAGTCTTCAACTCCCTCCTGTCTGTAGCCATCTCCACAGTAAGCGCGGCGGCATCCTAATGAAAAATACAGAAATGCCTTCAAGGCATTTGTTTGTAAAAGAGGCAGGTGAGGTAAGTGAGACTAGACTTTTAAGGGTAAAGTATAAAACAAGGCATTTTGGGGAGGGCATCCTGTAATGACTGTGTTACGAGGGGTAATATTTTTTGCATCAAAGAATAGGATTTTTTAAACCTAATTTCAATGACGAAGGGAAAGAATGGATAAGTACTAAAAACTATTGAAATGCGAACTGCAACAGCATTGATTCTGGATAATTACTCTCAAAACAAATTAAAAGAAGCATAAAATACAGTTAACATAAATGATCCAGGGAGGTCACATTTAGGAAAAAACCAAACACTTTGGGGACTTTGAGGTCATTAAGTGATTTGAAAAACCCAATCTTGACCTTTGCCTAGTATTGCACAGTATCTATGTACGTCTACTGCAAGCGAGTTCCTACATAGGAACATAATTACATGGACCTATTGCCTCTCCGTCAAAAAAGAGTATGTAATGGTTGCCAAAAAGGTGTTTTTTCCCTCTGCTGAATTGTAGTGACTTGAATGGGAGTGGGCTTTGTCACATTTTTTGATGGTGACTGGCATGTAGGCTGCAGTGATTTATGGGTTTGTTTGCTATTGTAGTAAATGGGCTTTGCTTTTGATGCCTTCAGCTTTTCGAGTGTGACTTTATAACTTGAACAAATTAATTTAGCTAAAATCCCTCTGACGTGTTGGAGGCACTATTAAGCAATGAATTAAATAGACACTCAAGAATAGGGAGTTTATATGTGTTAGAGTTGGCTATTTCCAAGTAGAAATGATTAATTAATTGCATCAAGCACCTGTTTGTTAGAAACTGATACTTCTGAGAATAACAAGCCTCTCTTACAATTAAATCCACTTAACATTTGGTTAACCTTTTTCTTTTGGTTAAGTCACGAGAGCAGAATAGTGACAAATGTGCTCGTTTCCAAGTAACTCAGTGATAACTTTTTAGGTCACATCAGTGTCAGAAGTCTATGTATTGCAAAGCCTCAACTGACCTAAAGCTCTGCCAAGTGTCCTGCACACAGTAACATGATGTGCTTCCAGCTAAGCAATGTACAATTTTGCAGGCACTAGAACTAATGAATACTATTTTCCTACATGCTTGTTCCCCATGGTTGATTGCAGATTCTAATTGAATAATTTTCTTGTGTTTGCAGCCTGGACAGCTCACGCTCTCTCACTGGATTACTCTGTAATCAGGCAAGCTTAGAGCAACATATATTTATTTGTGTCCCTATACCTGTTGCAACTGAAGTGCCTTTGAAATCTCTTCCCTGCTGTTCTGAGAAGTTAACTTGGTTTCTGAAGTTGTAAGGGGAACGGTGCTGAAGGACAGGTGGACAGACAAACTCAGGTAGTGTGGCTATATACACTTGATTTCCTTAGACAGGCTAAAAAATGGAGGACTATATAAATGAAAAGGAAAAAAATCATCTTTGCAGTTTGGTAGATTTTGGCTGATACTTGTTCTGAAATGTGAAGAAGTATCCCTTCGCTAGAATGGACTAGAAGTACCAAACCTGCTGTTTATCAGCTGTAGATGGTGTAAAGTGCTGCACTCTGGGGAAGGAATTGAGATTTAAAAGCAGCTGAAAGGTAAAAGTGGAGACTGCCACAGCTGCTTGCATGCTTGTAGGCCCTTTTATCTCCGCAACCAGCAAGATAAAAGGAAGATTGGCTATACAGGAATGAGATGTTTTATAAACCTTACAGTGAAGGTAATGGGCTGACGCCTTCCCTAAGAAAGTGAATCATATAATCCAAAGTAGTTCTACTGGACCCAGGATGTACCTTACTATTAGAAACATCCAGCACCAGTGTCTGTCCTAGGGGGTTTTGTGGTATGCAACAAAGCTATGCTATGTTTTCTGGCCAGAGAGCTGGCAGCCCTCAAGGAATACATGTATGTAAACCAGCTGCTGGATTTGGCCCCTGAAATGCATTGCTTTTGCTCTGCCTGCAGACACCTCTGCTCAGTGAAGCACTTGGTCCTTGGTGAAGGGACATGAGAAGTACATGGGCATCACCTTTGTCTTACTCTGGCATCCACATGGATGAAGAATATCAGTTTTTGCGCTATGGCCATTGTGCCTCCCTCTCCCCATGCCTCCTCTCTATGCACAAACATATGATTTACATCATGGGGTGCCCTGCAGAAAGACCTACTGTGCCTTCCCCACTAGAGTGAGGCTACTTTTGATGTGCTGTAACTTACTTATACAGCCATCAGTCACAACTGCATTGCCATCGTCGCACTCTTCCCCATCCTGTATAATCCCATCTCCACAGGTACCGCCATCCTTGAAGGGGTAATCCACAGGATAGAAAGGAGTGAGCTGGCCAAAGAAACACACAGCAGTTACTGACTCAGACCACGAGCAGCCTGGCCAGCAAGCAGAGGTAGAAGGTTCTAGGTGGCAGATCCTGCAATTGGGTTTTCATATCACTCTACTTGATTGTTCACAGCATTTACACAGAATCTGGTTCAAACTCCAGTGGATGCAAGAGGAATCCTGCTGTTGATTCCAGGAGGACTTAGCTTTGCTTCTTGCAGCAACGAGGCATACATGGTTTTAGTTTGCAGGGTTTGTGTTTTCCCACAACTTTGTACCCTGGTAAGTTTTGCCTTATTCTATAGTAAATAAAACATACTCTTTACTATTGCAGTTCCCCTAACTCAGTCCCATTTTTTTCACCAGTTGAGCCTGGTTCACTGGGGTTAGCAAAACCTGTGACCCTGACAAGTTAATTCTTCACTAATTAAGGCTCCTGTGAACAAAAATCAGAGAATTACATACAGTTGTGGCAGTGCTCAAAAAGGAACTTTTCCTCCATTTTCTTCATTGATTCTGTACGACACCTTAAGTACAGACGTATATTCTGTATTTAAAAATGAAACATACACTCACAAGTTTTCAGAGACCACAGTCATATTTTCACCTGGATTGGGAGCCATCCAAAGGTATCCTTGAAATACAAAGATCTCTGATCTCTTCTGAAAGCTAAGGCATTTTCAGTGTTTAACTGGTCCAATTCTTCTTGATTATTCACCACAAAAATCTGGAGCACAGAAAAAGAGGTGAGTGGTAATCCTCTCAAGAAGTACTTTGGATTGTCACGTACGTATCTGCAAATAAGCAAATACTTGCAAGGAAGGATGGTTTTGTTGTTTTCAGAAACAGAATGGTATTTCACTCCTGGCTGAAGACTTACAACCATGGACTGACAAAGTCTCCAATGGCCCCTGTTTCAGAATGTCCATCCAGAGGTAATGATGCAAATACTTGTGCATAATAATTGCTGAGAAAAAAAAATCAGATTCTCAAAAGGATAGATGATGGAACAATTGCTAAATCTATATTGGCATAAGTGCTTGCTGTTGGTACGCTTATATTTTTTTGGGGCATGCTCACGGCTACAAAATAAATAATGCATTGCTCAATGCACCATTTACTTAGATTTTTCTACTTTGTATTTTGTTTAGATTCAATTGACATTGAAATGTATGCTTCTTTGCATGTATATACTTTATTCTAAACCCAAGTCTTCAATAAAACAGAAAAAAAAATCAGTTCAAAATGGAAAAATTAGCATGAGCTGCTCTCTTACCTGATTTTATAGTATCTCAGTCACTGAAATTGGTTGTAAAGGATATTAGGAAATAACCTCTTCCTTCAACTGCTTAATCAAACTAATTTTAGAAAGATTTGAACTAATTTTAAATCAAGAAAAAGCAAATGTTATGCTTCTGAGTAAAATGAGTTTAGGGATGAGCCTGATTCCCACCAGCATAAACAGAACTGGCTCTTTTTTAGAACAAATTACCCTGAAATTTTTACATGGCAGAATATTCCCACAGGCCCTGACAAAGGTCATTTTCATTAAAGAAGCACTGAATAAAAATGCCTTCAGCTTGAATGAAAGAAAGTAAGGAAATAGAAAGCCAGCAAAGAACGAATTCTTTAATTGTGCTCAGGAGCCCAAGTTCCAGCCCCAGAGCTCTAATTTGTCTTGAAATCAATAGCAGATCTGTGCTCTCTGAAACTCTCTCTGTTACAGATATTGGCTTTGAACTTGCAAAAGACTTAAACCCCTGAATGAATCTTAGCCAGCAACAGAAAAAACAGTGCTTTATTTCCAAGCCTCTCCCCTCCTCTGGCAGTGTTGACCCCACAGGAGTTGACAGGCGAGTAGGTGACTGCACTGGGGATGTGCTGGAGTAGGAGGAAAAAAATTTTCACAGAAGGGGTCACTGGGCAGTGGCAGAGGCTGCCCAGAGAGGTGGTTGAGTCACCTTCCCTGGAGGTGTTTAAGGCACAGGTAGACGAGGTCCTGAGGGACATGGTTTAGTGTTTGATAGGAATGGTTGGACTTGATGATCTGGTGGGTCTTTTCCAACCTGGATATTCTATGATTCTATGATACTGCTTTGGAAAACTGTGTGACACCAGGACTGGAGGCACAGAGCAGTGTCCCTGGGTCTTTTCCCTCTGCAGCTGTAGAAGCCCTGACAATTGTTTTCAAGCTGTACAATGCAGCCTTCAAAGCTGCTACATGGGGATCTAAACAGAACAAATCATAGCAATGTGTCAGTGCCTGCTCTTGATATTGGAGGGAGGAAAACAAATGGGGCTGCTCTGCAAGTGTTCCATTTTCGGAGCTGAGGCTTTCTTCTTTGCCATCCCCCTTTTCTGAGGACAAAAAGGCACTTGATCATAATCAAATGAAGGTTTATAATGATTGTGTAGGGCACTTATACATTAGGCAGCTACACTCTTATTACTGTCTTTTAAGATCTAGTATGAAACTGAGCCTGACTGAGAAATGCATAAGACCCACACGGAATACTGCAAGGTTTACAGTTTTTGCTATGACTTCTCCATGCCGTGAAGTATGTGGTAGTTTTTTTACAATAGCATGCAGCATGATGTAATACGCACTTTTATTTCCTGCACTTTGTTCTTTAACCATTACAATTTAAAAACAAAGAGGCCTTTTCATAATGCAGCACAGACAGGGACGAGGGAGCAGCTGACGAGATTTGCAGAACACTCATGCAAAAGATTGAGTTCAATGACCCAGTTTAATGGAAAGCGTTGTGAGTATGTCCTTTTCACACTGTAACAGCTTTCTGACAATGTGACAGATGGGAAAGCTAACAAAGCTAATTGCTGCTTATTGTCATCCAGAGACAGCCAGACATGGTACAACATCCACTTGCACAAGTAGAGTGACTGATGATGTTACACAGCACCAAGGCAGCATTTTCGTTGCTGATTAAGTGCTACAGTGCACAGAATAATAAGACAGGGTCTAGCTGAAGGAAAAGAACCAAAATAGTATTTTCAAAGCCCAGGGAAATCAGAGATGAAAGATTGCTAGTTCACTTTCCACTAGTGACTTATCCTTCAAAGTACTTTGTCTCCTACAGACTAGGAGAAGTCTGTCTAGAAAGCTGCCTGGAGGAAAAGGACCTGGGGTGTTGGTTGACAGGGACTGAACATGAGCCAGCAGTGGCCCAGGCAGCCAAGAAGGCCAATGGCATCTTGGCTTGGATCAGAAATGGTGTGACGAGCAGGTCCAGGGAGGTGATTCTCCCTCTGTACTCGGCACTGGTGAGACCGCTCATTGAATCCTGTGTGCAGTTCTGGGCCTCTCACCACAAGAATGATGTTGAGGCTCTGGAGTGAGTCCAGAGAAGAGCAACGAAGCTGGTGAAGGGACTGGAGAACAGGCCTTATGAGGAACGGCTGAGAGAGCTGGGGGTGTTTATCCTGGAGAAGAGGAGGCTGAGGGGAGACCTCCTTGCTCTCCACAACTACCTGAAAGGAGGTTGTGGAGAGGAGGGAGCTGGCCTCTTCTCCCAGGAGACAGGGGACAAGATGAGAGGGAATGGCCTCAAGCTCTGCCAGGGGAGATTTAGGCTGGACATCAGGAGGAAGTTTTTCACAGCAAGGGTCATTGGAAATTGGAATAGGCTGCCCAGGGAGGTGGTTGATTCACCTTCTCTGGAGGTGTTTAAGGGACGTGTGGACGAGGTCCTTAGGAACATGGTTTAGTGTTTGATAGGAATGATTGGACTCAGTGATCTGGTGGGTCTCTTCCAACCTGGTGAATCTATGACTCTAATTTGCTTGTAAAAATGCAAGCAAGAAGGATAGACATTGAAATTAGCGATATACTGTGTATGTCTACAGACAGGAGCTTAGAAATCTGACTCCCACAGTTCACATAGACTCCTTTTTGGTCCAAGGTAGAGGATCTGTGCTTTAATACACAGTTTTACCATAAATGCGAATGCTTCACGCCAGTATTCAATTCTGAAATCACTGTCTTTGCAGAAGATGGTACAAAAAAGAAGCAAGAAAGAGATACTTCACTGACAAATCTCAAATGTATTTCAATTTGCTGACATTAAAAGAACAGAATATATGTACAGTAGGAGATGGAAGAGAGCATCCTCAGGCTTGAAAAAAAGTTTCTAAACATGTGCTATATAACTGATGGTTTGAAACAGCTTCGATCACAGAACTCTTAGACTACTTATGAGACCAAACACTTTTGCACCAACTGGATCTCAGAGGTTTTAGATGGTGTAAATTGCACATTTCCCATGTACAGACATTTTCCCTGTTAAATCCAAAATATTAGTGAGTATAGAACCTCTTACAACAGAACTAGTTAAGAACTGCTCACATGCTCTACCAGAAAATTTGCTTACCGCAGGGACTTTTGGATAATTGTGTCCAAACACAGACTCCTCATATGATGGGTTATTCACATGATGTGGGGATCTGCAGAAACATCTTCCTGGAGGCCCTGGAAGTCCTCTTTCCCCTTTTGGTCCTATGGCGAATTGTCCTAGGAAAGAAAAATATCAGGTTGCCTTGTTATGAAGTTAATACACAAAGCACAAATGCACCCTTAGTGGAAACAGGACCTGGTCCACTGTGTATATGCGTTTTTCTAAGTTTCTGGATATGCCTATCTCCTACCAAGACCACTTGGAACTGAGGGGAAGGATTATCAGAACTGCAAATTCCATCACTTGAGGAGAAAGGCCCGAGTTTGTACCACAGTCATATTATTTCAGATGACTTTTTAAATTTTTCTACCAACTTTACAGAGAAAGAGAGAGAGACTGTCTGCTTAGAATTAATGTCAACTTGTTTGAAGTTAGAGTAATTCAGGACATGATGAACGCACAGATCTCTCTACAGCACCTATGCACCAAGCTTAGTAGAGGCAGCCTCTGTATACATCTAGAAAGCACTGGACCTGTGCATTTGTACAACCACTTGAGCAATGTTGTTTCAGAGGTTTCTGTACAGGAAAACTCAACTAGAAAAACAAGAATGCTACAAATACATTTTTTTTAAAAAAAATGCTACTTTTTGACTTTCAAACTTTAGCAAGGATGTGCTACTCTGTGAAATTAAACTATGAGCCAACGTGTTCATACTGGAAGCATTATAGAAAGGTCTTTCAGGATGAGAATTTATATGCTAGAGAGAAACAAGCCTGGCACATAAACTTTCTGTGGATGGAATAAAGCCTTTACAAAATAATCTCAAGGTCCTGGCTGCCTTCCCATTGGCAAGGTGAAAATTCTGTCCTCTGAAAATTTCTAGCTAATTTACTCAAGACAAAGATGTTTCATACGGGCTATATGAGATATGTGGAGATTTTGAAGCGGCCCCTAGTCTCACAGATGCACCATTTCCACACCACCACAAGACCAGAGCTCCCTCTCACTGATGCAAGAAAGAGAAGAGGAAAGCAAAATGGAGGAGGACACTGAACAGATTGGCTGCAGTACAAGCAGCAGTTGTCCAGTTGAAGCAATTTTCCAAACTGAAGCAGTTTCCAACTTGTTTTGTTTTTCTTCTCAGGTACTTAAGCAGATATCTGGGTTGAGAAAAATCTACCTGAGGGTTCACTGACACTGAACTTTGTGGGTCTTGTATTGTCCTTCATTTCTACACTTGATCTCACTTGGTTCACGTGTGCACATAACTCTGAAGCTGTAGAGTTATCAGTTATAAGATTTTTCTCATGATTTCTACAACATGCACAATTGCAGTGAGTATATGTCTCCAGCATTTAATTAAAGATTTTTTTTCTCCACTGCCATTTTTCCCTTCTCTTCCCTTCTTTCCTTAATGTAATTGTGATTTGAGACTCATCTGTTTTTCTTTTACATAGCTGTGTGGTGTGAGTATGCCCTGGCTGATTAGAAATCACAGTCTGTCACTGGAGAAACAGCAGACTTTCGGTGATGGAGATTAACTAGTCCCTCCAAAGCTGCCTGATGGCTTTTCATCATCCCTATCTACCAAAGTCCCACAGGAACAATGTAGGCCTTGGTTTTAGTTTTATTTGAAACATAAAAGCCATAATGTAGGCTTTAAAGTAAGAGTCCTTTAAAGTATAGAGTCCTTATAATGGACAAGGATGGCATGTCCACTGTTATTATGTTCACAGCTGTAGGGTGCAGGAGAGAATGCTGCCTGGCTCAGGTTCAGACTATCAACAGCTGGCAAAAGCCTTGGTGCCTCATTGCAGATAAGTTTGAAGCTGAGTGTGGCCATCAGCCATGTGTTGGCCATAACTTTTTGGCACTTAAAAATTAGAAGTTCAATTAGAAATACCTGAAGGGGAACTATTGAAAATGGGAAGAAAACATCCTCCCTCCATACCAGTAGCAGTACTGAACAGCCTGCTACGAAATCATCTCAGAACCAGGTGCTGTTTTAACTTTTGACCGCTGACATCTCACCGGTGGTTGTTATTTTGAAGGCTGAACTTTCAGAACTGAGGCTGAATCCTGTAACTACCAACACCTCCGGTGCTATCTCGTGTGACCGTTGAGCACAGTGCCTCCAGCGCTGCACAGTGCTGCCGTTACCTCTGACCCAGTGGAAGAATGTTACCTCCAGCCCTGGCCACCATGTGGATTCATTGCCTCAGTGGCCAGCAATCACCCCACGTGTGACAGCTGTTTGTTGGCAGTTGCAGGCTTTGCTTTTCTTGAGTTCGTTTAGTATTTATCCTCACTCAAACCACTTTGAAGATAGGTGATGTTTAGAATAAATGATCACTCAGGGCTTTGTCATGGAGAGACGGGTTTGATTTTTGACTAACGTACAATCTGCTGCTTCGGCCCCAACTCCATTTCATCGCGTGGGACTCTGAAGCGCCAGTCTCTGCAGAGTAACGTTATATGTAGCAAGTTGGACTCGATGATCCAGTGGGTCTCTTCCAACTTGGTTATTCTATGATTCTATGATTCTCTCCTTGCTATCAGTGAAGAAGCAAATGGAGCCCTGCAGCGCTTTTTTTTCTAAAGGGGCCTGTGAAGGCATATGGGATGAGTCTGGAGGGGCTGGCAAGCAGAGAAACTGTTTAGGAGATTACATGAGTTCCTGCTTACCTGTTCCTGAAGGTCCAGGGGGCCCTGGCTGGCCAGAAGGACCAGGCCTTCCAGGTGGACCCATGATACCTGCAGGTCCAATGTCTCCCTTTAGTCCCTAGGAGAGAGGAGATATCAATTTATTTGATGAACGACTAAGAACACAAACTCATCCTGGCAGCACTGGTTTCCCTTTCAAGAACATTAGGACATTTGCCAATAAAAGCATGCAGCATGAGCTTCATAGTCATCTTCCCAGGTAAGAGGTGCTGTCCTCTCCTATATGAAGGCAGAAAAGTATGTCCAGGCAGGACTTGTAAGTCTCCTGGGAGACAGTACTTGAGGGCAAGGGAGCCCACAAGGGCTGGGAGCTCTTCAAGAAGGAGATCCTAGCAGCCCAGGAGAAAGCCATTCCCATGTTCTGGAAAAAAGGTCGGCAGGGGAAAAAACCAGCTTGGTTGAGTAGAGGAATCTTGAGTGACATTAGGAAAAAAAGGAATATTTATAGGCTCTGGAAGAGGGGACAGGCCTCTTGGGGGGACTACAGGAGGGTAGTGAGGCTGTGTAGGGAAAAAATCAGAGGGGCTAAGGCTCAACTAGAGATCAGATTGGCTAAGTCTGTAAAAGACAACAAAAAATCTTTCTATAAATATATAAACAATAAAAGGAGGACAAGGGAGACCATACAGTCCCTTTTGGACACAGAGGGAACAACAGTGACAGGGGATGAGGAGAAGGCTGAGGTACTTAATGCCTTCTTTACCACAGTCTTTAATTGTAAAGAAAACTGTTCCCTCTTTGAAGAAAACCTGGAAATAGAAGAGCAATACGAGGCTCCCATGGTCCAAGAGGAGGTGGTCAGAGCCCTGCTTGGCCAACTGGACATCCACAAGTCTATGGGGCCAGATGGAATTCATCCTAAGGTATTGAAGGAGCTGGCGGATGTATTGGTCAAACCCCTTTCCATCATCTTCCAACAGTCCTGGAAGACTGGGGAGGTACCTCTGGACTGGAGGCTGATGTAGTGCCCATTTACAAGAAGGGAAGCAGGGAGGATCCGGGGAACTACAGGCCTGTCAGTCTGATCTCAGTGCCAGGCAAAGTCATGGAACAGGTGATCTTGAGTGCTAGCATGAAGCACTTACAAGAGAACTGGGTGATCAGGCCCAGTCAACATGTGTTTACCAGAGGCAGGTCCTGCCAAACCAACCTGATCGCCTTCTATGACAAAGTGACTCGGCTGCTGGACGAGGGAAAGACTGTGGATGTGGTCTTTCTGGACTTCAGTAAAGCCTTTGACACAGTTTCTCACAGCATTCTGCTACGGAAACTGTCAGCCTCTGGCCTGGACAGACACACACTCTCCTGGGTAGAAAACTGGCTGGATGGCCGGGCCCAGAGAGTGGTGGGAAATGGTGTTAAGTCCAGCTGGAGGCCAGTGACAAGTGGTGTTCCCCAGGGCTCAGTGCTAGGTCCAGTCCTGTTCAGTGTCTTCATCAACGACCTGGATGAAGGCATTGAGGGTACCCTTAGCAAGTCTGCAGATGACACAAAGCTGTGTGGAAGTGTCAATCTGCTGGAGGGTAGGGAGGCTTTGCAAAGGGACCTAAACAGGCTGGACCGCTGGGCAGTGTCCAATGGCATGAGGTTTAACACTGGCAAATGCTCTGACTTCAATAATTTGATAACCTTTCTTTAAGTATACCTCTTTTACCCCTGTTATTTCTCTAGGACTCAGTGTAGCCCAGAAAGGAGAGGCTGGTGGAGCTGGAACAGGTGACTCTTAGTTACTGTGCTAATACACAGTGGAGGAAAAAAAAAAAGAAAATACACTAAGGAGTTGGAAGTAGCTTCCACAGTGACATTTCCTGGTCTTAGTGTACAGAAGCATACTAATGACTTTGAGGTCTACACTGTTTTCAAAAGTGCTTTAGGTGTCTGGACTCCTCTATCTCATTGACTTTCACCATGAGTTTAGCTATGTTAACACATCATTGCAAGGAAAGGAAGGGTTTGGCTTTATGGAGTGCAAATTAAAGTGTGGTAGCACCATGCTGATAAATGGTGTCCTTCTGGTACCTTATCACTGTCAAAATGCTGTAAAATTAAGGATGGGAGATGAACTTATACGCAGTTACCATACAATAGTTAATATTCTGTAAAATCAGCCCTAATTTTTCTCATGGGAGTTTGTTTGTGCAGCTGTACCCTTAGGCATTTGGAAGTTTCATCCTAGAACTCTTCAGCACCTTCCTATTTCTGCTCCTGATTTTGATATGGTGACAGTTATTAAAAATAACTATATTTATCTCCCTGGTGCTATATTCTCCAAGGCTTGAATTTCTCAACTTTGTATTTCAGAAAAGTATTACGTAGCTTAAAGTTTAAATACCTGATTTGATTTTTATGTAACAGCACACATTATTTAGCACATAAATAATATGCACTATGTAAGCTTTCCTTTAATGACAAAGGAATTTAATTCCTTGAAGATGGTGTAATTCCAGGTTAATGGGCACTCCTGGGTGCATGATGAGTGGTTGCATGTCTAATTTCAGAGTACTGAAGCATGTATCATAATATATGCTACAATATTTTTTTATATATAATAGCTTGTATCCCATGGATACATTTTAATGTCACTTGCACCATTTCAACAGAGGAAGGTTGATTTTCCCATGCCCCATAAAGAACTAATTGAATATTTGCTTTGTTTAATCCTATTAGGTAAGCTCTGTGCCATCAAAATATTCCAGGATTTATGTGAATGTCAGTGATGCTGATCCCTAATTACTTCTTACATTACGCAATACAGACCTAGCAGACCAGGATTTTGTAGCCCCAAAGAAGTCTGTGGGAAATCTCTTTTCCCAACACAACACCAAGCCAGTGTCAGTAGGACACGTACTGCCTGAAAATGAGCTGTTCTCATGTCTCCTGCTTTGGTGGAATGATTGCTTAATGCTTTCTTGTTTAGCACAGATAGACTAAATAATGGTAGCAGAAATTTCTATTAAATACTCTTGCCTTGCTTCTTTTTACATGCACCTATGACAGTCAGGGAAGGTTCCCCCATGGGCAATATTTATATTTCTCTCCTAATTTTCAAAATAACACTATGTAAAGCCCTAAGTCATTCCTCCTTTTCTAGACTGAAACCCTAAACTCACTTCTTTGGGTCAATTCCCAAGTTACAAAGCTTTGGGTGTTCTGTCTCAGACGGCTGTGAGGCTGTGACTTGTGACTCCTTCCTCTTGGCCACCCTTCAAGAAGAGTCTCTGCCAAGGACAGGGGAGAGCTGAAGAAGTCAGTGAGATAATTAAGACTTGTCTTAAAATGGAAGTGGAAGTGACACCTTCCTGATTTAGCTGTTTTTATCTAGGGATGTCAGCTGGATCAAGAGACAGGAAATGGCCCCATGTTGATGGAAACATCATCCTCTCAGATAAACAAACAGCCAGACACCTACAGCACTTAAAGACAGAAGCTAAATCCACAAGAGCCTTAAAATGTCACTCTCTAATTTTTTCCAAAGGATTGGAAAAGACAAAAGGAAACAACACTGATTACAGAGGGAAACTCGATTTTCCTGCAGTAGATCAGTGCTGAAATTACTTTCAGGGCACCAGAAAGGGTTTGTGTACTGAGCCTTGGCCTTGAAAATCCTGATTTTCTATAGGGCCAGACTACGGTTTCTTTTAGCCACACTGACTGATGCCTTGAATTATGACATGGCTTATGTTACCACTTTTTGATTAAGACGCTGTGCAAAGTGACAGAATGTCTAAGGTCAAGTAAGGAGTGTACTCTGTTCAAGCTGATCTGCAGGTACTGTATATCTGTATATTCTCTTTGCCTTATGCTACAGAAAGAGACTCTGTGATGTTACTTTGGCAGGACAGACAAGCCAAGTTTACCAAAAAAACCCAGCAAATAGCACACATCAGATTTAAAACCTGACAAATCGAGGACAAAAATTTATTTTTCTGCATCATCTGCCAGACCTACATCACACATACCTTCTTTATTTAGTGACCTGTTATTCCAGTGCTCCCAACATCTAACCTTTACTTTTTCCCCACACTGAGTTTCTTTTACTTCAGGTATTAGATGACAGTGTCAGAGCAACAGTGAAGCAGGAGCATGTGCCTCTGTTTGCAGTGCTGGGTATTACCAGACTACAAATAAAGTGCTTTCAGCTGAAGTCTGTTAACCACTGCATCTACAAGCTCCTGTATCTGAGCAGATTTACATTAAAACCACATTCGTCTAGAGAGAACAGGTTCCCTTTGTCAGTGGAAAGAGACAGGCTCTGCACGTGGCAATTCAGAGCACCAAAGGGACTGATCTCCTTTGTTCCCCCAATATCAGTGTTTAAAATAAATAAAGAAGGAAATATGCCCTCAAAGAGGCACATTTGGTGTCTTGAACAGGTACATAGACCAATATTGCTATCTCCTCCTTGGAAAATGTTTTATCAGAAAAGGCAGTATCAAACTTACACACCAATTCCTGGTTTTTACAATTCACCTGAAAGTCTGGAAAAATAGCTCCAACAGCATAATTATTTTGAGATGTAAACAAGCACCATTTGTCAACCATCCCATTCCTCAATGGCTTCCATTCAAGATTCCTATCCCTTAAGGTCACTGCATGTCTTCCTGACCTTTTTCAGTGCAGAAGAATCTGAGCCTGGCATGCAGCACTATGGCAAGAACTGTCATATAAATATACTGTCTAACAAATCAATCTTGGTTAAGTGCTAACAGAGAAAATGGGAGAAACAGAGAGGTTGGGGTAGTGCTTTGGTTCTTTGCACTGTGCATCAAACATCTCCAGGGCTTTTGGTTCTGCAAGCTGATCTGTGTTGACCAATCATAGAATCATAGAATCAGCAGGTTGGAAGAGACCCACTGGATCATCGAGTCCAACCCTTCCTGTCAATCACTAACCCATGTCCCTCAGCAGGCACACAACAGGGACCCCCAGTTCACCAAGTAAGGAGCCCCAATTCCAAAGGGCTTCTGTCCCACCACTGACCCTCACCCACCCCAGAATGATAACTCCTCCCAGCCCGAGGGCACACAGAGGGGTCAGCCCTGCTGAGAGGTGAGACCGGAGCAGCCACCAACCCTCCCAATAATTCCTACCTGCCTACCTGGCTGGGGGGCCACCAGGCCCCCCAGCCTTTCTTCCCCCCCCGCCACACTCCCGTGGGATGCAGGGTGTGCCATGGGGACTCACCGGTGATGCCAGGGCAGAGGTAATGCCAGGAGATGCATCCCTCACCCCCAGCCCGGCCAGGCACAGCTAGAGGCTGTTGGTCCCCCGGGGAAGAAAAAGGGATCCCTTGGAGAGGGCAAAGCAGCAACACCTGGGGAGGGAGGAGTCCCCAAGAGAGCCCAGGTGCTCCGCACCTAGAACCAGAGAACCACAGAATCACAGAATCACAGAATCACAGAACAACCAGGTTGGAAGGGACCCATCGGATCTTCTAGTCCAACCATTCCTATCTAACACTAAACCAAGTCCCTCAATACCTCATCCACCTGTGCTTTAAACACCTCCAGGGAAGGTGAATCAACCACCTCCCTGGGCAGCCTATTCCAATGCCCAATGACCTTCTGTGTGAAAAACCTCCTCCTAATCTCCAGCCTAAATCTCCCCTTGGGGAGCTTGAGGCCATTCCCTCTTGTCCTGTCCCCTGTCACTTGGGAGAAGAGGCCAGCTCCCCTCCTTGGGCCCAGGCAAAGCCTGACTCAAACAAATTGGATATTATGGACAGAAAGCATCCTCCAGAATGGCCTGGCAGCAAGATCAGAGCCTGAATGGACACTGGGTTCACACTCAGTGCATGTGCTAGAAACCAGAAGTGTATTACAGGACTGAAATTTGGATGTATAAACCAGTGGTTTTAACTACCACAGACCGGTTTAATTCATTACAGCATAGGATTCTTACTGTACAGGTGGCTCCTGACAGTGCACACAAGCAGTGTTTTTTGCTAGCACCAGTGTGACTCATTGCACTGGTGAGCCAGGGAGGAAATTCATGGAGAGACAATGGGATGCCCCTTGCAAGATGCTGGTATTGCCTCTCTGCCTGAAGTTGACAAGAGGGGCTGTTTTTTGTAGCATCCACAGCTCTCTCTCATCTCAGCATCCTCTCATCCAGAGTCTTAGAAAGCCAGTGATTCCCTACAAACCTTTCTTTGCTCATCCCAGTAATTTGTTTTCACTAAGAGCTAAGGATGGCACCTGGACAAGCTGAAGTGTGTTGCATTTTGGATATATCCCTTTTGCCATTGCAGCCTATCAAACTCACTGCCTGTAAATTTCACAGCCCGCTCCCTAAGTCATAGAGTCATAGAGTCACCAGGTTGGAAAAGACCCATCTGTCATCGAGTTCAACCATTCCTATCAATCACTGAACCATGTCCCTCAGCACCCTGTCCACCTGTCCTTTAAACACCACCTCCCTGGGCAGCCTGTTCCAGTGCCCAGTGATCCTTTCTGTGAAAAATATTTCCCTAATGTCCAGCCTGATCCTCCCCTGGTGGAGCTTGAGTCCATTGAGCTAGGCATCTACAAAGTGTAAGGCACCACCGTGTAACATCCCACACTGTCTGAGACCTGGACCTTTCTCCAATTGTCTAGCCATCCATCACATGGGCTTGGGACTGTAGCTCTGTGTTGATTACAATTCAAAAGGGGCATTCAAGGTCTGCTCAAGTTATATTCAATGAGTTTGTAACCAAGCCAGGCAAAATACAACTTTCCCCACTTTGTGTGGTCAGGTTGCTGAATGCTGCAGGTGAGGTTCCAGCCCTAAAGCTGAGGCTTTAGCTCCTACACAGCCCACGCATGCACATGTGGCTCCTCAGGGCTTCTGTCTGCTGTGACGAAATGCATAGTTCCGTGAGAGCTCTGGCTGCATGGTTGTACACCACAACCACACAGATGTTGGGAGTCACACAAAGGGGAGACACCACAATCCTACTTGTTTGCCTCGTTTTCCAGGTCTTCCTATAGGTCCTCTGTGTCCTGGTACTCCAGATTGTCCCTTTGGGCCCATCTCTCCCTGGGTGGATGTGGAGAGAAAGAAGCAGGATGTAAGTACAGAAATGCAGAAATGCACATTACCCTGCTTATACTTGCCTTATGAAAGACAGCAGGTGCTTGGTGCTTTAATTCCCATTATTCCTCTAGGTAATTCTGCCACCAATTGTTTCTCAGAACATCAAAATTATAACAAAATATTTTAAAACAAGCATCAAGTGCCAATTATCTCTCACAATTTACAGTTAAGATGCACAAGTAACAAAAAAGCTCAGGTAAAGGAAGGTGATTTCACTCATCTTCTAGCCTCCTGAGAAGCAACCTATATTACCCTATCCTAAGTTCAGAATAAGATGTGATTGTGTCATTAAATTATCCTCTTTTAGGACTTATATCCATAAAGCAACATGTGAATCATGATTGTTTTTCAAGTCCAGAATAATGATGATATCAAAATTGATCAGGATTACAGCTGCTGTTTATAGCAGTGCCTCCTCAGTTCAGAGTATCAGGAAGGAAACATTTATCAGCTTCATGTGAACAAAATTCAAACAATTAGGCACTTATCAATCTACAAATCAGAGTCTGAACATGTTGAACAGGAGGAAGATTATGACTAAACTTCTGGGAAAAAAAGAAAAGAAACAACAACAAACAGCAAAATCTTGGAGTTTTTTCCTAAGGTAAAAATCCTAAAGGATTTGATAAAGTTCAAGAAGTGTTGGCCATTGAGATAAGCAGGACCTTCTAGGACTTATTCTTTCCAAGATGGCCTTGAGGTCATTCATTGTTCCTATGTCAACACTTAACAGAACTCCCCAACACATCAGGCTCACTTACTTTTTGTCCCAGCATTCCAGGGAAGCCCATTTCTCCCTATAAAGTAAAGGGAGAAGAAGCATCAAAAAATGTGGAGCGTTCTTCGGCAAAGCAGTACCTTCCTTGGAAGGAAGGAAAACAAATGCTGTGTACTAATAAAGGTTAAAACCCCCTCACTGTGACTCAGCACTGCAGGTGAGGCAGTAGGTGGAGAATTTTAAGTGAAATTTTACTGTAAAGGCCACTGATCCTCTGTCACCTGCTTCCTCTCCTCCGGCAAAAACATTATGTTTGTGTGTTTTTCTACAAGCAACTGTGCTACCTGAACAACTCCCCAAGCCTGCATTTGGGAATGGCATTTCTCCATTTACATGAAAAGCAGGTTACTTTCCTTTCTTACTTAAAAGTAACACGCAAGCCACAAACCTCGCTTTTCCTCTGCTTCCAGCATTGCTGCTATGCCTGCCAAAAGCATTTTGGCAAACTCTCATGTCGAGGCTGCACCCTCACCTCCCAAGAAGATGCCTCCAGGCTCCCTTCCTCCATAATCTCCTGTGCTTTTGTCGTCATTAGTCCTCATGTCCACATTCAGCTAAAGTTCACAGCCATTTGGAAAAGAAAATTACCTGGTCTCCTTTGACCCCTTTGTCACCCCTGTCACCTCTGGATCCCTGGAGAGAGATAACAGGGTGACAATAGCTTAATTACTACCACTTCACAAAGAAGCAAAAAATATTTCTGCTACACGAGGCGTTATTTGGAGTCACACAGAATACAGTAATATCTCTAGAGCTATATGTTAGATACCTTAGAAAGTTTCCTTATTACTTTCACTGATATTATAACAGAATTAAGACTAAGTTTTGTAGGAAAAGTGACTCATTCTCCATAGATTATTACATGCTTTCCTGAACATAATACTTCCAAACTTGATTTCCACCACCACCCCCAGCTGGCTTCATCCAAGGTTGGTCCCACTGTATGGTCTTACAGTAAAAACTGTGTCTGTGCTGAAATGTATATAACCGAAATAAACCAGGCTAACAATTAAGGATTACTACACCTATTCTACAGATGGAGAAGCTGTAGTGAGGTGCACTGTAGTAACTTGTTCACAAGAAGACTGGGTGCAAAATTCACTTCTTTAGCATCCCAGCCCAAGCCATAAAACTGTTTCTTCCTGATGCTTATTTTCATTTCTCAGTTGGAAGTTTGCTCTTCACCCCAACAAAATTCAGTCTTGTTTCTGCAGTTACCTTTTTTTACATAACTGTTTCCAATTATTAAATTATAAATTATTCTATTGTTACACTGACCTTTTCTCCTCTAGTGCCAGGAAAACCCTAAAGGGAATGATAGATATTTTAAAGCGTCTTACTTTCAAGATTATCCAAGAAGCAAATCACATCTTGCGGATTTAAAGTGAAGAAAAAGAATAAAGCACAAATAATTAATTGCATCAACTTGTAAATGCAAATAAAGATTTATAGCTTCTAAAATTGCACTGAAAAAGAACTATGTAATATGAATTAAAAACAAGACAACTCAGCCCAAAAGCCCATGTGAAAAAGCCAGGTAAGCCAGCAGGTTTGATATTGCTTTTAAAATTGAAACAAGGGAAACAAAATGTGAACAGAAGTGAATGAAACCTTAGATGCCACAATTTATAATCTAGAAGAATTTTATCAATGATCTTCCTTTTCTATGGTCTCCTGTCCCCTTTGGAATATCCTTAAATTATACTTAAGTTATTTTCTAATGTGAAGATTATTATGAAAATTAGTTTCTTTTAAAGAAACATACCATGAACAATGGTACTTAGTTCTTTTCTGTATTTTACTTGGATAAATTAATTATGTAATTTTTTTCCAAGTACTTTAAAATACTACGGTCTTAATTTATAAAGACAGAGGCTATTTTATAGACAATGATGTGCAGATACTAGAACATCCAGACCAAACTGTGCTTGGTAGTCTACTATCAATACATGTGTATAGTTCTAGCAGAGGACCAAAATGATCTCCACACTGATATGGGGTGAGTGGACACAAGTTAATGTTGCAGATACACTTATGAACTCCAGTTTTCTAGTGTGGTGAAATTATATGTAAGTTTTGCTTTGAAAATAAATGTCTACATTACAATAATTTATACCAAAGCATTTTTATGAAAAGCCAAATACACAGCCAAGCCCAACCAGACAACATAATCTTGCTTGAAGGAGAGCATATCTTTTCAACTGTGTTAGAGATATTTTGATAAATGCTTTCCAGCAAATTAATGAGGGAAGCAGCTGTCAGCAGAGCGTTAGAAACCAATGTCTGAAAATGCAATATTTTGTTAACAAACCTTGGAGCCCATTGGTCCTCTTGTACCTGGCAATCCCATCACACCCAACTCTCCCTTTTCACCCTAAAGGGGTCAATAAAGAGAATTATTGTTTGTGGCTCTCTGATGAGGTAATTTTTGAATGTCTGATAAGTTAGCAGTTCAGGTTTTATGTCAGATAGTTGAGATAAGCCTGACCTTGGTGTAGCATTGTAGTCAGAGATCTATATTGCACTTGTATTCTGCCTGAGGCCTCATATGTTATCTTACTCTTCTACTTAATTTTCTTGAGTGTATAACTTGTGCTTCAGTTTTGTCAGATGCTGTCATAGGACACGCAAGTAAATTAGCAGCAATGCATCCTTTTACTTCATGAAGAATTGACTTGCCTGGGAAGATCATGGAACAGATCCTCCTAGAAGCTATGCTGAAGCACATTGAGGATGGGGAAGTGATTAACAGCAGTCAGTACGGCTTCACCAGGGGCAGGTTCTGTATGATCAATTTAGTGGCTTTCTATGATGGGGTAACCACAGCAGCGGGCACAGGAAAACCAATGGATGTGAACTATCTGGACTTCTGTAAAGCCCTTGGCACGGGTCCCCCACAACATCCTTCTCTCTAAATTGGAGAGCTATGGATTTAATGGGTGGACTGTTCTGTGGATAAGAAATTGGTTGGATGGTTGTATTCAGAGAGTACAATGGATTGAAGTCCAGATGGAGATCCGTGACACGTGGTGTCCCTCAGGGGTCCATACTGGGACCAGTCCTGTTTAATATCTTCATCAACGATACAGATAGTGAGATTGAGTGCACCCTCAACAGGTTTGCAGATGGCACCAAGCTGAGTGGTGTAGTTGCCACACCAGAAGGATGGGATGCCGTCCAGAGGAACCTGAACAGGCTGGAGAAGTGGGGCTGTGTGAACCTCATGAGGTTCAACAAGGCCATGTGCAAGGTCCTACACCTGGGTTGGGGCAATCCCCAATTTCAATATAAGATGGGGGATGATGTGATTGAGACCTGCCTTTCAGAGAAGGACTTGGGGGTGCTGGTTGATGGGAAGCTTGACATGAGCCAGCAATGTGTGCTCACAGCCCAGAAGGCCCCAACCATGTCCTGGGCTGCATCAAGTGTGGCCAGCAGGTCAAGGGAAGTGATTCTGCCCCTCTGTTCCTCTATTGTGACACCTCATCTGGAGTATTGTGTCCAGTTCTGGAATCCCCAACATAAGAAGGAGATGGAGCTGTTGGAATGGGTCCAGAGGAGGCTACAAGGGTGATCAGAGGGCTGGAGAACCTCTCATATGAGGACAGGCTGAGAGAGTTGGGCTTATTCAGCTTGGAGAAGAGAAGGCTCCAAGGAGACCTTATAGCTACCTTCCAGTACCTGAAAGGGGCCTACAAGAAAGCTGGAGAGGGACTGTTCATAAAAACTTCCCACATATTATAACATGTTGTTCCTCATCTCACACAGCTGTGAAGAGCCTGATGTTCTACTTCCCAGATGCAGCTTGAATTCAGAAGTCACCTACTACTACGCTTGCAGTGGCAAGAGCTGCTGCATCGTGTCCTCTGAGTGGGGGAAGCAGCCTTCACGGAGCAAATGAAGAATCAAAGATTCACTGGAAAATGCAGCTTCAAACTAAACAACATGTGCAGTCCTTTTGCCTAATACGTACCAGACTGAAGAAAAGCAAGTTATTTCGGAAGTCACCATAGAAACTTTGTACACTGTGACTCCCATGAAGAGCTTATTTTGCATAAGGTAATACTCAGTAAAGGACAGTCCTGCATCTTTTAATAATAAATGCTGATGAAGCAACCACTCTGCAGTAGCGAAATGTGTCCTGCTATTTCTTCACTGGAATAAATGTTTGTTTGTACAGGAATGAACTCAAAAAGCTGAGCAGCAATGCACAAGGCTTGTAATCTCTTTCCCTTGACACCAACTAGGTATTTCGTCTGTGATCCCATAGGCACACAATTACGTGGCCAAGGAGCACACGTTCAGGGCAAAGAGATCATCATAAACAACAGTCACAAAAATGATGGTCAATTTTGAAACGTTGATTTGCGTGATTATGAGACACTGGCGGTTATCAATGAGTCTTCATTAGATTTGGATAAGTTTCTCTTTCTCGTATTTCAATCAGGATAAGAAGTGCTACAGGGCCTGGATGGAAGGTGCAGTGACCTAACCCTAGACTGGGAAGGTCTTTGCAGAGCAGTGTAAGAAATGGGGAAGCACAGAGTGTCCTTGCACTGCTTCCTAGCCTGCAGCAGACAGCAGTTTAGAGACTTTCTGAGACAACTGTTATGTTTAGATCTTGTTGAACAGGTGATCCCATGTGAATTCTAGTCTTACCTTCGGCCCTGCAGGTCCAGGCAATCCTACTGGTCCTGGCATCCCAGGGACTCCCGGGGGACCTGGTCTACCCTTGAACAGAAAACATCAATTACAACAATCCATGTATCATCATTCCTACACACCAGTCTCCACTTCTGACAAGAGATACAGAGGAATAAAGTCTTTTCAGGAAAAGAACAGCAAATGCTTCTTTATCATGTTTTTAATACTAAAAAATACTACATTATGTTCATAATACAGTTGATGCTGCTGGAAGAAGCATGGGCTTGCAGAAACAGCTGGTTATACTAATTCAAATAAATAGATCAGCTACAGAGTAGATCTCCATCCAGCCAAAATAATCATCCTAAAAACCCACTGTCAATAACTTAAATCCTCTTTTCATTTAATAACACAATGTAAATAAGAAAGACCTGCCTGACATTGTATCAGTATGAATCGAATTTACATCAAAAACAGACACATATCTTTAAGAAATTCCTATTTTTATTTACTATGATTCTTATTCTGAACATTCTCATGTTACTAGCTATGGTTGCTGTTTATTAGCTACTATATGACTAGTGATAACTACATATATACAGTTATTTACCTGTTTTAATTACTGCCTGTAAATTGCTCTGAGTATGTCCTAAAATGCTGCAGGTTAGTGCTATTCCACTGCTTTTATGCCACTTGGCAATACGATCTCAGAAATGTCATCATGCCATTTGGGGCTAAGAGTGACCTTTTATGAACCAGACAGCTTTTAGCAGGAGTTATACTCTTTTATTCCCAACCTGGACAACTTCTTTTTGGGACCTATTTTTTTTTGTCAGAAGGGTAAGTACTGATTTACTGTGTGTAAGTTTTTCACTCTCTTGCAGGATGGTGAGTGACTCTGAGACATTACTGTTTCGAACACTTGAATTTACATAAGCAATATTATTTTTGGTTTTTAATGTAGAGCATTTACAATTTAGAGTAAAGAAAAAGAGTTCTTTTGTTTATGTGTTTCATATTTATTTCAATTACTAATTGCTAGCTGGTGTTAAAATCCTGTGTATATTTTTAGAAAGATGTCAAAATTGTTGTTATATTATTAGAAGGGTACTTCTTTTCCTGGTTAGTGACTAGTCCCTCCATATCTGATTCCATCCTGCATTTCTGTCTTTTAAAGTTAATTACACTAAATGGAGGCACTTAGCAACTGAGATAATGTATTCTATTTCATCACATGTAGGGGCACATATTTTTGACAATATCATGGCTCATATGTCACCACGCATAAGATTGTAGTCAGCATATTGTGTCAGTGCCAAAACTTGAGAAGGGTAATCATTAAAGGATACTCCTCCTTCTGGGCTATTTGGCCAATCTTGTTTTAACTTTGAAGCAGTGAAATGTTTGCGTTTGCTTCGGGGTTTCTTAATACATCTTCCATGATAGCTCCCATACTCTACAGACTTTATCCACAGAGACATGGTTCAGGTAATTTCCCCACTCTGTTTTAATTATCTGGCCAGAGCCACACGCTCTTACTGAGGGAATTTATTGAATTCAAACCAGCTGGGACAGCTCTCCAAGCTAGAGGGTCCATATCTCCAGCCCTCTACTACCTACTACCCATCCTGGCTACTAGGAGAAGCAGCACATAGACATTAAACTTCAACATTAGCTAATTCTTATTTACAACCTTCTCTGACAGCTGCAATTAATGAAGTATTAGACCGATGTCTGAGGCAGCATCTTTGTTCATACCTTTCTTCCTGGTCTGCCAATCTCCCCCTGCCAGAGAAAGGAATAAGTTAGTCTCACAGGCACCACAGGTATTGGGAATATATTTGTGTTCAAAACTTTGCTTCCAGAAGTAAAATGAGAATTATTCTAACAAATATCCCTCCTTGGTCTTTCTTGCATTTTCAGCGCTAGATCTACAGTTACCCCTTTGTATAGCAAAAAGTTTACTTATATACCTGGCTTCAGGTATGAGGCTCAGAGCAAATACTTTGCAGATCTGAAGCCGTAGCTTAAATGACTTAACGTAACATAGATGACTTTTAATATCTGAGCTGATCCATATAATTAACACTGCTTCTCACATCCTCCCAGAGGAACAAAGGCTATTGTCAAAGGCTATTGGATCATTAATATCACTAACTTGTGCATCTGAGATGCTTTCTTAACACATACTGTAGACACAGGTAGCTATCATGAGAAGACATAAAAAATATTTCAAGACTGAAAATGAACACTAAAAGATTAAGATTTAAACTGTAGCTTCAAACCAATTCACAGCTTTACATTCATATTAAATCATATCCCCACATCCAAAAAACCCACCACTGACTAAATGGACAAGGAAAAAAGTGAGCACAAACCCCTCCCATCTCTTTCCTTGCTGCATCAAAAAATACATCAAACTCCATAACACAGATACTTACTTTCTCCCCCTTTGGTCCCATTATACCAGGAATTCCTTGTGGACCCTAAGGATTAAAGTGAATGCATTAGAAAGAAAGCATCGATCATTGTTTTTCCTCCACCATGGCCCTCTAGGCATGTTCTAGCAACAGTAAGAACTCCCGAAGTTGGATGTGGTGTTTGATCATGGCCTCTAAATGTCTGTGCCACTGCTGAACATTAGTCTAGAGACCTAGATTGACATGAGAAGTACAGGGTCATCTTCTAGATAAAGAAAACTAGCAAGAAAAAAGGCCTAAGGCAAAGGAAAGATGAGAAGTTATTGGAGCCCTGAAGAATTAACAACCACAAGGACATGGAGATACAACATCAGCTCTCAAAGGAGGTCAGACAAAGATGTGATAAGGGAAGTGGCATAAAACATGTGGCATGGGCTATGGACATGGAAGATTGTCACCACTTCTGAATCCTGAAGATATTCATCGCTTTCAAATGAAGCTGATTCTCCTTTCAGAAGACCTCTTAATCCAGGGAGACTTTGGACCCAATATCAGAAAAAAAAATCAGTTTCGTTTCTAGAATGTTCTTGTTCACTGGCTACATTTTATTTTTGAACAAATAAGGAAAAGGATCCCATAAGCCTACATCAAGAGGAACTTAGAATCACCACACAGATCTCTCCCTCCAGGTTTGTACCCTGGCTGTTTTGTGCTGTCCAATACATGATGCAAATTGCACATGAATAGGAGTGAATTGT
This sequence comes from Coccyzus lansbergi, assembly GCA_033558105.1. Lineage (NCBI taxonomy): Eukaryota > Metazoa > Chordata > Aves > Cuculiformes > Coccyzidae > Coccyzus > Coccyzus lansbergi. The sequence continues at coordinate 1,150,858 of JAUMJK010000307.1, forward strand.
ACTCTCAAATGAAAATTAGTATTTCAAGCCATAGAGTTGTTTTAGATTTTCAACAATGTAAATCAGAATGCACCCTATTATAGTCAGGGCCAAATTTTACTTTATTTCTTTAATTTTATGTTATGTTACACATGGGAGGAATTATACTCTGGGTTACATATTTACAAGTCTAACTCTCCTTCTTATGGAAAACTGTTAAAACTCAGCTCTGAATCAACAGTACGAGCTTTTACGACTCCTTTGAAATTCAGGCAAGCTGCAGCAGAGAAGAACTCATCTTTGATATAGTTTTGGTAATAGCAGCATTATTTTTCAGGCAACCACTATTGCTCACGGTACTGCTAGTTCTAACATTGTCCCATTATAAGCCATAGTCCTACAATTTATAATTAAAAATTCCAAAGCCATATTATACTCACCCTATTGTCTGTCACTGAGATAAAATCTGCCAGCCTACTCCATTTAAAAATGCTTTTGGAGGCATCATATATCATTTCATTGCAAGATTAATATTATTTATAGCAATGGGCCTCTTAGAACAATAGAATTAATAACACTGTTCTTCCAATTTAAGTCAGAGGGAGTATTAAGAGGATATTTTTTTAAAGAAAGTTGGAGAATGAAACAACAACTGCTTGTCTCCCATACACTGCAACTCTGGATTGTGGCCAAGCACATTGCAGGGATGTTTCATCATGCAGAGATTTTTCTCAATACAGGACAGGACAAACATTTGCCATGTTTCCTCTCTGCATCATCATTCACATGCTAAATGAGTCTGCCTCATCCTGCATCTCAGCAAAGAAAAAATGGCAGAACAGAACAGTTAAGCGTCACAAAACAAGACTTTGTGGCTTGGATCTGCCAGACTATTTACAAATATCTTCTGATGTATTGATTTCTCATTAATTAAAACTAAGCTCTTTGCCACATTGCCAAACACTTACTGTGGGCCTTACTTTTGAAGCAGTGTTTGGGTGCTTGCTAATTTGTCAGGCTGCCAAACCCTCAGTCATATCTTTGCTGCAGCAAAGGTCCCAGCAGTGTCTACTATTAGCTGTAGTGTAATAAAATAAACACCCTGGGGCCTTGAGGAAAATCAGCTTCCCAAAGCACCAGGCATAGTACATACATCACTACTGCCTGTGCCCCAGGAGAAACCAGAGGTACCTCTGCACAAAAAGTTTTATTTTTCTTTGGAGGTAACGAACTAGAACAGAAAGGCAGGTGGCTGATCTCCACACTGCAGTGATGGTCACAAAATCCTTACCCCTAGAAGTGGACCATTTCTTCTGAAGATTTCTGACCTCCTTCAGAAGATTTCTGAATGTACAAATTGTAGAAAATCTGGCCTAAGGCTACCCAGCAGAGATTCTACATGTCTCCTGAATCCCATGCCATTGACATCCTGAAGTCCTCCTTATCTCTGATGTTTACTGTAGGTGTCTGCCTTCTCAGGGATATGCTCCTCTAACATTGAAGTCCATTGCACCTCTTGTGCATCCACTCTATGGGCTCTTTCCCTCACATAAAGGACAATAGAGACTAAAGCCAAGGAAAAGGTACTGAAGGGCCTCTGAAGGAAGTGATGGCACCTCCAGATGCTATCTACAGTAAAAACTGCAAAAAACTGAGAGTGAACTTGAAACTAACTGGAGTATGCAAGGCAGGCATGAGAACACCATGTAAAAAGCCTGTATGATATATGCATGGTCATATCAAAATTAAAATAAGCCAGAGCTTGGTATGCTTATCAAGAACTAAAAAGCATTTTTGGAAGATGCCTTACAGCATTGTAAGAACTGTGGATTAAGTGAGAGAAAAACGTGCTTTAATCAAAGATGTATCACTCACCTCGGGGCCAGGAGGCCCTGTGGGGCAATGTGATTCATGTGGAGAGAAAGTCTCTATTGTCTGCAGCTCCTTGCAGAAGTCTTTCATATCCAGGTCAAACAGCTTCTACATAACATATAACATATGAATGAACATGCAGCAATATGTAGCCAGTCAGAGAAATACATAAATAAACTGCCATCAAATGCTATGGCCCTAAGATAGTTTATTTGCTTCCCTAGGGAGAGGCCTCGGTCTTGTCATAAGGTTATCTTCATGGATGCTTGAACATTAGCACTTCGGCAGCGTGTCCTGTCCCACACTTGCTCCTCTCCCAGAGATGCATCACAGCTAAGCTGTCACACGGCCCTTCAAGCCTGGCCTATTCTTAGACCTGACCCTGCTCTCTCTGTCCCACTTCACAAGTAGCAGCTCCTCTCCAAAAATAGTGTCTTTGCTCTAATAATAGAGACTGCGCCCAGTGGGGGTATAGGCAGCATGAACTTCACTCTATAAGATATGAACCTGTAAGCCTTCGTTCACTGCAGACCAGAGCCAACACCTTTAATGATCAATGAATGCCTAATCTTTTGATGTCAAAATTAGCCTTGTGTGAGTAAACTGGCTTATTTATATCCAGTGATAAAAGTGATCTTCCCTGGAAATGCAGATGAACACTGAGCCAGAAACATTGGGTTAACACAACTGAACTTCAGCTTCCAAGTGAAAAGTCATTTTCTAGAAAAGCTTCAACTATTGACTCAGAACCACAACATGAATTCACATGGTCTCCACCTTCCTAGTAACTACTTACTTTTATTTTGTGTTTTCATAGGGGAGATGGTGTGAAGGGTGATTTTTATGCTCAGGTTACTCTCTGGGCTGCCCGGGGGAATCTCAGGGACCCTGGTCCCAACCACAGTCCTAAGGAGATCTTGTCTCTGGGCCTCCTTTCTGTGATAATCCAGGCATAGGGAGGGGATGAGAAAAGGGGAGGCAACTAGGCTTTTATTTAGGCAGGGAACAGAACCCTGAGGTCAATTGTGATCTCTCTGAAGATGCTATTTGTTCATGGTAAATGAAGAGAAGAATTAAGAAATAGGAATTAATGTTGAGATGGAAAACATGTTGGAGTTGTTAGAGCCTGGCAATAAAAGTAATTGGGCAAACTGCTGTATCATATATCCATTATAACCTATATTTTGCATATGTTAACATTTGTGTATGGATACATCTCATATAAAGCAGGTATGTGCAGAGGTAGGTGAATGAGACCTTCATACCGGCATCACAAACATGTCTTTCATTCTGCAAAATGCAATGATGGGAATAGACTCCACAAGGGGATTTTGAGACCTTCATTTCACCTACTATGTAAGACAAATGTCATGTAAACCAAGACATATGCCACAACAAATACACCCTGAAATCATTGTGGAGGATGGAAAGGAGCCTTTCTCTCCTTAGTTGGTTTATTGCATTCCCATTTCCTTTAGTTCAGGATTTCCTTACTCTAAGAATTTTCCTAAAATAGAGTAAGGATAATATTTTAAGTTAATTGAATTAACTGCCTGAACAAACCCAGCCTCATTCCATTCCTTTATCTATTGGAGATTAACTTCAGGTCCCAGTCTAGGATGTTGAATGAATGTCCTAACAGAACCATATCAAGACATCCAGACAGGTTTGCTGAGGGACACCATGAAACAGTGCTCAAGAGAGGATACTTCAGTTTTTGTTAAACATCATTATGTAAAAAGAAAAAAAGCTCCCAGGCCACACTTACAGTGCTCCAGCTGTGCCTGAAGAATGGTGGTGGAAACAGGGGTGGAGGAGGTGGGATGAAGGGGCAGCACACTCTGTTGTTGAGCTGTTTCTTCTGTTCCAAACAAGGGAGATCTGTTCAATACAAACATTCATCCATTGTCTTGAACAAACATTTATTACAGAATAAGAGGAGTTTCCATTCCACAGGTTTATTCTACATCCTGAGTGCACTGACTGTACACTGACTGTAATTCAAGCACCAATTTAAGAAACTGGATGGTCTCTTAAGTCTTTAAGTTCCTTCTTGTGCAGAGTTTTAAGCTCTTAATGTGGCTATGACACAGTCTCATTTTGGAAAATCTCACATAGGCAATATCAAAAAAAAAGATTTAAATATTTCTCTCCCCTCTGTTCCAAAAGTGTATTAGAAATAGCATCTTCTGGTTCTCCTTACAGCCCATGTGTGCCAGGAAGCTCCATGATGGCGCCACCAACCTTGTGTGTAGACCAAATTGCTTCAGGCATTTCTATGATAATAGAGGGGGAAGCTCTTCCACAGCAGATTTGCTTATATTTCCCCTAGAAATGAAACGAGGTTATTTTTGATTTATGTATCACCCCTAAGAATAAATACTTTGCAACTCAAATTTAGCAGATACCTTTGTCACCAACTTATTGGTAAGGCAAGATCTCCTTGCTGCTGCTCAGCAATATATTTTACTCTTTGTGAGAAGTAAAATTCCATCAACAAGATAAGAAGCTGTATCAAAGATTCACAGAGAAAGGATGTGACGATTTTGCATTTATACTGTGGGGTTTTTTCCTGAATCTATTTAGTCCTTGGGAAAGATATCTCTAGTCAGAGTGGAGACCTTCTGCGAAGGTTTTTTCAAGCAGAGAAAACATCTTTGTTGGTTTCTTCCTTTGGCTAACGGTAGATGGAACGGGTGTCTGTGAGCTGAAGGGTGGCAGGGAGCCAAATGCAGTAGGAAGCAAAGCCTGTAGTGAAGTATCTGGCATTAATAGAAAATCTCCAAATTAAGTTTCTAGGAAGACAAACCTGGCAAAATTGCTAGATTTGTGTGTAAATCAATGAGAGGCTGGCTATTAGTTACATCTCAAGGTAAGGCAAATCTTCTAAGAGACAGAGATACTTCTAGATTTTCAACCTCAGAAAATGTATTACATGAGCTCCACCATCCCACATTAGTGAGGAAAGCATTTTCTCAGTCTGGACGCAGAGAAAAGAGCTGCCCAGAGGAGTATGATTCAGCAACATTCAGAAGCAGTTTAGGTAATCCATTTTTTTTTTCTCTATAAAAGCAGTATTTGCGATAACACCTCTGAGAGATGAGTCAACTTAAGTCTGAAAGGGCCCATGAAGAATCTTTCTCACCTTTTCCTCATAAGTTTGAAATTCAACCAAAAACTTAAAGAGTAAGGAAGAAGATGTATAGTTAAAAAAAAAAAAAGAGAGAGAGAGAGCTATTTAAAGCTATAAATGCATACTGAAAGTTCCAAAGTCCTTTAAAAAGTGGCAGTGGTTTGAGTTCACCTGTCTCCAGTTCCTGCAAGCAATAAAGAACAAGCAATATGTTGGGTTATATTCTATATTGGCACATTTTGACTTCAGCTGCTCTTATGCAGCTCCAAGTAAGGTCTTCAGTTCTTACTACACATGCTTCTGTGGTTGTCTTCATTTCAGGATTGTATTTGAACATATTGTATATGGACTAAATTGCATATTATTAAAGCAATGGACAACTTGTAATTTAAATATTATATTGATACATTGTATAAAATGTTATTATTATTTTATTTTGGGCCACATTCCAATATCAATACTCTTTCTTATTATTACCTTATTCCACAATCTAGGTAAATTTCAATAGGGTTATTACCATTCAACAAGAACAAGAACATGATATGGCTTAGTTGCTAAGAGGTCACTGCCAGGCACTGTAAGAAAAGGGAATATTAAAGTGTTGTTCTTTAATTCCTTTGCAAAGATAAGATTAAATACAGATGTGCATCTGTTACTTTAATAGGATGCTTATCACGTATTTATGAGCAAAGGTAGGTCCTGGGTTATAAAATACTTGGATTTTCCTTTTAAGCAGCAAATTCTGAAATTCTTTTGAACAGGTTTTATTGTGAAAAACACTATAGGTAAACAAGTTGGTAGCAAAGCACCCATTCATTTCAGCCTTTATAGTATTATTATGATAGTACTGTACCACAAGTTGGATTGAAAGCCAGTTTCAGTTTGCTGGTATAAATGGTGATAGTGTGTACTGATCCGAATGCAGAAACAAAAAAAAAAGTATGTAATTACTATTAGATAAAATATATATCCATTATATAATGATGCAGGGAGTTAATATTTCAGGGACTCCATCGTTAACTATGGCTATGTTCTGGAAGGTCTACTTGTAAAACAAATATTCAAGAAAAGGCTAGTCCTGGACCCAAGGACTTATCACTCCTGTACTACAGGTGATAGGACAGCAGAAGGAGCAAAATAAGAGTCTGTCACAGAGTGACTACGGGTATGACTAAAATTTGATCTTTCAATAAGCACCACATTTCACTGATATGCATTTTGTTACTGTGATAGCTCCGAGGTGTACAACCATTACCATATCGGTTTGTTTTATATCATGAAAGAGTTACCTTGATAGCCTTATTGGCTCTTTGCAAATGCAATGTATATTTTTAGGCTCTAGGTTAGCTTTGTTTGCTAAACACAGCTTCAGAATGCTCTAGTCCCCAGTCAGTGGAAAAAATCTCAGCCTCAGAATAGGACTGTCATAGTTTTCTGAGGAATACAAAGACCTTGCCTACTCAAAGTACATGCTTTTATATCTCATGTGGAAACTGCTCTTCCAACAGCTTCAATATCAAAGAATGTATTCTATAAGAGAAGGAAGACAAAATGAAAAACTCCTTCTAGGACTTGTCTAAGTGGCAGTTGTTTTCAGAGAACATAAAAATTATAATAGTCAGCTCGAAAACAGGCAGACTGTGGGTCAACCTAGTTCCAGAAGGTGACTGTATAAATCTATGGGTATACTGGCAATGGTTGCTCCAGAAAATAGCATATTTTAGCTAAGTTGTTGCGATGTTTTGGACTGTTTGCTTCTGATGGTAGCTGGAATTTGGGACCTCTTATCCAAGCTGGTCCAACGCAGACTCAGAGAGAAGCCTTCACTCAGGCTAAATCCCCTGGAGCAGGGCTCATATGAGGTTTCTGAGACCCTGTAGAGCTGAACTAAAGCTGACCTTCAACCCTATGAACCCTCATAGCTGCAACAGAGGAACCGAGGAAGTGTTGTCCTTGGTTCAAACAAGAATTTCATTGAAAAAAATCATAAGTAACTTTTGTCCTAAATCCACAAAGCTGTAGGTCAGCTGTCAGTGGGAAAGGACAAGAAAGGAACAAGATACTTAACATGTGTTTCCCTTCCTATTTGTGACAACATTAATCCAGCAAGCCTCGATGGGAAGCCCAAGCTGGTATCCAGAGGCTTGTCACCCTGACAGCAGCGCTGGTGGCCTGCCCAGCTTGTGTCAGGCAGGACTCAGCTAGATGAGGACCTCCGATAGCTGACACTCCATCACAGGTGCTTCTCCCACTTGGATGGCACTCAGAATTGATAATAAATGAGCCAGGCAGACTAGTCAGTTAATGCATGTGGGCTTGTCCAGATGAAACTGAGACCTTCATCTGTTTTGTTGTCGTTCATTCAGGCTCCTCTAACCACCCCTGCGAGGACAGCTGTGTGCCACGGGCTACAGCCACCTGGTACCATCCTGTACATCTATTGCAAACTGACTAAGACAGTTTTTCTTTTCAGGTCAGATAAGTTTAAGAGCTTGTGAAAGGTGCCTTTTGAGAGGCAGACAGGTTAAGATCCTTTATCTACGAAGCAGATGTGGTTATTAAGCTCTCCTTTAAAAATCCAAAGACATGCACAGCATTAACACCACATACTTCTTTAAAACTTGTTTTATGAAATTTTGTCATCCAACATGTGCCTTAAGGACATATAAGCAAAGCCAGGAATATGGCTTGTGTCTGGAGCTGGGCTGGACTGTCAGTTTGGTGAAAGGTCTGCATCTCTCAGTACCCTTTTGAATTTGGACCTTGTATTTGATTGCTTAAATACATCTTTTCATATAACCCACCTAATATAATTATACCAGAGAAATATATTAAGCCCTACAACTTTGATAATGGTGCCTCGGTGTAGGGGGTGGTGACCCATGAAGCTCCTGCTCTTGTGGTATTTACAGGATGAGACACAGGGCTGCAGCTCTCTCCTGATTCTGGCTTCTTCCTGCTTGAGATGGGACTTCAGTGTCTTTAAGAAACAGAGCAACACACTGATCAGAAACTAATTCACTGTCCTTCTGACTGAAAATGAAAAAAATCTAGGTGAAACCTTGCAAGTTTCTTTTCAGCCAAGAAAATCTTACAAAAAACTGAAAATATTGTGTTTTCAATCCCCAGAGTGGCTGCAAGCTGTGGCAGCAGTAATGTGCAACTTACCCACTGGCAAGCATTCAGAAGTTGTCATAATAAATAAATAAATAAATAAGATTATTTAGAATCAGTCAACATTCAAAAAGCACAATGGCAATAGCACAAAACCTGGCACACTGCCTGGACAGCAGATCTCAGCGTTCACCTGGCTGGAGAAGCAAGGATGCTCTGTCCTCTATCCCCTACCTAATATTCAGGCTGCATCCTTCACCATCTCCAGGCACCTCCTGCGTGCTCACAGTCAGTGAGGCCCCAGGTAAGCCCTTCACAGCCTGACTGGTAAGCAGCAAGGGGCTGCAACTTTGCAGGTCAGTCTTAGAAAAGACTATAGAGATGGCAAGACACAGGAAAGCAAAAGAGCATATAAGGTTTCTAAGTGAGGGAAAAGGCTTTTTCTCCCTGTATACAAATACTTCAGACAGTCTATGTGTATGTGCGTGTATGAGGGCAACACACATGCCAAAAAAATCATAACATTCTCTCATATTGACTGCAGAAGAAAAATTCTGAGATTAGTACAGAAAGACAGAAATGCATTTGATGGGGTTGGATCTGTTCTTCAGCTTCACAAGAACATGAAAATTCCAAGATCTGAAGGACAGAACACTTCAGCAGGTTATAATATGAGTTAATGAAATAAACCCATGGCTTATAAATACCAGTAACTACAACAGGGCTATTTTCTGCAATTTTCCTTCTACTGCCCTCCATTTGCAGAGGTCTGGAGCTCTAGACAGTGCTAAATGATGCTGACAACTCCACGTGCACTACTTCAGTGAGGCACAGAGAGGTTAAGCAAGTCCCCCAAAGCCATAGATGACTCAATTACAACACCAGAAACAGTCTTCCAGTCTGGTAAATCACAGTATCTCATCTCAGTCATCATATGAACTCGATTATAAAACTCAACTGCATGTCATGCTAGGACAATACTGGAAATATTCTGAGTATTAAAGCCTAAGAACCTACTACAGCCAACAGAAGAGCCTGAAACCCTGAAGATTAATGTGAGATAGCTGCTGCATCAGCCCCAAAAGACTGCCACACTGTCCTCTCCCACTTTATCTGTGATATCAGTAGCATCAAAGCAGAGACACCCGTGCCATCTTTCCACAACTGCAAGATCATAATCTGTCAGTGCTGGCTTGGATCAAAAGTTTACTTGACTTTGATGTTGCTCCACTGTATGCTCAGACAGTCCCAGACAATCCCTATGAGACTCTGGGGGTTACTGTGCACACAGAAAGACTTCAAATTCCTTGTTGAAACTTTGCTCCCATGGAGCAAATTAATTCCCCGTGACTCCTTCACTGCAATATAATCACAGCCCAGCCGACTTTGTTCTCCTGCCTTTCACAAAAAATAACTCTGTATTGACTTGATATTTTAGAAAATCGTAACTTTGTAGTTTCAAAAATCTAAAAATATCCACAGAGCATCCACTTTACTTTTGTGCATTTTCTGGAAGCATGGATTTATGCATATACACTTGATAGTTCCTGAAAAAAAACCCCAAAGACCATCTTTCCCCTCCCTTCACCACTGTCTCAGTCCTCTTTTGCATTCTTCCTATATCCATCTTCTCACCCTAAATGCCCTTTTATCCATACAGTCATGTGGTTATGGAAAGCATTCCCTGACTTCCTTTTCATTAAAGAGATGATTCCCTGGAGAGAAGAAGGGACAAAACACAAGATCTAGGTTGGTGACTTCTTTCCTGTGGGTCTTTTTAATCTCTCCCCTATTTCTTGCCTTCCTCAAAGAATTCCCCTATAATTAATTGTCAGTTTTCTTCTGCCTGCTAAGGAGCAGCATGAAATATGTCTCCTGGATGTGTCCTGGGTGAATCCTATGTTACATTACAGCTGATCATGCCCCCTGATTTTGCAGTCACAAACAATCCCAGCACCAAGAGTTAGATGGCAGGGATGCGTGGCCCTAACAACAAGTTTTCTCTTGTAAAAGCACAAATTACGTTTTTCTATAATTTTAACTAAGATTAGCAGTTGCTGTTGCTGCAATCACGCTGCTGGTGTTCCTGTGTCAACACAGCCCAGGCACATAAAGCCTCTGTGTCTCTATGAACAGTCATAGACTCTTCCCTCCCTGTGTAAGGATTTGGTAATATAGACATACTCACAAATGAACTGTCTATACTAGGAGTAGAGACCTACAAGGACTATCTCTCTACAAGTACATAGGGAATAAGCCAATTTTACAGCACTTTGGTTCGCTTGTTGGTGGAGCTCCCATCTTTTAACTGAAAACACTTGATTCTGAAGCAGCTTGTGTTGCTGTGCCGTGCTGGCCAATCTGGTCACAATAAAAATCTAGCCACAATAAATTCCAGTATGTCTAATACCTACGGACTACAGATTGCGCTGTGCTTAATCACAGCAACAGTAGAGCATGGACAAGCTGAGGCAGCTGGGTTGCCACTTGTAGCATCATTTTCAGCTGAGATTCCCTTTTGGACTGGTTGCTGCTTATTAGAAACATTCACAAGTTATAGAAAAACCTACAGACTGGTTGTTCCTCCCTCAATGGAAAGCCACGCAAGCACTGCTTCAGCTCCTCTACTGGCCTCTGGCTCTGATAGCAGGAGAACCCGTTCATCACAAAACAGTTACCCGAAAAATACTGACATTGTTTGGGTTATGCCTCCAGAGAAGCTTCCACAGCCTGAAGTTAACTGCGTGCCTTACTTGTAACACAATTGTCCCAGAAAAAAAAATCTGAACTGGTCACTGGTGTTGTTCCAACTTCCTCAAATTTAGGAGTACAGGTATCAAACCTGGTTTGTGTATTTCAGGATGCCTCTGCTCCATTAGCTCACCGTGATATGAAATGTGTCCACCTCTGTATTAAAGCAGAGGGAACAGGGGAACACAGAAGGACCCAGGGGTCCTTTGACATGCATTTTCTTGAGTGAATAAATATTCACAATACTCACCTTAAGCAGAATTTCACTTAACCATTTCCCTTCATTTGCATTATTATTACTGAATCTTTTTTGGCAAGCCAAGCACCTTGACAACCAGTAATGCCACAGGTGGGTCAGAAGCCTCTTTGTCCTCCCACATGAGAGACCCAGAGCTGTGGTTAAGGAGACTTGCCACAAACAGCTTCCAACTTCCTCACTAGGGCTGTGAGGAGCTCTTCCGATTTCTGTTCACTGTTGCAAGACAAATATCTATTCTAGTTTTATTCAGTGCTGCAAGGCAAATATTACAACCTCCTGAACTGCCTCTGGTGTCATTTCCTTGTCCCTCACCCACAGGATCAAGTGGGCTTCTACTTTGTTCCACTCCTAATTTCACAGGACCTCCTGGAGCCCTTTGCTATTGTAACTTGCACTGGTCTTCCTCTGCTCTTTCTGATGCAAAAATGGGTGCAGGCACAAAGTTGTTGACAGGAGGTGCACCAGTGTGGTTGCTCTGCTCTCATCTAACTCAGAGTAGCCCTTGTACCATATGCCACTAGAGAAAGATCCATGAATCCTACGGTAAGTTCATCCCTGGGTATCATTCACATGGACCTGAACAGGAAACCCACTTTGGGATTCCCACAGGTCATATCTACCAGTGGAGAAACTAAAGATAAAGTCAAACCAGGTGCTAAAGAAATCTAACCATGTTTATTTTTAAGAGTCATTTACTTAAGGCAACAATACTTACACAATACTAAACTGTTATTTTAATACCAGTTCAAGCTTTTCCTCAAAGGTTGTTCACAAACTGCCTTCTTTATCAGTTTCAAAGGGTAACCTCTACACAACTATTCTTCTGGCATGTCTTTCTAGACACACATTTGGGATATCAAGTGCAATGGTCAATTCCAAGGTTAATTTTTTTCCTCAAGATGAAGAGATATTCAATAGAAAGAATTAGTTTCCTCCCTTTCAGGCTTCTGTGAGCCACAAACAATACAGAAAGCTTTTAAATGCCCAGTCAGAGTGCAGGATCCAGCCCAAAGACCTTTGCCCAGTCAGATCCACAGCGAAGTGACTGCCTTCTCCTATGGCAAATACTACTTTGCTTTCCTTCTCCTAATGAAGCTATAGACTGCCAGTGGCTCATTTCCATCAGGAGTTTTAATCTAACCAAACTTTCCTGCTCATGTGTGTTCCATGAGAAAACCCTTGACACCTAATGGTGTCAGGATGCTGAGCACTCCTGGGCTCACACTGACTTTCCAGAGCAGAATTAGGCTTCCTTCACTGGACTGATATTTTTGCTCCTCAAAGATTCCCCTCTGCTTACCAGTCACTCTTTGGGCTGTTTTCCCAGTAGGTTCTTGCTGCTACCTTTATGACTCTTCCATTTTTTACTGTTGGTCTTATTTTAAATTCTTTCCGTGTCTTTCTTACTCTTTTTTCCCTTGTGATTTTACATAAATCAGTATTTACAATTAGTCTCCTTAGAAACAAAAACCATCCACCTGACATGTCCCTTGTTCATTTTGACAATATTTAGGGTTTCTGCAGGTCATTTCATTAAAGAAAAAAATCCAAACCAATTACAGTGTTAGATATTACTGTTACAGATAGGAAGCTGGTATCCCAGCTCCCTCAGTGTCAGAAATCACCTCTTGGTTTTGTGTTTTCTCTCACAAATGTGAATGTCCTCTACCCCAGTGCTACAATGCAAGGGGCAGCAAGATCCCCCTGTATATTCTTTCCATAGGGCAGTGTATCCGTATTGATTGTAGGAGAAAATTCAATCAAGAAACACATTTGTGGCATGCATAAAAGGCAGTTTGGGTCAGAAAAAGCATCAAGATATTGATCTTCTCCAGCTGCTGCTGGTAATTTAAATACTTCCTCATCTCTCTGAAAACCTAGGAAACCTTCAGCCTACATGAAAAGAACATAGGAGGTGAAGGAATGAGAAGGAGATGAAGAGAGTCTTTCTACTACCTGAATTTGGAAGGTGGCTTCCTTCAAGCTGGTTCTTTAAAGATGCAGAGTTGTTCCTGTAATCATACTAAAAATGAGTATAAAATTCATGTCTGCCTTACATTAGTGTAACAACCTCAAAACCTTTTTCAACCTGGTGATTCTATAATTCTGTGAAATGCACAATGCAAGAAGCTCAGTAGAGCTGAGCTCTGAAAAATGGTTATAAAGGACACCATAAACATAGTGACCTAAGAGTAGGATAAGACAGGTTATCTCGAAAAGAAACCTGCTCTCTCCGGGTGGGTTGAGTTGCCCACCACAGGTGTCTTCACTACCACCTGGAACCACAGCCACGTGATTGAGTGTGTTGTAAACTTATTCCACAAAGCATTTCCTCCAGAAACAGTGCTTCAGCATCTCAAGACTCAACTCTTTGGAGATGACATGACATTCAAAATACCTTCAGAAGCAAGGATGCACTGTAGCTTGAGGTTGATGGGACTGTAACTTGGAGTTGGCAGCAAAAGAGACAAAGATCCAGGTTATTCTTCTTTCCTCGATTATTCTACAAAAACTTACTCTCCTCTCCTCCTCTCCCCTTCCCTGCTGTTTATCTCTGCTTTCTAGTTACTGCTTTGTGACCTGTAAACCAACCTTAAGACTTACCACTATGCAAAGATATGTGAGGATAGAAACCAAAGCACTTTTAGCCCAGAAGTTTTCAGATACACCTGGAAAATGCCAGAAGTTATTTTCCCAACTATAGGAAAGACAAATTTCCACTTAAGAATATTCCCACTTTTAAATGAAATTACTTTTAGCATCTGCAAAAGCAGGGCTGAAATCCATCCTTTATATGTAAAATTACTTCTTGGTGCCAGATACAAATAATTGATTCAGCTGATGGGTACAGAACAATTGAGAAACCATTAAGATCACTGAGAATTTAAATGGAATTAATTCATCTTCTGAAGCCACTGTGAAAATGCTACTAGAAAATAGGATTTTTTTTTTTTCTTAAGAGATCATAGAATCATAGAACGGGTTGGAAGTGAGCTTTAAAGATCATCCAGTTCCAACGTTCCTACCACTAGGTTAGGATGCTCAAAGCCTCATCCAGCCTGGCCTTGAACACCTCCAAGAATGGGGCACTCATGACTTCTCTAGGCAACCTGTTACAGTGCGTGCCTGGATGGATTTTTAAAACGTAGATGCAATCAAAGCACTGAGGATTTTTTAATGTCATTTTTCATTCCAAATAGCCCTGATTAGCAAGTAATAATGGCACACAGAGTATGTAACAGCTCCTCAAAATTCAGCTTTTAATCCAGCCCCGTGGTTGTGAGATTCTGGTTGAATCATCTACCAGAGGTTATTTTTTTCTGTATGTTATCAAGAAAACATTTACAATACATCTATGATAAAAGCATTGCTAAGAGCTTACTGGGTATAAAGGTAATTTTCGGTGGCTTAGTGGGAAGAGCACAGCATGGGGCTTTACTTTGGAGCAGTGCATGGAGTGGCAATTCGCAGTAGCTGCCACACTGGGAACCAGATTCCCTGATCAGATTCCTGACTTCTCCAAGCCTGTTGGCCTGCAGCGAAGGATAAAGAGGGGGCTGTGGCTGGCTGTAGTCTCTGCCCTGGGGGCCCTGGGTTCTCTTGCAGGCAAACACCTGATGCTGCACTATGGAAAATGTTCTACTGCAAAGAATATACCCTGGCCCAAGAGAAACCAGGTGGCATCTGTTGCTATTAACAGTTTCAAGGGCTGTAGACAGAGGTTACTGCTTCACAATGCGATATTCAGGTGGAAGATTAGCCTGCTGTCTCCAGGTGCTCTTTGTACTTTGACACTATGCCATCCTCAACATTAAACCAGTAAGTGTGGCAATACTGCCACCAATTATTTTACTCTTCATTGCTGTGCAATTACTATTATTCTTTCTCATCTTTCTCACTGGTGTAGGTTTAGGGGTTTGAATGGTGTCCATAGGTCCTTGTTAACATAGCTGAATTGCTGATGAAATACTGAAGTATACTTCTGCCCCGAAGCACCAGTGTGGGCAATACCAGGCTACTCATTTTCCTTCATATTTGCCTCTTCTGTTTTCAGCAGATATGAAGACTACCCTCTCAGAAGAAAGGACTTATTATTTAACTGTGGTTTTTAAGATGATAGCTTAAATGGCTTCTCTAGACACCCAAGTGCACACCATAGGAGAGAGGGTAGGCCATGTAGGCACTGGAAACATGAACTTCATAGAATCACAGAATCACAGAACAACCAGGTTGGAAGGGACCCATCGGATCTTCTAGTCCAACCATTCCTATCTAACACTAAACCAAGTCCCTCAAGGCCTCATCCACCCATGCCTTAAACACCTCCAGGGAAGGTGAATCAACCACCTCCTTGGGTAGCCTATTCCAATGCCCAATGACCCTTTCCATGAAAAACTTCCTCCTAATCTCCAGCCTAAATCTACCCTGACTGAGCTTGAGGCCATTCCCTCTAGTCCTGTTCCCTGTCACTTGGGAGAAGAAGCCAGCTCCCTCCTCTCTACAACCTCCTTTCAGGTAGTTGTAGAGAGTAATGAGGTCTCCTCTCAGCCTCCTCTTCTCCAGGATAAACAACCCCAGCTCTCTCAGCCGCTCCTCATAGGATCTGTTCTCCAGCCCCTTCACCAGCCTCATTGCTCTTCTCTGGACTCCCTCCAGAGCCTCAACATCCTTCTTGTGCTGAGGGGCCCAGAACTGGACACAGGATTCAAGGAGCGGCCTCACCAGTACTGAGTACCGAGGGAGAATCACCTCCCTGGACCTGCTGGTCACACCATTTCTGACAGAAGCCAGGATGCCATTGGCCTTCTTGGCCACCTGGGCACACTGCTGGCTCATGTTCAGTCGACTGTCAACCAACACCCCCAGGTCCCTCTCCTCCTGGCAGTTTTCCAGCCAGGTTTCTCCCAGTCTGTAGCTCTGCATAGGGTTGTTGTGCCCCAAGTGCAGGACCCGGCATTTGGCCGTATTAAACCTCATGCCGTTGGACACTGCCCAGCGGTCCAGCCTGTTTAGGTCCCTTTGCAAAGCCTCCCTACCCTCCAGCAGATCCACACTTGCACACAGCTTTGTGTCATCTGCAAACTTGCTAAGGATACCCTCAATGCCCTCATCCAGGTCATTGATGAAGACATTGAACAGGACTGGACCTAGCACTGAGCCCTGGGGAACACCACTTGTCACTGGCCTCCAGCTGGACTCAACACCATTTACCACCACTCTCTGGGCCCAGCCATCCAGCCAGTTTTCTACCCAGGAGAGCGTGCTTCTTGTTTGACTGGATGGCATCTACAAATGCCAAGTAAATGTAAAACTCTTCAAAACAGTTTTCAAGGTCTAATAACTCACATGTCATTGCAAGACAATTTAGGATATATCAGGGATAATAGATCTTGATGATTCCTGTACTGCAGCATTAACTAATACCAACTAATTCCATCATGGAAAAAACATACCCAGTTGAACAGCAATGACAATAAATTATTTTTCAAAAGATGTGGTTCTTTGAACATTAGGCTTCTCTAAATGTTATCTTAAAAGTTATCTGAAATGACTAGAGAACCGTAATGGCTGCATTATTAAATGCTATAGGGCTTATCTCAAAGGATATCAGCATTATTTCTGTTATTCGGAATCCTGCTATTTGTGTAAGAACATCTTTAAATGAAAGGACTGTTTAAAAACCCTTAGAAGAAGACATGCATCCTGTTACTGTTACACAGTGCAGAAATCTATCATCTCATACAAGGTACCCTCTTGATCACCCTTCTCCCTTAAATTCCTTGAATATAAATCACCTGCCTCTGTGGTCCCACCAGAGACATCAGAGAGAGAGAAAAAGGTTGTGTGTCATTAGATTTAAGTCTAAGGCTGATTTTATGTACAGTCTTAAAATGTGCGCCCTTTTGTCACTTGTCTTCATGGGAATGACATGGGGAGGATCTGCAGGTATAACTGAGCTTGACCTATAAGTCTCATTTGAGCCACCAAATTTGACGGTGAAGGAATCTAGGATGTTAGAAGCATCTCTACTGATAAATACAGAGTAACAGACAGAAGGTGGGAGACAGCAATTGGACATAAACGGGTGAAAGTTCCTCAGAAATGAGATGGAGTCAGAGTTCATGTCAACTTTCCCCTTTGCACAGAACGTGGCTAAAGGAAAGTCTCACAGATCAAACTGTAACATCAGTTAAGTGGGATTTCCAGTGCCCCGGCTCAGCTGACAACTAATTTGTTTTGCCTTTGCCTAGCAGGGATTTTCCATGCAGTGGACTCTTGTTTGCTATGAAAGCCATCTGAGTATTTGTTAGTGTCATAGCCAGAGCCAGATGATGTTTATTCTGCTAACATCCAGTCGGACTCCGGCTGCACTCATTGAGGTCAGGACTTTATTTATAGAAGCAGATATACATTGAGATTCATTTTCTTTCCCTTGTTATAATCTACCCATGCTCACCCAGAATAGAAAGAAACATGCACACATGCAAGTAATATACTAATTGGGCCAGATCCATGAATTAGCACAGCACCACAGAAGCTAATAAAAAAAAGGTTTTTTAGAGCAGCTGAAGATCTTGTCTATTATATTTCCTGGGGAAGGGAGTGGTTTCAAGCCAGAAATAATAAATCAAAAATAAAGAAGCAACAAAATGTTCCAGCATGTGGCAGAGCACATCTACAATGTAAAATTCCTCCATCAAGATCTGCAATTGAAGTATTATATGTTTTGATTCTATGTTCCAAATCACCAGAAAGCGCAAGAATCAGAGTGCAGAGGAGAACTCCAAGCAAGGAAAAGTAACAAGACTTAAAGCAATTTACCTTCTGAAACTGAGAAGACATTGTCAACGTACGCAGTCTGAGATAAAGCAAAGCAGGAGAAAAGATGCAGGTAAGATCCCCAGACAAGAGGGCTGAGGACCAACATGCTGGTTGTGCCCTGGCAGATTTCAGCTCAGAGGTGCAGGGCTGCTTTGGAGATTTCTCTCTCCCTCCCCTCACTCCCTCTCTGCCTTGCCTGCTCTCTGCTTCTTCCCTCACTGTGGGATGTGTGTGTGAGTCTGTGTGTGTACGTCTCTCTCTCCCCCCCTCCCTGTGCCTTTAGGAAGAAAGAATGCCAACCATTTCCCATTAAATCTTCTCCTTATACTAGACACAGTTATATTTAACTCCTGTGCTGGATCAGTTGCCCCGATGCTGGACATTAGCTGCTAAAACTGGGGCATGGGGGATTCTGGTTTTGCTAACAGAAGCAAGAAGGTGCTTTGGATTATAATAATAATGATGAGCAGGAAAGGGAAAATTATTAACTGGACTATAAACAGCATCCTTCAGTGCCAGCAACCAGACACCAACGTCAAGACAGATAAAATCCCTTACTGATCATCTTCTACAGGTCACTAATGGCAGTAATGAGAGAGATGAACGATGACTTAACATCTGCTTATCGCTGGTAGTTACAAGCATTGCATTTACTTGCAGAGTACACTCAGGCTGAAGGATGCCACAAAGGCTTCCCAAACTGCAGAATAGATTATTGGTTAGTATTTAAGCGAAAATAACAGTATCACTGATAGTGCCAGATATCATAGGACTGCAAAGAGTTTGCTGACAGGGTGCAACAGGTGGGAGAAACAATACATATGCCATGATGGGGTGAGTGAAACGCTATCAGCACCGAGGGTGGTGACAGTCGGTACCCTACACAGCACTGTGGGAAGAAAACAAACTTCTGGAAAGCAGTGTGTGCCCTTCCTACCTGTACAAAAGCTTGGTGTTTCTGTGTCTTCTTCTAATGGGCAGGGCGCTGAAAATACATTTCTGTCCTCTGAATAAATAGCACAGAGATCCTCCTCTCTTGCCTGGGATCCGACAGTGGTGTCCATGAAAAGCAGAGGCACTCCTTCAGCAAGAAAATCATCATTACTTCCTCTCTTCAAGACGGAGAAGATTTTCTTTGTGTACTGTTTATGGTTCCTCCCAAGACAAACATGGAAATATTTTTGATTAATTAAAGAATTGATTTTTTTGTTTTCATTTGAGAAAAGTACTTGTTGACAGGGAAGATGAAAAGACCTCTGGGCGTTAACGCCTACTGAATACACCATCGAAGGGCAAAGTGATGTATTTCTATAATTCTAGCTAAACAGCCCTGGTTGTTTCTTTCAATAAATTGCAAACATATCAGCAAAATCTTTCTAAATGTAATTTTTTGATAAGAACAATCACATCTGCATTATATGTTTCTGTCCTTAAAGGACATGCTTAATATAACCATAATGCTTTCTGAAATCTCTTTCCAGTACTGCAACACTTTGGGTAATGGAATTATCTACTTTATTCCACTGTCTGTTACTTTTTAGTATTTGGTTATTTATAGTGAAGTTAGTGGTTTGGTCTCTTTCTTCATTGACAAAGACGACCATGGATTAAGTGGCATGAGTTCTCTCAGCATCCTGCATCTCATCCTGCAATGTTTATCATGACAAGCCGTAAACAGGAAAGATGAATGTCCAGCTGCCTGACTATAAGCTTGATCAACTAAATAGTCAAAGCAATGACTGACTAATTTCCAATCCTGAAATCCTCCTGCAGTCTTTGCAGTAGCAAATTTGGTAGAAATTTGTAGAACCCGATATGTTCTGTTTGATAAGGAAATTAATTAATCCAACAATACTGCAAAGAACTAAGATCACACAGTAAGACCCATATCTTTCCCCTCCATGACACACTTAGAAATTTCAGTTCTTGGTTCTTCATCCTAGAGCTGAAATGCACGTTTGCTAAAAATGCAACAACAACTTGCTTGAAGAATATTTGCAAGGAATTCTGTCATAAACCACATCCACCCTCTGATTTGTGGTGTTTAATTGATTGGGCTTTTTGGCAAGCTAGATGATATATCACTTTAAATAAGGAATCATGAAAGCCAACTACTGTCAGATATTCTTCTGTTCTATGCCTTCAGCAGCACTAATCTACTCTAAAGAAGGTAAGAACAAGGATAGCATTACGGAATAGCATTCCGTACAAAAATGGGTGTTGTACTGGAGGTGGACAGAAGTGATACACAAAGCCAGGGCTGCTTTAGAGTTAAAACCTCACATATATAGTTAGCTTTGCAGTCAATTCTTAGGTAGAGATTTTTATCCACTTTCTTCAGTGGAGAGCCCTGATTAGAAATGGATGTTTTGTCAACATTCTTCTTTCTTTTGACACCTCCATCACTCTGAAGTCTAAGCCTGTTTGACGTGAATTGGCTCCCAGCCAATGCTCAGTAGAAACACACTCTGCTATGGAAAACATGCCATCTTCCACAAAGGACTCAAAAAGAGATGTTTGGATTTTATATTTGAACAGACCTCTTTATCATGATGTAACAGTAGTTCATTAGGTTTTAGTGGGATCACCACTAGGTCAATACAAACTTTCATTACCAGGCAGCAAATCAAGCCGTGCCAAGGTGCAAGCATTCATTTTTGTTTCTTCTAGATTTAAGGTATTGGCCTTACTGGCTAAAACTGCTGACAAGGTTACTAATGGTTTCAGTGGGAGAAAAATAACGTCTGTTGGAAATAAAATGGACAATGGCTGTGGTGGTTTTGCTTTTGACTTGGCTGAGTGACAGCTTACAATACTGACACTCCATGCTAGCTGGTGCTCCACGCTGGATAACAAGGATGTGCACTTGGTTAGATAGCTTGGGTTTGATCTCTGTGGCATTGATGCACATGACAGAGACAATCCTGAGGAGTGGAAGTGTCATGTAGAAGAGTCTTACACAGTGCGAGGAACTTGACAGACCTGCTTTCTGGCCTCCGAGTTATGTACTATCTGTGAACTTGCTCAGTCAAGCAGTGCGTTGCTCCAGCTATTCCCATGGTCTCACGAAGACAAGAAAAAGCTGCTTCTTCCTTCAGAGAGCACCAGGTAGTTAAGGACAGCGCTCTGAGGATCAGAGATAAGTCCTTATCTCTGTCCTCCAAATAGCAATCAATAAGAAAGGATTTCTTTTCTTTATTCTGCATCCACTGCAGCTGCTTTTGCTGATGTAGTGAAAACCCACATTGATATGATTTAATGTTGCAACCACTGGAGAAGATCCCATAAAAATTTGCAAATATTTTTACAACATTTTAAAATTTTGCTATGAGATTACAGATTTGCAGTGTTTCTACCTGCATAATTCATACTCATGTCTTACTTAGAATTGCTAATACTGGTAGTGCTCATCAAATTGAAATACAGTGGCTTTGGCAGTATTTCTGTTTCAGATGACATCAGCTTAAGGAAGAAACACAGCAAAGTACTCACACTGCAGTTTATGCATTGTATAAGACACTCCAATGGCCTAGGAAGTTTGCACAGTTTACCTGCTCAAGTACTCTTACTTGACCTTTTCAGCCTAGACCTGAACTCTCAGAACTGCATCAAAGAATCTGCTGAGGAGCCTACCATGTAAACAGAATTTATGAACCTA
This sequence comes from Coccyzus lansbergi, assembly GCA_033558105.1. Lineage (NCBI taxonomy): Eukaryota > Metazoa > Chordata > Aves > Cuculiformes > Coccyzidae > Coccyzus > Coccyzus lansbergi. The sequence continues at coordinate 1,172,446 of JAUMJK010000307.1, forward strand.
TCTTTTCTATGCAAAAAATAATGAATACTTGTTAAAAAGAAAGCTTCTTTCCAGTTCTATCCACTTTAGGTTGGCAGGTCCTTCATCAACAAATTAATGTAGTTAAAATAAAATATCATCTATTTAAAGGTTCTTTATGAACACGGTTCTAATTAGAAGGACAAAGACAATTGAGACTTTCTAGTTTAGAAGCCTGAAAGCTCTTCTGCTGAGTGGGGCAAAGGTAAAACAGCAACCCAGTGTTAATGCAGTAATTCAATAACAGTTTGTCTGTAAAGTAGTACAGAAGAATTCTGTTGATTAAATTAGTGTGTGAGATGGGAAGATTCCTTATAATTATGTTTTCCTTGTTAGATAATTATTTAGCAAAAATTGCTTTTCCCAATAAAAATACCTGTTCAAGCTTGCACGCCTGAACTGGTTACATCTAATGCTTAGATTTAATATTTTGACAACATAGCTTGTATTACTTTGGAAGATGGTGTCGTTTGCAAGTACAAAGGCAGCTGCTGAAGTAAAAAAGATACTTAATGCAGAAAAACAATGAATGGCTACACCATGTGCTTGCTGGCATATGCAGATCTAATCGAGAAGCCTGTATAAGAACAGCCCCACTGACATGCAATGAAGTAAATTCAACCACATGATGCTGACAATTGACATCTCCAGGTCACAGGGCAGGTGGCCAGTGAAAGACAAGCCAGTATTAGTAAATCTTCAGATTATCCATTGGATGAACAAGGCGAAGGTGAGACATAGTAGGCAGGAAATGGATGTCCTGGTAAAGGCAGGACATCAATGCCTAGAACTTCCTAAAGCAACTCTGCAAATTAGTCACTTAATGGATGTAATACATTACACAAGCAGCAGTGGCCTTCCAGCCTCCTCTTTTCCCTACACTCTGTATTTTCAGAAATGCAAAACTGGCTAGGGAACCTGGTTTATTTTCATACCTTTCAGCAGTTACTTGTTTGCAGAGAAGCTCAGCTCCCACCTAATTTTTAGAAAGTTCAACTCAAAAGTCTAACTTTGCACCTTTAGGCCTATTTCAAAGGCTCAGTCCTTCCTTGTTTTCCTCTTACGAATAACCCCCATGCATACGTTTCTTTTTCTGTTAATCATAGCATCACCAAGTTGGAAAAGACCCATTGGATCATCGAATCCAAGCATTCCTATCAAATACTAAACGATGCCCCTCAGCACCTCATTAATGGTAATGGAGCATACTACAGTGCAAGAGAGTTATGCACCTTATTGAAAATTATGGGATAACGCCAAGTGATTTCAATCAAAGCTATCAGAAGAACCCCACTGTGGTTTTTTGTGTTGGAAGACACAATAAAGTAGAACAATTTTAATAATTCAATCATTGACCTTTATAATTGTACTCTTCTTCCCTTTTCCTATTTGTTTCAAGTGCCTTTCGGATCTTGCCTTTCAAGCTGCAAATCATTTAGTGTTCACTGTGAGATGGTATAAAATTGTGCACTATGGCAGGACTGCCATTCATAGCTGAAAAATGTGCATATAAATAATATAGTATATGTGCAGAAAGCCTGTGCTCACCTGTAATGCATGCACGAGCTGTAAAAGCCTTTATATAGATGTCCAGAAAGTCTGGTGGGTCTTCAAGACATTCAGGCACTAGATTGTTAGTTGGTTCAGAGTATGATAAATGTTCTCATTGTGCTGTGTCTACTGCACAGGGGCAGACCATTATGCTGGATGTGTGATGCTTCTTGGATGAGATGCACGCATCACACAAGCACATAAGCCTGCACAGAATCATGAGATACATCCAGGATTGCCAAATATTTGGAAATCCTTGACAAACATGTAAAAATCCCAGAATTATTCATAGAAAAATGTTGTTAGAAAAAAAAAAAGGGTGCCCATGGAAACCCACATGTACAGTGGCCCAGAGAATGGGAGTCCTGGCCAGCTGAGATCTATAGCTGCTAGTAAGTTGATAAATAGTCTTCAGCATCCTAGGGTGGTGAACCATAAACAAGTTACAGCTGCAACTGAGTCTTTAGTTGATGCTTACACCTAGAGGAGATGGAAATGGTCTTCAATGTAATTCATTCACCTTATTTGCATTTGGATTGTCTATTGCAGTTATTTGCTTCTGTTAGTAAAGGTTTGCAAAACTCACTGTCTATACGAGTATCACTGCAGTGCTGCTGGAAGCAAGAAACAGAAGAATATCTGGCAGTAATTGGTCCTCATGACTCCTAATTTAAAGTGATTTATCATCTAGCTTGCCAAAAAGCCCAATCAATTAAATACCACAAAGCACAATTTTGTTTTTCCCTCCCCTGTGAAGATTCTTGCTAGAAAAAAATATTAATGTTGTTTCAGTGCTCACTCTGGTCTAAGAACTCTCCATCCCTAAGAGCTTCATGGATGCAGGCAATGCAACACCCTATTTTAGTACTGTGCTACAGCCCATTACAATGCAAACATCGATCCAAACACCAGTACACATACACCTAGGAGAACGCCTCCTCACATGGACACTGTAGCCTTCTGTAGAAAATCCATCCCCATTAGATGGATGCCAGAGTGCCACTGATTAAGGAGAAAACTTAATTATGAATGTAACCTCAGGCTTGCAAGTGGTGAAGGTGCTCCTGAAATGAAACACAGGCATAGGTGCCTTGACATAGGACCTGAAAAAGAATGATTCAGATACCTTATAGCTAATAGCACGATGCCTCATTTTCCCACAGCAGGTTTTCCTCTCCTCTCATGGATATCTCTGGACATCAAATATTCAGGAATCCTGTGCCTTGCAGAATGCAAAACCAGAGGCAGAGCAGCTCAACTCACTTGCGCAGCAGTAGTAGAGGATACAACTTGTTTATCCAAGAGTTTGACAAAAGAACCAACATATAAAGCTAGGGATGGGTAGAGAAACAGGTCATATATAGAAAAGTAGGAAGGAGTAATACTGTGTTGCCTAATTTGCTCGCCTTTTTATTTTTTCTTCTTCTTTTTTTTTTTTTTTTTGGCAATGGGTGGCCACAAGTGCCACCTGAGATGCTACAGCAAGCAGAATTCAATGAGACTTTTCTGGCATCATAGTTGTTGGGCAGCACATATTAATGTTTTAAAACTGCCCTGGTTTTAGAATCATAGAATCACCAGGTTGGAAGAGACCCACCGGATCAGCGAGTCCAACCATTCCTATCAAACACTAAACCATGTCCCTCAGGACTTCATCTACCCGTGCCTTAAACACCTCCAGGGAAGGTGAATCAATCACCTCCCCGGGCAGCCTGTTCCAATGACCCTTTCTGTAAAAAACTTCCTCCTGATGTCTAGCCTAAATAAGGCTTGTAAGCTGATGGCAAATTTCATACTGATTTCAGGGGGTGGGTCAGGCTATGGGTGGAGAGGCTTTCCCCTTTTACAGCAGTTTGAATTCTGAAGCCCTGGTAGCACTCTTCCAGTGGCAGCCTGCAAAATGGTTGGGCACTGCAGGCTGCCTAGTCATTCCAGTATGGCAGGGTTGCTGTCTTCTAACCATGGGGTAAGAGCTGAGCCTAATCAAACCAGACAAATGCATTTTCCCAGCTCCCTTTCCAGAATCGGCGAGCTATAATTAAGGCTGCCATTAGCATTTCCGTTATAAAGTCCTGCTTTTTAAGCTTGTATTTGAGACATCCTTCCCAAGTGCCCATTTGGCACACAGGAATGAAAACCTTGATAAAAAACAGCTCTAAATGATCTCACTGATTTCAACTACCCAGAATGTGGCCCAGCTTTTGCTGCTTATCTGTGGTAGCTTAAAATCCGTGGTAGGGCTGAAATACTAATTCTTCCTAACATAATTTTTACTTATTTTCTGAGCACTTAAATGATATCCCTGGTTTTAAGGAGGAAGCAGAAGGTTTATGGCCCTGCTAATGAGGTTTTCATGCCTAAATCCCAGCCATGTCTCCTTGCTGTAACAAGGATGCACTGCTTTGGCTGGAATTTGAGGCGTGCCTGCCAGTCCACCAGTACCAGCATCAGTACTGTCCAGTGCCAAGGTCTATAAAATGTCACATGTGTACATTATATTAATGACAGTGGTAAGGAGAGAGATGACATGCTCCTCAAGTACTTTTAAAAAAATTATCATTTTTTTTCTCGTGTTTATACTTCTAATGTGCTGATTTCATTAGAGAGGGACTGCGTGGAGTTCTAGCTTGGATGAGTGCCTGAGGAGATGTTGACACTGCAGTTGCAAGGTGCTGCAAAGGTCCGCAAACCTGCTATAACCACCATAAGGACAGCAGAAGGGTCTCTGCACAACAACCTGGTTCTCAAATAGGGTTGCAGATTATGCTAAGTTTCACGCTGTAACAGCTACAGAGGTAGTCACTGAACAAAACTCATGCCCAGGAATAATAACTGCTTTCTGGAAGCAAGATCCACAAAAACTTACATTGCCATGTAGACTGGAGGTGTAAAAAGGCTTATATGAATCTTCTACCATCTTTCTCGTGTGGTAGCACTACCAACACGAAGTACTAGAGGAGATCGCCCATCCACTATGTGCAAAGATGGTCTAAACTGTCACCATTTATGTTTCCACCGTCATTTACATAACCATAAACGGGCTGCTAATCCATTTCCTCGCCTCCAAAATACAGCAATTCAAATCCTGTCTTCAAAAGCTGCCCCTCTCTGCATCCAGTTTAGAACTCAACCCAAGGTATTACACGACTAATTGCTAGTTGGTGTAGATGACAAGGAAGGACTTCTTCTACTTTTTATCTTCTCTATCATCTCCTCAGAAAAAATTATAAAATCCAAACACTTCTTAAAGTATTGCATCAAACAAGCAAATGACCATTCTATCGATTTCTCCTACTTATTTCTGCACTATTTCAGGCAGTGGAGTCATTCCTGGAAAGAACAGACACTGAAAGAATTCTAATTTATATTACTGTGTGTGAATATTAGCTAGAAGGGTCTGCTTCACTGAGGGCCCCTGTGACAGCTGATTGTTCCAGTTGACTAAAACCACATAGATCTCCACTTCCCCAGACTTATGACATCTGTAATTTTTTTCTCTTTTTAATAAAATTAGGATGGTTCAGAGATACCTTGTTTCTGTCTCACCTCTGAAATTGTTTTCGTTCATGTAGTTTCACCTGCCTAATGCTCCTCTTAGATGCAACTCCACGGTGGAAAATGTGGCATTGAGCAGGTAAACTATATAAACAAAGTAGTACAGATTTCACTCTTTGGGTCTCAAAATATTTAATCACTACAACATAAGAACTTCTATTATATCACAATATTAGTCTATTTTAAAGCTACAAGAAATACAGTGGATTTTTTTACCTCTTTAAAAGCTCAATGAAATCCAAACTGATGTTGTTGCCTGCCCCCAGTTTCAAATTCTTTGCTTTCCATTTCCCAGGCAGCTTAATTGATTAAAATGAATCCTGCATTTTATTGCGGTTATCCAACAAATTTTCTAAAAATCCAGCGTAAGCTGATTTCCAACAGCTGACACAATTCAAACACTCGTTAAAGGAGAAACAGTATAAAAATCACTTTTTATTTACTTACATATGTAAAACAATAATTTCTGCATTTGCTTATCCAATGCTAATGGCCTCCCCTGTGGTCAGTACCGGCAATAATTCTTACAGATATTTTACAGAATCATAAAGGATTGTGATTAATCACTATAGCATATTAAAATAATTTTTTGAGAGTCAAAGAGATGAGTGAAACAAAACTGATTACAGGGTCCAGTCTTGTCCCACATGCCTTGCAGACTACCCCAGAGAACACAGCACCTCTGTTCTCTCAGCAGCCTCACACTCCTTCATGAGTTGTATCCATTCTACAGATTTTATCTTTTTGCTCTGCTTAGCCTTCCTGAGGACATTATCTTTCTTGACACCAGCATTCCTACTGCCACGTGGCTATTCCTACACACGCTACACATAGCCGTACCTCTTATCAGACTGCGTTACTCTTGCTCGTGTCAGACACGAGTGTGCAGAAACATTCCTCTGCCTAACAGTAATCCATGCCCTCGTGCCAGACCTGGACTGAAGCGAAAAAAACAAATAAGACAAGATTTTACAACAAACCTAACCGTAGGCCAGGATCCCCTGCCTACCCAATCATCCTCTTCCTTGGGTCAAAAAAGTTACAATGGAATAATAGGCAATAAAGCAATCAAAATTCCAATAAGAGCCAGAATTTTCCTTTTTAGATATGTAACAATAAGGAACCCCTCCGTGCATTTAAGAATAAATGTAAATATAAAGTAATCTGCTTTGTAGATAACTGAATAATAGTTGCTGCAGGCCCTGGTAGAAGCATAGAGAAAAAACTACTTCCTTTTTAAAGTCTGAGCTCTATGTCAGATTGTCAGATACAACAACAGATAGAAACACAGCAGACAGAAGCTCAGGCAAGCCCATTACCTGCTTTAAATGCTAGCCCTGCATCACAGTCAGAGCAAGCTGGGCATCAAGTTCTTATACAGCAGGTACATTATAGGAGGAATCTCTGCTGCAAAATTCTGCATGAATGCTGGTGGTTGTCTTGTGATGCCAACCAAACTGAACATTAAGCTCCAGTTTAACACTTTTTTAATTGTCTGTTTTGGTGCGGGGCAGTTGGTCTTTTTTTTGTTCTTTTGTTGTTTCTTTTTTTCCCACATCCTCCTGATTTGAAAGATTTATGATTCATTAATTAATCACAGAAATCTCTCTAATAAATCTAGTCCTGCTTTTCGCTTACAGAGATGATATTGCCTTTCCAAAAGGCAAAACTTTAAGCAAAAATTTAAGAATTTTTTTTTACCTGAAAGCACCGTAAATCTCAGTTCACAAAAACAAATGCAATAGAAACTTAGACCTTGAGTAAGTCTGCATGTTTAATACACTACTTCTACATGAAATAGAAGCTAAAAAAACCCAGCATGTAAAATTACCAAGTGACTGTCAACCCAATGGGCTTCAATGCATAATGATGCCAATCAGTACTTTTTCCACAAGATGCTTTGTTTTGGTCCTTACAGGACAAAGTCTCTAAGAAGCAGCATGCTGGTGGTAAGTTAAAAATGAAGTTACTGTAATTGCAGACCCCAAAACTGATTCTGTCAGTATAAAACCCTCAGCTTTCTTCCTTCATCCAAAACATTCATGATTTTAATTCACTAATTGTTATGTGTATGACTGAGTTAACAGAAAAGGTAAGTAATTTTATCATCAGTGTTTCTGTGCAATCTGCTAGAAGGCCATGTATACATTCATATGTCTCATTCATTGTACAATTACTTAATTTCAGCATTTAATAATTCCTCTTATAGCAGTTCTTAAATCCCACTTTGTTCCAATGCTTATGTAAAAGACAGCTGTACCATTCTGCTTCTGGAAACCAATTTAGTTTGGCTTAACACAATGCCTTGCACTACGGTTATCTTCATCTTCTGCTACAGGTTAGAACGAGTCAGCCAGGGAAATTCCTGAAAGCAAATAAAAAACAGAATAAAACTCAGATCAGAATGGACAAACAGCAAGAGTAACATGATACCAATACGCATGAACTACCAGATGGAATCCCAGAGGAAATGAAGACCACTCAAAAAACATTTTATCTCATTTTGTCAGGAAAGGAAAGGAACAACCATAAATTCTGTAAAAAGTCTTTGAAGACACCGTGCATTAGTAATAACTAACAGAAAAAAATTTAAAAAAAAAAAAGAAAAAAAAAAAGAAAAAAGGGAAAGTAGATGGTACAGCCCAAAAGCCTCCACTTTCCTCTCTCCCAAATCTGAAGACAATCCTTCTGACTTTTAACTGTTTCTGCCTTCTCTGCAGTTTAAGTGATACTTCCTGAGGATTTCAGAGGCCTGCCCACATGAAGCTTGCAGAAAGAGAGAGGAAAACATATATACCTGTTTCTTCCTCTCAGACTGCGGATCAATCATTACATTTATAAGACAAGGTGTTTGCTTGTCAGCGAGGCTTGCTTTCAGAGCATTCTGCAGTTCTTCTGGCGTTTTAACAAAGTATCCTTTACCTCCAAAGGCAGCCATAATTTCCTCATAGTGTGAATTTGGCAGGAGAGAAACAGGAGGCACACTGTAATGAAATGGAAAACCTCTGATTAATGGCAGAAAAGAATTGCCAGACTGATCAATTTAATTAGTTCAGCACTGATTTTAAAATGTAAGATGATTACTGTGGTGGTCTGATGAATTCTTCTGCGGTGGAAAAACTATGTTTCCTATACCATTCACGCTATGTTTATAGGCTAGTATTTGCATCTTCTTGGAGACACTACTGAGCAAAGCTTTAGCCTAGTTCTCTAGGTACAGATATTGTGGCTCCAGAAGACCAGAGTAAACTTGAAACACAAATCTCAGGTAATTTTTAATACAATCGTGATTTTCAAGGTTAGCCCACTACGAACTCTGTAACGGACTCTGTTGCATTGTTGTGGAAACAATAGTCTGGAATTAGGTTGTTGCTTGCTATAGGTAACTGGTTCTTACTTATACTAATTTAGCTTAGAACTAAGTTCACTTTATGAAAAAAATCAGTCTGGATCACAAAGCATTGTAAGTGAAGAGAACGACCACTTTGGCCACTTCTTTAATTAAAAGAATGTATTTCTGAGATGCTCACCATGTAGCAGGATCTCCAAACTTTAATACCTCCTTCCAGGCATCTGCATCCAAACCAGTGTAAATCCCATTGTTGTTTACTAAGATAATCAGGATTGGCAAATTGTATCTACAAAAAGACACATTTGGGAGAATTCTGAAACACTTGTCACTTTTTATAAGGTTTAACATGATCTGCTTATCACTGGTAACACATTATGTCACAACAGTATAAAGATAACCATGTATATTTTTTGGCTGGTTTTCACATGGTTTTACAAGTACCCCATCTAAAGTCAACTGGCCTTCCAGTTGAATTGATCCTGGCAATATACGAAGAGGGTCATCTTGAACAAAAAACGGTACCTGCAAATAGTTTCCACCTCCATCCCAGAAAATCCAAAAGCGCTATCTCCCTCTATGCAGATGACTCGCTTTTCAGGTGTTCGGTCTTTAGCTACCATTGCAGCTGCTATTGCAAAACCCAGTCCAACTCCCATTGTTCCAAAAGTACCTGCATCAAGCCTAATGGAGGAAATACAGAATTACTATCCCTTTACTTCTACTCAAGCTTTCAAGTTAATCCACGGTGACTTTATTTTTAATAATTTGCCATATACTATTCAAATAATATTTCATGAACAATGAAAGAGAGACTCATAACTCTTACACACAGAATTTATAATACAGTGCAGAAACGGATTATTATATTCAGTCAAACATTTGATAAGGCTGAAAGTATTTTAAGTGATATAAACATACAGGAGCTCTAAAATTAGGAACTCGTACACGAGTTGCACTACAATAAAAAAGTTTTTGTGTGCTTTTAGCTTGCGAAGTAACAATATCTCAAAAACATTCAATTAGTCTAGTGACAGACAGAATACAGGAAATCTTTCTATATTTAATTCCTTGGAAATAAAACTAGAAGTTTGGAAGCCATCAGTTGTTCAAATTTTAGTCTTCTGTTCAACTTTCAAAATCAAATTGAAAGCTGTAATTAAATTAGGTAATTTCAATCATGAGCACATAATGGATAAAAGCGTACATAAAGAACTAGATTATTCTAGGGTTAACTTCTCAAAGTTGCTCTCAGATATGCACAATGCAATCTGAAAAAGACAACCATTTACATTACTGTGCCCTTGTTTTAAACAAGGGGAATCATTATGTCTAGTCTAGTTTTAATGTAAGTAGGAATTAACTGCTCTTTCTTAAATGAGGGGGAAAAGTGAGTTCTCCTGGTGAAGGGAAACTTCTGATCTGACTCTGAAGCTTGTGACTTCTTGTAAAAGTAGCACTAAATTTCTCAGTAAACCTAAATACTTTGAAAAACAACCCCCAACTAACTAACCAAAACCCCCTGCTTCCAGTAAAGTTGGAGGAAGAGTTTGCATTTCTTCCCCTTGTTCTTTTATTTAGAACTTTTTAAAAGGATTATAAAAAACTGGACCATCATACTTCTTAACTAAATGAAAACATTTATACATAGATCTAGCCCATTTTGTCCACACAGCGAAGAAAATATCACACCTTTGACGGGGATAGTAATTTGGAAGCATAGTTCGTCCGATGTCCATGGTGTTTGCTCCTTCACTTACTAAGATGCAGTCCTTGGGTATCAGTTCTCTGATGTGATGAAAGACTGTGTAATAATTCATGGGCAGAGATTTCTGTAATGCTAATGCCTTAAAAATAAGAGAGACTCATAACTCTTATGCACAGAATTTATAATACAGTGCAGAACTGAGATACATCAATTACAACAATGAAAATAAAAATGCACTCAGTTAGCTAAAGCTTAAGTATTCTGGTCTTCCATGCACTACATCAAGGTCACTCCTTTTGTACCTATCCTGGTGACATGACATGTTTATCTCAGCTCAGTAACCCCCGGATGGCCAACCATTAACGGAAAGCTATTAAAACTCACTTTAACCTCACAGACATGACATTTTTCTGCACACAGTTTTGACTACTAATAATCCTATGTGAGATGTCATCTTTGTGCTGGGAGGTAGTTCAAAAGAGTGATCTGGTATAATGCATTTATTTTAGATCCCAGACTGTGACACATGCATCTGAATTTGCAGAATGCGAATTGCACCAAATGCCAAACATCTATGTTCTTTTGGTCTGAATGTTCCTTTTGGCCCTATGCAGTGCTACAGACTAGGAGAAGTCTGTCTAGAAAGCTGTCTGGAGGAGAAGGACCTGGGGGTGTTGGTTGACAGTCGACTGAACACGAGCCAGTAGTGGCCCAGGTGGCCAAGAAGGCCAATGGCATCTTGGCTTGTATCAGAAACGGCGTGGCCAGTAGGTCCAGGGAGGTGATTCTCCCTCTGTACTCAGCACTGGTGAGGCCGCTCCTTGAATATTGTGTCCAGTTCTGGGCCCCTCAGCACAAGAAGGATGTTGAGGCTCTGGAGCAAGTCCAGAGAAGAGCAACCAGGCTGGTGAAGGGGCTGGAGAACAGACCCTGTGAGGAGCGGCTGAGAGAGCTGGGGTTGTTTATCCTGGAGAAGAGGAGGCTGAGAGGAGACCTCATTACTCTCTACAACTACCTGAAAGGTGGTTGTAGAGAGGAAGGAGCTGGCCTCTTCTCCCAAGTGACAGGGGACAGGACGAGAGGGAATGGCCTCAAGCTCCGCCAGGGTAAATTTGGGCTGGAGATTAGGAGGAGGTTTTTCACACAGAGGGTCATTGGGCATTGGAACAGGCTGCCCAGGTTGATTCACCTTCCCTGGAGGTGTTTAAGGCACGGGTGGATGAGGTATTGAGGGACTTGGTTTAGTGTTAGATAGGACTGGTTGGACTAGAAGATCCGATGGGTCCCTTCCAACCTGGTTGTTCTGTGATTCTGTGATTCTGAGAACAGGCCTTATGAGAGAGCTGGGGTTGTTTAGCCTGGAGAAGAGGAGGCTGAGGGGAGACCTCATTGCTCTCTACAACTATCTGAGGGGAGGTTGTGTAGAGGAGGGAGCTGGCCTCTTCTCCCAAGTGACAGGGGACAGGACAAGAGGGAATGGCCTCAAGCTCTGCCAGGGGAGATTTAGGCTGGACATTAGGAGGAAGTTTTTCACAGAAAGGGTCATTCATTGGGCATTGGAACAGGCTGCCCAGGAAGGTGGTTGATTCACCTTCCCTGGGGGTGTTTAAGGGGTGGGTGGATGAGATCCTGAGGGACATGGTTTAGTGTTTGACAGGAATGGTTGTACTCGATGATCCAGTGGGTCTTTTCCAACCTGGTGACTCTATGATTCTATGAATAGCTACATGCTTTTAACATAGTTAATACTTCCACCAACATTGCTAAACAACAGCTAAACAACACAACTACAGAAGAAAACTAAGAGCGTATCTTCACCTAAGCAAGCTTCCGCTTGGAGTACGTGGAGATACCTGAAGTACCTGTCCATTGCTTAGAAGTCACCGTCCATAATACTGCAACTCTGGCTTTCAGAACCCAATGCCAAAGTTCAATGACTTCCACACAATTTGAATTTATACAAACCCTAGAATATTTAAATTATAGTTAAGTATTAAGACTTAATTCACAGTTCATAATCCTGACAAGAGTAAGCCTTTACCAGAATGGCATATACATTCAACGTCTGGGTGACACGACCATCAGAAGTAATTGAAGAGCTTGAATATAGACCAGCGACAAAAATGACTATGCCTTGGTATCTGTCAAGGCAAGAAAGTTCCTCTTTTCTTTAATATACTACTACCTTTGATCTTTCCTCATTGTTTGTTATTTTCTCTCTTAGCCTCTTCCACCACTGTGAATTAGAAGGATATTTCCATGGTCTTTTGCTGAATTCTTCTAAGAGCTGGAACAATATTGAAATGTTGCAGAGATTTCTTTCAACATATTTAAGAAAAAACAAAACATCACAAGCATCAATACTATCAAGAAACACAATCACAGTAACAATAATTAGAATCTTTAACATTTAATTTGGAACAGACTGGATGCATAGCATGAGTAAGTTGCCCGAAAAATGGTCTTCCTTGAACAGTTATTTTTTTCTATTTTTTTTTTCAATTGGTAACTTACTTGATATAATTCAGGGGAAATTAAGGTCAAAACAGGAGGATATCTGACATTACTTTACCTGCTTAGTCACTGTGTTTATGTCACCTAATAAAATTGCAGCTGGCCTCACATTATTCCCCAGCTCTTCAGCACAAATATCGATCTATATTTCAAAAAGAAAGACCACCATTAACTCACACATATTAGAGACAATTTTTTTGCAGTTCAAGTGAGGAACTTTGTCTAACAGTGTCTTCATACCTTGTTTGGGGCGTTTGGATAACTTCTGTCTGTCTTTCATTTAAATCACATTGTGAAATCCTACGGTATGTACCCATTTTAATAAAATTTCAAATATATCCTTAAAATTTACTGTTTGCTTCTTTCAAGTTCCTATAGACACTTCAATGGAACATTAAGGAGAAGAACGTGGTGATTTTAGTGATAACTGTATGAAATCTAAACACATAGGGTTAGGTATACCCGTAAAGCCTACACAAGGCAGTAATTTCCTTCCTGAGAAAAGTTTGTGTATGTTAATTGGCAGTGTGAATTTGGCTACTACAAATAAACTAAAAAGAAAATTGTGACCACTGAAGACATTTCCTCACTTTCTTTACCAGTAATACACGAGACCTCAAAGGTTACAGAGAACGATAATTTAGGACCAGGTCATACAGACTGTAAACTGAGTTACTATTTTAATTTTTCACCCTTGAGAGTGAAAAAAATTACTTCAAGTGAAAAGAAAAAGTATTTTTCTTTACATTCTTTATTAGAAAAAGAAAAACATAAAAGATGTATTATTTCATAAGCCAAAAGAAATTTCAGCTTAAGAATTTGTGTTATTCCTCTGGAAAAGATGCAAAGTTTGGAAGCTGAGATTATGTTTCAGATGACTGAAGGGAGGGCAGTCAGCACACTATATCAACTACTACTCTTCAGTCACAGACAGGAGGAGACTTTAAGGACAGAATTAAAGGACTCATCTTTCTACGAGCTGGCAGATTGCCACACACATTAATTAATTCAATAGTCTTGCTTCCTCTTTCACTATTAATATTTCTGAGTGACCGAGCTCAGACAGTGACTGACTCTGGATGTGAAAGTAATCCTATTTTAAAAAAATTGAGGTAAGAGAGAAGTCAAACCATATGAGAGATTTCACAATGCCCAAACTGCATCAGAAAAACTGCATCAGCAGTTTGAGGGAGGTGATTCTGTCCCTCTACTCTGTTCTCATGAGACCTCACCAGGAGTACTGCATTCAGTTCTGGAGTCTTCAACACAGGAAAGACGCATCCGCTAGAACAAATTCAGAGAAGGGCCACGAAGATGATCAGAGGGTCAGAACACCTCCCAGACGAAGACAGGCTGTGAGAGTTGGGGTTGTACTGCCTAGAGAAGGTTCTGGGGACCAGTACTTAAAGAGGGCCTACAAGAAAGCTGGGGAAGGGCTCTTTATCAGGTAGTACTGTGACAGCACAAGGGAGAATGGTTTTAAGCTGAAAGAAGGCAGATTTAGATTAGATATTATAAAGACATTTTTTACTGTTAGGGATGTGAGGCATTGGAATAGGCTCCAGATGCCCCAACCCTGGAAGTGTTCAAGACCAGGTTGGATGAGGCTTTGAGCAACCTAGTGTCCCTGCCCATGGTGGGGGACTTGTAACTGGATGACCTCTAAGGTCTCTTGCAACCAAACCATTCTATGTTTCTATCATGAGTCTATACAGACATTTCTGTTCTCCTCATAAGAGCAGCACCAAGTCCCTGACAGCTGGAACTATGCTGTAACCATTTTTAAAACTAAAAAAGTAAAAAAAAAAAAAAAAAATATATATTTATATATCTCAAGAAATCAGAGCTATTTCTGGAGAATTACCACAACTATAAGCACTGTACTGTCCACAGGGCAGTATTTGCCACATGAAATAGGCCACCAAAATAATCTACAATAATTGCTCTACGCTAGAATACAGAGGATTTCCTTCAAGTAATAATATTCTTCCTGCTTACCTGAATAATCTTTACATCTTGTCCAAATCTTGGTGGAAGTCCAAAATGTAAAATCCAGTTCAACCTTGCACCAAGCAAGATGATTACATCAGCATGCTGCAATGCCCTAAAAAAGGGAAATAAAAAAAAAAAATAAGGAAACATTATTATTAAATTTAACATTCACATCTAGTAAGGTTCTTATAGTTCATTCATATCATTTTGCCAAAAGCCAAAAAGAGCTCTTGCAAATTGCTTTAACCATAACCTTTCAGTGTAGTTTGAAACATCTTATTTTTCTTTTTAAAGAAACTGCGATTTAAGTGACAGTATATTGCCAAAACTATGCAGAGACAGCAGACGGCAAAATTTCAACTGCACCTTATGCTTCTGTTCATGGTATTAAGATAAAATAAAAAGCTGGTAATTTGTCTAGTGCATTGAGTCAAATGTTTATCATAAACCATTTACCAGTTTCACTGTATGTTACAAAATACATACTAACAACATTGATACAGCTACTTGCCATAGGTTTCACAGTTACAGAATATTAGCTCTCAGATAAAGCATCTTCCTGGCCAGCATTTTCTAAGCACTGTAAAAAGCAATCCACCTACACCTGTTGTTTCTTTCCAAGTAAGATCTTCAGTGCTCTATAACAATGTGCAAAATGTGGTTGAAAAAAATGTTGTATACATTTTGTCTTTCCTGGCATCTGTAGACCGTCACAATTCCTAGTTGTTTATCAGATGTTAGGATTAGAAGCCTTGGTTTATATTTACATTGATCTTGCTGCAGCTACACAATTTGGATGGTTATCGGGAACTACTCCTTTTGCCATTGGCGTAGGCAGAAAAGGCAGCCCACAAAGGTCCACCAGCTTTCTGATGTTGTTTTCAGCACGGGAATAAGCAGCACCTGAATGAAATGAAAAAGACTGTTTAATACCACAGAAACTGACTATATTTGCTTGAATGTAAATTAACTCCATTGCATTATTGGTAGAAATAGTAACCTGTTATGAAAGCTGCCTGTTCTTTTTCATTTTTATATTTTTTCATTTTGATAGGAATGGTTGGACTCGATGATCCAGTGAGTGTCTTCCAATCTGTGATTCTATGATTTTGGAAGCTCAAAACATAAAATGCAAAACTACAGGTATTTGGGTAAAAATTTCCCATATCTTTGACAAAAGCTTTTTTACCCAAGACTTCAGCTGAACTGTTTAGCTATTTCTGTGAAGCAGAACAGGGAAAATAGGAGACTGCTTATCTAAAATGACAGTTTTGGGTGAGTGAAATTCTGTACTATGGGGCAGAAGCTTTTGCAGCAGCAATAGATGATGATCTTTGTGTCATGCCATGTCATTTTTAGCTTGCCCCCTGCATTCTGTTGTATTACATGCTCCATAACAATCTGCCCAAACAGGTCTTTAATGAAAAAAAAATAGAAGCTTCAAGAAGACCTCATAAAGATGTGTGTTTGTGCATACATTTACTGTGATGGTACTTTCAGTATAAGGCTGCTGAGTCAAGGATGCACAAGCAATCCAGAATAACTGACCTGTTTCTGTGCAATGACTTAAGGCCACTGAGTCTTAGAATAACCTTCTGCATTTCTTCACAAAAATCTGCTCACAATAATACATAGCAGAAAGTTCAGCTACTTTCTGCTAAGTTAAGTAGATCTGAAGAAAATACAATATTTCTCAACTGTTGACATCAAGAAAATACACATCTAAGTAGTTTCGAGTTTTCTATCTCTCATGTTCCAAGAACATCCTTTTGTTCATGTATATCAAAAAAGAGAGAGGGGGAAAAACCCTCTTCTTATCTACTTGCTGTTTACTGTTTCATTACCTAATCAATTACAAGATCCATCCCATCTCATTCATTTTACTTCCTGGTTAAACACAGAACTTCTCTCCAAGACACAGATTATTCACAGGTCTGCAGCACAGTCTGAGTGAAATAAATTGGCATTTTCAATTCTGTTCCTAGCTGATCAGCATCTTTAACAGAAACACCACTGCAGTGACTCACATTCCACAAAGATGGAAAAAAAAATGAACCAGAGCAGAGAATAATTATCCTTTATCTCTAGAGACACCTCTATTTCAGGAAGGTAAAATAGAAAGTCTGTAAAACACCTGCTGTGTTGCTTCATGTACCCACACAGGCAGGCTGGCACTTTCGGTAAGACCATATGGAAAAATGATCTTTGGTTAATACAATTCTTGCTATACACACCAGAGCATCAGAGAGAGCATGTAATCTCTGTATTCTTATAGAATGTGCTTGGAAGTTTGGAAATGATCCCTTGGTAATGGCTCTACGCTTAAGATAACGTTTATCAGATTTTTCTCTACTTAAACCTGTATTTTATCAATTGACTTTTCTCTTAGCCTAGATGGAAAAGACAACATTTGCACAACAGAATGAAACATAGAATCACAGAATCATAGAATAACCAGGTTGCAAGAGACCCACCAGATCATCGAGTCCAACCATCTAGTCCAACCAAGTCAGTAAGGAATACAGTAAATAAATAGTCAATAAAAGATGACAGGAATTAACTTGCCATAGCTGCATCGTCAAAGACTTGCTCACTGGGTAGCTTCTGATGCTAAGCAGAACCACATGATATTCTCTCTCACACACATTTCTTTTGTTTCAAATTAAGGTAATATTATTTCTTACTTCTGTGACAGGCACTTTACTCAAGAGTGATATGACTTAAGAAATGGTGACACATAGATAAATTCAGGATATGAGGATATTCTAAAACTAGAGCAGATTTTAGCATTACATTTTGAAGAATTTTGGTGGGTTTTTTTTTGTTTGTTTTAATAGAGTGTGACAATGAGATGGCTAATACTTGCAGGGAAAAGAAATTTATTTGGTCACTGCTCTAGTCTCAAACTTGTAGAGTTCAAAGAATATCAAAGCCTGCTACCTTTGCCAATGATCAGCAGAGGCCGCTTGGAATGAGCAATTATAGACACTGCTTCAGATACAGCAGAACGTTCAGCTGTGCTGACGGGAGGTGGCAGGCAGCATTCTACGTACCTGCAAGTAAAACAAAACAGAAGAGGTTCTTAAAAAATTAAAACAAGAAATGTACCCCTTGTTTAGCTTAAAACTGCAGTTGCTGCATACCATGTTACACATAGCACTTATTAGAACAGGATATATTTTTTAAAACTGACTCAGTTTTCTTGCATGCTTCCTAAATCACAGAATCACAGAACAACCAGGTTGGAAGGGACCCATTGGATCTTCTAGTCAAACCATTCCTATCTAACACTAAACCAAGTCCCTCAACACCTCATCCACCCGTGCCTTAAACACCTCCAGGGAAGGTGAATCAACCACCTCCCTGGGCAGCCTGTTCCAATGCCCAATGACCCTCTGCGTGAAAAACCTCCTCCTAATCTCCAGTCCAAATTTACCCTGGCGGAGCTTGAGGCCATTCCCTCTCGTCCTGTCCCCTGTCACTTGGGAGAAGAGCCCAGCTCCCTCCTCTCTACAACCTCCTTTCAGATACTTGTAGATAGTAATGAGGTCTCCTCTCAGCCTCCTCTTGTCCAGGCTAAACAACCCCAGTTCTCTCAGCCGCTCCTCACAGGGTCTGTTCTCCAGCCCCTTCACCAGCCTGGTTGCTCTTCTCTGGACTTGCTCCAGAGCCTCAACATCCTTCTTGTGCTGAGGGGCCCAGAACTGGACACAATATTCAAGGAGCGGCCTCACCAGTGCTGAATACAGAGGGAGAATCACATAGGTATCATATAGGTAGTGTTGTTCCAGAGATTTACAAAGTGACATCATTATATTACCACCATATTAATTAATTCCTTTTTGCACATTTTATTACAAACTATGGGATGATGCAATGTAATATTTAGAAGCTCGATTTTTAGCACCATTTCAGCCTTGTGGCAAATGATTTAATCTCTTGCTCTCGTTTAGCTTTTTCTTGTTTTAAGAAAAAAAACATAAAAGTAACTTAAAACTGTTTTTTTTAATTCAGTGACTTGGAAAACAATGAATATAACCTTTACGCACTTGACAGAGCTCTTATTCACCTGAAGATTCACAAAATCCCCAGGTATGTCAATATAGCAGGAACCTGGACGACCATATATGCTGGTTCTTACAGCCTAGAAAACAGATAATCAGAGTTTTAACCACTGTCTGAAAGAATTTCAGGAATTTTTATACGTAAAACCCTTCAGCAGTCAGACAAGGAAAATGCCATTTCATATTGCTGAACCACCACAGAGAAGGCTCCTAAGGATCAATTTCTACCAGTAAATTCAAGTTTTGACAGCTATTTACATTTTCCCTGTATGTCACCTGTAGACAGTAGGTGCATAGCGTTGGACTGTAAATTTTTTGCTTAATTCGCAATGAGACAACTGCATTATCAGCTACCGTATTTGGAAATTCTGAATTAAACTCCCATGCTGAATTCTGTTTGAAGTAGAACAAACAGTGAAGAAACAAGACAACTGATGCCTCCATTCTGTACCACTTTTGAATTCAGTCCTATTACAGGCAGATGTTCTGCTGAATTTCCACTTCTGGAAACAGTGTATTTGTATGCAGAATTTAGGCTGACATGGCTAAAGTGTTGTTACAGCAGTTGTAAGAGACATTTTCAACCCATTCTGAAGCACTGAGATAAGGATGTGTTTTCTCTCACTCTCTAAAAAAACCCACCAAACCAACAAGCAATCCCCAAACCCAAACACTATCATTTCAACCCCACTGTGCCAAATATTCACATGAGTCTGGTAAAGAGCTGAAGTTTGCATTTCTAGTTCTTGCACCTCTCCCTAAAGGCATTTCTTCCATAAAAATCTTTCTAGCTCTGTCTGAAGCTACCACCACCACAGACTGGATCAGAACCTATTTTTAACCTGCTCCACAACACAGTTCATCAGAGAAACTTCCCTTGTCATTACTTTACTCCATCAACCACCTTGTAACATCTTTAGCATCAAACTATTTACAGTAACAACTATACAAAAAATGAGCCCTCAAAACTTACACAGCAGGAGACAGTTCCTTGATGTTCTGTTGCTAATTTAGTATTTTTTCATACCTTTTCAATAACAGCAGGAATAACTTCTAGGCTGCTTGGGCGGACAGACAGTTTGTTGTAGAGCCTCCCAGCTTCAACCTGAATAAAAGCATATAACCATTATACTGATTTATCAAAGCGATTTGCTCATTTCCATCTCATTTCAACAGGAATAAAAGGGGAAAAAAATACAAATGGAAAACAACAAGCTGAAAATTCCCACGTAGAAAAATTCAGATCCTTGGCTTGGTGGAAACTGTCGAAGCCATACTTATTTCACCGAGCACTTAAGTATTTTTTCCAGAAACTGGTGCTCTTCTTGGGAAGTTTATTTGCTTTCTTCCTTCTCAGAACAGACAGATAAAAGCAGTTTATACCAACTGAGAACCTGAAACAGGGCATGGATTCTAATATGACTCTGGATAATCCAATCTCCTGTTTTTCCACAGTGTCAGTCTTAAACCAGCAGAGGGAGCAAATCAACAGCATCACAACATCTATTAGGCAATGTAGTGATTTGAACTGTTATTCTTAAACTAATGAAGAAACAACACCCATTATTTGACTGAAACTGGTTGAAAGTTGTATGTCTGCGTACCTGTGGAAATTCTTGGAAAGCTCCCATGGTTTCCTGATTTCTGTCAGAAGAGCCTCCAATAACAATCAGGGGCCTAGAAAAATAAATTAAAAAAACCCAATAAGAAAACAAAACCCCAACATTAAGCACATGTGCATTTTTTGTAAGTGCAATCACAACTGTAGGCTTCCTGATGGTCAGATCCTACTGTTCTTGGGATGCTTTTTTATCATCTTGGGATGATTTTTTTCAATCTATGGTCACATAGGGACTGTAAAACTTCAGTCAATAACTCATTCTTTAAAATAAGAATTTGAAGACTACAGCTATTTTTTCAAAGTGTCAGAGACCTGATTTGTTAGCATTCCCTTTACAAAGCTTCCCTTGTACAACACCCACTGGTTACCTAAAGCTCCAGACCATGTGTGCTCAGTACTTCCAGAGCTTCTACCCAAAGTACCTTATCCAGCTTTCTGCGGCAGACCAGCTGAAACTGCAATGTTTCAGCGAAGGCTTGTGGGAGTAAATGCTGTAACTCTGTACATAATTTAATTTAATACCTAATTATGGCTCTAAATGTCTGTGTGGGGAGCAAATACGGATTTTAATAGTGCAGCTGTCAATTTGTTCACATATGGAATACAGTAATTCAAAAGGAAT
The DNA here is from genome assembly GCA_033558105.1 of Coccyzus lansbergi. NCBI lineage: Eukaryota > Metazoa > Chordata > Aves > Cuculiformes > Coccyzidae > Coccyzus > Coccyzus lansbergi. Next base: position 1,193,440 of record JAUMJK010000307.1, read on the forward strand.
GGGGATTTAAATTTAGAAAAAAACCTCCAAGACTCTCCATGATCAATAATGCACTACAGGCTGAATATCAACTTAATTTTCAAATGGATTCATATATTCAGTATGCTTAGAAATTTTTCATATATATGCATAATGGAGTAGGACAAAAAAGAGATTTTCATCCATAAGAATACAAAAAAATGGCACTAAATAACTTCTGGGGGTGATAAACGAATTCCCTTCTAATGAGCCACAAGAAAGAATACGATAAAGTCCTATACTAAATAATGTAGAGCTCAACATCTGCAACAGATAACAGTAAACAATTATTAAAATTTTGAAAGGGAAAATGTAGTTAAATTACCAGCAGTTGATGGTTGCATTTGCCATCCCACCAAGGGCATGTAAAAAACCTGGACCAGACACCACAAGACACACTCCCGGTCTACAGAAAAACAAACAAACAAAATGGAGATAGAGAGAAATGGACAGCGAACACAGGGAAGATGGAATCAATCACCAATAAAAGTAAGTAAGATGCTGAAATTTCAATTTTAAAGTTTCAGTCATGTCATCAAAAGGTACAAAAAGCAGGGAATTTGTACAAAGGACTAACTATAGACATGGGAATCAGAAATCATTTAGCTGTACCTGCCCAACTGGAAAAGCAAGTGAACACTTACGCGCCTCCTCCACAGAAGTCTGCAATACATGCAGACTCAGCACAGCACAGCTTCTTACTTCTTATGTTGTATTTACTCCATCATCTAGTGCTTATTTGGAATTGGGCAAGCCACTTGTGTTTACATTTTTCTCAATCCCACTCTATCAATGAAGAAAGCTCACAAAGGAACAAGTGCATCTGATTTAGCACAATTTCTATTACAGTCTAATTAAGGCAGAGGCACTTTGCTATGGCAGGTGATGAGATAAAAATGACAACTCTTAACTATTGAGCTTTCTTTAGTAGCTTTACAGACTCGTGACGTATCAGCCTACTTCTAAAAATTATTCAAAGGAAGAAAAACTACAAAACTGTGTAACACAGGTGTCACGCTTACAGATGGAATAAGGAATGATCACCTGCATCACTGAGTCTGCAGTTGTGGGCAATCAGACACTTTACTGTATGTTTACTTAAGAAAAGGATCCATGGGATACACAAACAGCAGGCCTCACAAGTCACAGAACACTTCCCACAAACATTAAGAGGAAAATGCAGCAGTAAAATAAGGAAAAGCTAGTACTTCATGTCAAAAGAAGCTAGGGGAGACTGGAGGGCATATGATCAGTCCTGTATTGATAAGGTATTTGTTGAATAATATGCCCATACAACGAGGTTAAGGTATAGAGGGTCCACCAAGTTGCAATGAACAACTGTGGTGTGATTTCTGCCCCTCATACCAAGGGTGTTGAACTACTGCTCAGAAATTAAAAGAGAAAAAAAAAACCCAGACCGTTATATGATGGACAGTATTATATTAGGCACCTGCTTGTTCCTGCCCTGAATCACAGCAACAGAAATGTCTATAACTGTTATTGACGGTTATTTTAAAATTCATGTTCCATTTTAGCTGTTCCATTTATGCACACAGTAAACCCACCCAGCTCCAATTCAGAAAAACTTCCCTGGCTTCTAGCTGTTGAGTCTAATAGAGTTAATGTTATTATTATAAATATTAATAAATAGGGAATGTACCTGCCAGTCAAATATCCAACAGCAGATGCAGCGTAACAGGCCTATTGAAAAGTGGAGTTAATTATACAGTTATTATTATATATACATTTCATGATGTCTTGTACATAACTTTAAAAAAAAACCAAACTGAAAATAAGCACATACAGATTTTGCCCTGATCGTTAGAGCTTATATATAAATAGAAACACCCCAGCACCCTTCCCATTATAAGATGTGTTCATGAAGGCTCATGTGAAAAATCTCAAAACTCATCTCCACACTTCAGGCTTCTGTTATTCCACTATATTAGATTAAAAATATTTATGATTTTAAAAATGAAAGAATCAACAATATAAAAGAAATCCTCCATAAATAGGGAAGCAATATGAACAAAATATGTAAGAAATTTCTGCCTTCTAGACTAGCATGGAAGAAGCATTGATAAGAGAAGGGTAACAAACAGAATTCCAGCAATCACTGGAACAACTCATCATATTTTGGAAATTAGGGAAGAGGTTGAAAAAACACACTAGAGAGATTCTCTAGAAGATTAGGGATTGCCTTTTACAAGCTGAGCAGCTGAAGTACTTCTCAATCCATTCCTGGTATCACACTTTGCTTTATCTACTTTGACAATTTTAAGAAATACTCTAATTTGAATAGTTTTCACAAAAATAACACCTATAACGTGCTAACATACCTTAAGCAGTATTATTGTGGAGTATGTTTTTATGCTATTCCTGTAGTGATATTAAGTATTCAGATATATATTTGACCTGATAACAAGGCAATATGTGATCAAGTAGAAAGAGAAGCTTTCAGGCAACCCAGGAAGTCCAAAGGATTTACCCCTGTGACATTGTGAATTTCCTCCCTCCTATTCTCATGCTTTTATCTTGAATTCAGCAAGTTCTAACACTTAATGGGAAATAAGTAATTTTGCAATTTTTTTTTTCCAATTTAAGTAAGGTCCTGGCCTCATAGGCTGCTTCTTTCATTTTGAAATAGAGTTGGGGTTTTGTTTTTCGGTTTTACCTGAGTACTGTTGTGGTAAGTACAGGTAACAGAAGTTGCTTCTAATAGTTATTCTAAAGCTATTATACATTTTCCTCAAACCAATCAATAATTCTTAGTAACACAGCATGTCAGCAATCTCAGCTTAAATAAGTGAAAACACCGATTTATTATAAGCTTTTGCACATAAGGAGAAACTGTCTTTAACATCCTCATGCTCCTGCAGAAACAGACCAACTGTTTGAGAAAAATGTGGGGCTTAGCAGTGGAATAATAAGCAGGCTTTATTTGCTTTGCAGCATTAGAATGGGGAATTGTTGACAAAAAAAGTACAGTGACAAGAAAAATCTTTTTCTACTCTTCATAAGCCTCTGACACAGAGAAGAAAAATGTCATTAATATTCAAGAATGAGATAACAATTTGATGACATATCTGTGTGCAAAAGTTTAGAAATATCTGGAATAGGTGTCACTAAAAATCTTCTCAATGGCACTCAAATCACAGTGTTGAGTTTCTATGGTAATAATTTTTCGGAACCAAGTGCCAAAATGAAGCAGCAAGTAGAATTTGGGTTAACATACAGTCATTGCCATTAAAACTTCTGCTGCTTCATTCCACAAGGAAGCAACATGACTAAATCCATCAGTATTTAGAGGAGACAAGATCGTAAATAACTTTGAAAGTATACTTCAAGATTTTTTCTGTGTGAACAAAAAAAGCCCATTTTATGAACTGTGCACCCCCACCACTAAAATATGAGTAATTGCACTCATGTTATCTATTAAGGTCACAACACAGCTGATCAGTTGAAGACAGATCCTTTCCTCAGACAGGCAAGAAGGACGTGGGCATGTAAAAAGCCAATGAGCACCAAACCCACAATCAACATTAGGATGAAATGTAGGAGGTTTAGATGCAGGCACTGAACCCAAAATTTGCAACCACCCATGAGTGCTGGGTTTGAACCGTAGCCAAAGCAGAACCCTGTTGCTCTCAACAAGTTGGAACATATTAAGTAGGGTTTGACTAAATTAGTGTGTCTTCAACTCAAATATAAACAAACTAATACAACACAGCTAGTAAACAATGGTTGAGCATTTGTATTCCCAGTGGCCCAGTATTTTTACAGGCTTTTGCTACACCTCGTCCAGAAATGAGGCAAAAACTCAGCTCCTGGAAAAAAACCTGTTTTCCATATATCTCAGATCATACTGGGCTGCCTTCACCAATAGAGGAAGCAGCTGTACACACATCCTCCACAGCCAGATGACACAGCTAATAAACTTAGACAATTAAAACTATGCCGTGTATAAACATTAAGTGCGTCTTGAATACACTGTGCATAACCTTTTACTCTTTCCTCTTTGGGCACTGCAAGAACAGAACAGAGACGATATAAAAAAATACATTTTTAGGTCTGTAGGAAATAGATCTTAAGTAAAATTTCCTTTTAAACAAAGAAGATGAAGTAGCTAAGATAGTCCTGAAAAAACAATTTAAAATACTAACAAGTAGAGAGAGAATTATAAATATTATTGTCCTAATTGGGATGGGAAGACATCAACAAAAGAAAATTACAGTAGTAAAATTTAAGGGAGAAGTATATTGGAAAGTCTACAGAGAAACAAAACCCTGGCTGAGCTTCCCAAAAGAAAGGCATCTAAAAATTAAGAAAAAAGAGTTGCAATTCCCTTATTATAAGAGGAGGGGACACTTAAAAATGGAAAGAAGGGCAAAAAGAAACAACCAACCCTCTCCACCAGTGCTCTCCCTTATTCTGGAACGACAGTAACTGCTTCTCTACAGGTTCTTTAAAGGAATGTTCAAAGACCACAGATCTTCTAGTAAGAAAATGTATACTGGATTTCATTCCACTGCAAAAAGGTTAAAAGAAAGAACTGGTAGTACTATAGACAGATACTTACAGCTTGTTCATTCCTCATTCCTACGTATTTTATTCCAACTGCTTGTGCTGCAATTGCGATTTCAGTGACTGGAATACCAACAATGCCAAACATGTATTCAATATTCTAAAAATAAAAATGATAAAAAAGTCAGAATTCTTTCCAAAGGAAAGCTTTAACAAACATACAACAAGCAAGGTCATACCAACTACATAAACAGTCTGAAAACATATAGTAACAACATATATATGTTTACGTACAAGTCCACAGGTCCCAGCAGAAACATATAATGCCAGCTGGCATTTGCAGCTTGTCTTTTGTAGCTGTCAAAAGGATTTCGAAGGCTTACAAGCAGTGGAACAACATGTGAGCTCCTCAGTCAACTTCAGCCCAGCGCATTTCACTGACCACTTCTTACTTGGGACACTCTGCTCCATCATTGTTTCTCATTGCGTCAATTTCTGAAAATTTCTCCTAGTGTCTCACATTTTAAACTTTTGCAGAAAACTAACACCAAAAAGGCTACAAGGGGCTGGAGAACAAGCCTTATGAGTCATGGCTGAGGGAATTGGGGTTGTTTAGCCTGGAGAAAAGGAGGCCATATCACTGTCTACATCTTCACATCTGAAGGATGGGATGTCATTCAAAGGGACGTGATTCCCCTGTCAGAGTATTTTTATTTCTTGTTTATTTACAAGAGTGGGCTGCTGGCCTGGTACGGATTGGAGATAAGGCCTGTCTGCCCCAGACTCTGGGAGGGAAGAAGAATCAAGGGGAGTTTTGGGAGACATCACCCCTCAGGATGACCATAAATCCTAATCAGAAGATATGAGCTAACACCATGATGTTACTATCTGGCTTGTAAAATTCCTGTATTAATTGCATGTCTTTGAAGTCTTTTTTTAACTGAAAGCTTGGCCTATAAGAAGCTCTCAAATTCTCATTTTGAGGTTCATTCCAAATTGGGCATGGGGTGACCACTGGTCAATCAGCTATGAATTTTTATGCGCATTTATTTTTACAATTTGCAATAAACATTTTTGTTGCTAGCAACTCTGCCTCGTCGTCTTAGCAAAATGCTTTGGACCCTAACAGACAGCAGCTATAGTAATCCCACACTATTAGGGAAAAAGTTAGCCTCAAGCTCCACCAGGGGAGATTTAGGCTGGAGATTAGGAGGAAGTTTTTCACACAGAGGGTCATTGGGCATTAGAATAGGCTGCCCAGGGAGGTGGCTGATTCACCTTCCCTGGAGGTGTTTAAGGGACAGGTGGACAAGATGCTGAGGGACATGGTTTAGAGTTTGATGGGAGTGGTTGGACTCGATGATCCGATGGGTCTCTTCCAACCTGGTTGTTCTATGAGTCTATGATTCTAAGTTCTTCAGAGAAAGCTCTCCCAGCCACTGGCACAGGCTGCCTGGGGAGGTGGTGGAGTCTCCCTCCCTGAAAGTATTTAAAGGAGGGGCAGAGGGGTGCTCAGGGATCTGGTTTAGTGGTGTTCAGGTACGGCTGCACTCGATGTTCTCAATGATCTTTTCCAACCAAACGACTCTACGATTCTACGACTCTAAGCGACGGCCGGGGCCAGCCTCACCCCCGCACTGGGAGTCGGTGCGGTGGGACGAACCCTTTTCCCCCATTCGGGCGCTTCGCGGCCTGCGCGAGGTGTCCCCGCGCGCTCGCCGTAGGGCGCTCCCCTCCCCTGCCCTGCCCCGCCCGCCATTACTTGCGCCTTGAGGGCCTGAGCGATGAGCTGGGCTCCGCTGACCGCCTCGCCGCTCCCGGCCGCCATCGCGGCCCTGGCGCAGGACGAGCCCGGCCGGAGGTCCGGGAGCCGCTGAGGGGCGTGCGGCGCGGCCAATGAGGCGGGACGGCGGCGGCCTGGGGAACCTCCGATTGGCTGGAGCGCGGGCGGCGCAGCGTGAGGCTGGCGGCGGAGCTCGGCTGTGAGGAGCCTGGGGGGCACAGGGCGGGCTCCGAGCC